>CAMZMU010000128.1:50027368-50690627 GCA_947311845.1 Poa pratensis
ATCTCCCCCCTGGAAAAGAGTCGTCCTCGACTCTTGGTCATCCCATCGCTTGAAGTTCCATGGTATGGCGATAGGTCGGCGATGTTGAAGGTGTCATGGACCAAGTTTGGAGTTGAGATGTCGATCTTGTAGGCATTGTCGTTGATGCGCTTGATAACCTTGAAAGGTCCGTCTCCATGAGGGTGAAGCTTGGACTTCCTTGCATCCGGAAAGCGATCTTTGCGAAGGTGTAGCCAAACAAGGTTCCTTCTTCAAATATCATGGCGCGCTTGTTTTTGTTCATCTTCGTAGCATGGTCTTTGTTGTGCTTCTCGAGTGTAGTTCTTGTTTCCTCATGGATCTTCTTCATGTAAGCGGCTCGCTTGTCGAACTCCATGTTAACTTGTTCACGGAGTGGAAGTGGTAGCATGTCGAGCGCGGTGTAGGGGTTGGAGCCATAGACGATCTCGAAGGGTGTTCTCTTTGTTGCGCGATGAAGTGCTCGATTGTAGGCGACTCATCGTGTGGGATGCACTCTTCCCAATTCTTCAAGTTGGGCTTGATCAACACACGAAGGAGTGTAGATAGGCTTCGGTTCACCACTTCGGTTTGGCCATCGGTTTGAGGTGGTATGCGGTGGAGAATAATTGCTTGATTCCCATCTTGGCCATCAAGTCTTCCAAAAATAGCTCACGAACTTGACGTCACGATCCGACACAATGGTCTTGGGCACTCCATGAAGACGGACGATTTCCCTGAAAAACAAAGTAGCAATGTGTGAAGCATCGTCGCTCTTGTTGCAAGGTTTAAAGTGTGCCATTTAGAGAAGTGATCAATGACAACAAAGATGGAATCCTTGTTTGTTTTAGTGTGCGGGAGTCCTAAGACAAAATCCATAGCTATATCGGACCATGGTGATGTGGAATAGGCAAAGGAGTATAATAAGCCATGAGAGTTTAGAGTAGACTTAGCTTTGAGACATGTAGAACATCGTCGAACTACGTTCCACGTCACGCATCATTCATGGCCAGAGTAGTTGGTGGCGAGCATGGCGTAGGTCTTGTCGCGGCCAAAGTTGACCCATCAGTGTTCCTCCATGATTCCTTCAAAAGGATCAAACGTAGCGAAGACTCGGGTATGCATAGTTTGTTAGCCTTAAACAGAAACCTTGGTGAAAGTAGAAATCACCAATTCCTTTGTGCTCCGAACATTGAGCGAAAATGTCTCCAAAGAAAGCCTCGGTAGCATACAATTTCTTAGGACGAAGGTAATGTTGCCATACATCCAAAACACGAACCAAAGAAAATAACTCTTGTCGTAAATGGGGTAATTCAAGCGAGCTCCATCTAATTTCTCACTATGGTATGCGATGGTCTACCATTTTGCATCAGCACTCCACCAATTCCCAATCTACTTGCATCACATTCAATTTCAAATGTCTTAGAGAAATCCGGAAGGGCAAGGAGTGGTGCTTCGGTTAATAAACCGTTTGAGCTCATTGAAAGCAAAATCATGTGCATTGCCCCAAATGAAAGGTACATTTTTCTTTGTAAGTTCATGGAGGGGGCAAGCAATTGTGGAAAAATCCTTGATGAAGCGGCGGTAAAATCCGGCAAAACCAAGAAAAACGTCTCAAACTCCTCAAGTGACATCGGAAAAAGGCCAAGTCCGAATTGCTTGTATCTTGGCATCATCAACTTCAACACCATCCGAAGAAACAACAAAACCCAAGAAAACAATTTTGTTGGTGGCAAAAAGTGCACTTAGAAAGATTTGCATAAAGCTTTTCATTGCGAAGAAACCAACAAAACTTGAGCAACATGAGAAGTGTGCTCTTCCAAGATTTGCTATAGATAAGATGTCGTCAAAGTATACCACACCAAATTTGCCAATAAAAGGACGCAAAACATGAATCATGAGACGCATAAAAGTAGAAGGTGCATTGGAAAGACCAAATGGCATGACAAGCCATTCATAAAGACCAAGCTTTGTTTTAAATGCGGTCTTCCATTCATCACCTTCACACATCCTTATTTGATGTATCCACTTTTAAGATCAATTTTGGAGAATATAGCGGAACCACAAAGCTCATCAAGCATGTCATCAAGTCGAGAGATATGGTGGCGATACCTAACGGTGATAGCGTTGATGGGACGACAATCCATGCAAAGGCGAAGAGTGTTGTCGTGCTTGGTACCAAGATGACGGGCACGGCGCACAGACTCAAGCTCTCGCGGATATGTCCCATGGCAAGAAGTTCTTGTATTTGCCGCTCGATCTCCTTTGTCTCCTCGGGGTTGGTGCGGTAAGGAGCGCGGTTTGGTAGCGGTGCGCCGGGAACAAGGTCGATGCGATGCTCGATTCCGCGTAGAGGAGGTAGTCCCGGTATCACTTCTTGAGGAAAAACATCTTCAAAGTCCTTCAAAAGAGACAACAAAGAAGGAGGAAGGTTTGTGAAAGTGTTAGTCATAGAAACTTCACCCTTGCATATGAGCACATAGTGGAGGGTGGATGGGTTCTCTCCACCTCCCTCATCTCTTTCTCGGTGGCAAATAGTGTAAGTTTTGTGGAACACTCTTTGAAGTGTCACCCTCATTTGGCTTGTGGCTCTCACTCACTTTATGGTGGATCTCTCTCTCTCTCACCACTCATCTCACTAGACGAACGATCTTGTTGTGCCCTTGCAATAGTCTTGGCGTTGTCGGCGATGACTTGACTTGGTGTCATAGGACGAAGGTCTTGTCGTTGTCTTGAAGCTATAGTAGTTTGTTCGTCCATCATGCATAGCACCCTTATCAAATTGCCAAGGACGTCCAAGAAGTAAGTGACAAACAGTCATAGGCACAACATCACAATCAACCGTATCTTCATAGGCTCCGATCTTGAAGGACACTTGCACCATGTGTTGAATCTTGACGCTCCGGTATCACTCGACCATGCACATGGTAGGGATGTGGGTGCTTCTTGAACTTCAAGTTGAGCTTATCACAAAGTTCTTTGCTCGCTAGGTTGTGGCAACTTCCACCATCTATGATGAACTTGATGGACTTTCCATTAATTTCCGCTCTAGTTTGAAACAAGTTGCATCTTTGGTCTTCTTCTACATGAACATTGGTGGTTAGAGCTATTGCCACAACCAAAGAGGGGTTGTTGTTGCCATCACAATATATTTCATTTTCTTCTTCTTGAGCACTTTGCATTGTGGCGACCTTTTCAAAGCATTGTACTCATCTTCACTCATAGATTCATACTCTCACTAGTACAGAACGACACATCGGATACCCCCTATGGCAACGGCAGGAGTTAGGCGACGGTAAATCGCGAATCCCCCGCGTGCCCGCACTAGGCCGTAAAGCAGGCCCACAGCATCGGCAAGGGTGAATAGTGGAATATATGTTCGCAACGAGGGTTAGTTTACCTCCGTTACCGATGTGTGCTCCTCGCACACGGACAGTTTCGTAATCTCCGTTGCCATTAGAAGCAGCCCGACAGCCGGCCTATAAGAACCTACTATACCCTTCACCTCACTCTCACTCACTTCCAACCGTAGCCGCCGCACATCAGTCTCCTCCTCTCCACTCTCTCGCATGGCTTCCACCGTTGGCGCTGGTAGATCCGGCCATCGCGGCCGTGGCCGCCCCACCCTCCGGGCCTTCAGGCAGCAGTAGCGTCAGCTGGTGTTGCGGGACGAGCTTGCGGAACAGGCCGCCGCCGATCCGTCCCCCGCGGGCCGGACCCGCTCATTTGGCCACCATTACCGCGAGATTCGCCAGGCGATGTACCCCGGCCGCCACCGTCTTCCTCCTCCTCCTCGTCCTCGTCCTCCGACAAGGAGGAAGAGGAAGAGGAAGAGGAGGAGGGGATCGTGATTTGAGATCGCTTGCCAACTCTCCCGCGCCGATTTCGAGCGCGAGGACGACAAGCGTCGTCAGGGCGAGGCCGATCTGGAGGCGGCGGTCCTCCTCTCCGAGGCGTCGACTCCAAGTCGAACGCGCCGAGGAGGGGATCTACCAGTCTGACCTCCGGGCCGCCATAAGCCCTCTCTTTGGTCCACGGCGAGGGCAAGGCGCCGCCAGGGGAGGCCGGCGCTAGCTTCCGTCGCCGGCGGCGACGCTAAGCGAGCCCGCCTCGCCTAATGTAAGACCCCAGTTCAGTATGATAGCTGTTTTTCTAGTTGTAAGTAGCTAATTGTTTATCCATAGATTTGCTCTGTTTTAGTAGGCATTGTTTACACATAGATTTAGCTGTTTTCTATTTGTAAGTAGCTAATTGTTTACCATAGATTTGCTCTGTTTTTAGTAGGCATTATTTACACATAGATTTTAGCTATTTTCTAGTGTAAGTAGCTAATTTTTATATCCATAGATTTGCTTTTTTTTTAGTAGGCATTGTTTACACATAGATTTTAGCTGCTTTCTAGTTGTAAGTAGCTAATTGTTTATCCATAGATTTGCTCTGTTTTTAGTAGCATTGTTTACACATAGATTTTAGCTGTTTTCTAGTTGTAAGTAGCTAATTGTTTATCCATAGATTTACTCTATTTTTAGTAAGCATTGTTTACACATAGATTATTACCTGTTTCTAGTTGTAAGTAGCTAATTGTTTATCCATGGATATGCTCTGTTTTTAGTAGCATTGTTTACACATATATTTTTAGCTGTTTTCTAGTTGTAAGTAGATAATTGTTTATCCATGGATATGTTCTGTTTTTAGTAGGCATTTGTTCTGATTTTTGCTTTATTTCTGTTATGCCGATGATTAAAATTAGGTGACACCGTGTGATCCAGGGGTGGCGCTAGTGATCCTTGTGATATGCACAAATACACATCGATCTTGTGCATCCTACTTGGCTCGCTTGCTCCATCCCTGAAATTTGTGTGTCCAATCTACCTATATATGAGGCATTGTTTAGGCTATGTTCTAGTTGTAATTAGTTCTAATTTTCTGTAATGCCGATGAAGAAACATATGTCTTGTGTATAGAGATGAAGGACTTACATTTTGATTTTTTTCATCTCCTTTAGGGCGAGGAGGAAACCTGGAGACTATGCGGCGCCGTGAAGACGTAGGAGCGGGGCCCCGTCCACACGGTCCACTGAAGCCGGCGCCTCCCAGAGCAAGACTTTTGTGCAGTACTAAATAGTAGAAGAAGACCACGCAATGAAGCTGGGCGAAGAGGAAGGTGAAGAACCGGCGGCCGTCAAGCAGGAACCACAGGCTCCGTCGACGGTGCAGCAGGCGTCACCGCTTTTTTTTGTTTCTTTAGCCCTCATTACAACGGTCAAAAACTAATCTCCGTATCTGATGTAAAGACTAAAGGCAACGGTTATATATTAATGCCCGTTACTAAACTTATTGCAAACGATAAAAATCTCCGTTGCTATTGTGAGGCTTCACATCAGTGACAGAGGTGGGGACACGGACCCTTTCTCTCCGTTGCCGAAGGGGTTTTTGGCCCGTTTCCGATGTGTCGTTCTGTACTAGTGTCTCCCATGTCATTGATGATCATGACCTTCTTGTTAGTGCACTCAAAAGATTTTGTGCCCTTGTCCGCCACACTTGTAGCATTGCAAGAGTCTTGTGCCGGACGAAGAACCTTGAGGCGCCTTGGTATTGGGAGTTACTTTCTTGAAAGGTTGAGGCGCTTGAGATGTCGATGTAGAGACTCTTGGAGGACCTCGAGTGTTCGCTTGAGGAAGAGCTTGTGAAGGTGTAGGAGTTGACGAAGAAGGCTTGTTGGCGTAGAATGCCTTAGTCTTGAGGTATTTGAGCTCTTCCAAGCACGTGGCGCCTCGGCCTTGGAAGCTTGATGTACTAGCTCAACCAAAGAGGCATATGGTTGAAACTCCACGATCTTCTTGATTGGATAGTTGAGGCCATTCATGAAACGAGCCATGGATTGCTCTTCGTACTCGTTGACATTGGCTCTCATCATGAGATTTCCATCTCCTTGTAGTACACGTCAACCGACTTCAACCCTTGCTTCAACCTTGCAACTTCTGTATAATCTCTAGTGTAATGGCTTGGCACGAAGCGCTTGTGCATTGTTTCTTTCATTCAACCCAAGTGTCGATTGGTTGTTGGTGGTTAGCGACGCGTGCATCTTTTAGTTGTTCCCCACCACAAGAGGGCATACTCTTCAAACCCATCGAGCTTAAGGCAAACCTTCTTGTTGTCGGAGAAGCGTTGCATGCGGAAGATCTTGTCAACCTTGAGTACCCATAGAAGTAAGCTTCCGGATCACTTGTGCCGTAGAACTTGGGTATGTCAAAGCGGACGTTGGTCAAGTCATCATAGTCGTCACGATGGCCACCACGTGGGGAATGCACGTCCACGTCTCCTTCGATTGAGTCCATCACCATGTGTTGGCTTGACTCGCTATCACTTGACTCGAGCGGTGGTGTTGTGGACGATCATGTGGGAGTTCTTGACGAGACGAGGATCATGTTGAGGAGGTAGCTCTTGTTGAGGAACGGTTGTTCGTTATTGTTCGCATTGTCATGATTTGATGACGTGGCCTTGAGGATGACGGGTGACGTCCTTGTTCACCAAAGTCATTCGCACCCGGAACGCCATTGTCATTTGCTAATGGGTCATGACCATCACGTTGTGGCGGTGGTGGTGATGGTATACGCTCACGATGTTCAAGATTTTGGCGAGGTTGTTCATGATGCGCATTGGCATTGTTCGCGTGAAGATCATGTGGTTGTTCAACGTTAGGAGGAGGTCGTTTATGGGCGTCGCGCCTTGGGTCATGTTGACGTTCTTGTCGAGGTTCATGACGTCCATGGTGTGCTTGTGTCGACCTTGAGTTGCTTCTTGTACGGCTTGAGTGTGAAGAAGCTCGTTGTCGCGCAAGGTTGTTGATAGCTTCGGTCATCCGCTCCATATTTTCTTCTTGAGCATGCATGCGTTCATTGAAGTTGTTCTCTTGAGCTTGAAGACGACGCTTGTAGCGTCCTAGGTTATCACGAAGAAAGTGTCGCATACCAACAAGCTCCGATTGGTGTGACATAGCCATGATCACCGCGAACTCCACCATGGATTTCATCGTCCGAGCTTGAGCTTCCGTTTGTACTTCCCCTAAACATTTCTCAAGATCAAGTGAGATATGTGGTAATGAAAAACCAAGACAAACTATATCCCAAGTATAATGTGGCTTGAGAGGAGAAAATCCGGTTCTAACACCCACACACACACTTATGAGGATAGGAAGGTATGAAGTGGCAACGGAAATCAAGCAAACTCGGCGAAAAGCATATTGTCAAAGGAGAGAAAATCCACAAGACCAAATTACCAAAGAAACTCCAACCACAAAGTATCAAGAAACACACACAAAAGCGAATGATGGGGTTGGGGCGACCAAAGGGCGAGCACTCGAAGTAGCGACCAAACGAAGACTACGTGCTCAAATGTCACCGACACAAGAGGGACGCTAGCTCAATTGCTTTTGGTGGGCAACGAATTGCACAAGAGTTACACACTCACTCACTTTGGCGGTTCAACATTTGTCGCAACCTACAAGAGATGATACTTGGCACACTTGATTTTTTTTTGATTTTTGCTTTTTTGACGATTATTCCTTCAAATTTTTGCTAGTGCCAAGTTTTCTAACGATACACACTCGCCAATACTTGAAGACAAACACTCAACATGTGCAATGCCTCGTAATATCACCGAGCTAGTCCGATAGGTCAAATTACGCGAAAGGAAGAAGGGTTCACAACGGATTCCGATGACGGGGAAATGTCGAGTCCTTGGTGTCGTATTTGCTTGGCGTTGATGACGCGTTTGCGGAAGCTTGTCGATATTGTAGACGTTGCACACACCGGAAAAGGACTCAAACAACAAAGGAGAATTGCCAAAAACGAACCGAGGAAACAAAAGAAGAAAAGAAAAAAATTCGGTGAAACCGGCCCTGGGGCTGGCCTAGACCGGCGTGGGGGCCGGACGCGTCGAGTGGCTGGCTGGCCTGTGGCCCGCCTGGACCGGCTGTGGGGCCGGCTTGTCTGGATCTCGAAAATCCGCAAATTTTGGGCGGAAAAAAACGACGCGAAAATCCTCGATTTCGTGGGAAATTGGCAAAATTAAGGCTAGGGAACGCAAACAAGGGTGGATGGGGTCCTAAGGCAATAGATCCATGGATCAAAACTACCAAAAACTCATCAAATCGACCAAATCGCTCGAATCCCAAAATGGCTATTTTTGGTGGAAATTTTCGAATTTCTCAAAAACGAAGAAAAATTTGGTGGATTTTGGGGAAACACAAAACAAATCCGTGTCAACCTAGAGCTCTGATACCATATGATGTGGGTTGGTTCCGATTTTCACGGATTTGGGCGGAGGGAATGATGAACACGAAGAACACGCGATGAACGAAGAACACAAAAAAGGGGAATCACTCAAAACAAGGGTAAAAGCAAGTAGCAACCCGGCAAGACTCAATTGGTAAAAAATCCCGAGGGTAGCCCCCAATTCTCCTCTCCCAAGCACACCTACTCTTAGGATTGTTTGTCCAATTGATCAATCCAACCAACCCAATAGAATCACCGAAGATGAAAGATTGGCAAGTAATCGCAACTACAAGCGGAAGCCTTGGTATCCATGTAGGGATCTTCTCCTCAAGAGAGGCCTTGGTTCATCTCCACAAGGGGAGGCCTTGATTCATCTCCATAGGAGGAAAGAGACACTTTGAGAAGAAGGACAAGGCTCTACTTTAGTTCCCAAATCATTGTCTAACCCTAGATCTGGAGGGGAAGGGTCTATTTATAGTCTAAGTCACGAAGTAGGTGAAAAGGTGGGAGGTACAAGGCCACACGGGCCCGTCAAGCGCGCAGGCCGAAGTTATCAGGTAAACCGGCCTGGAGGCCGGCGAGGCTGGCGTGGAGCCGGCCTGGGGCCGGCTGGCTGTTCGAGGCTGGGAGGCCGGCTACCTCTGGCTGGTGCCCGGCCCTGGGTCCGGCCTAGGCCGGCTGGAGGGCCGGTCGTGTCGGGAGTTGTACCGGCCTGTGGACCGGCCTAGGCCGGTCTGTAGGCCGGCCGTGTCTGGAGGCCAACCGACCCTGGAGCCAGCCCATGCCGGCTGGGAGGCCGGTCCTCCTGTCTTCTCCGCTTCTTCTCCTCGTCTGCGTCATCCTTGGCCATCTTCGTGGGTCTTTCTTGGTCATCTTCTCCACTCCATTGTGTGTCGTCATCAAGGTGGTTCCTGAGTAGCACAAAGTATCCGAATGAAGTAGCAACTCATTCAAAGGAGTGTCGAGATCACACATAGATAGGAGTGAATTCACCTTATCATGGAGACTTTGACTCTTGATCTTGTCATTGGTCCACTTGTTGTAGGATCCGTTGGTTGGGCTACATCACAGCGTGTCAATGGGGCCCGGGTCCGTTAGGTAGCGCCAAATCGACCGGCGCTACAGTTCCGAGTGCAGCTCCAGAGTCGGTGGAGCTACCGTATGCGAGCAGTTTAACTTACCCGTTCGGTCCAGCCCTCACGCGTTGTTCTCCTCTGTTCCCAGTGCAGCGCCGATCGAACACAGCAGCCGGCGCGCCCCTCCTCTCCCCTCAAATCTCCCACAAAATGTGCTCGGATCTGAAGGCAAAATAGGTGGATTTCGTTCCCATTCCATTCCCCCCAGGTATTCTCCTCCGAATCCCCCAATTTCATCCATAGAAATTTTTGTATTGGCCTATTTTTCTCCGTTTTGGTGAAACCCTAGTTCATGCTTTAATCCAAAATTAGGCCAGAATATCTTAGATGTTTAGGGTAGTTTACTTTTGCATAGTAGTTGTACTCATTGGGGGGAAACACGGGGAAAAATCTTAGATGCTTGAATCCGAACCTAGTTCATGCTTGAAACTCTATGAGTTATATTAATTCGAAAATGATGGATATGAAGTATGTTTGCTACATGTGTGTCGTGTCGGTGGGATGTGGATGTGCTATGTGTACGTGTGGACTTCAAATTTGCTAATTACTAGTAGTTTCATTTGATTGTGTATGATTTGATTTGTCAAATAGTGATTTCTTATTGTTGTAATTTTTAAAATAGATAGGATGGAACTACTCGATGAACAATAAGATTATTACCACGTGCGAGTATTATGGTGGAGAATAAGAAGGTAATCTTTATGTTGTTATTTCATATATGTTAGCATGCACATGTTCAATTTGTATTTTATTTGTTGTAGTTGTTGAAACCACTACGTATTAGGCATCACCGCTTGACAAAAGAAGATGCCATACGATGAGCGATACATGGAGTACATTGAGAGGCTAGGACTCCTTCCATTCATCAGCTTGTTTCTCGCTCGACGCCCAATATGAACCCTACTGCCATCACCGCACTTGTTGACCGAAGGAGGCCGGAGACGCACAGTTTCACCTACTCACTGGGGAGATGACTGTGACTCTCCAGGACGTCTCGATGATCTTGGCACTCCCAATTGAGGGAGACTGGTGTTTTAGCACAGATTCTGCTGGATGGCGAGATCTAATGTTTGGTCTCATCGGTGCGGTTCTCCAGAGAAGAAAGACCCGAAAGGAGATAGAGTCCCCTGGCGTGACTTATGTTTGGATTAGTAAGACCTTTAAGAAATGTCCTTTGGTGCTAATGAGGAGGTGATCCAGCACATGCACGGGCATATGTTTGGTATGTCATCTCGAAGACTCTCTTTGCTGACGGGGGTGGGAGGACCGCTCCGGATGTGGCTTAAGCGTTAACTGGTTGGGATACCAAGCTTAGCTGGGGTTCAGCGGCACTTGCCTACTTGTACCGCCAGGTAAAAATTTGTAGTTATGTTCCATGGATAAGTTTTCTCCAAGATTGGTTAATCCTAACTTGTGGTCATATTTCTGCAGTTGGATGATGCTTGTCGTAGGCGCACTAAACATGCCTCTATGGTGGTCCTCTGTGCTACTTTCTGTTTGGATGTGGGAACATTTCTCGGTAGGACGCCGAAAATTTTACCTTTTACTCCAATGACCAAATTGAACAAGTTTTATTGGACAAAAACAAGAAGGATGGGGGAGATTACCTTCTTGCACTAGGGCACACGAAATCCATGAAAAAACGACACACGAAATCGAAGGATTTGAGGCGGGTTGAGTTAGGGAGGTAAGAGAAAGTGAGAGGGGTCGGGCTCGGGCTGGGAGGAACAGAATAATCTGGTTGGGTCGCTGGTGGCCTCTCACCCGCGGCCCCAACCAGTTAAAACTGTCGCATACGGTTAGCTCTACCGACTCTAGAGTGCACTCGGAACTGTAGCGCCGGTCGATTTGGCGCTACCTACCGGACCCAGGCCCCACCGTGACACACTGGATCCACGCTGGCAGGAGGTAGCTCCACTCGACCTGGAGCTACCATGCTATGGGTAGCTCCTCTCGCGTGGGCGCTACCAAAAGGGTTGGAATCGAATTTGTTTGAAAAAAAGTTCATTTTGGCTGAAGTTTGCCCACGTGGTCAGTTTTGTCAAATTTCACACCACCAGAACTCTTATCATCTGTTCCGCTGCTGGAGGACCACAGCCATCATTTAATTCCTGAAATCTCCGAAACGTTGGCCTGTAACATATCCCTATGCCAGTGGAGGGACAGGATTCAGTAGCAGCTGAGCTCGGGCACCAAAGTTGTTTTCCGATTGGGATTGTCATTATTGTATTTTTAAACTGTCATTGCATTGGATTGCCATTATTGTATTTTAACTAGTTGCCCTATAAAGTTGACAGGAAAAGGACGCAAAATAATTGATGCATGTTACACATCTAAGAAAAGTAAAAAACCAAAACAAAGTAGGAGTAAAAGGCATTTTCCAGGAACAGCACACACCCCCAAGCCCAAAATGAACAGAACAGCCAGGTGCGAATGCAACAGATCCAAACAAAAAGAAATCACAGCCCACACCGCATCTAACTATCACATATGTGCTGGCATAGCACCCTAAGCAACATCACAAGAAATAGTCGGGCGTTCTTCGAGTCACGTCAGGCTCTCCTCTCCTTGGAGCTGGCTCAAACTGTGCATAAGATCAAGAGCTCAAATGTGTCACGAAATTAGAATGAATCTGGAATATGAAATAGCAAGAAATAAGAAAATCTAAAAAAAATCTTACCAAATGACAATATGAGTTCAACAAACACTGGAAAAAAGGTATCAGTTACCTGTATGAAGTATGCTCCTGCAATCATCCACCTCCAAGATTGAGGCCATGTTGCCACAGCGGTAACAATAATAGGTGCGCTGAATATTGTCACAACCTTCTGTTCCTGTTACATTCAAGAAAAGCAAGCGAATACGGAAGAACAATGAATCACATTTGAAAGGTCTAAAAAGGGGGCAAACAGATAATTACATGTGACCAATTAAATCCCTCCATAACTAACTGATGAGCTCTTGCTATCAGCTTGAGGTTATTGGTATGTAAATTGTTCTGATATATCCTGGATGAAAGAAAGCACATGTCAAGCGTCAGCTCAGGCAAAGACAGAACACCACAAATATATGCATCAGCTAAACCTGCCAAAGGTATATCCAGCGCCACGTGGTGAAATACCCCAACCACATCGATCATCAGGATCAGACCATAGAGATCACACATCGGCCCCTCATGAGGAATTTCTTGACACATCAAACTACTACGAACCTATCAAGTGTCTCGATGGATGGCGATAGTCCACCATGCAGGCAAAATATTTCCGACTCAACCTAGAATGAATAGTGACAAGAATGGTAAATGAAGCCAGTAAAGAATCAAGAAAAGAAAGCAAACGGAAGAAATGACACATCCAAATGGACATGAAATACAAAATCTCAACAATACGACCAATATATTTTGGATATTTACACATTGTGAACTCCAGAAGACAAAAATAAGTAGCACAGTAGACCATGTAAATACTCATTCTGATGAACATAAGTAATACAAATGAAGCAACCCATGTCTGATAACAGCAGATAGCTTCCAAGCTAGGAAAAGAAGTCTTAAATATCTCAGAAGGGGCATCCTATATAGAAGAACTAAACAATCTTCATTCCACCTACTACATTCGATGTGTTTCATCTTATGAAATGAAAACTAAACAGAATAAAGATGGCCACCTTAGGATTGTACCCATCTTCACTGTTATTATATTATTAACAAATCAAGTGATTAAAACAAAAAATGGCATGTTAAAATATTTCTGTTGCAAGTGCAGTCTTAATATCTCACATGAATCAGGTTACAGTAAATTTGTAATCTTTTAATAAAAAATGCAAAACTAGACAAAATGAAAATGAACTTGATGATAGAGCAGACAAAAAATGTGATGGAACTGATACCAACCAATGCTGTCAAGGGGAAATAGTCAAAGAGATCCGTAAAGGTTTTCCATACATTAGCATTTCCATACCTGCGAAAAACAAGTGCAACAGTAGCCCATGAGTACAATAGAATGATAACAATGGCACATCACAACTACCACCATGCGCACATCAGGAGGAAATGAAACTCGCTGAAATTTTTGAGAAGCTTGCATGAATATTTGGTACAGATGAACCATGTGTGTGACATCTAACTTGGACGAAGCAGCTGTCATCAATTTAGGATAGCAAACACTACTCACTGTCATGAAGAAGTGTGCTTTCATTTGCCACACAGAAGCACTCATTGCAGCCTCAGCCAGTATATAGGTAGTAATTGGAGAAGTAAGGTTATTGCTTCCTTCATACTCCCTCCATTCAGCACATAGTCTAAATTCATACCCCTCTGTTCCAAAATATAAGGCGTATGCCTGCCACATAGTCTAAATTTTTCATACATTATTTGATCGATGGTTACAAAATCACAATCATACTTTTTTAATATGAATCTAATAGTGTCTAATTTTATGTAAGATAAACTACATATTATTGGAATACTTGTTGGCAAAGCATGAATTTGAAGAGTAAGATTACACCTCATATTTTGGATCGGAGGTAGTACAACAACTTTAAGTGAGACGAAAAATATGGTATCTAAAGATGGCTAAAGTATCTAATATTTACAGGCCAACTTTAAGGGGCAGCCCTTAGGCACAGGAATATCATAGAGGATACGGGTATCGATCCATGTCAATTCATAGTGAAGTTATTTACCAGACATTGGATGAGTGCAAGCCTTCAAGGGCCAGCAGACGATTAAAAAAAAAGGTCTCAATCGAGCAAGTAATCTATGAACTACAAGTGAAAAACACACCAGGGCGGCAGAACCTTTCTCGCATCATATGGAACAAAAGGATACGATAGAACTTGTCTTGAACATTGACAATGACTAGTGTTAAATACACTATTCACACCTGAGGGAAGGTGCCCAACTTCAAGTATGTTCATACACATACAGCCACATACTTTCATGCCGGAATAGCTAGAAAAGCATCCACTTTAAGGCCCGGTCTCATACTCTCCTCCTAATCAAAGAAGTTTACCCCAGATGTTTGTAACTTGTGAACACTTGAGATCTTTAGGTACTACTGCCACCGCAAAGAACGACTTCTGCATTCACGATCTCCATCAAAAACCCTAAAAAAACCTCGGAATGACGTAAAAACTGCAAAAGATATTGAGATCGTCTTTCAAAATTATACTCTCTATACATCTATACGATCCTCCACCGATAATATGAGAATTCACACTTTCATTGATGCATCCACATTAAATGAGCATGCTACGAGTCTCTTATATTCTACTACGATATCAAATGGATGCAATGCAACTATTAATAGGTATTCTACTGAAGTACACTAATTAATTAAATTGTCTCAGCTCTTCAGTACAAATGCAATATGGATTCCCTTGCCCTCATAAAAAGAACAGACAAGGAAATAGCGGAAAATAAAACATTTATTTATATATTTCTTTGCACATTCAAACTGAAAATGTTTGCCCCAATTATAATTCTAGGTAACAAAAAATATAACCAATCATGTTAAGCCATCGTTGCTCAGTTCGCTCCACACCTCTGCTACGCCATCACGCTCATCAGAGTTCGCCTAGACCAGCGCTCAAGTTTGTTAGTTACTTTTTTAAAGATTTCTTAGCAGAGTGCGAGGGAGGGAGGGGGGGGCATGGATGAACCACCAGCGCAGACTCCAACTTTTACAATAATGGTAAAGATATACTTATATTGGGTGGGCTTGAAAACAATAAAGATAGGTTAGGTTATGCAAGACGTCTCATTGAATATTCGGTGATGAGACATAAGACCACTAGCACAACATTACATTTATTCACGCAAGAGAACCTTAACATCGTTTAATTTTTTTGTTCCAATTGGTCAAATTAGGCCTCAACGGCATCAACACAATCACGAGGTACCCCAATCATTTATGATATAAGTGCATATTTTACAACGTTAGATCAAATAATCACAGTATAACACAAGCAGTAGAAGTTGGGTGTTCGATAATAAAGTGCCTAAACTGGATTATCTGCGATGTTTTGTAAGTAGATGTATAATACTCTTTTGACAAGATGCTTCTGCATCGGAAAGGAAAGCTAGACTACAAACATTCGATATAAAAGAAACCTGAAAACCTCTTGTGCTGTCCTCGTCGATTAGAACAACAAAGATAGGATGACAATCTAGGCCAGAAGAGAGTTATAGCAGTAAAGAAAGATGTTACTCACTTCCGTAAGCACTCGTCATAAAATCCATAGACTTGAGTTATCTGCAAATATGAATTGGAGTTCAGCGCTCAAGACTGTAGATAAAAAACATGCAATGTGAATACATATTAGTTTAAAACTTCATTATAAAGCTGAAGCTATATTCAGATACAAATGAGTAAACAGGATTCAGGACTATAATGTAACTGCATTACATTTTAAAGATATAAAACAAGCCACATACCTGTCGGCTCTCATGGTTTCCTCTAAGAATTGTAATTCGTTGTGGATAACGAACTTTTAAGGCTACCAAGAGCTGTTTGGTTTTAAACACAAAGTTAGCACTAGAGCTTTAAAATACGCCTAAAGCACAAGGTGTGGTTGGTAGGCCTACCGATACAGTTTCAACAGAATAGTAACCACGGTCCACATAATCTCCCATAAATAGGTAATTTGTGTCAGGGCACTGGTAAGGAGAACAATGAAAAATGAGTTCAAATAAGCTTGGATTTATTCAGAGTGAAGTGCAACAAAGTACATAATGAATCATGAAGGAGAAGGGGGAAACAGAAGGATTATGTAGGGAAGATGATACCTTTCCACCAATTCGGAATAGTTCTGCCAGATCATGAAACTGACCATGAATATCTCCACATATCGTAACAGGACTTCTCACAGGCTGAAAGAAGGTAAAAGTTGAAATAAATCAACAAAGAAGCATCATGAAACGACATCTGGCATCTGCAATGCACGGCCACATGCAGATCTAGGATTGGAAGTTCAAATATTAGCTTCTCTATATAAGCCAATCACCATTTTCTATGTCAATTCCACTAAGAGAAAATTAGCAGGGAAATTGCAAATCCAAATTCAAGCAATAACAAACAACTTGACTTGCAGCATTGTGATATAAAGTCCCCGTTAATTTAATCAATAGTTCTCTTCAGATAAATCATTCAAGGGTGCATCAAACAGTAAGTTCTCAACCAATATCCAGAGTCTAAATTTTCAAAAGTCTAGGAGGCATGCATTACATGTCTGGCCAAGAATCTACCTACTTTAACAAAGTAACAAGATTGTGGACAGCAAGGGCAACGGAAACCCTTGGAACAGCAACTAAATACTTACTTACTTTTAGCCAAGAAAAAAAAATCAAGCGCTGGAGTTTAGAACATTGCCCTGCTAATTTAATGTTGAAAGCATAGTGCCATACCTGAACATTGCTTTCCTCCATCAGTATCTCTTTAGCTTTCTCGCACAGAGTTCGTACCTACACAAGAAGTGTTTATAAGATGCGATGTCCTCATGATAAAGTAAACTGACTACGTGAGAGTAAACTGATTCTAGACAGCACAAGTCACCGAGCATGATAAAGCAATGGAAACATTAGTACACACTTTCTCACATTGGTTAGAGCCAGAAACAGACGTCAAGACCACCTACTATATCAGGCATATAAACAGGTGCTAGTATTGGCAACATCTCGCTTATGCATCTTTCTTCCACTATCAATACAAGACTATACCAAGAATTTCTGCAAATGCACCAACTGAAACATAAAAACGGCATTTCAATCACCACCCATATATAGTACAAGAACAGTACAAGCTTCGTTTGTCGGGAAAAATCACAACTTCATTTTTGTTAGATAAAAGCAAATCGTTCCCACCTGCCGGCCCCCGATCGGCACGAAACGTCCAGAAACCAACCAAAAGTTGCAAATCAAACACCCGAAACTCGAAAGGGATATGAGTAGAGAGACAAGACCGGAACCTCGGGCTCGGCGAGAGGCCTGCACTGCATGAGCTGCTCGATCTGCTCGTCGAGGCCGCCGTGCGGGCTCCCCATCCTCTCCTCGCACGCGTGGACTCCTCCGCCCTCGCCGTCGTCCTCCAGCCACCGGCGCCGCTGGCCGGAATCCTAGATCTACCGGACGGGCGACCGTGAGCCGGAAGACGATGGGGGGGAGAGGTAGAACCACGAAAGGTGCGAAGAGGCAGTAGGATAGGCGGTTGTGTAGCGGTTTCTATATTTTCTTCCCGAGAGTTGCCTCGCCGCTCGGGCGGTGGTGCGTCGCGGTGGCTGGCCGGTGACTCTGAGGCAGCCTAGTAGTAGGGGAACAGGGGCGCGTGCCGGGACCAGATTAAAATCAAGGGTTAATTGGATCTATGCCCATTTGTTCTATTCACAGATTGGAGATATGCCATTAAAACTAAACTTGAAAATATGCCACTCTAACTTCTTCATGCCTCCATCTATGCCATTTTGTTCACTAAAGAGAATAACGGTTCCAAAAATACATGTATTTGAGTGTATAGTGCTGTATTTACCATACTGCCCCGTGGCCAACTTTTTGGCAGGTGCGGGTGACCAAAAATTCAAAAACTTCAAATTTTGGCCAAAAATGAAACCTTCTCAGAAAAATCTAAAACAATTACATAAAATCTAAAATAGTAATATGAGCATACTGTTCAAATATGAGCATATTCTGGGCACATATAAACCCATAAACTAACATTTGTTAGTTTGTCTAGAAACTTGTCGAATTTTGGCCGAAAATTTGAGCTTCTCAGAAAAATCTCAAAAACTTACAGAAAATCAAAAACATTAATATGAGTCTACTGTTCAAAGATGAGCCAATTCTGGGCACACATTGACCCTTAAACTGATATTTCAAGTTCTGTCCAGAAATTTTGACAAATCTTTTTTTTGTGCCCAGAAATTTTGACAAATCATTCACAGAAAATTTCAGCACCAGGACCAGCGGACCTACAGCCGCGCCTCCGTCAGCCCCCGCCTCCAGCAGCGCCTCAGCAAGCAGCACGCAGATGAGACCCGCGGGAAGCCGCTGAGTCGCACGAGGGGTCCTCCAGCCGCGGCCGCCTCCCGCCGATGGCGGCTGCTGCGCGTGTGCGCCTCCGGCCGCGGCCGCCTCCCCCGCTGGAGCCTGCTGGCGCGGCCGCCGCTAGGGTTCGTCGGGCAGGAGAGCTTCCGAGATGGGCGCGAGATGCCGTTCTGGATCGATGCGTATCCAGCCTTCGAGTTATCTGTTGGTTCCTCTCGAGTCGCTGTCTTTTTCTCGTGTCTACGTGAGTATTTGGGGTATGTACAAAAGTATAACTGATGTATATCGTTTGGTATTGATAAAAATGGCATATGTAGAGGTATGAAGAACTTAGAGTGGCATATTTCCAAGTTGAGTTTTTGTAATGGCATTTTTCCAATCTGTGAATAGCCAATGGCATAGATCCAATAAACTCTAAAATCAATCAGAATCATTTTCAGAGGAAGAATTGTCGATTCCCTCTCAGTATTTTTTTTTGTGTGTGTGGGGGGATGGATTTGTCCTCAGTTTGAGAAGACGTTGTAAATTTGTCCGAATTGGCAAGCTTGTTGTAAATTTGTATCGTTTGAAGGAGTTTTTTATTCATGTACCGCAAGAGTAATTTTTTTTCTTAGCCAAGTCATTCAGGTGGCTTCGAGTCGTTGACCTGACGAGTCTTTCTTGGCGTCGTGATCTATTGTGGTGCTAGGATTGCCACGATGATGTCGGGGACATGTTATTCAACACACGTGGTGTAGAAAAAATTATTTTGCACCTACCTTTGCAAAATTTTCATACTTTTGAGACCACCAATTCACCAAGGACTAGTGCATGTGAACTTGCATTCGAAAGTTGAATAACTATTACCAACTTCATGTATTTAACCGTCCTTGAATTCAAAGATTTATCTTTGTCTATTTTATTTTCTGTCTATTAACTACCTGCTTGAATGTTAATCATCCATTATAGAGATTGGTAACGGGGATAAAGCAATTTCATTGTAATTCAATTCATGATTATCATAAGAAAGTTTATAATATTCACTCATTGATAAAAATCTTTCGGACGATAATGGTTTTTTTATGTTGTTACATTGAAAATTTATGTTATGTACACAAATAGTTACGTTTGTTTATGTGACCCATAAAGGAAAAACCGATATATGAGGGAGTGACATATGCTCCCGGTTTTCAAACTACAATTGAAACATATTTTGAAATGTCAAAAATATCAGAAAATTTCTAGTACCGTACATCTCGACATTCTATGTGCTCACACTATTCACAGAAAATCAACATTCTTTGTGTCGTGCATAAAAAAGTCATAATTTGGTGCCGAACAGGTTTTTTACGAGATATCTTTTTGTCTTTTTACACATGGTTCAAAAAATCTGTTTTTCGTGAAACTTGGTGTGCACACATATAATGTCGATATGTACGCGTAAAAGTTTTATTCATTTTTATTCCCGGTGGCAGGAGCAAACGCTCCTCTGTGGCAAATGAATTTCCAATACATGAGTCATAATAACGTAAAACTCATGAAAAGTACGAATATATGTATTTTATGTCGCATGTTTATTAGTGTCACGTAAATAATTTTTACGTGATATGTATATATTTTTACGTTCTTCTTGACTTTTGACGTAAGACAAAAAATTATGTTATATGAAAATCATGTAAGATTATGAAGAAACATAATGGTTGAAAGGCAGCTCCCCTTCACCGTTGTCCTCGATCTCGATTTTCTTTAGTTGTTTATGTGAATGGAAATGTAGGTTTTCATCGGAACGGTTCCTACACGGGTGAACCATGACGAGTGTCCATCATGTGTGAGCCCCATCTCGGTTCTCACCTCCAGTGGCGGATCTAGGATGAAATTGGTGGGGTGCGGCTACCGGCGGCGAACCCAACACCAGAGCCGAGCTCCGGCACTACGGCCACTCCTACAACGCCGCCGAGCTCTACCACTACGGCCACCATCCCGAGCTTTGCCGCAACGACATCGCCCACCCCACCGCCGATCTCTACCACTACGGCCACCCCGAGCTCTACCCCAACTCCATCGACCACACCATCGCCGAGCTCTACGGAGGATGTGGAGGAGGCGCCTTCGACCATTTGATTTATGCACCTATGTGTCGCCGAATGTGGCTATTTTGATTCGATCGATCGTCAAACTGTGGTTGTTTTGATTCGATCGCCGAAGTGTGACTGTTTTAATCACAGAGATTGTCGAACACTTGATGTTTTTTGGTAGCGGGAAAAGAATTTTCAAATTTGCTCATATTCTTGTGCGTTTGGGAACCGAAACATGGGGCGCGGCTGGAAACTTCACCCCTAAGTCCTAGATAGCGCCGAAAGTTAACACCGGATACGAACGGCTGAAAATGCTCTAAGATAGTAGTAACCGTTTTTCATTTAAATACTCATAGTGGGGAGTATCATATAATAGTATCATGCATTTATTAGCCTATAGACTCATGTTGCCTCGAAATACGTTATGTTACGGTATCTACCTATGATATCACCATCGTCTTTTTTTTAATTGCATGCCATATCATTATTTGTATTTATGTGACATTTATGTTCCTACCTATGTTACTCCGGTACGGTAGTCTAATAGCTTCAGAAAAAACTTCGGACAAATGTACAGTTCTCGTGTCCAAAAATGGAAAAACTTGGGGAAAATTAGAAAAGCCTCTCCCGTCCTTCTTTCCGCTCCCCCTTCTCTCCCTGGTTCCCGAGCGACGGCGGCGCAGTAGTCAGTCTCAACAAAACCATCGGAACCTCTCCACGGAGCACGCCCGCAGGCCCTGTCCCGCCGAAGCTCGGCACCTACAGGTAGTTCTTATCTCATACGCGCCGCCTCCCCATCCCCTCTACCGAACTGGCGCTTGTGTGGAGTGTGGTCACGGAACCCTAAATCTTTTATATTGTTGTCAGAGTTCTGTTCTAGCATCTTCATCGATTTGGACAATACCCAAAATTAGCTAAACCCCACGCCCCATGTTAAGTTCCCGCACTCGCAGGGGCAATAGCTTTTCCGACCGATTAGTTGTTTTAGTTGGTAGGATTGGGGATAATTGATGAGAGAGATTCTCGGTGCGACCAATGCTGGGTCTTGTTCTCGGTGCTCGGTTATTATGTGTATTGCTTATGCCGAGCTATGTTAATCTGCCTGCTGGTTTCTCCGTCCTTGCTTAATATGAGAGAGATTCATATAGGATGCATGATTTTATCCAGTCAGTTTTAACGGTTTGATGGGGTTCTAATTCACCTGCAAGGACAGGGATTGTAACATCAATTCAGGAGGAAATATTCTGACCTGTGAAATGGACCTTTTGCTTCAATGAACCATGCTTTTGCAGTAACCTGAGGAAGGGACCAAGAGTTGATCGGAGATGAATGCCCCGGACCGCTACGAGCGCTTTGTCGTTCCTGAGGGCACAAAGAAGTGAGTCTACAACACCGTTCACTTGCCCAAGACTTATCCATAAGATTTTTAAGTTGACCTTTATGTTCTTTTTTTAAAAAGAAGAAGCGGCACAAACTCATGTTTTATGGAATAATTCAATATGTTTACATTCTGTTACTTTCTGTTAATGCAATATTTTGGCATGAAGCTATCCATGGAACTCTGATGCTGCAACCGGTGCTAATTTGTTTGCTTTTTTATCCTTTTTTTGCTTATGTGATTTGATTAAGGCTCGTGGCAGTCTCTGCTTGCTGCTCTATTATATGTAGGTTATGGTTGTAGTGCTGAGTATTATTAGTGCAGGGTGTCATTTGAGAAGGATACGAAGATTATGAATGCTGCATCATTCACTATTGAACGTGAGGACCACACCGTTGGCAACATCCTCCGCATGTAAGTATAGCGAAGTTATGTACCTTTCCCCCCTTGGTTAGGTTAATTTCATCCCTTTTGAATGTCTATCTGGGATTCTGCAGGCAGCTGCACAGGGACCCAAATGTGCTCTTTGCTGGTTATAAGCTCCCTCACCCCCTTCAGTACAAGATCATTGTTAGGGTAGGATGGAAGTTATGTTCCTTCGGTTTCTTTCTGTGCGCTAGGGTTTACTAAACTACTGTCATGGTTTGTTCTGTGGGCAGATCCATACCGCAAGCCAGTCCTCCCCACAGCAGGCATATACCCAGGCAGTCAATGATCTAGACAAAGAGCTTGAGAGTCTAAAGCAAGCTTTTGAGGTATGTATCTACTGATATTATTCCAATTGTTCTAGTGTTAGTGTTCCCATATCCTATGGTGTGCTCCTGCCCATTAGTCCTTTTGCCATTTAATAGGGGAAACAAAATTACATTCTTAAGTTCCTCATAATAAGAACCCCTTCTTTCTCTTGCTATTAAATTTGAATTTTCACAACCAGTTCTTCTGTAGCTTTGTTATAGATTTTTACACTGATGTGGTTATGTTGAGTACACAACAAACTTTATCGAAGTTAAGCAACGTGAAGTTTGAAGCTGTTATACTGAGATAATGGTGGTTCCTATTGCCATCTAATGCTTAATCTGACATTTGTTGTCGGCGAATATATGCGGTGTATTTCTGTGCTTGTTCCGATCCAATACAAGTAGATTAAAAGACAATCCTGCTGAAGACTTGGTGTATTCTAATTTCATAGTTATAAATATCATTAAAAGCTGGTACTAGCCCTTCATTATCGTTCCTGGTTTTTTGCATTGAGTATTATTTGTAGCTTTCCCACATGGAACAACCATTTGGCAATAGGTACATATGTTTATGCCAGATAATGCTTTCATATCCATAACTCCGAAGGCCACTGATAATCCGGCCACTTACACTGCCACTGGGCATATAAACAATCGGTCTAAATGTTGCACCTTATAGAATAAGAATCTAAGAATTTGGGTCTAGAAATTCCCTGAACAGTGTGGTTGCACGCCTCTCTTGCTCCAAGTCCCATAATGTCAATTCTGTTATTTGCTTTTTAATAATACAACCAGCAGTTATATACTACTGATGAACTAAAGATGGTACACCATTTGACACTTTCGTGCTATAACCCTCCACTGACCCAAAATATTCGAAGTACTTTATGTTTTTCTTGCAAGAATTATCAAATCTGCTAGTTTTTTGCAGTGTTTTGTTTTTCTAATGTGAAAGCTACACACTTTGGTGTGAGAAAAAAAAAGTATGTCTCTTCAAGACTTTGTGCCACTATGGGATTGGGATGTAACATGTTGAAGTTATTTTTGTTTCCGGACCCTCCTAAATTGTTGCCCATTAATCCAGACCACCGCTTGTCTCGCAATGTTTTCATTTGAACATGTATCGTTGCTAAAGCGGCTGTTTGATGGGAAACAATTATACTAGTATAGACGGACATCTCGCATGTGCCATGGCCCAGGGCGGTCGGCCTGTTTGCTCTGGCAATTAAGGCTTCAGATTGCTAAACCAAAGAGGCATATGTAGAAGGGAAAGTTGCTTCATAAGCTCATCACTCAAGAGTTCAAATGCTGGAAAATATTTGTCTATGTGCTTAAAAAACTTGGCCTTTTCTGTTTTGTTTCTAAAAACATGTCACTTTGGAAAATATATTTATTTTAATGTATACGCTAAATGGATGGCAACAAATCCTTATCTATGCTATAGTGTATTGCTTTAGCTAACATTAGGATAGTAGAATTTCATGTAAGTGCCACAAAAGCTAAAAGTCAAGTTCTATAGGACGGCGATTCGACCTGCGATGTTGTATGGCGCAGAATGTTGGCCGACCAAGAGACGACATATCCAACAGTTAGGTGTAGCGGAGATGCGCATGTTGAGATGGATATGTGGCCACACAAGAAAGGACCGGGTTAGGAATGATGATATACGTGAGAGAGTTGGGTAGCACCAATTGAAGAGAAGGTTGTCCAACACCGTCTAAGATGGTTTGGTCATATAGAACGTAGGCCTCCGGAAGCGCCATTGCATACCGGACGGATAAAGAGGGATGAGAATGTTAAGAGGGGTCGTGGTAGGCCAAACTTGACATGGGAGGAGTCTGTTAAGAGAGATCTGAAGCATTGGAATATCACCAAAGAACTAGCCATGGATAGGGCTGCGTGGAAGTTAGCTATCCATGTGCCAGAATCATGACCTGATTTCGAGATCTTATGGGTTTCAACTCTAGCCTACCCCAACTTGTTTGGGAAAAAAAGCTTTGTTATTGTTGTTGTTGTTGTTGTTGCTCTGTTTTTATGATTCTTCTGTAAAGTTTGCGTCGTCAGTCTATTATCTATGTCGGCAGTGGCCTTTCGATTTGTCCAGTGGCAATCAAAGGTTTATATGTTAAATTAGTCTTCATCACAGCAGCAAAAACATAATAATGGATCCTGTAGTCCCAGGACTCACTTATCTACCGCTTCAACATTATAAATAGGTTATATGTGATTTGAACTGCCAGCACATATCTTTTTTATAGTAGAACTCTGATGCCTAATGCAATTGCATATGGAGAGTTGACTGCTCTACCACAGATTTGTCGGAAACATTTTTCCTTGATCGGTGCAAAGAATAGATCATTATGGAGCCATTAGATTGTATAGCTTTTCCACATATTCGTTGGGTTAACAGATCTTGCACGGTATGATGCTTTCCTGGCATCTCTGATAGCATTCTTTCCAAAATTGGCATCATTATTTTCGAAAGTGACATTTAAGATATTTCTACCATTTGTGCTTAAAGTAGTTATATGCACTGAGTATTCGAGTTTTCTGCTATTCAGGGTGAGAAGAACCGCTTTGAGGAAAGGATGAAGCAGAGCTACTAGGCACGTGGGTGTCTAATGCAGAAACTTTGTTGGTATATCTGATGTCTGTACTGCAGGAAGAAAATAGTTAAGGATTGTGCGCATGATGTTAGTCCCTTATATGAACTTTGTAGATTCTTTGAATGTGCTAAGCTTGCACCAGGATTACAAGACAATGCACTTAATCCCGTTGCTGGCCTCTTCTTGTTTTTGCTCTAGCATTATGCTATCATTTTTTCTTGTCTTTTTTTACATGGTTTTCTTAGCCACGTTTATTTTTGCTGTTTGTGTCTTTGGGTTACCTTTTTTTTTCAAAAAGGAGGATAAACCCTGACAGGTGCATTGGTGATGCACATCTCCACAACATCTAATCCCACGAGAAATAGCGAGCTGTGGTTGCTCACAGCTCGCCATAGTCTTCCAATCCAGCACCGCCACGACAGGAAAAAAAACTTTGCGCGGCCCCATCTAACGACGTCGGTTCGATTTCGTGCCGCTTTGACCACCTCTTCTCTCCCGACATGATCCCCTCGAAAGAAGTCCAAATAACCCCCCCCCCCCCCCCCCCCCCCACACATGTATCACATTTTGGCCGTTTACCACCTCTACCTTTGAAGTGGAGCAAAACACCCCCCCAGCTTTCCAATACCAGACAAATTACCCCCTAGCTGCTAATCAGTGGTTTTATACGGTGGTTTTGGCCACGTCAGAGAGCGGTTTGGACAGCTCGGGGTCAAATAACCCCCCCCCCCCCCCCCATCTTTCCTCTTTGCGCTGTCTCTCCATTTCTTTGCTCGCCTCCCTCCACTTGCTGCTCCGCCGCGTTCCTCCTCCGCCCCACCAAAATCCAGCCGGCCGTTCCTCTCCATCTCCGCCCAACTCATCTCCGCCCCACCCATCTCCGGCCGAGCACCCAAATCATCGCGGCTCGCTCCGCCTCGCGAAACCCTACATAGCCGCGATGGCAGCGATGGAGGGGAGGTGGATCCTGCAGCCGTCGCGATGGAGGGCTGCAGTGGAGAGCGGAGCTGGTGAGGACGCGTCTCCGGTGGAGATCACAGAGCGTGGAGGGGCGAGGGAGCGGTGAAGAATTACCTCGACGCGAGGAGCGGCGCGGACGACGCGAGGTTGATTCTCCTCGAGGGCGGCGACGAGGAGTAATATCAGGTGCCGACTAGGTGCGGCTCGACCTATCTGGTCCGGCTCGGCCAACCCGGCTTGGCGCCTCCATGTCAGTAGCTGACGTGGCCAAAACCACCGTATAAAACCACTGATCAGCTGGGGGGTAATTTGTCTGGTTTTGGAAAGCTGGGGGGGGGGGGGGGGATGACCACTTCAAACATGTGGGTGGTAAACGGCCGAAACCTGATAGATGGGGTTATTTGGACTTCTTTCCGATCCCCTCCTGCTCCCTCACCGCCACCTCTTCCTGCCATAGCGCATGGCGCCGCCAGCGCCGCCGACCCGACCTGCTCCCCTCCCGCTCCCCAGCACTGGCCGCCGCTTCGGCCGACGATCCGCTCCCCGCGTCGGCTGCTCCGTGCTCCTGCCATCCGTCCGCGCCGGTGTCCTCCACGACAGCGCCACCATGGACGAGCTCCTCCGCCCCGGCCATCTGCGCATTCGCCACCCCTGAACAACGTCGTTGTTTCTCTCGGCCGTGGACCACGGCGACCGAGCTAGCGCGGCCGTGCGACGCCGCACTCTGTTCCCAATCTCCACAAACAGCTCCACCTCCACGGCGAACACGCCGTTTGGAATCGGAGCGAGGAGGCCGACGTGGATGGAGACGGCCGCGACGGCAGGTGAGCTCGACTTCCGCTGTCGGAATTTTCTTTTTCTTTCATATACTTTCATTTTTTTGTTCAGGTTCTTTTGTCAATTTTAGTGATTTTTGTTTGGTGAACAGGGTCTTTCAGATGTGACGACGAGGTAGATGATGCGGAGTACGGCCGCGCATCAGGCCAGATAGGCTTTCTCTCTCTCTCTAGCTTCAGTTCCAGTCTACCGATAGTTCAAGTTGGTGATTTAATTTATATTATGTACAGTTTATACAAGAACTTGGAATTTGTGGAAGAATAGAGACATTGGGAGATGATTTGGGCAAGAAAATGCAGAGAGTGGGAGTGACAAGTCGGGAGCATTGGACTGACACGTTATTGATTTGGAGAGGCATGAAATTCACTTTTCTGCAATTAGCAGTATGAAGGCTTGGATTTTTTACCGAAAAGTTACAACGTCATGTGTATGTTCATAAACTGTGACACTAATCTCTTCCAAATACTCTCATTAGTTCCTATATTATGATTGTGTTGTGTCCTTTACTTCGGAGGTTGTACGGATAGTTCACCGGAGGCCGTGGCCGGCGGTGTCGGCTAGGCGCCGTGGTAGGAAGCAGGAGATTGGGGAATTAGAGAATTAGATTAGGTCGGGATAGCACACAGGGAAGATATGGTTTTCTTATTACTTGCCCTTACGTTACAGCTATGGGGCTTATAAAGCCAAACAAGGAAAAGGTGTCCTGGGAGGACACGTACTCATAACAGACTTTGGACTCAACCTATTCTTTCCTATTAACTCTAAACTGACTTAGACCTGGACTTCTCTGTCACGTGGGCTTGCTACCACCTGGGCCACAACACTACTCCCCCTGTAGATACAACTCGTCCTCGAGCTGTAATTCATGGCGGTTCTTCCTCCTCGACATCGTCGATAGCTTCAAGGTAGAAAAGGCGTTTACAACGGTGGCCTCTCAAGAATTTTTCATCGCAGTTGAAACATAGTCCCTTCTCCCTTCTGTCTGCCATCTCAGATGCTGTCAACCGGCGAAGCATCCGTTCTTTCTCAACTGGAACTGTACCCGTCAAGGACATACGATGGGGCTGTCCAATGGCCGTGGGCAAATTCTCCTTAGAGTCTGCTACTATGATAGTTGCGCGCTGCTCATAAGCACGTGCCATACTCATGGCGACTTGAAGGTCCAGCGGCTTTTGCATCTCAACATCCACACGGAGCAAGTCGGTGAGGCCTGACGTAAACAATTGAACCTGCTGCTTTGTCGACAGGGGGTCATTGTGCGCAAGCAGGGACAAAAATTTCTCCACATATTCCGTCACTGTGCCAGATTGGCGCATCCGTGCAATCTCGCCTAGAGGATTGCTTCGGATCGGTGGCCCAAAGCGCAGGTTACAACACTCTTTGAACCTAGGCCATGATGGCATCCCCTCGTCCCTCTCCAAGTGCATGTACCACTCCTGAGCCACGCCAATCATGTGATAGGCTGCCAACCAAACTTTGGAAGCCTCATCCGTGCGTTGTCCCCAGAAAAATTGCTCACAACGATTCAGCCAGGTGAGCGGGTCTTCCTTGCCATCAAACTTAGGAAAGTCCAATTTATGGTAGCGGGGAGCCCCTGTCCTCTCTGTGATGTTGGGGTTGGGAGGGGCGGGCCAGATATTTGGAAAGCTCGATTGTGGCTGTTGTGGTATGAACGATGGAAACCTTGTCTAATGCGGCTGTGGTGCATAAGGCCTTGCTGAAGTTGATGTCCCTGCCGCAAACAGTGGCGCCGTCGGCATCTGTTGAGACATCGAAGGAAGCTGCAGCGAGTATTGCGGCAGATTCGTTGATGACAGCCCAACCGAGGTGGTGAGGGTGTCTGCAAGCTCCGCGGCCGAGAGACCTGCTATAACCCCAGGTGAGACAAGCGGCTGGAGGCCTGCTGGTTTTGGCACGAGGCCGTCGCCAAGCGCCTTCTCCTCCAGGGCCTTGATGTGTATATCAAGGGCTGCAAAGCCCTCCTCCATCTTCTTAAGGATAGCCTCCTGCATTGCAGCGAGGGCTGTAGCCATGTCGCCATCGGTTGCTTTCTTCTTGTCGTCATCGGAAACCATGGTGGTCGGCTCTGATACCAAGATGTTGTGTCCTTTACTTCGAAGGTTGTACGGATAGTTCACCGGAGGCCGTGGCCGGCGGTGTCGGCTAGGCGTCGTGGTAGGAAGCAGGAGATTGGGGAATTAGAGAATTATATTAGGTCGGGATAGCACACAGGGAAGATATGGTTTTCTTATTACTTGCCCTTACGTTACAGCTATGGGGCTTATAAAGCCAAACAAGGAAAAGGTGTCCTGGGAGGACACGTACTCATAATAGACTTTGGACTCAACCTATTCTTTCCTATTAACTCTAAACTGACTTAGACCTGGACTTCTCTGTCACGTGGGCTTGCTACCACCTAGGCCACAACAGATTGACATTCTGAGATGCTGCAAAACTAGGACCTGATCCATCTTTAACTTATTTTTGTTTACATGCCAATAGAAGCACCGTGCATGACTCCGAGGATTGCCTTCCGCCCCCCGCTTCCTCTCCTCCCAGGAGGGTCCCCGCGTGGATACGAACTGCAGCATCGTGGATGTCAGGTAAACTAGAATAAAAGCACTGAACACATTAACATTTATTAGCTGCAACCTCTTCTAATTAGATGGTTTCTTAAGTGGAACAATGTGTTGTTACCAGCTTGAGTGTGGAGCGCTAGACTATTTAGTAGTTTATATCCTGACATTTGAAGATCTAGCACACACATACTCCATGAAGTTCAACTACAATTATGAGATCTTTGATGTCTGTTGGAGCCTTTTTAATGCATTTTTTTTACATAGACTCTTCTTAACTCTGGGCGGTACTTATTAATTGTTTGGAAATGCCCTTTTTAATGCATTTTTTTACATAGACTCTTCTTAACTCCAGGGCTCGCCCGAGCAGGCAGTTTCTAGCTGGATTTGTTGTGGCTGTGTAGTGACTTATGGCAGTAAATTGTGCGACCAGAGGTATTCGGTTTTTTTAATCTCGCGGGAAGTATGGTTTATGAGCTCTCATGTTGCTTAGTTGTGATGGGTATTGTGCTTCAGCCTTACATGATAAGTCCACAAGAAAAGACGCAATTTTTTTAGATAAAGAGCTTTATTACTTTAAAGAAAGTATTACACCCAGCCTCTGCATTCAAGATGCACACAGCCGCAATCCAACAGTTCAAGAAAAAAGAGCAAAAGTAGGCGAATTACAACCAGTCTCATGATAATGTAAAACGCCTACGCCGTAGACTAACTCGACTGCCTAAGGCGGACCAATCCGGCGATCAAGCAGCCACCCATGTTGTGAAAAAATGTCCCTCGCCACCTCTTCCAGTCGTGCACATGCCTCTGTAAAGAGGTCTCGATGTCCCACACGCTATAAGGTGGACCACGAACGGAGAAAACCTGTGCACCGGTAGAGAACCTGCATATGAGAAATATTTTTATCACTGAAAACCTTGTCATTTCTACTAAGCCAAAGCGACCATATGATGGCAATCGCTCCCACCCTAATAACAGGTCTAAGCTTCTTATCAATCCCGTGAAGCCAGTTGCCAAAAACATTTGCAACCGACTTAGGTGGATATAAGTTAGACGCTATTTGGATAGCTGACCATATAGAACGTGCGAAACTACACTCGAAGAATAAGTGTTTTATTGTCTCTTGTTGGGAACAAAACATACACTTAGTACTTCCATGCCAATTCCGTTTGACAAGGTTATCCTTGGTTAAAATGACACCTCCACGAAGGTACCACGTAAATACTTTTATTTTAAGTGATATCTTCATTTGCCATATTGTTTTATTGTTATCGACTGGGATATCAGAATGCACGAGTGCCCTATACATAGAATCTACGGAAAATTTTCCGTTCCCACATAGATTCCACCGAAATTCATCGGGACCTTGTGTAAGTTGGACCAAATCCAACCGTGCCAACAAGTCATTCCAAGATGCTAATCTTGGCCCAATTAAATCTCGTCTGAACGACACATTAGGGGGTGAGCTCTGCATAACAGTAGCTATAGTGTCCCCTTTGTGCCGAACAATATTGTATAGGGCTGGATATTGCTCTCGGAGGGTGGTGTTTCCTAACCATTTGTCCTCCCAGAATCTAATCTCTGTACCATTCTTAATATTAAATACGCCAAAGCGAAAGAAATGTTTCTTCGTCGCCATTAGGCCGGCCCAAAAGTGGGAATGACCAGGTTTCCATAATACCTGTGATATCGCCTTTGTGCCGATGTATTTTCTTTTAAGCAGAGTTTGCCATATGCCATCCTCAGTTAGCAGCTTGAAAAGCCACTTACCAAGGAGAGCCGAATTTTTGACAGCAAGGTCATGAATACCCAGCCCTCCTTGATCTTTGGGTCGGCAAACAACATCCCACTTAGCCAGTCGATACGTTTTTTTCTCACCGTCCCCTTGCCAAAAGAATCTTGATCGGAATTTTTGCAAGACTCCTTTAGGTAACTGGAAGAAGGAAATCATATACAGTACCATGTTCGTGAGTACCGAATTAATGAGAACCAACCTTCCACCAAGGGACAGTAATTTTCTTTTCCAACTAGATAGCCTAGCCTGCAGACGCTCCTCGACGTGCTTCCATTCCGCATTAGTCAATTTCCGATAATGTATAGGTATACCCAAATACATTATAGGGAATTGACCCTGCTCACAGCCAAATAAGTCGGCGTACTGAGCAGCTGCGTCCTGAGCATCACCGAAACAAAACAACTCACTTTTATGGAAGTTAATTTTCAATCCTGATAATTGCTCGAATGCTGATAATATCAATTTCAGATTCGCCGCTTTCTCAAGATCGTGTTCCATAAAAAGAATTGTATCGTCCGCATATTGAAGTATTGAAAGTCCCCCATCAACGAGATGTGGTACTACCCCTTCAATTTGGCCATCCAATTTTGCCCGTTCAATCATGATGGTCAACATGTCAGCCACTATATTAAATAGTATAGGCGACAGAGGATCACCTTGTCTTAAACCTTTTTTAGTTTGGAAATAACGACCAACGTCATCGTTGACTTTGATCGCTACACTTCCGCCTACAACAAAGTTTCGGATCCATTCACACCACTCATCGGAGAATCCTTTCATTCTCAGAGTCTGTAGTAGAAATGGCCACTTCACTTTGTCATGTGCCTTTTTAAAGTCTATTTTGAAAATTACACCATTAAGTTTCTTCGTATGCATCTCATGGACGGTCTCGTGTAAAACCACGACCCCATCAAGTATATTCCTCCCCTGCATAAAAGCAGTTTGGGTAGGTTTAACCACATGATCTGCCATCGAGTTTAACCTAATGGTCGCTACTTTTGTAAAGATCTTGAAACTAACATTCAGGAGACATATAGGCCGATACTGCTGTATCCTCTCAGCCCCCTGAACCTTAGGTAACAAGACGATTTCCCCAAAATTAAGGCGAAAAATCTCGAGATGTCCAGCGTGCAAACAGCTGAACAACTCTAACAAATCGAACATGATGGTCTCCCAAAAATGCTGATAAAACTCAGCAGGGAAACCATCAGGCCCAGGCGCCTTATTATGCTCCATTTGGAATACAGCCTTGCTTATCTCCTCCTCAGAGAAAGGAGCAATGAGCAGGTTGTTTTCCTCGGGAGTCACTTGGGTAATATCATCCGTAAGTGACTCGTCTAGAGAGAAGTTTCCTTCCTCCGGAGCCCCGAACAGACCTTTATAGTAGCTTGTAATATACTCCTTGAGCATGTCCTGCCCCTCGATCAGTCCCTCATCCTGATGCAAAGAGTGAATATGTTTCTTCCTATGTTTGCCATTAGCAACATTGTGGAAATACCTCGTATTCGAAAGAAAAGACGCAAATGAAGGTGACAAACTGAGATAGGATGGGAAGAAGGCTCACTCGTGATAAGAGGCCGCGGCGCCTCCGGTTGGCAGTGGTGACGCTATCGGTATCCAGGTGACCGTGATGGTTGTCCCGCTGCCACCGTTCTAGCTTAGGATCTAGGGTCCAGTTTACTTCGTTGACCGCTCTAATCCAGCACCACAGCGGCTGGCACGGCGGCACTACCATGCCTATTGTCCACTGCAGCTTACATGGTTATAGGGAGATAATAAGCTGCAGTGTTTTGCACGTCCATTTGAATTTGTTGAATATTGAAAGTAATCAAATAGTGGGCTGACCTGTCCAAGTGCTGAAATATTTCTTTGCAATATACACATGTCCTCTTAATTTCGGTAGAATTTTAATGCAATACTGCTATGTTTATTCTTTTGGGGCAGGTTTTATTAGTTAAAATAACACACATTTTGATGTCAATGGCAATACTGCTTTTGGATTTGACTAGGTTATAGAGATACTCAGCCACATTAATAAACGGGTGAAGCACATGCCCGAGATTTCGTCGCCCATACTGGATTTATGGAAGGTGTAAACTGAATCTGCTTCATCGTCAATTGTTCAGAACTTCTATATTGTTTATATTGAGATGGCGTTTGAACACCTAAAAAGTGAGGTATCCTCTTTTCCTTTGATTGCTATCCAACGTTATTGTTTTGGTGGCAACAGGTTCTAGGGTGGTTGGGTTCGTCAGGTGTTTTCTATTGTTTGCTTGCTATCCAGCGTCTTCACCGTAGCTTGGTGGCCGCGTCAGTCAGTCCCGGTTTGGATCGAAATCTCAACACAGGCCGGTGAGCCAACCCCTTCCTCTTCTCCATCTTCTCTATAGCATGTCTCCACCTTGCTAGACAGGACGAATGTGCTTCTGTGATCAGTGTTGACAATATATGGTGTTCCACTTTCAGTTTCTCTGGCATAGGCAAGAAGTTGTATATTTTTTCCACTTATGTGATTATAGCGTCAATGACTTAATGATAATGCTTCGGGGTTTTTGGCATGGCATCGGGGTTGCACTGTAACCTGAACAAAAGTTCAGTTACCCCGATTAGGTGTGACGGTCTGGATTTACAGCCGACCGTGGAGGTCCTCGAGTGCCCAATCAAGCCCTTCCCAATCACATATCTTGGACTGCCTTTGTCCCCGATTTGCCTCACAAAGAGTCAATTACAGCATCAATCGATAAAGTGGCACGGCATGTGCCCTCTTGGAAAGCAAGGCTATTGCAAAAGAGCGGCATGCTAATCCTGGTGGATTCGACCGTCGTGGCAACGGCTATCTACCCAATGCTGGTGTTGGACTTGCCTCCGTGGTTCTTCGAGAGAGTGGACAGGATCCTTAGGAGCTTTTTCTGGGCTGGATCTTTGGAGATGAGAGGAGGTCAGTGTGCCGTAGCATGGAAGAATGTCTGCACACCGAAAGCCATGGGAGGATTGGGCATCAAATATCTAAGAATCCTAAACCTGGCATTGCGGATGCGATGGAAATGGCTTGAGCTGATAGAGGAGGAAATGCCTTGGAAAGGGCTGGACTTCGCAATTCCAAGTGAGGCGGAGCAGATGTTCATGGCAGCTTTGGACTGTAGGGTGGAAAACGGTGGACGACTACGTTTCTGGCTAGATCCGTGGATCGGTGGGCGCTCTGCCAATCAGATTGCGCCGAGCTTATGGCAACATGTCAAGCCTGGCGATAAGCTCCTGCCGGTGAGGGAGGCTCTCCTAAATGACAGATGGGTCCGTGGGATTCAAGGCCAGCTCATGGTGCAGGATGTCATGGAGTACTTGGACTTGTGGGATCTTGTCCATGAGCAGCATGTATCTGTAACACCCCGTTGCCTCGGTGAGGATCGAGACGTGAGATCGATACAAAGATGATAGCACCGGACCTTGGATGCTTGTGGTAGCAACCGGACCTTGGATGCTTGTGGTAGCAACCGGACCTGAAGAATAGGATCTAGACAGGAGGAGGAAGAAGAAGCCATACGAGAGGAGGTTCAGTTCATTATGTTCTGTTCGATGCCCTCTCCCGTACACTCTCGTCGCCTTTATCTTCCCTGGCCTAAGCGTTGACCAGCTGGGCCAAGCCCATGTACAACCACTGGTAGCACCAACCCAATCCAGTGTGTATGTAGGGTATTACAGTATCGGAGGAGGAGGACATGGTCCGGTGGCGCTTGACGGCGAACGGCAGATACTCCGCGAAGTCGGCGTACGCTTCGTAATTCTATGGGAGAACTGCAGCGCCTTGTGCTTCGAAACTTTGATCTGCGGGTGCCCTGGTCGGCCCAGTGGAAACCAGGGTACCACGGGCCGGCCTGCCACATCCCTCGACACTCCGCAGAAGATTCCGCTAAGGACCAGGCGTCCCAGCCTGGTGAGCCTCACGAGGGACCTTTCCCTCGCGAGGGCTTCTCCCGTCGAGAATATTGCTAAGTCCTAGTGCACTTCTGCGCCTCCCTCGCGAGGCGTCAAGTACTCAAGGACCTCGGCAAGGCGAAACACCCCTCGCGGGGTTCCTTCGGGTGAAAGCAAGCTCTGTCTCCGCGACAGAGCGCACATGGCCTCTGCGCCCGACGCAGAGTGACGCGCGCCTGCGCGCAGTGACGACCATGCCGCAGTTGCCATTCTGGTGATTAAAGCGGTCAACAAAGATGCACCAAGCAAAGGAGGCTACAAGGCTTGCCGTTCCGGTGACAAGGGGACCGTTGGCCGCTACGCTCCAAGCCGACATCACCGTGGGGCATCTCACAGACCTCTCCATCGCCAGCCCACCGTCCTGGATGGACGGTGGCTTTTCCTGCCAAGAGGACGCCGCTCCCTACCATGGACCGAGTCCATGGACAGCTCCGTGACCGTGCACTGTCCTCCTCCGTCGTCGCCATGTGGTAGCCCTTCCCGCCTAAGAATTGAGGGAAGAGGCCCGAGGTACCTATAAAAGGGGGCAGTGTACGACCAAGGGAGGGGACTCGATTCCGGATTCCATTCCATTTTCCACTCCACTGCCAGGGAGAAGACGAAGCTCCTTCCACCATAGCTCCTCCCGAGCATAGCACTCTATACTGAAACCTCCTTAAGCAGTGCAATACAACCAAGCAGGAGTAGGGTTTTACACCTCACGGTGTCCCGAACCTGGGTAGCGACTCGTGTTTACTCTCTGCCGTGATGTCCCTCACCGAGCTCGACGAGCACCGTCGCCGAGGTAGTTGAGGGTTGTTTGACAGCGTGTTCAGCCCCCTTTCGATTCCTGGCTTCAGTGAAACACTTCCCTAGTTCCTGGGGTTAGTCTCCGACATTTGGCGCGCCAGGTAGGGGGCTGAGGCGCGTCTTCAACCTCTCCTCCGCCATGGCCGAGACACGTGCTGAGCGTCTCGCCCGCGGGACATCAGGCAGTGCCGATACCGAGCCTGTCGTCAACCACAACCCGCGCGGCCGCCCGCGCGCCAGCGACGCTCCAGAGCGCAACGCCGGCCCTGAACCCCGCGTCGAGCACCCAGAAGACCAGGACGGCGAAGGCAACGAGGAAGCTTCCTCCCTGCACCCGTCCAGGAGCCAGGGCACCTCTACGCAGAGCTGGGTGGTGCCCAGCCCAAGCGCTGCGCTGCTCATGGCGCAGGAGCTACTGCGCTACCGCCCCGCGCAGGTGGGCCACGACGGCTGGCTCGACCGCGTCACCGAGCTCGTCAACGCCGCTGCTGTGCCCGCTCCAATGCCCTCTCGCTCGCTGGTGCACCACTCCGGGCTCGCAGGAAACGTAGCGCACGGCGCTCCTCCTCCGCCTCCACCTCCGCCACCTCCTCCGACCGGAGCACCGGCTGGGAACAACCGCGCCACGTCGCACGCTTCTTTGCTGCATGACTGCATGATCGTGCAGCGGGCGCTAGAGGACGCGTGCGTGGAAATCGAGTGCCAGCAGGACCGCCACAACCACGCCGTCCAGGACGTCACCTCCGCAGGACGCCAGAACCGCCACACGCTCGCCGACGACGTCACGACGTACGCCACGGGCTGCACCGCGTTCACCCCGTAGCCTGCGTCGTGTTGTCTGGCCAGGCAGGTTCAAGCCGGACCTTCCTCCACGCTACGACGGCAAGACCAACCCCCTGGAGTTTTTGTAGCTCTACACTGTGGCCATCCAGGCTGCAGGTGGCGACGACAAGGTGATGGCCAACTGGTTCCCCATGGCCCTCAAGGACGCAGCACTCTCGTGGCTCATGAACCTCCCTGAGAACACCATCAACACATGGGAGGAGCTCTGCAAGTGCTTCGTGGCGAACTTCAAGGGCACGTACGAGCGTGGTGTCACCTACAACGACCTCCGCGCTGTATGCCAGAGGCCTGGCAAGACTCTCCGCAGGTACATCCAGCGCTTCAGCCAAGTCCGCAACAAGATCCCGAACATCCCCGACACACAGGTCATCTCCGCCTTCGGAGTGGGCGTCACGGACGTCAGGATGCGCGAGAAGCTCGGCATCCACGACAACCTCACCTCCGTGGTGAAGCTCTTCGACTTGGCGGACAGGTGCGCCAAGGCTGAAGAGGGTCGCCTCTTCATCAAGCAAGAGTCAGAGGGAGAGCCTCCTGAGGGGTCCAAGACCAAGAAGGCCAGCGAGAAGCGCAAGACCACTGCTGTCCTCGCGGCAGAGCCTGACGCCAAACAGAAGCACGCTACCACTCCAGCCGCGGATGCCGGCAAGACGGATGATCGCCCATTCTGCATCTACCACAACAGGCACAACCACGCGACTGAAGACTGTTGGGAGCTCAAGAAGATCCGCGACAGCCGCGAAAGGCACCGTGGTCACAACGGCCGCGGGGGCGGACGCTGGAACAACGGCGACAACTACCAGCAGAACCCCGCCGGGCAAAACAACAATCTCCCGGACGAGGACACTGGGGGCTACCAGGTCCCTCGTGGGGCAGCCTGCATCCTCGGCGGGGCTCAGGCTCCTAGGTCCAACCGACAATTCAAGCAGCTCTCTCGCGAGGTCAACGCCATGCTTCCTGGGGTTGAGGCATCCCAACCCCTCAAGTGGTCGCAATACCCCATCGCCTTCGACTCCGGCGATCACCCAAAGTCTACCAAGACCGTGGGCACCATCCCTCTGGTGTGCACTCCCACCATCAACAACATCGCCGTCACCAAGACGCTCATAGATGGGGGTGCAGGCCTGAACGTCATCTCCGTCGAGACCTTCGAGAAGCTTCAAGTACCATAAGAGCAGCTGATGCCCACCAGGCCCTTCTCGGGGGTGACAGAAGGTACCTCCACCCCGCTGGGGCAAGTGAGTCTTCCGGTCACCTTCGGAACGCAGGAAAACTACCGCACCGAGTTTATTGACTTCGACGTCGCGCACATCGGCCTGCCCTACAACGCCATCCTCGGCTACCCCGCCCTCGCGAAGTTCATGGCTGTTGTCGTGGGTTTGTCACGGCAGATGTTACCAGGGGTAACTTGAGATGAGGGGCAAGGCGGCTCTGGTGTCCAGGAGTTGGTCTAGCTCTACGGGGGAGAAGATATTTTTTACCCAGGTTCAGGTCCCCTCGATGGAGGATCCCTACATCCTGCTATAACTCACTATATGATAACAAATTACATGGTGCGCCAATGGCGATCGCCAGGTTTAGATGATTCCGGCGTGGGAGCTCTCTCTCCTGAACTCTCTCTATTTTCTCTATCTTATTCGGGCTGAGACCTCTCTCGAATCTGTCTATCTATGACCTAGGAGCCTGCTTATATAGATGGCCAGGTCTCCTAGTCGTACAAGGTAAAAACTGGGTTATACCCGAAATAAGAGTCCTAATCTAGGTCCTTCGTGATCTCCAAGTCTTGAGTCTCCAACTTGTACAAGGATTCCGGATCTTCCAGAATCTTCCTTCAATGACATCTTTCGAGACCCCTCCTGGTGCCAGGTTATCCTGAAACCGGGTCTGCCTCCTGAAACCGGGTTTGCCTCCTGGCCGGGTCTGACTCCTAAAACCGGGTCTGCCTCCTGGCCGGGTCTTCTCCTTGACCGGGTCTGAATGAGCCTGCTGGCCCAAGTGTAACCCAGCCCATGTGGGGTGTGAGGTAACCTAGCCAGGCCTCCTGCCTGACGGGTTACGCTTCGCTCTTCATGGGCATACCGGGTTATGATTCCCCCATCAGTAGCCCCCAAGTTTAATCTGGATATGGGCTTGGCTTGCTCTCCTTTGTAATCTTGATCTTAAGCATCATGTTTGAGGTGAACTCGCCAGCTCGATCATCCAGGTTAAACTCCTGAAATAAAACAAATAACTATTTAAAGGGATAAAACCCGGGTTAGACTTGCTAGGCCAGCTCCTTTTGGCGGTCCATTTTATAATCAGACCTTTTCCTCCTGGGTTCATATGCCTCCAGATTTATCTCAAAAACATCCCGTAAATACTGCCAGGAATATTTCCATATTTTCTTTTGTGGGTCCTCTGACCCGGTTTTTTATAGAACCTACTCATACGGAGGCTGTGCTGAAGGTTGCTCTAGATTCCTACGGTCCGGATTTGATGGAGGCTGTCTTTCAAGACCCGGATTTTGAAGACCCAGCGCGAATAACTCCAGTTTTACCAGTTATCAAGAATATTAACCTCGATTTTTCTCGTGTATATAACCTGTAGCCCCCAAGCTCCGAGTTTATCACCTCGCGATAACTTGGTGCTTGATGAATGAATATAAAACCTCGAACCGTGTAGCCCCCAAGTGTCGGGTTGCATGCCTGCAGCGACCTGGGACTTCTGCATCTTGTACCTCTAAAATAAATTTTGAATTTCAAATACTGTAGCAGGCACACAACCCGGCACTTCTTCATTACTTCGGAAAATTTATCTTCAAACTGTGTAGCCCCCAAGTACCGGGTTGCGTGCCTGCAGCGATCTGGGACTCATGCTTTCCTTTTTATACTGTCGTAAAATTTGAAATACTGTAGTCTCCCGTGTTTCCTACGGCATCTCAGAACTCGTCTTGAATATTTGTTGTCTCTCTGCTTCGAATATGGCGACTCGCGTAGCTGAAAATAACCGAGGGCTCAAATGCTGAGGACCCGTCCAGAGTATGCAAAGCCGGCCGTGTTAGAAGCCGATCCAGACAGGCATACCCTTCCGTAAGCCGGCTTCTCTCTTTTTCTTTTTCACGGAAAGTAATAACCTGATCAATCATCCAGCTTGTACTGCTTCTTTTTTTTCTCTCACGCATGACATGCATGTTTACGTGACCAGCAGCATTATTTCTTTTTCTCGAATCTTGAGCCGGCCATCTTCATACGAACTTGCTGCTGCTGATTAAATCAACCCTATCCTTTGGTCTTGATCCGGCTACTGTCTGTTCGATGTTAATGTGGTACGAAAAAAATTGAAACCTGCCACGGCCGGGTTCTTTCATGTGCTGCCCTTGAGTACCAGGTTGTCTTGTCTACAACAACTTGCGACCTCTCTTTTTCTGACTAGTAAGAACTAGTAAAACGTGCATGTGCAACGCACGACTAACCTTATAATGTGTAAATTATATTTGTTATATTAAAATTTTAGAAAAAATCAAAGAAAATTACAATAAGAGATGATAAGATCCTTGACATAACTACCAAGAAACTACAAAGTACAAAGAAACTCATATGTGGAATTTTCCTAATGCATTGTTGACAAACAACTTCCGAAATAACATCAGAACACGTTTTGATGGTTTTCGCAAAGGAATCACAATGCATCATCGAGAAAAGTATTATTTGATTCAACATCAATTGCAAATTGGTAAATCTATTCTGAAAACAGTGGGTATCACACATGTCAATATGCCATCTGTATTCCTATCATTGTTCAGGAATTCGTTAACTGGTAACGGCTCGCTCGGCCACTGAATAGCGAATAATCGGCCTATTCGCCAGTTAATCGGCCGATTAATCGGGTAATCGGCATTTATTGGCTATTCAGTAACCCACTGAATAGCGATTACTCGGCCAGTTAATCGGTGATTCGGCCGAATTTTAGAACAATGATTCCTATAGCTTATGCTCAAGATGTTCATCATAGCATCGTTTTGTAGTTGACCTACCAATTGTCGTATGTTCCGCCTCGCTATCATCTTCTGTACCCCGTCGGCAATCAAGATCACTGTTTGTATTTTGTGCCATTGAGAGAAAGAATCATTACTCTCCATGGAAGTCTAAGAACATACATAATTTTACATATATCAAATAGACTTTTTTGAGGCTTAATAATGTTACAACGAAATTAGGCATTCTTATTAAGCTTAACCAAATTCATAGTACAGAACATCAATCGAACAATAAACCCTCTGCGAGAGAAGAAAATGCTATCAACAAATTACTTTCATCTTCTTTCCATATAATCTAGTTTTCATTTTTCGTTAAGAGAGTGCATCCCTTAAATAGAACCAATGTTGCAACAAAATAGGGAACATACTTCTATAAAACATTCTGAATGTGTAAATAAAGTGGCAGCCTGAGTTCCCGCAGAGCACGCCATAAAGAGTGTACATGGAACTCTAGACCTTGGAGCACAATTATAACCCCCGTGGAGAAGATTTATCTCAAGCAAGGCAAGTGAATGTCAAGTCTTGAGAGATAGTTGTAACTCTGTATGCCTCTGGGTAAACTGGAGCTCGTGCTCCGAGCTCCTCTGCGTCATCCAGTACATCTATTCCTCATTTATGCACCTAATAGAAAACCACCAGTTAAGGGTAATGCAAGATGAAAGAATCTCACCAGTTCACCATATTGCTGGGGAAAAAGATGAACTTTATTGTTCATAAACAATACACAAATGAGGATATACAAAAAAGGGAAACAAGATATTTCCATTTAGAGTCAACTGAAGAATTTAAGTAGAAATAGAAGCCTATGCCATGCTTTACAACCAGCATAAGACAAATTTGGTGTCTGAACTACAGAACTCAAAGTTGCAAGGAATCTAGGTGGAGAAATAACTTCAGAGAATTTCAGTTACAAGGGAATTTCAGTACTGCTAATCATAAGCCAGTGAAAGTGAGCTGCTACAAATTAACTAAATAGACATTTCACTTGAGAGACGTGATTTTTGCTTCAAAATGTGAAATTAACCAATTTTATCTTAATTAGAAGAAAGTGTTTAGGAAAAATATAGAACCCGCGTCCTACACGATGCAAATGAATTTTACAAAATGAAAATTGTAGTTGCACTGCTCGTTCACCATTAGAAGAATTGATGCCATATTAATTCTGCTGATTCAATTTCCCAAGTAGCATACTGTCTTGATTCAGTCAAATATCTGGCTTAACAAAACGATGCATCAAAATCTACTCGAACAAACTTCACAAAGCTGAGCAGTACTGACGTACCAAACGGAATCAGATCCTTTTTCATACCCAATTGCACGAAACCAGATTACACACGCTAATTACTTGTCTGAACTGAAGACAAGATAGCAAGCATGAAGTAAGGATGGACACGGCAACATGCCAGTACCGCGAGAGAAGTACCCGAGCTCAGCGACGTTATAAGCAGCCTTGATCTTCTTCTTGTCTGCCTTGTGAAGACAAGCGAGTTGTTGTCTTCAATCTTCTTCATTACAGATTCAGTGTGGTAAGGTTCAGACTCATTCCATGGTCACCTACCTGTGAACCTGGTTATGAGCGAGTTGATGATAGCACGCCCCAGGATAGCCTCGTGGCCAGCGCGTGCACGGCCCTGCCCTGCCGGCCTGCACCACCACGGAACTGCCCCATGCCTCCTCTCCGCGCCAGGCCACCAGCCGCCGTTGCCCTGTACCAGCACGGCCGTGTCAGGTCCCCGATGGGATCTGACGAGCTGGGATCATCAAGAACAAGATTTTGAGGGATTGAGAGCTAAAACTAGGTAAATTGATGAACTGAAAATAAGATAAAAATACAGATAATGGAAGATAAAACTAGGGTTCATATTTCTTGCTTGGTTGCAAAGGATACAAAGCTAGACTTATAAAGACAAAGCCAGCTACACATGACACCATAGGCGAAATACCTAAACTACCCTCACCAACTACTAAGCACTAATAACCCTCTATTCCATACTAATCCTAGTCCCTGACATTCCTTCCCCCTTGAGACCATTGCTCAGTAATGGATCAACAAGTTTCTCCAGAAACTTCCATCTGTGTTAAGGAGGATTAAAAGTGATCAGCCAAAGAGCAATTCCAATGAACTTGATGTCTTCATGCGAATAAAGCTGAGAATTCATTGCCTTGCATTTCTGAAAAATCTGAGAGGAATAAGCTGCCTTGCTTCCATTGAACTTTGGTGTGGAGTAAGAATTTTGCTCGAAATTCGTCCTCACTGTGAACAACCACCATATGAACTTGTACCACAATAGTGTACCAGGATCCCAAATGTAAGAAACATTGCACACTGAGAATTGACCTTGCAAGTCACTAACTAATAGACTGTGTAACGTCGTTACTGCTCTCATTTCCAGCCAGGAGTGCATGTACAAGGCAGCTGCAATGCCACGGTCCCAGTGCAGTTTGGTACTGTTGTCAGATGTATGTAACCAGATGGACAAAACATTGACCTTCTGCTGTAGCAGTTCAGGGGATTTAAACATTGGACTTTGAGGCATAGCCTCTTTATTGAATGCCTTATCTGAGGCATAGTTGGAGCATACAGCAAGTAGTTCAGTATCAGATTGCTTCTCATTGGCAAAACTGAATGTACCATCAGTAGCTTGCTTCGGGGGATAATCTGCGTGAAGAGCGAAGTAGCTGTGCTTGGTACCATCTGCGACAATTATGCTTTGGCGAGTGAGATCACTGAAACCATATGGTTGTGGGTTTCCATCCAGCTTCTGCTCACTGTGATTGGTGCTGCCACTTTGCACGGATGAACTCTGAACTGGAGTTCCCTGTTCCTGATAGTAGTGCAGAGGTGAACTGTATTTTCTGGGATAGGATCTTGGTGTGGGCATATCACCGAACAGCTGTGGGGCAACAAAAGCAATGCTTGATGAATCAACAGGGGAGCTACCCAAGCTTGCTGATGAGTTTGCTGCTGTACAACTATGTGCGGACGCCAGCACCGGGAATGAACAAAGAACAGGTGTCTTGCTGAAGCACTTGAGAAGATGTTCGCTGCCAAGCTCCTGGAACGACTCGTTGGACTCAGTATATGCAAGTGATTGATGCTCAGACGTACCAGCGAACATATCAACAAGCTCATTTGCGCAGGCATCTGTGTCGTCATCATCAGATAGGAACACCGTTCTACGACTGAGATTGGGATAATCATATTGTTTGGGCATTTCACCGAGCACCTGTGGGTCAAAACGACCAGCTACTGGTACTGTGAGGAAGTGCTGCGGCTCCTCAGATTTGCTTGCGTGTGTCGATTGCTTGTCGAGAGAATTTGCTAACTGAGAGACCATCGACTTGAGATTTTCGAGCTGACCTTGGATTGTGTCGAAGGAGGTCCGGTCACGTGCCAGCTGCGCATCCAATCGGTGCTTCAGGTCAAGGACCGCACGGGACACATCCTTGCTGACGGTTGCTTCCGCTTGAGCTTGTGCTGCTGCTGATTGGTGTACGCGGTCCGTCACCGTGTTGCTACGAGTGGGAAAGATGAGTGCAGATGGTGTGGTCGTTGTAGCAGTGGTAGCAGTGGTGGCGCCAGAGAAGAGGCTTGGTGCGGATGCAACTGACGAGGTCGGAGTTGCGTGCCCGCGGATTTCGCTGGATGTCGGCAGCCGCTCCATGCCATCGGCCTTGAGGTAGTTGTTCCCGGCGAAGGACGCCATGGGTGGCTGGCGCTCTCGATGTGGAGTTGTCGGGGCGGCAGTGTGCTGTGGGGCCGCTTGGGCTAGAAGATGGTCGGAGTCGCTGCACTCTGGCTTGGGGGTGGAGCAGGCGCCGTCGGGGTCGTGGAGCTCGAGCACCGGCGCGGGGACGGAGGCGGAGGGAAAAGGCCACGTGGGGGCGACAGCGGCCATGGATGCGGCCAGGGCGGGTGGAGATAGATCAGGAGCCGGTGGTGGCCAATTTGGCTCATATGGTTGAGATGCGAAGACGGCCTGCAGGTGCTGGTGGGTTGGGGATGGTCCGGGGGTGTAGGTTGGAACGGGGACGGTGGGGTAGTACTCCAGAACGGTAACGGGCATGTATGCGGAGGAATGGTTGGACGGCGGCAGGGGAAAGACGGGAGTGGGCGCGTACATCGGATCTGGAACGAATCCAGGCGGAGGTGGTGGGTAGGCGGCGGCGTAGTGGTAGGATGGGGATGGAGGAGGTAGCAGGTGGTGGTGGCTTGGGATTGGGGAATAGATGTGGGACGGCGCATTCGTAGCCACGGGAGAGAATCCGAAGGGAAAAGGCGAGATCGCCATGGAAGTGAATCGGAGAAGAGGAAGTGCTGCGAATCGCACCGGAGAAGAAGAGGAAGACGCCGCGGGGAGAAATTTCGGCCCGAGGATTGACTGCTCTGATACCACTTGTCAGGTCCCCGATGGGATCTGACGAGCTGGGATCATCAAGAACAAGATTTTGAGGGATTGAGAGCTAAAACTAGGTAAATTGATGAACTGAAAATAAGATAAAAATACAGATAATGGAAGATAAAACTAGGGTTCATATTTCTTGCTTGGTTGCAAAGGATACAAAGCTAGACTTATAAAGACAAAGCCAGCTACACATGACACCATAGGCGAAATACCTAAACTACCCTCACCAACTACTAAGCACTAATAACCCTCTATTCCATACTAATCCTAGTCCCTGACATTCCTTCCCCCTTGAGACCATTGCTCAGTAATGGATCAACAAGTTTCTCCAGAAACTTCCATCTGTGTTAAGGAGGATTAAAAGTGATCAGCCAAAGAGCAATTCCAATGAACTTGATGTCTTCATGCGAATAAAGCTGAGAATTCATTGCCTTGCATTTCTGAAAAATCTGAGAGGAATAAGCTGCCTTGCTTCCATTGAACTTTGGTGTGGAGTAAGAATTTTGCTCGAAATTCGTCCTCACTGTGAACAACCACCATATGAACTTGTACCACAATAGTGTACCAGGATCCCAAATGTAAGAAACATTGCACACTGAGAATTGACCTTGCAAGTCACTAACTAATAGACTGTGTAACGTCGTTACTGCTCTCATTTCCAGCCAGGAGTGCATGTACAAGGCAGCTGCAATGCCACGGTCCCAGTGCAGTTTGGTACTGTTGTCAGATGTATGTAACCAGATGGACAAAACATTGACCTTCTGCTGTAGCAGTTCAGGGGATTTAAACATTGGACTTTGAGGCATAGCCTCTTTATTGAATGCCTTATCTGAGGCATAGTTGGAGCATACAGCAAGTAGTTCAGTATCAGATTGCTTCTCATTGGCAAAACTGAATGTACCATCAGTAGCTTGCTTCGGGGGATAATCTGCGTGAAGAGCGAAGTAGCTGTGCTTGGTACCATCTGCGACAATTATGCTTTGGCGAGTGAGATCACTGAAACCATATGGTTGTGGGTTTCCATCCAGCTTCTGCTCACTGTGATTGGTGCTGCCACTTTGCACGGATGAACTCTGAACTGGAGTTCCCTGTTCCTGATAGTAGTGCAGAGGTGAACTGTATTTTCTGGGATAGGATCTTGGTGTGGGCATATCACCGAACAGCTGTGGGGCAACAAAAGCAATGCTTGATGAATCAACAGGGGAGCTACCCAAGCTTGCTGATGAGTTTGCTGCTGTACAACTATGTGCGGACGCCAGCACCGGGAATGAACAAAGAACAGGTGTCTTGCTGAAGCACTTGAGAAGATGTTCGCTGCCAAGCTCCTGGAACGACTCGTTGGACTCAGTATATGCAAGTGATTGATGCTCAGACGTACCAGCGAACATATCAACAAGCTCATTTGCGCAGGCATCTGTGTCGTCATCATCAGATAGGAACACCGTTCTACGACTGAGATTGGGATAATCATATTGTTTGGGCATTTCACCGAGCACCTGTGGGTCAAAACGACCAGCTACTGGTACTGTGAGGAAGTGCTGCGGCTCCTCAGATTTGCTTGCGTGTGTCGATTGCTTGTCGAGAGAATTTGCTAACTGAGAGACCATCGACTTGAGATTTTCGAGCTGACCTTGGATTGTGTCGAAGGAGGTCCGGTCACGTGCCAGCTGCGCATCCAATCGGTGCTTCAGGTCAAGGACCGCACGGGACACATCCTTGCTGACGGTTGCTTCCGCTTGAGCTTGTGCTGCTGCTGATTGGTGTACGCGGTCCGTCACCGTGTTGCTACGAGTGGGAAAGATGAGTGCAGATGGTGTGGTCGTTGTAGCAGTGGTAGCAGTGGTGGCGCCAGAGAAGAGGCTTGGTGCGGATGCAACTGACGAGGTCGGAGTTGCGTGCCCGCGGATTTCGCTGGATGTCGGCAGCCGCTCCATGCCATCGGCCTTGAGGTAGTTGTTCCCGGCGAAGGACGCCATGGGTGGCTGGCGCTCTCGATGTGGAGTTGTCGGGGCGGCAGTGTGCTGTGGGGCCGCTTGGGCTAGAAGATGGTCGGAGTCGCTGCACTCTGGCTTGGGGGTGGAGCAGGCGCCGTCGGGGTCGTGGAGCTCGAGCACCGGCGCGGGGACGGAGGCGGAGGGAAAAGGCCACGTGGGGGCGACAGCGGCCATGGATGCGGCCAGGGCGGGTGGAGATAGATCAGGAGCCGGTGGTGGCCAATTTGGCTCATATGGTTGAGATGCGAAGACGGCCTGCAGGTGCTGGTGGGTTGGGGATGGTCCGGGGGTGTAGGTTGGAACGGGGACGGTGGGGTAGTACTCCAGAACGGTAACGGGCATGTATGCGGAGGAATGGTTGGACGGCGGCAGGGGAAAGACGGGAGTGGGCGCGTACATCGGATCTGGAACGAATCCAGGCGGAGGTGGTGGGTAGGCGGCGGCGTAGTGGTAGGATGGGGATGGAGGAGGTAGCAGGTGGTGGTGGCTTGGGATTGGGGAATAGATGTGGGACGGCGCATTCGTAGCCACGGGAGAGAATCCGAAGGGAAAAGGCGAGATCGCCATGGAAGTGAATCGGAGAAGAGGAAGTGCTGCGAATCGCACCGGAGAAGAAGAGGAAGACGCCGCGGGGAGAAATTTCGGCCCGAGGATTGACTGCTCTGATACCACTTGTCAGGTCCCCGATGGGATCTGACGAGCTGGGATCATCAAGAACAAGATTTTGAGGGATTGAGAGCTAAAACTAGGTAAATTGATGAACTGAAAATAAGATAAAAATACAGATAATGGAAGATAAAACTAGGGTTCATATTTCTTGCTTGGTTGCAAAGGATACAAAGCTAGACTTATAAAGACAAAGCCAGCTACACATGACACCATAGGCGAAATACCTAAACTACCCTCACCAACTACTAAGCACTAATAACCCTCTATTCCATACTAATCCTAGTCCCTGACAGGCCGACCATGGCCGCATCACCACGCCCACCATCGATTCCCGCCGCAACACGCCACCACGCCGCCCGCTCCCCTCCAGCTGCCGCCGGGATCGCGCCCTCCTCCCTGACCTCGCCTCCACCGAGCAAGAACGGGTTGAGAGAGAAGAATAGGAGGGGATCGGGTGGATAGGTCTGGGGGCAAAGTGCAAACATGTATGGCCTGGCGGGACAGACGGCGGTGGGGGGGCCTCGGGATGCCGCCGTCGTAGGAAGTGCGACTGCAGATAGAGGACACGCGGGATCACCGATTCACCGGGTGGTTTTAGTTATGTGAGATCGTGCGGGATCAGCGGCGATTGGGGATTGGCGTTCCGGCGTGTGCAGTGCTCAGCCTCGTTTGTCGGCGACCTAGCTCGCCGGCGTGCAAGCTGCGACGGGAGGGCATTGGCGTTCCGGCCTACAGGGCGGCGCCTCGTTCGACCTCACCCGCCGCCGTGCAAGCTAAGGCTGTTGGGCTTCGGCGGCGATTGTACGATGACGGTGGGAGGTCCCGACGGTGGTGGTTTCCGCTGCCTTTGTAGGCCTGCGCCGGCCGGAGATGGAGCTAGTGGCGACCTGGCTTCCGTTCTGGTCGCGAGGAGGGGATTAACCGGTATAATGGCAAATTTGTTGTATTATGTGATTTGGTGGGAGGACGAAACGGTAAAAAGTGGACCTATGTCGATCTGAGACGTTGATCCAATATTGAACGGACTAAATTTAATGTATCAACACAGCACAACACATGTTTGCTCTTTTAATAATAGTATAGATTATTTTCACTAGAACGGCTGTAATATTTGGCCAAAACCAGGCGCAGCGACTCGTCGGTGATGGTGAAAAATTGAAGCCGGTCACGACCGGGTCACTGTTTGGTGCTTGAAGCCGGACCGCGGCTGTGTCATCTATCCTGACGAATCGCTGAAAAGAATTTCCATGCACATCTTTGTAGGCCGGCTGATCGTGTGGCCTGTTTTAATTGCATGCATGTCCATATGACCAGCCAGCAAATATATCAACTCTTGCTTTTCTTCTTCTTTCTTGCTTTGTTCACGCAACCTCCTCTAGTCGCTAGAGCTAGCTGCTCATCCATATTCTTTTCTTGCTCACTTCTCTGGATCGATACCACTAACAGCACTTATTTGTTGATCTTGAACTTCTGCACATGCTGCACTTATTGCTTGAACTCTCAGCAGAGCTTTCACTTATTGCTTGAACTTTGATGGTCTCGCACGAATACAGCAATAGCACCGGCTTCTTTTTCTTTTTATCGCTAGATGATTGCTGAGCCGGCCACTATTTCCTTCTTTTTTACAGAAGCCGGCCACTATTTCCTTCTTTTTTCGTCTGATTGATTTGCCCGAGCACTAGTAGCACCCGGTTGTATTCACTTCTCTTGCTTGAAACAAGATCACGTAGTCCTCATCTTTTGCAATAAACTTTTAAAACTTTGAAGATGCCTCGCTCCATGAACCGGCGAGCGCAAGCAATTTCTGTCTTTGCCTGGCAAATCGGCCAATTATGAAATCTTATCTCTGATCAGACCTGGTGAAAATCAATAAAGATGACCCTGCTTCTGCTGCCGGGTTATAATTTAAACCTGCAAATATTTTTCCTGTACATAAAATAATACCACTTAATCCGATAAGCTTGTAATAAACTAGTAACTTATAAATATTTTTGCTGATGGTGTACATGCACCCTGAGGATTTGCTTTTTTAATGAGCGTGATCTGTCGTTCTGCAAATCCTTTGGTTTAGATGACCATTTTGGTTTCTTTAACTATGAGCCGGCTTTCGCATGGATTTTCTCTGTCGCAACTTTTCTGATAAAAACAGGGTCAGGCAAGTCTCAGTGGGTCTCATGACTGATTGAATTTACAGGTGAGCAATCAGGTCATATAAGCGCGAGTCACATTGAGCTCAATAGTAAGATAACCAAGAATTATACTGGTGGCATAAAAGCCGGGTCTTGGGATTGCAGCTATAAACTATTCAAGTGAGAGCCCCCAAGATCTGGATCAATGTTTATAAAGTGAAGGCTTAACTATGCAACATTACCCCATTGATCCATATACTATTGCGAAGCACTCCTGGGCAACGCTAACCGAAATTGCGAAGCGCTCCTGGGCTAAGCTAGCAATTTGTCGCAAAGCGCTCCTGGGCATCGCTAACCGAAGTTGCGTAGCACTCTTGGGCTAAGCTAATTTTTTGTTGCAAAGCACTCCTGGGCATTGCTAACCGAAGTTGCGTAGCACTCTTGGGCTAAGCTAATTTTTTGTTGCAAAACACTCTTGGGCATCGCTAACCGAAGTTGCGAAGCGCTCTTAGGCCAAGCTTAACAAGATAAATGGTACTAGACATAAAAGAAACACTAAATGTAATATGGGCGGAGCTGAGAGATGTTTCACGGATTTTTCCTCCAATGGATCGCGCGTGTGGTTCAATGTTTGTAACCCGAATATCTTCACGTGTATCCAATAAGCGGTAGGATCCATGTGTTCAACCCAACAACCGAGTGACGAATAATAATATAAAAAAGTTTAGATAATAATATGACTTAGCTTATTTTGGACGTTCTTGACGTTAATGCCTTATAATCTAAAGATCAGCGATTAAGCCGGAACGTGATGATGTCGCTTTAATGGCAACCTTGTTATTCAAAAATCCGTTGCGAGCAGTAAATAGCTCGACTTTTAAGAATTCCATTGCGAGCGATTGTTAGAGATATATTCCGTGTACGTATAAATGGACGTCTAGGATAGAGATAGATCTCGTGTCTTGTCCTGCACTCCAAGATGACCCCATGTACGTATATATATACTCGCCCCGTGTGGCTCAATAAAACATCCAACATATTCCGCAATCTCGCTCTCTATCGTTCTACATGGTATCAGCCTAATTAGATCCTACCCTAGAGCAGCCGCCGTCTAGCCCTAGCACCGCCGCCGCCGCTCCCAAACCCTAGCGCCGCCGCCCTCATGGCGCCGTGCTAGGCGCCGTCGACACGCTTCCGCCGCGCTGCCCCTGGGGAGGTCGATCTCCATGATCTCCGCCGGGGGCTGCGCAACCCGTACGCAGGGTTCGTCCGCCGATCCGTGATCGGCTGCCCTGTAAGTCTCTTCTCCGATCACTTGATCGGTTTTCTTTTTTGGTTTACCGATCTTAGATCGGATTGAGTCGCCCACCGCCGTCGTCAACCTGCGCCTCTACTCCGACAACGGCATCGACATGCACCGGCCATCTTCATCAACCGCTCGGCACGGCCGCACGCGCCACACACGGGGCGCCCCTACGTGCATCGCGGCAGGCTGTTCTCGTCCGCGCAGTCTTCTTCGCCGGTCCGTCTTCGTCGTCATCGCCCGGGACTTCACCGACAACGTCGCCATCAACTCAGATCTGCGCGTCGTCGTCCACGCCATGGCGCGTCCTGCGCCTCCGTCGGTCTGATCAACCGATTTGCGCACATCGCCGCCAAGCACATCCCCGAGCACGCGCCTATCACCGATCAAGCAATAGGCTGCCGCAGCGCGGCCCCTTCGGGCCACGCGCCGCCGCCTTGGTCCACCCGTCGGCCTCGAGCGCGCCTTACCTGGTGCGTACGTCACCGGTGGCCTCAAGCCGCTGCACCGACTCGCGCACTGCAGCTACGTCGTCCCCTCGGACCGTAGTGCTGCTACACGCGGTCTACCTCGCCGTCCCCGCGCACCGACATCTCAGGCTGCCACCGCGTCGCTCCCACGACGCGGGTCGCCGCCGTCCGCGCATGGTCTTCGTCAAGCTGTCGGCTCTTCATCGCCAAGTTCATGTACCGCCGCCGCGCCTCCTCACGTAACCTGCACGGCCTCCGCCGCCGCTAGTTTCGCCGCCTACACCTTCGTCCTCGTCCAGTACAACTTCGTCGCCAACGTCATCGCCACCACCACGGCAACGCCGCCTCGGCATCGCCACCGACCACCCTCGCGTCTACTCCAACAACCGCGGACTGCATCGGCTCTTCCCCGTCTTCGCCGCTCTGCGCCTCGCTACCGTTCTGGAGCCTTCTCTGCTAGTCTATCACCGACATGGCACCACACCGTACTGGTCCCGCTCTACGCATGCACGGTGCTGGCAACACCGATGCGTGCCTTCGTCCCCGACGCGTCCCCGTGCCTGGCAAGCTCGGATCGGCGCCTCGTCTTCATCGGCATCGACAACGTCTTCTTCGGCATCGACTCCTACGACTGCCTCGACCGCGTCCACGACGATTCTTCTTGCATACTCGGTTCTGGCAAAACCGTAGTATGCCTACGCCCCCGGTGTGCGCCTAGTTCTGGCACAACTATGGCTGCACATCATCCTCGACGGCTCGGACTGCATCGACCTCGGCATCGACATCCTCGACGACTGCCCTCGACACGTCTCCGTCATCATCACCATGGCGCCTTCTTCGCGCCCGTGGCTTCACGTGTGGCTACCTCGACACCGGCATCTCCGACCACGACATCGACCACGGCGTCCCCTCGCAACGGCTACCTCGACCTCGGCACTGCCTCACGCTCTCGGCTCCCTCGACATCGGCACAAGGGCTACCACCTCGCCTGAGCTCTCATCGGCTTCCTCTCCAGTCCAAGCATCCGCACCGCGACATCGACCACGACGCTCCCGCTATGACTGCGGGGGGGTGTCAGCCTTCTGGGTCTACTTCGGTTTATCTCCAGTCTGACCGTCCACGTCGTTCATGTTGTTCACGACGTTCCCGCTACGACTGCGGGGGAGTGTTAGAGATATATTCCGTGTACGTATAAACGGACGTCTAGGATAGAGATAGATCTCGTGTCTTGTCTTGCACTCCAAGATGACCCCATGTACGTATATATATACTCGCCCCGTGTGGCTCAATAAAACATCCAACATATTCCGCAATCTCGCTCTCTATCGTTCTACATGGTATCAGCCTAATTAGATCCTACCCTAGAGCAGCCGCCGTCTAGCCCTAGCACCGCCGCCGCCGCTCCCAAACCCTAGCGCCGCCGCCCTCATGGCGCCGTGCTAGGCGCCGTCGACACGCTTCCGCCGCGCTGCCCCTGGGGAGGTCGATCTCCATGATCTCCGCCGGGGGCTGCGCAACCCGTACGCAGGGTTCGTCCGCCGATCCGTGATCGGCTGCCCTGTAAGTCTCTTCTCCGATCACTTGATCGGTTTTCTTTTTTGGTTTACCGATCTTAGATCGGATTGAGTCGCCCACCGCCGTCGTCAACCTGCGCCTCTACTCCGACAACGGCATCGACATGCACCGGCCATCTTCATCAACCGCTCGGCACGGCCGCACGCGCCACACACGGGGCGCCCCTACGTGCATCGCGGCAGGCTGTTCTCGTCCGCGCAGTCTTCTTCGCCGGTCCGTCTTCGTCGTCATCGCCCGGGACTTCACCGACAACGTCGCCATCAACTCAGATCTGCGCGTCGTCGTCCACGCCATGGCGCGTCATGCGCCTCCGTCGGTCTGATCAACCGATTTGCGCGCATCGCCGCCAAGCACATCCCCGAGCACGCGCCTATCACCGATCAAGCAATAGGCTGCCGCAGCGTGGCCCCTTCGGGCCACGCGCCGCCGCCTTGGTCCACCCGTCGGCCTCGAGCGCGCCTTACCTGGTGCGTACGTCACCGGTGGCCTCAAGCCGCTGCACCGACTCGCGCACTGCAGCTACGTCGTCCCCTCGGACAGTAGTGCTGCTACACGCGGTCTACCTCGCCGTCCCCGCGCACCGACGTCTCAGGCTGCCACCGCGTCGCTCCCACGACGCGGGTCGCCGCCGTCCGCGCATGGTCTTCGTCAAGCTGTCGGCTCTTCATCGCCAAGTTCATGTACCGCCGCCGCGCCTCCTCACGCAACCTGCACGGCCTCCGCCGCCGCTAGTTCCGCCGCCTACACCTTCGTCCTCGTCCAGTACAACTTCGTCGCCAACGTCATCGCCACCACCACGGCAACGCCGCCTCGGCATCGCCACCGACCACCCTCGCGTCTACTCCAACAACCGCGGACTGCATCGGCTCTTCCCCGTCTTCGCCGCTCTACGCCTCGCTACCGTTCTGGAGCCTTCTCTGCTAGTCTATCACCGACATGGCACCACACCGTACTGGTCCCGCTCTACGCATGCTCGGTGCTGGCAACACCGCTGCGTGCCTTCGTCCCCGATGCGTCCCCGTGCCTGGCAAGCTCGGATCGGCGCCTCGTCTTCATCGGCATCAACAACGTCTTCTTCGGCATCGACTCCTACGACTGCCTCGACCGCGTCCACGACGATTCTTCTTGCATACTCGGTTCTGGCAAAACCGTAGTATGCCTACGCCCCCGGCGTGCGCCTAGTTCTGGCACAACTATGGCTGCACATCATCCTCGACGGCTCGGACTGCATCGACCTCGGCATCGACATCCTCGACGACTGCCCTCGACGCGTCTCCGTCATCATCACCATGGCGCCTTCTTCGCGCCCGCGGCTTCACGTGTGGCTACCTCGACACCGGCATCTCCGACCACGACATCGACCACGGCGTCCCCTCGCAACGGCTACCTCGACCTCGGCACCGCCTCACGCTCTCGGCTCCCTCGACATCGGCACAAGGGCTACCACCTCGCCTGAGCTCTCATCGGCTTCCTCTCCAGTCCAAGCATCCGCGCCGCGACATCGACCACGACGCTCCCGCTACGACTGCGGGGGGGTGTCAGCCTTCTGGGTCTACTTCGGTTTATCTCCAGTCTGACCGTCCACGTCGTTCATGTTGTTCACGACGTTCCCGCTACGACTGCGGGGGAGTGTTAGAGATATATTCCGTGTACGTATAAACGGACGTCTAGGATAGAGATAGATCTCGTGTCTTGTCTTGCACTCCAAGATGACCCCATGTACGTATATATATACTCGCCCCGTGTGGCTCAATAAAACATCCAACATATTCCGCAATCTCGCTCTCTATCGTTCTACAGCGATAAATAACTCGACTTTGATAAATCCATTTGCGAGCGATAAATAGCCCGACTTTTAAGAAATCCATTGCGAGCGATAAATAATTCGAATTTGATAAATCCATTTGCGAGCGATAAATAGCCCGACTTTCAAAAAGTGGCTCGCAAGGCGAGCCTGGAGTCCTCCGCGTTGTGCCTGACGCTCATCCACCTCCGCTATCTCGTATCGCAGAACTCGGATGTGTGTTGCTGATGAATTCAACTGACTACAAATTCCTCTCTATATATACTTATTCATCATTTTTTTTCTCTGGCCGGCTCGCTCGGCGCTGGTGAGTTGGAAATCTCTCCTTGATGCTTCTTTCAGACGCACATGCACCATGCACATATAAGCTAGCAGCCTTATGAACTTTTCTTCACTTTTCAAAACAAGGACATATGCACATGAGCAGCACTCATGCAATGCAAGGGCAACTCTCTGCTTTATTTTTCCTCCGGCTTTGACCCGGCTGATCTTGACTATTAATTTGATGACTTCGCTTGGCGGCTCCTCAAATCCGTCAGCCAGATTTTTCTTCTTCTTTGGTTTGAGCTGGTAACACGTTGAACTTGTACTCTCCATGCATACAAGGATCATTGAATACCACAGGCGGCCAACTTCTTGCAGCGTCCTACATGACTCATGCACGAGCTAAACGATCAGCTCATACACGCGCGCGCGTTCTTTTTCTTTTTCTTCCTTCATGGCCAGCTCCTAGATGCAATCTTCCTGCCGGCTTCTAGGATGCTGCCATGCACTGGGTACTACTTTGGATGTTGCCCCCATCGAACTCCTCCAATGACACGGCGTAGCAGACAATCGAATCAACTGCTGATTTGCCAATACTTTGACAACTTGCGTATTTTCTCTAATCAAATAACTCGTCTATTTGGGTCGAATCTTTGGTGACCCGACTGTCTGAGCTGTATGGCGGCGGGTTGCTCGCTGTGATGAATGTGACCTCGCGCCGCGACGAGTTTGCGCCGTCGGAGAAGCCGGCCCGCGGCCGAGCTATCGAAGCATGCCGCGGCCGGGTCCTCAATCCCCGCGGTTTTTGGCAAAGCCGATCGCGACATAGCTGAGACGGATCGATGAAGCTAACCAGGTTGTACTTTCCTCTTCTTTTCTTTCTTCTCTAAGATCGTTGCACGTGAAGCTGTTCACTTTTCTCCTCTACTTTTCTTTTGCTCGCATGGATACAGGATACGTACCCCTTTGCATGGCGGGTTTGAGCCCTGGCCACGTTGATTTGGCTTCCACGCAGCCCACTAGCGATTGACTCCTCGTCTTTCCTTGGTACTTGATCCATACTAAATGATATTTTTTTAATTTGATTTTTCGGCCACGGGCCGGGTTGCAAACTGACCCGGACTAGTAGCCCCGCACGAATAACCGGGCTGGCAGCGGAATCGATGCCTTGACGAGATCGGCTTGTGAGATTTGCCTCGCTCGATCAAGCAGATCCGATCAGCGCGCAAGGGCTATGGTAATGTTGACCCGGCACGCGTCGCTGCTTGATTTTGTCCTCCGTTGCCGGTTCTCCGACTCTTTCAGCGCGTAGGCCTCCAGTTTCCATCTGAATTTCTTGATGACGCATTCTCCTTGCTGATTGGCGGTAAACTTGCAGATGATGAATTTTCCAGCGATTCTGCTCGGGCCTCCTGCCCGGGTTATCGATGAGGTGTTCGTCTTGTTGGTTGGTGATGATCTGCGAACGAGCATCTCCATCCCTCGCAGCGCTTCTCCCTTGATGAGGACACACTTGGATGCAGGCCCCACAGTGGGCGCCAACTGTCGTGGGGTTGTCACGGCAGATGTTACCAGGGAGTAATTTGAGATGAGGGATAAGGCGGCTCTGGTGTCCAGAAGTTGGTCTAACTCTACGGGGGAGAAGATATTTTTTACCCAGGTTCAGGTCCCCTCGATGGAGGATCCCTACGTCTTGCTATAACTCACTATATGATAACAAATTACATGGTGCGCCAATGGCGATCGCCGGGTTTGGATGATTCCGGCGTGGGAGCTCTCTCTCATGAACTCTCTCTATTTTCTCTATCTTATTCGGCCTGAGACCTCTCTCTCGAATCTGTCTATCTATGACCCAGGAGCCTGCTTATATAGATGGCCAGGTCTCCTAGTCGTACAAGGTAAAAACTGGGTTATACCCGAAATAAGAGTCATAATCTAGGTCCTTCGTGATCTCCAAATCTTGAGTCTCCAACTTGTACAAGGATTCCGGGTCTTCCAGAATCTTCCTTCAATGACATCTTTCGAGACCCCTCCTGGTGCCAGGTTATCCTGAAACCGGGTCTGCCTCCTGAAACCGGGTCTGCCTCCTGGCCGGGTCTTCTCCTTGGCCGGGTCATCATCTTGGCCGGGTCTGAATGAGCCTGCTGGCCCAAGTGTAACCCAGCCCATGTGGGGTGTGAGGTAACCTAGCCAGGCCTCCTGCCTGACGGGTTACGCTTTGCTCTTCATGGGCATACCGGGTTATGATTCCCCCATCAGCTATCACTCACCACGCCTACAACATCGTCAAGCTTCCAGGCTGCAGCGGCACCATCACCATCCGTGGCCAGGTCAAGGACACCGTGTGCTCTGTCGAGCATGCCTACAAGGCCGCTGCAGTGGCATTTCCCGCTAACGAGGACGCAGAGGAGCCCCTCGCGAGGCCGGCAAAGAAGAAGCAGATGTTCTCTCAGGAAAAGACATCCACGAAGAAGGTGCTGCTGGGCGCCTGCGGCTCGGGGGCTAGCGTCACCATAGGCGCTGGCTTGCCATCACTTCCCCAGCTTGACCAAGCCTTCCCCTCCACGAGGGGCTACATCATCTGAGCTCTCTCTACAATGCGTTGCCACGGGCCGCGAGAAGCCTCAGCCACTCCGTGTGGAACCCCATGCTCAAACATGGCGGAATTTATTTTGGCCACAAAGCCTTCCCCTCCCGAGGGACTACACCATCTGAGCTCTCTCTACAATGCGTCGCCACGGGCCACGAGAAGCCTCAGCCACTCCGTGTGGAACCCCATGCTCAGACATAGCGGAATTTATTTTGGCCACAAAGCCTTCCCCTCCCGAGGGACTACACCATCTGAGCTCTCTCTACAACGCGTCGCCACGGGTCGCGAGAAGCCTCAGCCACTCCGTGTGGAACCCCATGCTCAGACATGGCGGAATTTATTTTGGCCACGCCAAATGTAATGAACAATTTCATCACAGCATGAACCTATGGGCCTTAGCGCCGTTGTGTAATATTGCCGCGGTAAGCATTTGGTTTCTGCCATCATTCACGCTCATACTTATCCCCATGCGTATCTCACGAGCGGGGGCTGAGCACGGTGCCTGTGCCTCGGGAGCATCCCAGCAGCATCGCCAAACCCAAAGGATCCGAGCTCTGAACTCATGGGCCTGCTCCCATGCACGTCACCTCACCAAGGACCTTGGTGCTTACTCTCCTCGCGAGACACACATGAGGAAACCTATGAGCGCGCATGAGTTGTACAACCGTGCATTGCTTGTAGGTCTGCCTACTTGTCCAACGCAGAAAGCACGACGCATACTACAAGACTGCGAGAATCCAAGGTCAGCCCCAGGCAACCTCGAGAGCAAAAACGCCTCGTCAGGGAACACGACGCCCTCTACAAGACGAACGTCTCACAAAAGCTAAGTCTAAAACTGGTTAAATTTCCCATCTCCAGTGTTTTTGCCTCTCGAGCTCCCTTTTCTCTCTTACGCCTCATGGGCTGCTTGCACGTCAAAGGGGCTCCCGAGCATCGCGCCTCGAGAGCCCTTACCTCTCCAAGCCTCACGCACCCCCCGGCCTTGTTATCGAGCCCTGACTCTAACATACCGAGCGGCGGTGTCATTGCGCTGGAAGCAGGGTCCTGACGACGTAGAGCGAAAAGACATGAAAAAGAGATAAAAGGCCTCCTGAGGGGCACACGCTTGCACAAAATATGGTTCTTACAAATCATTACAAACAAAACGGCAAATCCTAAAATAAATTGTGCCCCAAGCACGCCATGCCACAGGAGCAGCTCAAGCAGCAGGGCCGCCGTCGTCCTCGCCGTCGGCAGCTTCGTCGTCCTCCTCCTCAGCGCCTTCCTCGCCATCGCCTTCCTGGGTCAGGTCCTGCTCGACCTCAACCCTCTTAAAGCGCTGGACGAACCTCTCCACGTCCTCCCACACCGCGGCGTTCAGCTCCGCGGCACGCCTCTGCTCGACGGGTCCGTCACGGTCTTGAAGTCGAGGCTAGGATGGAGGCGTGCGAGGTTGGCAAAGACGCAACCAACCGCGACGCTAAGAAGCTCGCGGCTCTCCGTGTCGACAAGGTCGTCGAGGCTCGTCACGGCCCCTTCAAGGTTGGTGAGGAGCCGCTCGAAGAAGCCAAGGTACGTGGCGGCGTCAGCATTCCCCTCGACAGAGAACGGGGGAGTCTCGGCCCCCAAGCGGTCCGCAACAGCCCACGCGCGGATCACCAGGGAGTGGAACATACGCTCTCGCTGGCGCGTCAAGACCGCGCAGCCTGCGCGTTGTCCCGAGCCTCCTCGACAAGCTGCGCAACGGGCGCCACCTGCTGATGGACCTCGTTCAGATCCTCCACCAGGGAAGCGAGGTCCTGCTCCGCGCGGGCCTGGGCGTCCTTGGCGCTCTGAAGACGGGAAGCCAACCGCTTCCCCTCTTTCGAGCTCCACAATGCGGGCGTTGAGCTCGTCGCGTTTCCCCTTGAAGCGCTCCTCCTGGCGTGGGCTTTCTGCGCGAACTCCTGGGAGCAGCGGTCGTGGAAGAGCTTCATCTTGGCCTCGGACTCCTCCGCTATCTTCTCCTCCTTCGAGCGGAGCTTGGCGTTGGCCCTCTCGAGGCGATCCTTGTAGCTGGCCTCGTCCTGGGCCACCTTGCTCTCGCGGGCTCCAGGCTCTCCCGCTGCGCGGATTGGTCCCTCTCGACCTGTTCAGCTGCTCCTCACGCTTGCGCAGCTCAGCCTCGCGGAGAGAGAGGTCTTCCCCGCGCTGCACCAGCAACTGCTCGCGGATGCGCAGGTCCTCGCGGAACCTCTCCAGGCCCGACCTCACGGACTCGGAGTCCGTGATGATTTCTCCTCGCGGGTCGCGAACTCCTGGTGCTTGGCGGCGATCTCCGCCTCGAGAGCCTCGCGTCCAGCCGCACAGCCTCGCGCTCGGCCTTGAGCTGCCCGAGGGTCTCCTCGGCCTCGCGGACCACGCTGGCACGAACCTCCTCAACGAAGCGCCTCGCCTCCTCACGCCGCGCCTGGGCCGCCGCGTCCTCCTGACGGCAGCGGTCTACAGTCTCGCGAAGGTGAGTCCAAGCCCGCGCGAGGTCGGCACGTTTCCTCCGCCTCGGCGAGCTCCTCCTCGACGTACTGGGCCTCAAGCCCGTCGATCGCCTCCCTCGCCAAGCGAAAAAACGGAGCCGCGGCGAGCTGCGCTCTGGCGTCTGCCCCGCAGGACCAGGGCCCACGCGTCGTCAAGGGGCCCGGAGGCCTCGATGCTCGCCGAAGGCCCCGAAGCACGTCGCCTTGGGCTTGGGGTGGACTCAGGTCGCGCCTGGGGGCTCTGACGAGAGCCTTCTCCCTCTTCCGCGCGGAGGCCTCTCGGGGCCCGAAGTGTTTTGGCCGTGGTCCTCGGCTCCTTCTGCCCGCGGAGCACGTCCTGCTGACCGCCAGGGGCAGGATCGGCCTGCCCCGCTGCGGCCGCTCCCGCCGCGGCCTCGGAGTCCGCCGCTGTCGCCTCAGGGCCCGCACTTGGTGGAGGCGGCTGCGCGGTGGCCCCTCCACCTCAGCGTCGACGCGCTCCTCCGCCGACGTCGCGGCCTTCGCCGCCATCTCTTCCGTCGTCTTCTCCTGCCGCGTAGGGGAGGTGTCGGGCCGCGCAAGCGACGGCGATGTCGCCTCAGTTTCCCCCTCCTCGCGGCGTTCACCCGCAGGAGGAGGTGAGGCCACAGTCTCATGATGTGGCCCCCCCAGCCGTGGGCACCGCAGATGCCGCTGCAGCGTCAGAGCTCTCTCCGATCTTCCGGAGTCTGCGTCGCTTCGTCCCTGCGGGGAGCCTGGCGAGAAAAGCAAAATCCCTCAAGAGGGGCACTCAAGAGCACATCTTAGAAAGAAAGGAAATGCGAGACTTACTCAGCGGTGTCTATCCACCTCTTCGCCGTCCGCCGCGGCTGCGGGGCTCGTCTCCGCCTCCTTTTGAACCCCGGCAGGCCTGTCGTGGCTCGCCTTGGTGCGGGGCTCGCGGCGGCCTAACAAGGCCTCCTCGTCATCGCTCTCCTCCTCCTCCTCGGTGCGTCGCGAGGGGACGATGAGGTATCGGTCATCGCTGCCTGAGGAGACCTCGTGGATTTCAGCCTCAGGCTGTACGTCCCTCGAGGAGCTCGTATTCCCCACCGAGGATTTGGGGCCCCCCGAGGCGCCATCACGTCCGCGTCCGACAACGCGGGCGTCTCCGTCGTCTCCTCCTCGCCATCGGCCGGCACCGCCTGCGACGCCGACTCCGGGTTGTTGCGGGGCCCAACCTGCCCCTCGGGCATCAAGCCCCACTGGTCAAACTTGGGCATCGCCTCCACGAACTCGCGTCGAGATTCGATCCCGAACCTGTGGAGCGGCTCTGCGAAGTGAGACTCCGGCCTGGGGATGGATGGAGAGGTGAAGAGGATCTCCATGATGCCGTCCAGCTCAGCCTTCTGGAAGTTGGCAGAACTCAGGCGCATCTCGTCCGTCGGGCCAGAGTACATCCACATCGGCTCCGAGTGCGCCTGGAGCGGAGCGATGCGGCGCCTCACGAAGTCCTTGGCCACCATCTGGCCAGTGAGGCCGGCCTCGCGAACCTCCGCCAGGCGCTGGACCATGCTGCCAAGTGTTGGGCCCTCGAGAGGCTCACTCGCCAGCATCTCCTCTTTATCGGGGGCGCGTCGGGCATCTCGAAGAAGGGGCTCGCTCTCCCGGCGTCCACGAAGAACCACCGCTTGCGGAAGTCCTCCACCTTCTTCGACACATTGGAGACAGGCCTCGCCGGCCCACGCGATGGGGATGTAGACGCTGCCCATGCCGTCAGTGATGCGGAAAGAGACGCACCCCGACCGCTCGTTGTTCGCCGTGAACCGGAGCGCGTAGAAGTTGCGGAAGAGGGCCACCGAGGGCCTAACTCCAAGGTATGCCTCGCAGAAGTAGGCGAAGATGGAGAGGATGAGGATGGAGTTGGGATGAAGGTGGAGAATCTGGATCTGGTAGAACTCCAGGATCGCCAGGAAGAAGTCAGAGAAGGGAGGCACGAGCCCGGCGAAGAGGGTGTGAAGGAAGATGGGGTAGAAACCAGCGCCGAGTGTGCCGGGGACGCACGCCGGCTTGAGCACCGTCGCACCCCACTCGTTGTCTTGGAGGCCGCCATGTGGCGCACCTTGTCCAGCTGCGCCTCCGAGCCGACACGGTACCCCACCAGCGCCGGCTTAAGGAGGCCGTCCTGCTTCATCGCTGCAGGCTCGCTCTCCTGCACCACCGCCTTGCCCTTCCTGGAGCCTGCGGCTTTCTTGGGCGACATCGCAGCCGGGATTCGGAGAAGAAGAAGCTCGGAGCTGATGCGTGCTCTGGGAAGGAGGAGTCGAAGGAGTAATGAGCAGAGTAATGATGCTCGCACCGAGCTCTCGGGCTTTATAGCCTCAGCGAGCTGTTTCCCAGACGTGGAACCCCGCCACTACGCCCGTTACCGTCGAGGAGATCGTGGCTTCGTGGGCGGCCGTTGCTCGCCACGTGTCTCGGACCAGGCAGGCTTTTTGGGGCCCACGACGCTTCGCCTGCGTCTACGAGACTACGGCATGCCCATCGCGGGCCCGGGGGCTACTGTCGGCCCAGTGGAAACCAGGGTACCACGGGCCGGCCTGCCACAGCCCTCGACACTCCGCAGAAGATTCCGCTAAGGACCAGCGTCCCAGCCTGGTGAGCCTCGCGAGGGCTTCTCTCGTCGAGAATATTGCTAAGTCCTGGCGCACGTCTGCGCCTCCCTCGTGAGGCCTCCCTCGCGAGGCGTCAAGTACTCAAGGACCTCGGCGAGGCGACACACTCCTCGCGGGGTTCCTTCGGGTGAAGCAAGCTCTGTCTCCGCGACAAGCGCACATGGCCTCTGCGCCCGACGCAGAGTGACACGCGCGCCTGCGCGCAGTGACGACCACGCCGCAGTTGCCGTTCTGGTGATTAAAGCGGTCAACAAAGCTGCACCAAGCAAAGGAGGCTACAAGGCTTGCCATTCCGGTGACAAGGGGACCGTTGCCGCTACGCTCCAAGCCGACGTCACCGTGGGGCATCTCACGGACCTCTCCACGCTAGCCCACCGTCCTGGATGGACGGTGACTTTTCCTGCCAAGAGGACGACGCTCCCTGCCATGGACCGAGTCCATGGGCAGCTCCGTGACCGTGCACTGTCCTCCTCCTTCGTCGCCATGTGGTAGCCCTTCCCGCCTAAGAATTGGGGGAAGAGGCCCGAGGCACCTATATAAGGAGGCAGTGTACGACCGAGAGAGAGGATCCCGACTCGATTCCATTCCATCTTTCCACTCCACTGCCAGGGAGAAGACGAAGCTCCTTCCACCATAGCTCCTCCCGAGCATAGCACTCTGTACTGTAACCTCCTTAAGCAGTGCAATACAACCAGGCAGGAGTAGGGTCTTACACTCACGGTGGCCCGAACCTGGGTAGCGGCTCGTGTTTACTCTCTGCCGTGATGTCCCTCACCGAGCTCGACGAGCACTGTCGCCGAGGTAGTTGAGGGTTGTTTGACAGCTGTTCAGCCCCCTTTCGATTCCTGGCTTCAGTGAGACACATCCCTAGTTCCTGGGACTAGTCTCCGACAGCCCCATTGTCCCAGAAGATCCATATGTGGCTCGCACTGAAAAACCGCATCTGTACAACGGATAGATTGGCTAAGAGAGGACTGCAGCACCCCCCACGCTGCCCACTCTGTGACCAGGAACCGGAGGATGGAGAACATCTCATGGCAGATGTGTGTTTGCGCGTGAGGTATGGTTCGCTGTGCTCAGGCAGGCGGGGCTACAGAACTTTACCCCAACTCCAAACACCTATGTTGCGCCTGGTGGACTGGTGTTGCGGCCGCTGTGCCGAAGACCAAGAGGAAGGAGATCAATGGACTTATCATTCTCACTGCTAGGTCCATCTGGTTGGAGCGGAATAACAGAGTGTTTGATCATATCTCCTCTTCTTCTGAAGTGGTTTATGGCCAGATCAAGCAGGAGTTTGCTCTGTGGCGGGAAGCGGGATTTGTGGAGAGAAGCGAGGGAGAGAGTAGAATTAGAACCGACTATAGCTGTTAAGACCCGCCGCATGTGGCTGGGTCCTAAGCAAAAAACTCTCGCTGTAATTATGATTCACCTTTCTACCTTAATATAAAGACACGCATGCTCGCGCGTGTTCTTGAAAAATGATAATGCTTCAGTTGGTATTGCAGCTTGATGAAGAGCACACCCTTTGATGGTGCGGTATGATCTGCCTAATGAGAAGCAACTGTTAGTTAATTTAGTACTGTACTATATCCTTATATTCTGAATTCTCACTTCCCTACCTCACAAAATTAGCATTGCCACATATGGTGGTAAAAGTAAAGCTGCAGTTCTAGCTTCCTTGGAGTTGATCGAGTTATCAACTACCAACATGAAAATCGATTGGCCCATTCTTCAGGCTCTACTTAGATGTAAATTTCTTCGGGCTCTGCTTTTCACAATTTTTCGCCTTCAAATGAAATTCTGATATAATATGTTCTCTCTGTGTTTTCTGTTTGTTGTTATGTAGCATCTAATTTTTCGAAAATTCGTTTTGGCACCCGAGCTGAGATGCTCCCGATATCCTGATCCTTCAAGCCCATCAAGATTCGAGTCGCTGCAACTACTTCTGCGTTTTTTACCATAGTAACTCCAGACTGGTGGCCCACATGTTCCCTGCAATTAAATGATGACCGTGCTCGTGAGCCCCTACGGAACAGATGGACACAAACGGAGTGGTCTCGTATCTGTACCCTCATGTACCGCTCCAACTCACATTTAAATCACGACCTAGATCTTATCCCCACGACCCGCACCTATCGTCTATACTGGAAGTCTGAACACTGCCCCGCCCCCAATAATCAAACTAAAAAGAGCACCATCAGTTCACATTTTATTCATAACCTACAAACTTGCACCTCAGCAGGAGTGGTTTACACCTAAACTAGATGATTACTACTATTGCAAACGATATATTACAGTACATACACCGGTTTTCAAGGTGGAGCAAAAACTGTGTCGCACAAATCAACTAGTTGACAGGCAACGGTCTACTATATTCAGTTTAACTGGAACACTACAGAAACACTGATGAAAATTTACAGATACAGTTTCATCATTTAGACTCCCTGCAACCTTCTACCCTTAACTTGGAACAGGTGGTCCAGTGACGCCGTTCAACCCCGCATCTTGTGCACTTCGACAGCTTCCGAAGAACTCTTGGTCCGCCGCCTCTTTCTAGTCATGTGGTTCTCTTATGACCTGGCTTGTGGCAAATACTGCAAAAACACATTCTTTTACTCATAATCTCTTCATTTGCTGCCTTGTCCCTGCAGCTGGTTGGCCTCCCTGCCCCACGGATCTTTTGTCGGAGTCTTCGAACCGCGCAATCCACTAGTCGAACAAGACACCTTCTGTCAGCATATTGTTCCCTGTCACCTTCCGATTGCTCCGCCGGGTGATTTTCAAGGCCTAGTCCATCTCTTGCTTCATTGTAAAGAGCTGAATGCCTATACGTGAAAGACCTTTTCAAAGTTGATCTTTCTGGTATTGCACTAAATGATCAAGTAGTATGTGTTCTGCATTTTTTGCCCAACGCTTCAAAATGTCTGGGACCTTCTTTATATGCATGTAGTCCATCACCTGAAAAAGTAGTGGAAGAGCAAATCAGCAATCAGAAACGGAATAGAAATCAAGAAAAAACATCAATTAGTTAAGTCTCAACACCTTCAACACGTGGCAGCATAAGATACCCATGTGTCGGTATGGTCCACGCTCACAATCAAACTCTATTCCATCATCTATCATTTTCACTTGAAAAAAACAACTCGGCTCCACTTCTCCTGCTTCTCCGCCTGGCAGTGTGTCAGCTGTGTAGAGTTTTTTCTTCTCCACCTCTTCTATTTCATAGTATGAAGATCATACAAAATATTACCAAGCTGCTCAAACATTGCCCTTGTGTATATCTTACTTGCGTGCCGTTCAAAAGGCAGGTTTACTCTCATTACAGCTCCACTCTGCACAAATAAAACACTAATCAATGTTAATACTGCTTTATATATACAGAAACTTACAAAATTATCATCTAAATAAAATCTGATTACTCATACAATCCCATCAGATACACACTTAGATTCAGCCCCACACCCTTTTTACCATTAACTTGAATTAATAGTTAACTGTACATAAAATCCCATCAGATACACACTTAGGCCGCGCTTGGATTGCCGTTTAGATTGCCTTCCGAGAAATACGCTGGGATGGTAGCATTAATATACGGAGGGTTATAGGCCCGTAGAATATTACTGGCCAGTTACGGTCCGTTTACCCGGAATCCAAGCGAGGCCTTAGATTCAGCCCCCCACACCCTTTTTACCATCAACTTGAATTAATAGTTAACTGTACATAAAATCCCATCAGATACACACTTAGATTCAGCCCCCACACCCTTTTTACCATTAACTTGAAACAGGTGGTTCGTCGGAATCCTCATTTGTTCCCTTATCACGATTACGGACTTCGCCTACAATGTCGCACACTTAGATCCATGCCTCCAAGGAGTATTTGCTGCAAGAATCATCAGAACTAAAGGACATACAACCATGGATTAAGAGTCACGCGACTAATCACGACTAGTCGACGAGTCGCAACCTAGAGGTCGACTCGAACTATCGACTCGACTGGTTGGGCGAGTCGCTCGACTCGATCGACTAGTCCTGACTTATCTTGACTACTCGCACCTGCTGAGTCGATTGACTAAAAAAAGGCCCCACATGTCATATGTGTTTCCAATATTGCTTTGACCCGGTTGGAAACCTAGATCGAGTGCCCCTTTTCCCCTGTGAAACCCAAAATTGAGCATGCCGGTGGAGGCAATTTGACGGTGGGCAAGATGATGCTTGCCCAACAGGTGATAGCCCAGATGGACAACGATGTCAAGCCTAGCAGGATCAAAGACTTCGTCATCGTAGTTCTTGTTGTGGTGATCGTTAAGCTCCTGCTATTCTAGATGTCAATGCATTATCTTATGATGTAATGCGGTGAAGATGGGTAAGCTCACCATATTTGAACTTGGGTAACCCTAGTGTGACAACGGCATGCAACCAAACACCCTGTCTTTGCTTATACCGAGCCATGAACCATACATTGCATGTAACCAAACATTGTGTGCTCATTGCCCAAGCCGATGCAGCCATAGATCATGTAGGGCACCAAACGCCCTGCACAACCAGACCCAGAGGGTGGCTCGCCGAGACTAGGCCCTGGCCAGCCTGCCCCTAGGGAGATGAGAAAAGGATGCAGGCCACCAAACGCGCCCTTGTAAAACTGGAAGTGGTCGACGAGCTCGTCGACGTACCGGTCCAGCAGCGCCCTGTCCCCGAGCAGCTCATGCAGCCCCTTGGCTTTCCGCGCGAGCACCTTTCCCTCCTCCTCCACCATCACCCGCCGCACCGCCGCCGCCACACCGTCTCTGTCGAACGACCCGTCGTCGTAGTCTCTGGCCACCTCCACGCCGACGCCCTTCGCCGCCATGGCCTGCACGACCAGGCCCTGGTCCACGACGAAGGGGAGCATCACCAGCGGGTGCCCGAACCGGAAGCTCTCCACGGTGGAGCCCCACCCGCAGTGGGTCAGGAACGAGCCCACGGCGACGTGCGCTAGCACGCGCACCTGTGGCACCCACCCCTGGGAAGCGCGGATACGGCAGAAAAGTCGCGTATCAGGGTTGGATACGTATCGAATACAGGATACGTATCGGATACATGAGGATACAGAATGCCTCCATCGAACTTGATGCATTGCTATCCAACTCGATCAAATGCAGTCCAGATGTTGAATGTTGCTCATGTATTCCTCCAAATGAAGATCGGAAGTGGCAGGCATGTATAGAAAGTCACGAAGACTCCTATATACTACTTGTAATTCTCATTCTCAGTACAAAAAAATCCCTAATTTATATATATTTTTAATTTTATTATATATATACAAATGTATCCCCGTATCCGTGTTTTTGAAAAATCGGCGTATCGCGGTATCGGTATCTGTATCCGTATCGCCGTATCCGGGCACACCACCCCGCGCCCGGCGACACGCGACTCGAACCCGTCAGGGAGCAGCTCGCCGGCGTGGCCGCTCGGCGCCGGAGCGCCCAGATGAAGCGCGCGCCCGAGAGCTCTAGCCCGAGCGCGAGCTCGCCTAGGAGCTCCGCCGTCACCGGCGCCTCGCTCCCCAGAGCGACGTAGATGACGGACCTCCCCGGCTGCTCGTCGAGCCACGCGAAGGACTGGTCGGCGGCGTCAGCGTTCGGCGCGTGAACTGCGTCGTCGTCTTCGGCAGGCAGGAGGAGACCGGCGGGGACGACTGGCTTCGCGAAGAGGTCGGTGAGGAGCGGGAAGAGCCACGGCTTGACATCGGGGCAGCTGCGCAAGAGGATGAGGCGGCAGCATGGACGCTGCACCTGCCAGAAACGGTCGACGTCGGAGACGCCCGACGCGTTCGGCCGAAACATGGCGGCGGTCCACTTGGCCTCGTGGCGGCGGTAGGCGAGGGTGGAGGGGAAGTCGATCCACGGCGGCTGGACCATGTAGTCCTCGACCGTCGCGCAGGGGTGCGCCTGGTTCTCGTGCCGCGGGCCGACGAACGCCGGCCAGGCCGCCAGGAAGATGAGAAAGATAGCGCATGGGATCTACAATTTATGAAAAAGATATTTACAATGGCAGTACCAAGAATATAAGCCAAGATCGAGAGGCGACCACGGTTGGTGGCTCACCTCGTGCTACTCGGCGATCGGCCAGATCCAGTTGTGCGCGAAGTCGAGTACGATCCAGTCAGGCTTCTTCGAGAACCCGGTGCTGCCTGCGGCGGCGCATGCATCTGCGACAAGGCCGACGAAGGGTGTGGCGAGGCCGTCGAATGCTATCTTGAGGAGCCCGAGCTTCTCCGGCGGGAGGTCCGCCGTGGACTCTGCCCCTCTGTTAGGCCGTCCACCGCCGGCAGGTCCAGCGAGACGACGCGAACGTTGAAAGACAGCTCCGGCTGGACTGCGTGCAGCCTGGAGGTGTTCATCGGCGTGGAGACGAAGGTGATGGCGTGGCCGCGCCTGGCCAGGCGATTGGCGAGCTCCAGGTAAGGGATCATGTGGCCGAAGGCCAGCCATGGGAAGACCACGATGTGGAGATGAGGAGAAGCTTCTTTGCTATCCGCCATAGCTGAGCTGCTGCTCCTTCGTACTAGTACAGTACTATCTCTTTTGTGATTTCTATTCAGCAAGTTCACTGTGGAAGATAAGACGCAGATTTTTGGAACCGGACTTGGACGCGCAGCGACTCTGTGCGGCCAGGCGGCCACCAAATACTTCGCTGTGTCTGCATTTTATAGTGTTTCTCTGATACTACAGGAGATACGAATAACCTCGAGGACAGTCAGCGGAATGCGGCAAAATCGACACTGTTGACCTCTGTGCGAAAGTTTAACACAAAATGAATCTCGGGTGAAACTATTTCACGCTTCTGACCCTTTTGGTAGCGCCTCACGGTCGGGCGCTACACTACTACACTGTGTAGCGTCTAACGATCGGGCGCTACACTACTTTTCACGTATCCGGATGTGTAAAGCCTGATCGTAAGGCGCTACACAGTGTAGTAGTGTAGCGCCTTACGATCAGGCGCTACACAAAAGGGTCAGAAGCCTGAAATAGTTTCGCCCGAGATTCATTTTGTGTTATAGTTTCGTCCAGAGGTCAACCATGTCCAAATTGCCGCGGAATGCGTGTAATTTGTCCTAAACGATCCTTTTTTAGCACTTAATTACATTTCTGACCTCCTTCTGAACTATTTTCTCTTCCCTCCCGACGGTGGCGTCAGCTGAACCCCGAACCAGCGCGGCTGATACACAAAGGAGTGTGTTTAGGGTATCTTTGGATTGAAGAATTTTTTTATGAATATTGGAGGATTTCAATGCATAAGGCCTAGTTTGGCAGCGCTGTTTTTATAGTATTGAAAAACCCAAATATTTAGTCACCAAGCAAAGCAATACTTCAGTTTTGTATAATACTTCAGTTTAGCAAAAAAACAAGTCAAGATTGAAGTTTCTAATTAGGCAAAAAAAATTGGGCAATACTTCAGTTTTTAAAACCACAATATTCTATGCATCCAAACATGTCAAAGTATTTAATACTACAGTATATTTAGAAATTGTGGTATTGGTTGAATACTTCAAAAATATTTTGATGCCCAAATAAGATTTTTTCCTAAGAAATACCTTTGTATCAAAGGAATGACACCTCCAAAATTCTTATGGATTTAATTCCTATATCTCAATTCCATAGGAATTTCAACATACACTCTAACATTTTTGTACACTCGTTCCCGTAGGATTGAGACACTTTTCCATCCAAATGACCATTCCTGCGGTTTTTCTCTATTCTGTAATCCTCTGTTTTGCACCTACAATCTTATCAACCTCTCGAGTGTTTTCAGTACATGTGTTTTCTAAATCCTGTGATCCAAATAAATTCTTAATCAGTTTGATGAGGAAACAAACGATTCAAAATATGCTTATTTAGCCCGCGAGAACCGTCAAATCGTGCGTAGGGGATGCGGTAGACTAAAGATATTTTACGTGGCCCATCACCGAATCACCGTCCTCGCCTCTAGCAAGGGCAGTAGATCCTTGCCCCTGTCTTCGGCGCCCCTAACAGCGCACGCCACCACACGCCAGCTATCTGTAGTTGTGCAGGCTAGACATGCCACCGATGTAAACTGCTGAGTAGCGTGCCACTAACACGACACACCACCGATACTTTTCGTCCTGGGTGGTCACATGGGTCCCACGTACTATAGTAGCGTGTCGTCCCTATACACAGGCCGCTGGTACACAAACATGAGTGGTATGCGTGAATCGGTCACACCACTGGAGTGGCGTGCTATAAATAAGAACACCACTGATACTAGGTACTATAATGGTTTTCCTACTAGTGTTGTGGGACTTGAAAACCCTTTGTGGTGATTGTAAAGGTCGGAGATGGCTTACTATCTGTGAAGATCTACCCTTAGTGATTGAGCATGGACTTCGTTTCCTAGTTCAAAAAGCGATAGTCCGTGTGACGAGGAATTTTGTGTTTCAACCTTAGGATAATGCCAACTATCCGAACCTCAGGGAGTAACCTTCTGTGAAATTCTATCCCTGGCTCATTTATATATTTGCAATCTAATTTTCCACAAGTCAATCTTTGCAATTTGCATGATTAGATTATTTTAGACAACAAGACCACGATGTGGAGAAGAGGAGGAGCTTCCTTGCTATCCGCCATAACTGCCACTCCTTCGTAGTACTCTATCTCTATCGTGATTTCTGATCAGAGGGTTCACTGTGGAAGATAAGACGCGGATGTTTGGAGCCGGACCGTGGACGCGCAGCGACAGGAGATACTTCGCTGTGTGCATTTTATAGCGTTTTTCTGATACTACAGGAGATATGAAGATCGTCGAGGACAGTGAGCGGAATGCGTGTAATTTGTCCTAAACGATCCTTTTTTATCACTTAATTACATTTTTGACCTCCTTCGAACTATTTTCTCTTCCCTCCCGACGGTGGCGCCAACTGAATTCCGAACCAGCGCGACTGATACATTGTTTAAGGTATCTTTGGATTGAAGATTTTTCATGAGAATATTGGAGGATTTCAATGCATGAGGCCTAGTTTAGCAGCCGCAGTTTTTATAAAACCAGCGTACTGGAAAACCCAAGTATTTAGTCGCCAGGCAAAGCAATACTTCAGATTTGGATAATACTTCAGTTTAGGAAAAAACAAGTCAAGCCTGAAGTTTCTAATTAGGCAAAAAAATATGAAATTTTAGGCAATACTTTAAAGGAATGACACCTTCAAAATTCTTATGGATTGAATTCCTATATCTCAATTTCATAGGAATTTCAACATCCACTCTAACTTTTTTTACACTCGTTCTCGTAGGAATGAGACACTTTTTCATCCAAATGACCATTCATGTAGTTTTTCTCTGTTTTGTAATCCTCTGTTTTACACCTACAACCTTATCAAATTCCCGAGTGCTTCCAATTTATGTGTTTTCTAATCCTGACATCCAAAGAAATCCTTAATCTGTTTGATGGGGAAACAATTATATGATGCAAAATATGCTTATTTAGATTAACCAGGCCCGCGGGAACCGTCAAATCATGCATATGGGATGCGGTAGACTAAAGATATTTTACGTGGCCCATCACCGGATCGTCGACCTCGTCTCCGGCAACGGCAAAAGATCATTGCCCCTATCTTCGGCGCCCCTAACAGCGCACGCCACCACGCGCTAGCTATCTGTGGTGTGCAGGCTGGTCATGCCACCGATGTAAAATGTTGAGTAGCGTGCCAGTAACACGACACACCATCGATACTTTTCATCCTAGGTTGTCACATGGGTCCCACGTACTAGTAGCGTGTCGTCCCTATACACACGCTGCTGGTACATGAACATGAGTGGTGTGCGTGAATCGGTCACGCCATTGCAGTGTGGCGTGTTATAGAAAAGAGCACCACTGATACTAGGGTTTTCTGACTAGTGTTGTGGGACTTGAAAATCATTGTGGTGATTGTAAAGGTCGGAGATGGCTCACTATCTATGAAGATCTACCCTTAGTGATTGAGCATGGACTTCGTGTCCTAGTTCAAAAAGCGATAGTCCATATGACTGGGAATTTTGTTTGTGAACCTTAGTATAATGCCAAGTATCCGAACCTCAGGGATTAACCTTCTGTGAAATTCTATGCCTAGTTCATTTATATATTTGCAATCTAATTTTCCACAAGTCTATCTTTGCAATTGGCATGATTAATACTGTAGACAACAAGTAGAAAACAACTTTTTTTAGAACTAACAAGTAGAATACAAACAAGCAGAAAACAACTATGTATAAGCTTCTGTTTACTCGTGTCCGTCTCTTCCTCCTCCCTCTTCAGTTCCCGCAGAGGCGAAAAGGGAGAGGCATCCCAGATCCCCTTCCGCCGGCGGCGAGGGCGTGGATCCTGGCCTCCTCCGCTCGCCTCGGTGGCCGGAGGAGGTCGGGATCCCGTTTCTCGTCGTCCGGTGTGTAGATAGGGTAGGTATAGGGTCCTGCAGCTTCGATCCAGAGAGGGGTTCGTCGCTGCTGTGGAAGAATAAGGTGGCCGTTCCTCCTCTCCCTGGCCGGCGACGGCGGGTGGATGGCGTGGTGTCCTCCCGGATCTTCTGATCTGGTGAGTTTTGGTACTCGAAGGATGGCCGTCGTGGCGGAGGCGATGGCCGTCTTGTGGAGTTTTGGTACCTCGCCCTCTTCTTCGTCTTGGTGTGGATCTTCCTGGCCATACCGAGGAGGTGTTGGGGGTGTTGTGGCAGTGTGGGGAGCTGGTGCTTTGTGCTAGTTGCCTTCTTCGCCTGTACAGGAGAAGACGTTTTGGGATTCTGGTGGTGTCCGCTGGCTTTTGGTGCGGCGCTCGGGCCTCTTCTGCCGGCCGTGGTGGCGTGGGCAGGAGTGATTCTGATGGCGTGCTCTGCTTCGACATGGTACGTTCTTCTTCCTTCTTTGGCCGGCCGAGGTGGCGAGGGGACAAGGTGTGTTCAAGTCGTGCTTGCGGCGGGGACTCCGGCGAGCTGTGGTGGTGCTCAGCACAGGGTTCGTTGGAAGAGGGGTGGCTGCGGGGAGGAGACGCCATGGCCGTGCGCGTTAAGCGTTCTTCAGCTCTGTCGCTTGCGGCGGACGGCATATGCGGTCTTCTACATGAGTGGGGTGTTTCCCTTCCCGGGGTTCACGGCGGCCTGACGCCTTCTTCTCCGGCGGTGCTCGGCGATGGAGGTCCTGTTCAGGCGACGCGGAGGTTCAGCGGCGATCCCTGAATCTGCTGTTGTGTTGGGTGTCGTTGGCTTGTACTGCTGTGTATTTCTGTTCTTTCTTTGTATTCTCTGTTGAATACGCAGCTGTAATCCCTTTCAAAAAAAAACTATGTATAAGAAAATACTTTCACTAAATTTGCAACAACGCGTTGTTCAAATTTTCTCTTTGCAACAACGCCTATTAAACTCAAGGTACCTTCAAGGCTTCAACCGGTTTTGGAGCAACGCGCGGAGGTCGCATGCGTAGGTGCGTTTGATTGGGTGGCTATCCCTCGGGTGGTTATTAGTTGCCAGTTTTTGCATGATTTCCCAGTGTTTGGTTCCAGGTGTGGGGTGGTTGAGGATAGCCACATTTTAAGCATATTCTCTCAAAAAAGGTGGTTGAGCTCAACCAACACAAAAGTGGTGGTTGAATCCAACCACCTGCCGGTGAGTTGCTGCGATCACTTACGAAACGTCAGTGTGCTCACCTTAACCATTAAATTGAAAATTTAACCCTTTTAAATATTTGACAAACTTTTCTCTTTTAAAATATATTAAGAAATTTTACACCTTTTAAATATTTGAATAAACTTTTCCCTTTTATATATTAAGCATATTTGAAAAATCTTTCCTTTTAATTATTTGAACAAAATATTCCCTTTTAAATATTTGAACAAACTTTATGTCGCGTGATATTTCCCCAAATAAGCAATTTTTATATAGAAATACATATCATAGAAAAATAAAATCGAATGCCAGAATGATAAAAGCTTAACACCTCTTATTTGACTTTTTCACTATTTTGAAATACGAAAAAATCCAAATATACATTAAGAATAGCCAAATTATAATATAAATATTTGAACAAACGTTTCCCTTTTAAAATATATATTATGGGGGTAATCTCACCATCTTAATAATAAGTTACCATATCACCCTAACCATTTATAATCCCTCAAAACAAACATACTACCCCTAACCACTTTTTATCACTTCAAGCAAACAAAAACTTGGCTCAACTAACCCACACAATCAAATATGAAAAATGGCTATCACCAATTACCATGTGGTTAGGGGTGCCCCCAACCAGTTTTTCATAGCCACTCAACCAAACGCACCCAGACTCACTTGGCCCATACATGGCATACAGTGTTGAGATTCTGTAGTTTGATATTTCGATTACCTATCGCCAAGCCCTCCATCAGTATTTTGTAACTTTTCCTTACCATTCAGTCGATCCTTACGGACGGACGGGGGTATCGTTATCAGTTTATATATCTTTTTGCTGTGAAATTCCACGAACGGCATTACTAACTATATGAAAGATGGTCACTTTAGCGATCGGAGAGCACCCCATGCACTGTTCCTGGCAACAGTACGCATTGTAGCTAGGAACAGTGTTGAACAGTACGCGGTGGGACCCACACGTCAGCCTCACACCGCGCGGGTATTTTCCAAAAAACAACAAGGAAGTCCAACAATTACACAGCAGACCTAACATTTTTACAAAAAAAACGCCCGCAAAGGACCAATTTGCAATTAGTGGAAATCCCCAGGACTTCCCTGCAAAATCATCAGCAGATCCCCCTTTCTCCTTCCTCCCTTCCGCGCGGCGGCGAACTCGGCGCGGCCGCCGACGCGCCGCGAGGCCGCTCCACGCCTCCCCGACCGAATCCAAGCATTCCCGGAACTCCGCCGCCGCGCCCACTCCGTCCTCGCCGAACAACGCGTCGCGGAACGCCCGGAATCGCCGCGTTTCGCCCGCGCTCCACGACCGCGGCCGCGGAATCCCTCGCCGCCGGCCACTCCGGCGTCCATATAGCACGCCTCGCTACCCATCCAGCTCGCCTCCGCTGCCTCTCGCGGATCCGCGCAGTCTCGGCCTTCCGCGCGTTCGCCGCCGCGCGAGCGCGAGCTCGGCAGCTCCGCCGTGCCCCCGCCGCCGGCTGACGCCACAAAATGACGTCAGCCCGGCCCTGGCGTGTGGGACCCTCTGTCAGCCTCTAAACAATTACAGGAAATACTGAAAAACTGGAAAATTCATATCTTTTAGGCCATAATCCAAAAAAAAAACTTACATACCAAAAATTTCAGAAAAACAAAACCTTTACATCTAACACATTTCCATGCGTCATCAAACAACTAGAATTCATGTTTAATTAAAAGAACTATAATATGAAATATAAAATTTGTGGAAATGACATCTCACCTCCATTTAGCCCCATCTTTGTATTTGTTTTATTCTGTTTTTTCTTTTCTTCTGTTTTGCAATAAAACAATATTGCCATAATGACCACCATCCAAAAAAAAAAATTGCAAGACATTTCAACTTACATAACAACTGTAATTTCCCTTTTCTGAATTCCATTACCAAAACATTTAAATTAGATCTTTTTTATTTTCTTTCTTTTGTTTTTTGCTTTTCTTTTGCTTTGCACTAAAACAACACTAGAATAATAATGATCAAAAAGAATAAAAATATATGCAAGACATTTTAGTTTACAAAACAATTATGTGAGCAACCCACAATTTAGCTAACGGCATTATTAATATTTTTTCCTTTTCAGCTATCAGCCACAATGCCTGCAAAGATAAACACATTATACAAACAATGCCACCCTTCCTATTCACAAAATATATTATGCAACCAAAATAAATAAATAAACTTCGTACAACAAAATTTAAATTTTATTAGCTGAAACATGTTCTCCAATGTTTTCGTCATTCAGACGATACAACATAAATTCACGTTACGGGCGTGTTCCCGCCAACAAACAATGCTGAAATCCGAACAATTTTTTAATGTGGCCACTTCCAAATTTGAATTTTTTATTCAAATATACCCATCCGACCAAATATAATCTGAATAAGTTACCAATTAGAACTACTTTGAAAATGTGAACAACTTTTAAAAACATGTACTATTTTCGAATTTCAATAATTTTGAAAACCAAACAGTTTATGAATATGTCCAAAATATATATCAAAATAGCCACACACACAAAAATGCTAGCTATTTCTGTCATAAGCTAAAAATTTCAAATTCAAACATTCTAAAAACTTAAATAGCTTCCGAATCTGACCAATTTGCAAGCATGATTGACAAATCAAAATTGAACAAATTCCAAAATTGACAGATTTTTGAAACCCAAACAAAATTTTAAACGCGAACTTTCCTTTAATTTCACCGATTTAAAAATCCAAATATCTTCAAAACATGGACATTTTCAGATTTCAGTTCCACCACACGAATATTTGATCATTTAATTTTCCCTACCATATTTTCAAGAAATGTAGGTTAAATCTCTGTAATTATGTAGTTGCATTTCAAAAAAAATCTTGATTCGATGAATATTTTCGACAAAATGCAAACTCATTTACTCTAATTATGGATTGCTTTCAAATTGAATTTTAGCTAAACACATTATACGATTTAGAACTACCACCTTTCTTTACAATATATAACGCAACAAAAAAAACACAAAATATTTTCAGCAATGGTGCGGCGTGTCGCCCCACTAAATTTAACTAGTACACATAACGGTGTCTCATTTTGGTATCAACCCAGCCTTCGCCAGAGCATACTTTGCTAGTATCGTTATAAACAACGTTAATGTATTCGTTTTCATGATGATCATCCTTTGTATTCAATGTAGTCATGTAGAGTTTAGAATGCAACAACTTTTCAAACATAATTTTCTTTCTTTGATTCTTTCCGTGGGGCAAGCTTGTGCTAAAAAATATGGTCTAGAGCATCTCCACCGGGGCCTCCAAATTCGTGTCCGGCACCCCCCAATGGGGCCTCCATTGGGGGGTGCCGGACATGTGTCCGCCCATGTTTTTGACCGCGTCCACAGCGGCGCATCCCAAACGTCCGCCCCCAAACGCGAGCAAATCATCGAACACCTTGCGGGCGGCGGATTTTATTAAACGAGATTTAACAAACTTACAATTTAAAATCTAAACGAGATTTAACAAACTAAACTTAAACTACGCCGGTACCGGCTGCACGCTACAGCGTCTAGCCAACAACTACACGCGCCGGCGGCGAGGAGAGATGCCGCTCCATGGCCTAACGAAGGGGTAGAAGATGCGAACCAAGCGCCGGAATCATCAACAGACTTGCATGTCTCGATGATCCGGCGCGGGAAGTTTCATATGCTATTCCCATCGGCTACGGCCTTTAGAAACGAAGCCTCGCCGTGGCTGAGGCTTCTGGTTTCGCGGCCGGCGCGTGGTGGGATTTCATCTACCGCCTGGCCGCCTGATCGGAAGCCTCGCTGGTTTCACCTTGCGCCCTCTTCTCCGGTGGCGGCGGCGCTGCTGACCAAGATGCGTCTGCCGTTTCTATAGGTAGATCGGGCAGCTCGGGGTCGTCGTCGTCATCGGCTGCGTCGTCGTCGTCCGATGCAGATAACTCCGGCGTTGGTTCCCGCGCGCCGGTAGGGAGGAAGTCGCCGCCACAGCGCGCCTTGTACTCCGCGTCCACCACGGCGTGCCAGTAGGGCGCCGAGATGGAGTACTTGGGGTCGATCTTCTGCTCGTACGACATCGCCTGCCACTTCCGCATGATGAAGCCGATGCGCTCCTTGCCGCTGAGCCGCGGCGCCACTGGCACGTTGACGGTGTTCCTCGTCCACCCTTCGGGTAGGGACGCGTCCCCCTCCACCGGCACGCTGTGGCGGCTGCACAGTTGCGCCGTCTCCAGCGACACGACGTACGGTGGCTGCCTCCTCGAGCCACCGCTCGCGTTCATACGCCCTGGCCATCTCCGCCTCCTCGTTGCGGCGACGGCGTTCCTCCATCTGCTCACGGCGTCGCTGGCCGCGGCGCTCGCTTTCCGCCGAGAGGAAGTCGCGATGACGCCGGAGCTCGCGCTCCTCCGGCGTCTCGCGGTTGGCCGGCTTGCTTGGCGGCCGATCTGCTGGTGGCGAGTTGGGAGAGGGGAGAAGCGGTGGTGTGGGGAGAGGAGGGCTGCGACGCGCCGGGTTTTAAAGGCGGCCGGAGGAGCGGGGTTGGGTGGCCTGCATTAACGCGGCCACGCATTGACGCCGACGACGCGTGCGTAGGGCACCGCCGCGGGCAGCCGCTGCGACTGCAGCACGCGTCGCTTCCGTCTGCGCCATGGGAACGGGCGCGGCGTTATTGCGAGGCGTCGCTTCGCTATTGCGAGGCGTGATGACAGGCGAGCCGCCATCTCGTCGTCTCGCCATTAAACGCGGCGCAACGGCCTCCTGCCAAGCCCAAGTTAACACGGGGCGGGGCGCTGTGCGTATGACGGGCGGGACCAGCCCTGTCAGAAGCATGTCCGCACCCATGTCTGGCACCCCCGAGAGGGACTCCAAATTTGGAGGCCTCTTCGGGGGTGCCGGACACGATTTTGCTCGGAGCGACCCTTTGAGGTGCTGCTGGTGGCTTTTTTAGACGTCTGGACCCCCAATGGGTCTTTGGGGGTCATTTGGAGGCCCCGGTGGAGATGCTCTTATGCTCTGTTCACTGCAGGAATCTGTGCAAAGCTAAATTGGATGGCAGCCATTGCTGCCCTGCTGCAAAGATTCTCTAACAGCTGGTATAAAATAAGTTACATTAAACAATACGGTGATATGCTATGCCACCAGCCCACCACCACCACTGCCTCGTAATAAAATGATCCAAAAATATCGAGGGCTCTTTGTATGACAGGAATGAGAAACGCGGCAGCAGAACGCAGGATAATCAGGCGGACTTGTTTTTTTATTAAAAAAAAAGATCAGGCAGACTTGTCAGTTGTCACTCAAAATAGATGGTTGCAAAACATAGAAAACCTATAAAAATTGTTGCATGAATGGATCACTAATTTCGTATTTGGCAGAAGGCCATATTCCATGCGAAACGTGGTCACCGGTAAGTCCACACATTACAAAAAAAATCACAGTTTAGAATCGTCAACTTAGAAACTGAGAATGCATTTTTGTCTGGTTCCGGACTTTTGGTTTCTACCTACAAATGATGTCAAAATAGATCTTAAAGTAGTCGTTTAGCAACCAAAAAAACAGAGAGTAAATTCCACATTTTCGCTCCTACTAGTCTTATATTTATGGCACCAATTACCCTACTTCGTGAAAAATCCTTCGGATTATCCGGCTTAATGAGTGGTCCATCCAAACAGGTGGGACGACTCATTAGGAAGACGCAGTGCAGTGCTTTGAGTCGGTATATAGCTCAAAGGCGTACACCTCGTGTGTGTTCTTCACATTTCGTTTCTTCGGTTTCGTGCACCTAAAGGCGAACTATGCCGTTTTCGAGGTTGCTGAGGTGTACGCGTGTCCAAATCCTCTTCGCTATTACTTCTCCTCCCTAAATATGAGATTTCCTATGAGTAATTGATCTACCAGTACATCTTATATTTAGGAACCGGGGAATTTACAACAATAAAAGAATAGTTAGGTCATCCATAAAGACTTACGTCAGGTGACACTGAACTATGTCAGGTATAAATAGTTGTAGATGTGGTGAGATTAGAATAAACTTCTTTTTAGATCTTAGAATAAACCATTAGGCTACGAGTTGACAGCGATCTTTATGCTTATCTGCTCTAACTTTTCAGGTAAATAAACTATTTTATCATCGACTGTAGATATCGTGGAGGGATCGTACTAAAGGGTAACGAACGAACGACTCATATTTGTAGATGCCTTAGAATATAGTGAGATCGACCAACATCTTGCAAGAATATTTTCTATTCCATGTAGTATTCCCAGGAGTTATATATAAGAAAATAGTGTGGTTCCAGATCAATCAAAAACTGTTTTACTGCGTTGAACAAGAATGGTGCTGCAACAACAGTGGTATCCAACGAAAAAGCAAAATATACATAGTCATATACTATAATTAATCGAATCCCCTTGCTTCAGCAGATTGAAAGCCAAGACAACAAAAAGGTCAACCAAAAAACTCTTGCTTGTATTTTCAGCCATTTGCAACAATTTCATGGATCCTGTCACTGACCTCCGGATCATCTGATCTGACCGCTAGCTTCATGGCTACTTCCTTTGGCCCACTAATTCCGAATGAAAGTCTCACTAGAACTTTCACGTTCCCAATAAACACACCTGAGAGCAGGCAAGTGTGCGATCTCGAATTGTTTTGGACAGCCTCGGTACCCTACAAACCAAAAAACAAAACATCGTCAAGAGTACGACTAGCACTTCAAACGGAAACCAAAAAACAAATCTCAGTGCTTACTCCTGCAGTTTCTATCATTGTCGATTAACCGAAAATAACAAACTACTCAAGTAAAATATCCCAAACTGGTAGACCAAGACCATGATACTTTATTTCATGGAAGCAATTTTAAAGAGAACATACCTCACAAGGCTGCATGCCGAGGATGCTTATAACAGCACTCACAGCCTCGGCCAAGCTCTCCCTAACACCAAGCCCATACTCATCGACCCGCTCAGTTTCTGGGTCCATGCTTTCCCAAGCATTTCGGAAGTTTGAAACCCCCACCTTCAACATGTAATCAGCAGAAATAATTTCAAAGTCTTCTAGTTGATACTCGTCCTCAACGCCATCATCCTCAGCTTCACCTGTGGACGAATCAACCTGAAATATAGCACAAGTGGAGTAAAGCACATTAGTTTCAATGTGGCCCATTAAATTGAAAATTTGTTATGATGCGTGATTAACCCATTAAGAACATCCCAGGGCAGAGATAGGTCATGTTTAATACATGTAGAAAGCACACCCAAGTACCAAACTGACACAAGTCAAAAGAAAAAGTACCAAACTGACAATTTTATCTTACCCTAAAAAACATGTAAGATTTATAGACGGAAATGCTGACAGAACTCAAGCATTCAGAGTTTAGAAGATTATGTAGGTTACATTTTACCCTACAAGTAGGTTAGAATGTTCGATTTGATCATGAATACCTAATAGTCACATGAAATATCAAAGGAACGCATATTCAGAATTATGATAATATACAACAGAGCAGCAGCATTACAAACAAATACCTCTTTAACAATGAATTTCAATATATTTGAGAACTTCCCGGTGGCCAGGACACCTTCTGGCTTTTCGAAGGCCACAAAAGTCTGCCCGGGGGAGTCATAAGGTAGGGATCTTAAAGGTTTCGATGCAACTTCTGAAAATTCATCTGCCTCAGAAGCATCGACAAAAACCATGACCTGAAGTACCAAGAGTTAGGAAGGCACTAACAAACAAAAAATGCATATTGGCATACTGCATCTATAGGAAGCTACATACGAAAGAAGTTGCCTACCTCTTCAAGCAGCTGTTCAGGTATTGTGTTTGTACAGTTGTATTGGAGCACAACATGCCCATCATAAATGTGCTTCACGACATTGACTGAATATTCAGTCTCGGCTTCAGTCAATTCAAAAGGTGCTGATGACTGGAAGAAAGAACAAAAAGAAAAATATCAAATGTTGCTCGAAACCTCAGTGTGTATGCTTTGTCTTTCATGGAAAGGAAAAAACCATACGGACCTTAAAGAGTTTTCCAAAACTAGCAAACTCAGGAATGGATGAAAGAAGCTTCTCATAGGATGCATCAACGGTAGGAACAGGGCCATTGACGGCAGATGCTGGACCTGTTGATTTCTTGCCCGCGTCTTTTTCTCGGCAAGGGGTTGTGATTTCGTTTCCTTGGGTACAGATGAAATATCAAAAGGTACCTCTGATGGTTCCTGCCAGCATATTACAGAAAAATAAGGCTCCAATCAATGATGTTAAAATCGCAATAATGCTGAGATACATACATAATTCCGCAGGCTGGCCTCCAAGTTAACTAGTGGAATATCAAGTGAACCAAAGAGAAAGTCAGTCACGTCCTTCTCCGTCTCACCAACAGTAGCTTCCCCATCAAGCAACTTGATGTACAGTGTCGCTCTGTCACGCACCTAGAAGGGAGAAAAAGAGTAGCAGATGTCAGAGAAGAACAGGCTTATACAGAGGAGGACAAGGACCACTAAATATACAGAGCAGGACATAATTTATCTTCTTGGGTGATATTTCTCACTGACCTCATCATCACCATCAAACAGGCAACGCCTCAGAAGGACAAATATGCGAGGCTGCAATGAAGAATGTTGAGTGTAATACAACTTACAAGCTAAACAGAGAAAAGCCAAACATTGTAAAGAAGTATAGCAAGTATATATCTGTCGAAAGTACCTTGAGTGCATCAACCAAAGCACCAAACTTTGCCAATGTACTTACTGCACTAGCTCGAACAGTAGCATTTTCAAGTATCACCCTATTGTATATATAACGTATGTATTTACTAGGATCTGATGTCTTTGGGCCTTCATTTCCCAAAAAGTGAAGTATCTGTTGTAAGATTAAAAAAACAGCAATTCCATCAGAAATTAGGAATTTATAATGTCATTTTGGGTTATGTTGGCAAACTGCTTCTACATCCCTTGAAAGAGGAATTTACTTTACAGTTTATCCAACTTAAACCAGTTAGTGCCTACTTTACTGTGTGTTTAACAAACCATTTCCTACTTTAATGGATATATTATCACAGCAGATTACAAAATAAATTCGGCATGGCACAGGTTAGCAACCACAAAATGAGCCTTAAAAACATTTGCAAATCATTTTTCGTTGTCCAAATGATAATTAATTACGTGAAATGTAGAAAACTAAGCAAAATGTCTGCAGCTAGTTATAGTTTCCAAGTTAGTTGGCTTGCATTTTTTTCTTCTTCAGAAGGAAATCTTAGGATCTCGATAGCAGAAGCTACATAATTAAACAACTGCAAATTAGGACATGTTAAAGTTAAAATATCATTGCAGTTAGTTTCCACATGACTATGAAGAAAGGGTGAATTGGCAATCACCTGAGTGGACAGATATGTGAACTCACAGTCTTCTATGAATTCACACAAGTGAAACAACCCACTTTCCTTAGCATCAGGAATATCTCTAATGAGTATGATATTGAATCAACTATAGCTTTCTTGTAGTCAAAACCACCCTCTTCACGTAGGATATTGCTCAAAAAGTTCATCCTGCCAACATGTACAGAAGTTAAAGATGACAAATTTAGTACTAATTCATCAGCAGCAATATTAGGAACATAAGCTACATACAATGAGCGATATTTCAGCGGGAACTTCAAGCATAAGGATCTTATTGCTTCCACAACAACAATCTTGAATTCATCGGCTATGTCTGACATAAAGTTGGTCATTTGTTTCATTAAACGATCAACGCTTGATTCATTGCCCGTCTTGAGCAGTGTGGTAATAGCTAGTGTTGCAATACTCCTGTTCTGATCAGAGATTAAACTCTCCATATCTATGTTACAATTTGTAACGGCCAAAGGATGAGTTGATGCAACCTGCAGAATATCAAATTAACACTGGATCATTGATCGGAATCAACAAAGAAAATAGCAAGGTAGCAAGACAGTACTGATGCAACGAATTGAGCTTTCCCATATGAAACTTTGCCTGAACTCCAAATGTCATCAATATTGGCATGGTAAGAACTCCAAATGTCATCAATATTGGCATGGTAAGAAAGTATGGTACTAAATACAAAGGCTTTATAACTTGTCAAAAGCAAGCTGCTCTGGCATGCCTTTTCCCTACACGAGCATTAAGAATGATAGGAATTTTCATATAGTAGACCATTGTGATTGGTAGGGAATTAAGTGCTCAGTGAAATAGTAGGCGTGACCTGTATAACCAATAGGCCAAAGATATATAATACCAACAACTGGATGTAGTACTTCCTAAGGATATTAAGAATACTACAAATTTTAAGACAAATTAAGTAATTTAATACTACAACATAGATATGTAAACAACCAATCCAAACTACATTAAAATTAATGATATCCAATAGGGAGATCAAGACTGCTTCGTTTTCTGTATTGGTGTTGATTACCGAGGAGACAATTAATGTTCAGAACCCAGGATGTAGATTGAAATGGGACAAATTTCTCGCCCATAGATTAAAAGGGGGCGGAGGGAGTACAGCCTTGTTGTCATCGTAGACTCGTAGTGTCAGCGATGGAAAAAGGAAATTAATGTAGACACTCCCAAACCATAAGATTTGATTGGTAAACTGTGATACAATCAAAGTCCTACACAGGACTACATGAGCACAATATTCGGAATACAGTTAAACTGGACAGTATATCAAACTAGATTTGTGAACAAACTAACCTTGTTAAGCGTGCGAACGGCGGCAAATCTAAGCACAGGTTTAGATGAACTTAAGAACAATTGCAGGACAGTGATAGCAGGTGTAAGCTCACGGCTGGTGACACCATTTAAATCAGTTATTGCTCGTGCAGCCTCAAGTATGACCATTTCAGCTTTGTTGCGGAGACAAGACTCCAGGAAATCAAAGAAAGGGCGATCTCCACCTTGCGTATTCATGCCGGACTCTCTAATAACCTGTTGATCCCACTCATTTTTCAGAAACAAATCCACTTACAATTCTGCAGAATACAAGATTCAGAAATAAGTACCTGGCTAGTATACCGAATAAGTAGGCACTGGGCCAGTGGTGAGCGAACTGAACCCCTAGTCAGACTAGTGACAAGCTTGCTGACAGCCAACCGGTCATTTTGTCTAATCTGCACAAATGAAAGGTAGTAAGTTCAGAAAACCCAGTGAACAGAAATCAAACAAAATGTCAATGGATAGGAGAACCGGCAGCGATATAGCATGTTGTCAAGAGTGTACTTAGTTATAGCATGTCTTCGAGGGGTACTTGTATAGCATGTTTCCAAGAGTGTACTTGTATAACATGTTTACGAGAGAGTACGTAGAAATAGTATAGCTTGTTTCAAACGGGCGAATTCAGTACGTCTATGTAGCTTAATTCATTTGACACGCATGTCACTATACCACTTAAATGGAGCAAAAAATGTGGAACTCACTTGGTGAAGAAGAGCAAGGGCATGAAATTGAACAAGAGCGGATCTCGACTGCACAGCCTCTTGAACCTCATTGCTCCATCTTTTCACAACTTCCGGACTAGTCTGTTCAGAATTAAATAATATGAAGGAAACATTAATAAGACCAGTAACCAGGAATCACATAAATGCACGAAATAAAATGTAGCACGCACCTGAAGCAAGTAGATACCACTAACAAGAGCCGCACTGGAAACAACGGGGTTCTTATCAACGATAGCTTGCTTCAAATACCTCTCAATTTGCGTGAGAAGAGTGGAATCAATGATGCGGCAAAGAACTCTTATAGCATTCGCACGATACATATCCGTCTTGCTATTCATGTCCTTCATCAGAGAACTCGTCACTATAATAACCTACACCCAGTGAAAAGCAAATGAAGTCAATCACGGAGCCCATATAAAACACAAATAATTGCAAATTTGGAACCACCATTCACCAACCTCATCCGCTGACGGAGAGAGTTCCTTGATCATGAGGTACACCATCCTTCTAAGCCCTGCATCCTTGGACTGAAACAACTTGGTCGTAGCAAAGAAGACCTCTGTCGCCTCAACCTACAAAATTATCCACATTGAGGTACCTATTCAAGAGCACATGTCCTGGTACTAGCACAGAATCACTACTTTCCCATGATCCTAAGGAAAAAACACTGCAACAACATGCGGTTCTCTGTACCCTTAGGTCACCACTTTATAGCATGTTTCAATGATGTTATTTCGGGTGTCGAACTTGAACCTAAGAAACAGTTACTCTAAAGAAGTACGTACAGATGTTAAAACTTCAATTTTTCATGACCGCGCATGCACGGTGTCATAATGGGACATGTTGATTCAACGAAATACACTTGGCAACTCTGCGATCACTGTTGGTGCGCAATGTCAACATCCATTCTCAGCGATTTAAATCCACAAGTATAGCTAAATCACGATAGAAAGAGATGAGATATACTAGACCGGTGTACCTTGGTAAATGTGTCACCCTGGTTGAGCAGGTATAGAAGCTTGGTGATCACCTGTAGCAATAGACAGAATGCATCAGTAATCGTCCCAGTAAGTGAAACTGGAAGGGAGGTCGGGTTGAGACGTGAGATCCAGCAATATCGGATTAGGCAAGCACCTGGCAGCATCTCCGGGCATCGAGCTGAGGGTCGTGGAAGACGCGGGCCTCCTGCAGGACAGCGCCCTTCTCGATGCCGAGGAATGGCGAGTAGTACTCTGCAGCAAAGCAAACAAGCGTTCAGTCCCAGCACATTACACTGGGCATGATCGTGGGAGCGGCGATCGGGGCAGATCTAGGGTTCGGCGGAAGCAGATCTGGGCACGCGCAGAGGGATAACAAGAAGCACGCGCGCAGGTGAAGAAGATAGGGAGGAGAGACGTCCTTCCGTTCAAGCGTGCGTGCGTACCTTCCTCGTCGAGGTCGTCGTCCTTCTTCACGATGAGCGGCTGGGCCATGGCCGCTGCTGCGACGGAGCGACGCGCGCGCGGAGTGGACGCCCGAGTCGGCGATGCAGTGAGAACGGCGGCGGAGCGCGGCGGCGCGAGGTCTCCCGCGAGTCGTGATCTCGCGTGGGATTGGGAGGCAGGAGTGAATGGGAGGGAGGAGGAGGTGGAGGTGCTTACAGAAGTGGAGAAGCGGGAGGCATGGACGACGGATCTGAATCTGGAAGACCTCGAGCGGGGAGAGTACGCTGCAAGCGTGCGTGTTCACTTTTTTTTCGATTGAACTATATGGCCACCTGACGTAATATTTCCCATGTTCCTTTGTTCAAAAGATTCTGATATAAAATATATCCAAATAGCTATATTTTTTAGTAATGCATTAAACATGCATTCGTGGACTGGGTAATTTTTGATTTGTAGAATAGTAAATCTAAAAATCCACCCTTTGGGGAGAGAAAGCCATCTGGTCGTCGGTGGTGAGGCCGTGAGGGTGGGTCGCCGTATCAGTTTCAGCTCTAGCCTCTAGGTTAGACATTTGTAGGTTAGGTTTTCGGCGAATACGACGATGTTGATGAATAAAACTGTTACGGATTCTTCTCTGTTGCGGTGTTTTACCTGTGCTTGGTGAGGGAACTGGACGTCAGTCTGTTCAAACAGAGATGGTGTGGCAGTGGTGACATCCTTGTGGTGGACTTGTGTCTTTCGGCTCCGTCGTTGCCACGACATTCTCTCCAGTTTCGGAGCAAACCTCGGTAGGTCATCCAGGAGTACGCGCAGGCGGTTGTCTACGCCGGTGACAGCTGGAAGATGGTGCATCTTATTATGGGTTCGTGGTTGGAGGCTGGCAGTTCTGGTATCCTCCTCCGACGTTGTCGTGCGGGGTGTCAGATCTGGAATTCGGTGGCGTCGGGGTCGTACTGAACCAGTCTGATTCTTTCAACGGCAATGTTTTTGCCTCTGGCAAACTAATTTGGTGGTCCGTAAATCTGCTAATTAGCGATGGAGCCGCGTCAAGCTCAGGTGAAGAGGTGATATGTCATTGTTCCCTTTGGTGGCTGCTACGATGGTGCCGAAGGAGAGGAACTTGCGTTGGTATTTTGCTTAGGATTCTTTTATCTTTTTCAGTTCTGTAAGTTCGGTGTTTACGTGCCTTGTAACCACTGCTCAAATATCGGCTGGTAACTCGATATATTGGCAGATGTAAGGTCAGGCCAGTGAGATAAGTGAATACTGCCGGCATTTACCGATCCGGCCGATATCGGTTGTCAGACCGATACATCGTCGATATTCACTGACAAATCTGTGGGACCCAACTGATTTAACTCTCGTTCTCTATTTTGGTAGATTTTCTGTAGTCTTGATGCCTTCTATTTGTGTAGGTGGCTACTTCCGCTACATCTCAGGTTGGTTAAGAGGAATACATATGACATGGCTTACGAGTTTTACATGTTGATTGATCCTAATGATACGAAAACCTATGATTTTTAAATAATCTTACCGATAAATAGTTGATCGATAAATGGCCCGATAAGGCGATCTATCTCTTATCTTACGTCGACAAATAAGTTAACGAGAAGCGATATCCCAAACATTGCTTGTAACTTGATTTATTAATAAATGAGACACGTATTACTAGAAATATCTGAAAAAGGAAATCTGGTTTTCGTTGATCTTCAAACTATGGTTTTAGATCGGTGTCGGGCCAAAGTGCCATAGTGGGCACTATCTTTGACCAAGGTTTGACAATATAGTTGTGGACATCTCGCATGACAATCCATCACCTAGTCATCGTCTTTACCTGCATTATATTTTTATTAGTGTCCGAACCGGTGGAATCGGATTCTTGGGAAATATGAGATAACCACAAGTAACATGGTAGACGGACAATCGTGACACCAACTCATTTGCTCTTTTGTTTTCATGTCTACATGTATATGAGCAATAGTAAAGCAATCCAACATGAAAAAATACATCTAGAAATGCATCAAAATAGCTAAAAAGGTGATTCTTTCGAAACATTGGTAAATCTTGGATATTTGTTTCGCTGCTCACAACGAATTGCCAAAGCATCAGTATCACATGTGTCGGCATAGCTATGGTGTCTCTGGACGGATCAAGTGTCGGCATAGGTTGTGTACACCAACAACGCAAGTGTCGGCATAGGTAGGGTGTATCCCGATAGTATAAGTGTCGGCATAGCACAGGGTACGCTGACAGAAAATGTGTCGGCAAGTGTATCGTCTGTCAGCAAAGCTTTGGCTGACTGCCTTTGCCCCCGACTCTTTATCTTCTGTCGGCATATGTCTTGGCGTCTGAAAAACTGCCGGGAAAGGTACCATATGCCGACAGATGCATCTGTCGGCAAGCTTGTACTGTGGTGTAGTGACAGTATGTGAGTTCTACCTCTAATAGGAGAGCTTCATATTCGGCCATGTTTTGTGCAAGATATTATAAGTGGCATGAGGCTTAAAAAAATAGCACCAGAAAGAAGATATATAAACAATACCAACACGTTGGCCATTGCTTCACAACTGGACCACCAAAATACAATCGACATGGTACTCGAGGAACAAGGTTAATATCAATATCATGCTCATTGCCACCACCTCGCTGGATCCCTCCACCGTCTGGGTGGACGAAACTCAACACGGACGGCTCCTTCCAGGAGAGTGACAGAACTGGTGGAACGGGTACGGTGCTGCGCGACCCTGGTGGAGTAATCATCTTCACCGCCTGCCGCTATATCCAAACCTGCTCTAATCCGCTTGAGGCTGAACTGGCGGCTTGCATGGAGGGCATTGCTATGGTGAAGCAACGGGGCATATCTACCTGCATCATTGAGATTGACAACGAGTTGGCTGTTAGGATGATTAATAGTCCGTCTGAGGAGAGAACGGCTGAAACTTTTTTGGTAAGAGAAATAAAGCACCTGATGGAAGGTGAGATGGGGTTTAAGGTTGAGGTTATTAGGCGTGAGCAGAAGTGCAGAACTCTGTAAGCCACGCTCTAGCTAGCTTTGGGAGAACCTCGACAACCACGGCTGTGTGGTTAGGTTCAGGCCGTTAAATATTCCTGATCTTTGTGAGACTGATTGTAATCCCCATGTTTAATTAATATATCTTACCATTCGCAAAACAAAACAAAAAATCATGCTCATCGTAAATTTGATGCCCACCAATTAGGCCTTTCAAAGATTCATAAGACAAATGATCAAATTATAAGCATAAGCATTAATTCACAACTTGTCTCTGTAGGACGATGTTAGCACACCATTCCGGCCATGGTTAGATAATAAGTTCTTAGGGCAATAAACAAGTATCGGCCATATATTGTTGCTCTAAGGAGCACGTGTAATCCATCCACAAAAGTATGTATAGACAAAGTAAACAAATAAAGTAACAAATCTGATTACGAATTCTAAATATTTCGCATGACTGCATTAACAACAAATTGCAACTAATCAAGATCATACTGATTTGATAATACCTTTCCGTAAGTAAAATATATGTTGCATCCATGGATCAAATAAGTCCACTGGGGGTAACCAATCAAACCTGGGATGAATTCCATGACAAGGGCATCAATGTCATGGTTGAAGAATATAAATGATGTGTCAACTGAAGATTTTACTCGGAATCTGCAAACCTTCGGCTTAATTTTTATTCACTTGATTCTTCTCTTTCTTTATTTTTGTGGCTCTTCTGCACATCATTCTTGCCTCTTAACGTCCTTTGAAACCCAAGCCATATTTTTCTTTTCAGCTCTTTGGCATTAAGTCCTTGTAATTTTCTCTCATACCACTTTGACTAGCTGAATACCGTGCGTTGCAACGGGGTTATAATAAATATACTAACAGTAACACATTATTCTTGTCATACATGCAATTCTGAATTTTAAGGTACCTAACTGAATAAGCACCTAATAATAATATTAAACGACCTTGCCGATCAAACGACTATCCAAAAATAGCATATTAACTCTTTTTTCAGTAATCCAAACAAGAATAATAACCCACAACATATTGTCACCAGAACTTAAACACAAAGCCCTATCCTACCCGCCTCTATGTGCCTGATCGGTGCACCTAACCAAGCGCACATGAGATGATTTGCTTACATAATTTGAACCTGACTAAGCACACTTGAGATGCTTTGCTGATAATCTTAGTAACTATTAATATGCAAACAACAAATACCTTCTGTAGTGTAGGAACTCAAGTTACATTCGCAAGTTGAAATTAGCCCGCAGATGCATAAAAACAACCACTCTTCTCTATGATCAATAGATGACATTGTATAAGCCCTGATAAAACTACTCCAGAAATGAATATTCCATAGTCTCAAGGCTTAATTGCACAGCCAGTCACTTGAACCTTAATGTTCTCCACTTAATTTACCTTTACAGTTCACGAATGCTAAAACTACACATGACTTAGAAACATGTATGAAAATGACTGACATCTGCTATTATTTCACTGTACCACACGCCTATATATGCATGTTGTATCATATGCATATGTTAAGCAACAACGCTATTACCTCAAATAAAAATATGTACTGCTTACATGAAGATTTCCACATAAACAATGGAAATGAGAGTTCAACAGTCATGGGATCCTATGTTTGAGATACTAAGCAAAACAAGAATACATCCCAACTTTCATCTCTTTTGCTTGAATGATGTGTGTGGCTGGCACCTCAGATCGCTGGGATGCAAAACGAGCCAAGCTCACTTCTTTGTTGAAGCCTAGTAGAGACAAACACCACAAGGATGAAGAGTAGGGTCTGCCAAACTGCAAAATGCATCCATGCCTCTATGACGGGAGGAAGTAGGAAGCACAGGAAATAATCAAAATCACGTAATATGTAATCTGAGGGTATACAATTTTGGAAATAATACTGATAACTCAAGATGTAGAAATCGAGCATCAAGCAATTGACCAGCATCAGTTCGATGGAGATGTTCACTACTTCAGAACTAAAACCAAGTAATCTGGCTGTCAATCAAGCAAACTATACATACACGATTCACCACAAAATCTAACAAATCTGATGGCAGAAAACTGAATCAAGCCAATTGCATATCTCACCTTTGGGGAACGGATGAGAAAGCCGTCATCAACTCTGACCATATGCTGGATTGCTGGTGCACGGCACCACTTCTAGCGACCATAGAGAAAATGGTAGCTTCTTGATCCTGAAAACCAGGTCCCTCGCGAATCGCTTTTGGAATAGTGCTGTCGGGTGGTGGTGCCCGCCGCGCTAGCTTCCTTAGTGCGTAGATCGTCAGGTCGATGTGTACTCGATTGGCGGCAGGGCAACGGAGATGGAGCTGGAGCAGCACTCAGATTAGGTCAGCGGCAGCGCAATCTTGATTGGGGCATGTCTTGTTGTTGGGAATTAGGTTCATTGTAGAGAGGGCGATTGGATGTGCGATTGATTGATCTGCTGATCTATAGATTTGGAGAGAGTTTTTATGCGATCGAAGGAGAAAGGCGTCGGCGGTTGTGCGATTGTTCCTCACCGTGTACACCTCAATGACCTCATCACTCGCGTAAAGCCTTTATGTCTTTCCTCTCCGTCTCTTCTACAATATGTTGTTGTTCAAGCCGGCGAGGAACACGTCCCAGGCGGCGTAGGACATGTCGAGGTCGCTGGCAACGGGGTTCACGTGGCCGAACCCGCGGACGCACGCAACGGCGCCGGCGGTCTGGCTGCGCAGCACGCCATCCCGGCGCACCCTGCCCCGAGCCTGAGCGCCAGGACCGGCCACGCCATGACCGTCGAAAGCTGCGCCGAGAACGGGGCCAACGTCGCGCTGGTACCAGTGCAGACCGCCCTCCGCCCACACCATCCACACGCCGCCAAAACCTTGCCCGCATGATTGCCACCATCGCCGCTGCCGACGGCGCCCTAGTTAGGCCCGGATGCGTAGAAGGAGGCGGCGGTGAGCGCCACTGCGACGGCAAGCAAGAAGAGTCCTCGCTTGGCACGGCTCGGCTTCCTCTTTGATCCACGTACGTCGACGTGTTGTCGATGTCCTTGACGGTACGGTGGGTGAGTCCTTGATCTTGGGTGGCAGTGGCGTCCATGGACGATCGGTTACCTCGATCAGAGGTTTTATCTTCTCTCAGCGCGTCTAGTGAATGAGTTCCGCGAGCGTGATGAGAATTGAGAAGGAAGCGGTCGCGGGCGAGAGGTTTGCATGGATTGGTTGTTAGTGAGATAGCGCCGTAAATATGGGTGTTTGTTTGGGAGAGAGGAAACGTGAGGCTAAGCGCTTTGTTTTAGCCTGCTTTTAGTTATCTCTTTGTAGATTTACGTGACGTAAAGTGTGACACCATACCACGGGCTCTCCTTTAATAGTAAAGATAAGCCGACTTGTCACACCTACCGTGATTTTGTTGTGCACATTTGAAACTCTTCCTTGATCTTGGTCTTGGGTATTTTCATTTTTTGCACCATAGTCTTTATACTTGTTTTACAAATCCCCTTTTGGTATTTAAAAATGGGAAAAAAAGTTGGGAACGTTTTGGCTTGGTAAGAGACACCTTTGGCTCCTTTGCCATGAAAAAAAAGGTACATCGCACATAATTTTATTCTTAAACCGCGTGTGAGTGCCTCGTGCATTTTACATTATCATTATCATTATTATTATTTGCAAAAACCGCATGTGATTGTCTCTTACATCGCACATTTGTTAAAATAAAAACACGCAAGTTTTTCCTGCACCACGTGATTGCCATCCATCGCACACCTTTTTTTTCCATCCGTGTCGGATGATTTTATCGCATACGGTTTTGGCAAGGTCTTAAATGTCTGAATTACTTTGACAGATCATTTAACCTATTGATCCACAATGCGACAACTAATGGATGATATACCGCTTCATCTCATTGTTTGCCGTTCCACATAATATGGGAAAATATCACTTGCTCAAATGATCGGCGTCGTACATTGCAGCAAAATGATTCAGTCTTGATGAGCGATGACACGCCCAGAACTTGCACACTCTTCATAAAACCTGATGAAAAAATTGATACGGTGATATCTCATGCCATATACTCGCAGGCCTCAGAGCCCTGAAAACAATTGCTAAGGATTCTTTTTTTTCCTAGGTCAAACCATTATCCATCTATGCTGCCACGACAGAACAAAGAAGGAGAACAAAAGCAGAAGAAAATACAACCAGAGAAACATGAAGGAGAGAATGTACTATTGCTTATTATACATTGACCTGCCTACAAAAATACTAGCCTGCAAACTAAGAGCTGCCATGGGATCTGAACGATGACATGGAGTGAGCTGAAACTGAGGCAGTCGGGCTGTTAATCTCCCTGTCCCCATTGGCAGCTCTACCCTTTCCACTGATCATGCCAACAACCTCTTGAGCGACATCCATGAACCAATCATCGCCAGGAAGGACACTGCAAAAAAAAACAAGTATGCTGATTATAATTTAGAAGTCTACATCAAAAGCGATTTTAGATGTGGTGCAATACTTTTGTTAAGTTTTGGAATGCACACCAATTTGAACTACATAACAAACAAGTTTTGAAGTCTACAACAGGTAAGTTACTTATCGAGAGTGGATGTTTAGCTCCATGGAGCTGCTACTCCACCCTATGCACCCGTTAGATGAAATAGGTAGGCATAACAGGATTCAAATTTCTCATCAATTAGTATTTGAATAACACAATCGCGTGCAAGAATAATGAGCCTAAATAACCCCAGTAGATAATTAACCTTTTCTACTGACTTAGCAGATACAGAATGAGTTACTCGGTTTTGAACCAATAGAAGTACAAACAGGAGTCAAGAATAATACCTATCAGGATTCATTCCCGTGGCAGCAAAGGCACCCATTGCTCTATCAATAATGTCCAATATGACTTGATGTACATGTCTAGATAAAAATCGACCTTGTCCGAAGATGATGACAAATTGCATATCCAGGTAGAACTGCAGATGAGGGGTTAAAGTTGAGAACAACAATTACACCTGACAGAAGAAACGGGTAAGGAACTTACCTGTTGAAGACCAAGGGGGCCCAAAGGTTTTGGTCCCTGTTCGATCTCTTCCCAGAAGGCCTGATCCTCCGAGAGCCAAAGTACAACTGTCTCAGTGAGCCGCATCATTAGCAAAGTAGAGAATCTTTCTCTACCAACAAACATATCTGCAGCAATGCCTGCCATCCTATTTAGCGTTGCATACAGTTCCTGCAATGAACAGCACATAAGATACTTCCATAGACCATATTGTTTAAGACAAGCTTGCCCCATGCAAACAAAGACTACGTTGAATATAAAGGACCCTCGTCATGAAAGATAGCATATTGACTCAATTTATAACGATACGAGTGAAATATCACAACAAAGGTGCACAATTTTTAAAATTGTATATTTGTTTCATCTACTCTAGTCCCTTACAATTTTTGTTGTATTTGTAAGGACATTAACCGGGTCCATGTACCAGGTTAATGTTAGTTATAACTGTCCTCCAGCTATATGATCACCAATTCACAATAGAATGAGTAAAAAGAATATTTAAAGAACTGAAATGACCTTGCACAAACAATGAGATATAAAATCATTTGAACGTAGAACTTCACTGAGATAGGCACTTTTTCAACCATGAATTGAGCAACATATACAAAAGTTTCTAAAAGCTAAAGGATTTGTAAGACAAAGGTGAGGCTCAAGGATTAATAACGACTCAAATGGCATATGCAGTTAGGTTTCAATTCTCAAGAGACAATAAATAGATGCAGCTTGTAAATACCTGGAAAATTGGAGACGGGACCCACTCTGGCTCTTCGACAGTATTATCCATACTAATATACATTTCTGCGCTGAGATGGGTATCACCTTCCTCTGTAAATATTAGCTCGAGAGCATGCTGCCTGCAGAAACTATCTCTCAATCTGTCCACCATGCGATGTAGTTTCCTTTTCCATTCCCTTAGCTCAGGCACTCGGTTTTGTTTATCGGGCCCTCTTTTACGCAAATCGTCCGTGGACTGGTTTATCGATGATAGCTTCATAGCTGCTCTAGGTAGCAAGTCCTCAGCAAGTAAAGATGCATTGGCTAATAAAGCCAGCTGTTGTTCTTCAGTGTCTGCCATTCTAACAATCTTATGGCCTAAACCCTCTACATTAGCTTCGTTATCCATTGACCCAGGTAATGCACTTATGAGCAGATTGACATATAAGTTGAAATTTTTCGCAATCCCATCCATTGTCGAACCCCCTAATTGCAAGCTAAGGAGTGGTGCAACATCCTCAAAGTAATCCTGAAAGTTCCAAAGACATTATGCATAAAGTCATACACTATGGTTGAAAGGACAAAGATACAAGATAGTAACCCTTTCAAAGAAACCAAGTGCAATAGGAGCAGTTTGTATTAGAAGATTCCTTGTACGGATATGTGATGATGATGGTGATGATGTGAGATGGATATTTACTCACCTACATACCACTGAAGCCAGGCATTAAACAATTCTAAGCTCTGGCAGGGCACATTAGTATTACTGTCGTTGATGATTTTATGCTTCCAATTGTATAGGAGATTGTTAGATTTGACTTTTTGTTTAATAAGGTCTATGATTTTTTCACTCACCTGAATGTCTGCAATCCTACCGTATTAATATAATGTGATGTAGTTTGTCTCAAACACATAGGGAAGACAAAGGACAAATAATTAAATATTCCCGCATCTGTCAACTTCCAACGCTACATTCCTAATTCTTAATTGTCACGAAACACCTACTTTAGTATTAATTTTACTACGGAACTGCAATAGTTTCCTCAAAGCAAACAAGCTAAAATGAATTTTGTAGGGCCTCATGTTACATTTATAATCAGCTATTTCATGGGCTAGTCAACTGGTCCAGGCCAACCGCCTAGGCTCAACAACTAGCCTTTAGGGTGTGATGCTGCGACGGCAACACCCAGAACCAGCGGTCCTTCAGAGACCTCCTGCAGCACCTCTTTATCTGCTACCAAGACACTCTGCTGCTGCTGCCACAACTCCAAGACGTGCCACCACCTCAGATCTCCACCTCTCCTGGTCAATACTCGGTACTCCCTCCTCATCCTGCCCCTCTCTCATCCCCTCCACTCACATGTTCTCTCCTGCTCTGGTCCTCTCCATCTCACCCCCAGCTCTGCTCTGTTTGTACAACTGCCAGACTACTCTCAGGCTACTCGTGACCAAGTCGGTTGGGTGTAGACTCGACTCGACTAGGTTGAAACCTTGTAGTCGAGATAAGCATCTACCGAGAACTAACCAAATCCAGGTTGAGAACTACATCTTTGTGTGAACAGAAGTTCAGTCAAGATAAATGTTAACTTAGGTTGTACTCCCTCCGTTCCAATGCTTAAGGCGTAATATTTTTTTGCAAAAATCGTCACAAAGTAAGGCGCACTGATGTAGAAACACTAACTTTCCAAATCTACCCCTGTGAATCGCTGGAATCAAGGAGCCGCTGCAGGTCGTGATTGGCCGCGCGTGGCTGCCTTTCTACAGCTGTGTGTGTCTGCCCTTGAAACGAGGTGCATGCAACGAATCACAGTGAGAGAAATAAACCGTGAGTAGCTATCTAATAGGGGCAAGGTGGGGAAAAAATAAACTGCATGACTCTCCTTAATCCTCGTGCCTGAAGTTTTACGCCCTATTCAATGGAATGGAGGGAGTACCGATTAGTTGTCTAGTAAAGAACAAATACTATGTCATATTCGGCAGGGCCAAGCTTGCAAGAAGGATAGGTCGTTACAACTTGGATGAAAACAACAAGTAGGAAAGATCCATTCATGTTACTTAATTAAAATGGGTCAATCATTACCTGAACCATCGAATTGAAACGATGTGCGCTGGTAGAGAGCTTTGGTTCAAGTGCCAAATTAGCAACAGAAGATCTAGCTAATGGGCGGTTACTGTTTGTGGGATAAGTGAGTGTCCAGTTATCGGCTGCAGCTAGGGCAGCAGTACTCTCTTCAATTCTCCTCAAGTTAGCATCTAATGCTTGCTCAAGACTGGGCTTGAATTGCTTCAGGATCACAGCGGAAACAGACAGACCACGAGCTTCCAGCAAGGAACAATGACCAAGTGATATCTGAACACATTCTGCAGCTGCTCTCAAGCCTCCAGCAGCTGCACAAGAAGACAGCACATGCCTCTTTACCAGAAGTGCAAAGGACAAGACCTGCTTGGTAGCCCACGTAACCAGCTCAGAAGCGTAACATGACTCATCACCAAAGACTTCTACAGAGTCACTGAGCGCCTGAGCTACAACTGAAAAAACTTGTTGAGCAAGTGCTGCAGTGTATGCCCCACCGTATGAAGTGCTTGATGGATGTATAGTTTGCAAGTTGCATTGAAGCCTTTGATTATGTGCACTGAGTAACAGACTGTGAGCTCGAGGGCCATCACCTAACCTTTTAAGAGCAGAAGCAGCAGCACGAAGTTCAATGCCACGAGTAGATGGCTGACAAGCAGCTTCAGCAAGCTGGTCTGCCAGCTTTTGACGATTATCAGAGACAGCAGCTCTCAAAGCCGAAATTTCAGCTGCAGATAGAGTCTGTGTACGTCTTGCGTCTGCAGCAACTCGCTCCGCTTCATCTAGTGCATCTAGAGCTTCATCCACTCTTCTCTCAGCTAGCAAAACGTCAAGCAAGTCAGGGAAATCTGCAGACCATTTCTGTATTTCTGAAGGCTCCTGATCTTCAACGTTGGATATGTCCTCTTCCGTAGAACCTTCAGTGCCTGAAGTAAGGGAATCTATTTGAACTCCTTCAGATAGACCATGGATTAAAGCTGCCTGTGTATTGAGTAAATTTCTAATTGATAAGAGCTCTCCTTCTAGGTCTGATATCTCCTTCGATGTTCTGATGACCAGTAGATCAGTTTTCATATATTAGTGGGGACACAGAAATAATATTGTACCAGGAAGAACAGAAATAAATAAAAGAAATTATTTACCAGCAAAGCCATAAAAGGAAAGTTTATAATATGACATGCCACACATTAGATGATTTGCACATAAGAAATTATTATACCCGTAATTCCCAATTCATAATAATAGAAAGGGTACTGCTTGAAAAAGACACATTTACTGGAACTCTTGACTGTCAGACCATTGCCTTTTCTAACGAGGACAGAAACAAAGCCAAATACATGACAGCTAGTACTCTACAGCCGTTATGTCTCGAACACAAAGGATGCAGATGTAAAAAAATAGAAATTAACTGACTATATTATGTATGATTGTGTGATTGTATGCTACATGCTTACCAAACAATTTTTCAACCATCCACTCACTACTCAGCTATGTAAGAAGAGAACATTGAGGAACTTCCGAATCTAACTGCCGTTTCCATATCGTAGCCATCCCCAACAAGTTTAATTAAATTTCTCAGAACAAATAATGTAAAGACAGTAACCTAAAATAGGAGAATGCTTCCGCATAAGCAATTTTTATTAGTGTGAGGGGTTTGGTATAAACATAGGAGAAGTGTAGTATTGATTATGAACGACCAATAGGTTTTAAGTGGTTTTACTTGTGGTACTAATGCAGCCCATAACAGAGTGGATGGAGGAATCAGTAATTAGAAGATACGCTCTTGTGATGTGCCATCCTGTTTAGTTGTTCTTGTAGGCCTTATCCAATAAGAAGAATAGAAAATAATGTTGCAACAATAAATACACTATAACACTGCTGTTATGTGTTATTGGGATTAGGGTGGGTTCATTTTCTAGCACACAGGTGACAATGAATAAAAGCACTGAATGTAAATACACTCCTGGAGCAGCTGCCAGACCTGATGAATGCAGCATAATTTGCATAAACACTTCTGCGCATTTCTTCAGCTGAAGCCTTCTTTAGATCTTGCAGATAGGAACACAAATGTCTTATTTCCTGTAATGAAGTTGATTCCATCAGCTATTTTTGTTGTGCACTTTAACACGGTACTCGTGTGCAGCTCTCATACAGTTTCAGTTTAGTATAATAATGTAAAAAAAGTCAAGACTAAGGAATGATAAGGCAAAATTATCTGAAATGCTTGTGCAAACTTGGAAGCAAAATGCAGAAACTTCAGCCGGTAAATGAGAATAGTTTGGGTAAATAGGTAGTGAGTATTTTTGACACAGGTGAGAGTGCAATTTTTATGTGAAACCAAAAATGCACCAGCAGCCTACGTCGTAATGCACTACGAAAAATTTAGATACCCCAGTGAAGTGGTCGTAGATCTTGTTAGCCTGGTACCAAGAACACAAGCAATACCTGCATTATATTGCATTAACCAGAATGCTGGCTGTTCAAAACTGAACTCCAGGCATTTCCAAATCCTTTTACTAAAGCGTGCAGCATATCATATTGCAAAACTATATTCCAGATGTTTAAATAAAGCATGTCCGTTTTCAGTTTCGACATACACGATCTCTTATGAATCAAGCTTCACCTCCAGCTAAAATAAAGTATTCACATCTGTTGCCTGAGATAATTCCAACTCGTTTAGTCCTATATTGCAACCACAACCTTGTCACACACTAGCATACCCACAGTTAGAATTATCCATCAACACAGATCATCTAATAATTGAAAACAAATCTCTACATACATAGCATAATTCAATAATGCGAACATAATAAAGGAGAACTTTGATACGGGCAAACAATAGGCCCCCATAACGCATTTGACCTAAATGCGAGCACCACCGCATCGCATTTCTCGTACCCCCTTACGAACCACGATCACAGGTTCCTCCCGCAAACACAACGCCTCACCATTTTGCGATCCAGACTCGACAAATACAAATGTAGATCGATCGAGCGCGCGCCCAGCCCCAGCCCCAGGCCCAGGCGGATCAGAGAGAGCTGGCTCACCTTCTCGTTCATGGTCTGGCACTTGGACTGCACGTAGGCGTCGGGATCGAAGTTGTCGGTCTTGAAGATCTTGAGCTTGTCGGCGAGCTGCACCCCTCCGTCGACGCCGCCCCCGCCGGCCCCACCGCCGCCAACCCCCATGGCGGCCCCGCCCACCGGGAACACCCCGGAATGGCCGCCGGCCGCGACCGCGACGACTTGGCCGACGCCATCCGAGATCCAGGAGCCTCCTACCTTACGGCAATGGCAGATTTGGGTTGGCGGGACGGGCAATGGGACGCCTCTTCCGAGATCGCCGCCGTCCTGGCTGTCGTCGTTGGGGTGAGCGGTGGGTTAGTTGCTCCTCAATCGAACGAACGAACCAACGAGCGAATGATTTGAGGGCGGCTTTAGTTTGGTTTGGTTTGGTTGTGCTTGGCTCCGAGATTTACTTTTCTATTTTTTGCTCTATAATAATTTTGGGATTAGGCGTGCACCTTAATACTACAGCTGTAATTTCCACCTACTAGACCATGTCAACAAAAAAAGTTTCCACCTAGACTTTTTTTTTTTGACATGCCTAGACTTGGTATAATGATTTAAACACTCTGCACATAATCAAAGGTTTTATTTTCTCCTCTAATTGTGTAGTCTGAAGACTATCATTTCGTAATGGTCTACTCTTGTATTTGTGTGACGAATAGGACTATGGAAATGGTCTACTCTTGTACCTGAGTCACATCGTTAGGTGGCAATTTCAAGCGAACGACAAGCTTATTAAGTTATTATTTTCTAATGTACTGGCCGTGGTTATCATCGGTAAGTTTAATGGTTAGGATAGATTGCCCCAACGAGGGTAACCATGTTTACCTTTTTCATAACGATGAAGGGCATACGATGATTGCTTCTCCCCCCACTCGCTGGTTCATATCCGAACATTCTGTTTTGTTGTCTTAGCGCAGGTTTTGCTTAAAGTTACCTTTTAATAGACATATGTCCCCTTTGATTATCTTAACAAACTACATTAAGACCCTCTTTGATTAGAACAAATAGTGAAGAAAAAACATACAAATAGGATTATTTTCCTATAATGACACTATTCACCCATATCATTCAAAAGAATGGAGCATTGAAAAATGGAGGAAATTTTTGTTTGGTATAGATGTCAAAGGAGAAACAAATGAATTATGCAATACACTCAAATCTCTTTTCTACAACTATGCATTTTAGGTTTCCTGTGTTTTCCTATTCCTACGAATCAAACAAGTCTCTATGTTTTCTCAATCATATAGTTACACATCCAATCATATCACATTCATTCATTTCGGATATCCTAAGAATCAAATAGACCCTTTGGAAAAAAACTAGGGGGGCAAATGACTAGACATTTACTTTTAGTGTAAAAGTAATAAGTTAATATTAATAAGATATCAATCACGTCAATTTTATATAACAACTCAATTTCATGAGCAATTTCTAGACATGCAATATGCACACATCAAAATTATTAAAAAGAAAATGTCAAAAAAATCAAGATCTAAGGGCACACAGTAACCAACAATGATATCAACCACTATCGTAGTAACACACATGTGTAAGATTATCTATAGAAAACGTCTTCACAAAGGTAAAGACACACGTGTGTGACCGTCGCTGGATTCAATTAAACACTAGATCATTAGTTTTCATCCACAGAGTAGGACTGATCAAATTCCATGCAACGTCGAAGCACCACCATTGCCATGCATGACCAACGATGGTCAGTCCAAGGGGCTTTATCCCGGAGCTCTAGTCTAGGTATTGAAGGAGCACGGGACGCAAAAAAAGGCGATCCCCATGATAGGCTCATCGGCGGGAGGGATCTATTTTTCTGCTTTAGTTAATTTATGTGTCTTCTTCAGCGTGGTGTGATGGTGGCGACATCCTGGTGTTAGAATAAGGTCATCCCCGTCCTACCCCGCTCTGGTGGTGCGCCTAGTGACGATTGAGTGCGCGTGGAATTGTGTGTCCGACGGATCTCATGAGATGGTCTGCTCTTTTGTCTGAGCCACATTGTTAGGTGACAATTTCAACCTAACGCCCAGCTTATCAAGTTAATATTCTCTAAGCTGTTGGTTGTGGTTATCATGGGTAAGTTTCCTGGTGAGGATAAATTGCCCCACGGGACTACGCCGGTACCCTTTTCATGCTACTATAATCAATGCTATTCTAAGTTTTGCCATTTAACTAATTAAAATCTCAATCTTGCCACTCATCCATTATAACACTCCCCAGTTTTGCCACTTCATCTCTCCACCATTAGTTTTGTTCTCAATTTTGCCACTTGGCCAATCGAAATCTCAATCTTGCCATATGTTACAACCTTAAAAATTTTGCCACTTCATCTGTCCACCATCAGTTTTTTCTCAGTTTTGTCCTTTGGTTATCAATCCATTTCTCTTTATATATTTATTTAATCTCAGTGATGGTTGGAGCTACATATCATTTCATGTGTGAACTACTGCTCTGTATTTGTCGAAGTGATTACATGGCGCTAGTTATCGCAACGTATCTTTGCATAGCAGTTTAGAAGAACAAAGATGATTAAACTCTAAAAAAAGGAGATGGCCATCATTTTTCATGGCCAAACGGCACCAGATCTTGCTAAATTATAAGTGCGTTGATTGTTGCCAAATTCGGAGGATGCGTGAGTACTCACAACAACTTTTATTCATTATATTATTTATAATATGTTTTGTATGGAAGTTGTTTCTTGTGTAGCTTAGTATATTCCAGTATAATAAGCTTGTCATCGATCTTACTAGCTAGGATCCCATACCTTGATATGAAACCACAACAAATAGTTGAAATATAATAAATAAAAAGGGATTGAGAACAACATAACTAACGACGGAGAGACGGAGCGGTAAAACCGATGAGTGATATAACGGAGCAATGGTAAGACTGACATTTTGATCGATCAAATGGAAAAAGGAGATTAGAACAGTAAAACCCCTTTTCATAACGATGAAGTATGTACGGTGATCGCTTCTTCCTCTCCCCCGCTGCGTTCACATCCAAACATTTTGTATTCCTTGTCTTAACGCAGGTTTTGCTTAAAGTTTATGGAGTTGCTCGTTTCCAAAATTAAAACAAAGGTTGTCCGTAGAAACTTAACCTTTTAGTAGACATATGCCTCCTTTGATTATGTTAAGAAAGTACATTAAATTTTGTATTTAATTCAAAGGAATATTGGAGTAAAAAAACATAGGAATATAATTTTTCTATCATGACACTATTCATCCATTTTTTTTATTCAAAGTAATGGACCATAGGAAAAATGGTGAAATTTTTCCTTTGGTATAGATTTTAAAAGAAAAACAAAGTAATTCTACAATCCTCTCAAACCTATTTTTTACATTCATATGGACAAAGAACAAGTCAAACGCTATAAGTTGCATAACAATGAGCCAATCTTACCTTTGCATTTGTTAACAACGATTTGGCCTATACATTTCAGGTTTCATATGTTTTCCTATTCCCGCAGAATCAACACACCCGTTCACATAAGTTATGTTACTCGGTTACACATTTTACACATATAATCATATCATATTCATGTGTTTTTCCTATTCCTTCGTTTTTAGAGATTGAGAGAATTCCTTATTTGGCCCTTCCTTAAATCGTCTTCCCTATATGGCCCTAGAAAGTAAATTCTTCTCAATTTGACATCTTAATTTCATTTCTTTCCTAATATGGCCCTCTAGTGTATTTTGAGTATTAAAAAGACTCTTTTGTCCCTGATAAATTATGTGACAAAAAATATTCTCTTTAAGTGTTTGTAAATGTCAGCGTAGCTGCGCTATTTGGTTCTCCACTATTTCTCTCACTGATATATTTTATGCTCCGTGTTTCCGTGAAAAGTGAAAATAAACGGGGAACACGTCTACGTCGCTCGTTCGTTCATGCATCTGCTAGCTCGCTGGCTAGCTATGGCTATCACGCGCCATGGTGCCATGGGTCCAGCTGAACGTGATGCTAGGCACACGACGAAAAATTAATTCCGTGATGCTAGCTAGCAGCTGAAGCCTGACGGGCAGAACGCGATGACGGCGGGCGTCACGGTGCTGTTGTTGCGGGTGCCTCCGGCGCAGTGGCTGCAGGCTAGGTGGCCGGCCTGCTGTTCGTAGTCGGCGGCGGCGGTGGAAGGCTCTGCTTGGTGACGGCGCAGGGAGAAGATCACAGAGGATCTATTGCTCCTACGAGCCGACGCTGGTAGCGGAAGTAGAGCAGGGAGGCATCGGTGAATGGCGAACCTGATGCGGACAGTGGCGTCCACGACGCCGCGTAATCCAACAATAATAATTTACGGCTGCCGCAAAGTCCTACATATTGTTACGTGGCTTAAATGGGAACGACCGCAGCGGGCAGCATCGTGTATTCGTGTGCGCAGCCGAGAGCCTGCGACCAGCCACAAAGTCGATCCTCTGTTCATACAACAAAATCTTTTCTTTTCTCAAAAAAAAAAACAAAATCTTTTCTCCTTTAACGTGGACCGCCCATTAATTTTTTTGTAGCTCCACCACCGGTTTGAATTTTTTGTCACATGAGTTATGAGGGGTAAAAGAGTCTTTTTTGTGTTCAAAATGCACTAAACGGCCATGTTAGGAAAGAAATGAAATTAAGATGTCAAATAGGGAAGAATTTATTTTTTAGGGCCATATAGGGAAGACGATTTTAAGGAAGGATCAAATAAGGAATTCTCTCTTAGAGATTCTGGTAATCAAAGAGAACCTAAGTTGGAAAAAAGTACGTGTGGACCAAATCACCGGGCATTTGCTCTCATCGTAAAAGCCTAAAGGTAATATATTAATATCAATATGATATCAATTGTGCCTATTTTATGTAAGAACTCAATATCTGCAGCAATTCTAGGCATGAAGTATGCACATAGCAGAACTATTAAAAATAAAAAATAAAAAGAATTCAAGATCTATGGCTGCACAGTAACCAACACTAGTACAAAACATCAAATGGGAGACGGGACCTAGAGCCGGTCGAAGCAAAACAAAATTTCATCCGCTTGGGACATATCTCCTCAAGCGGTTCTATTATTTGGACGTCTCATATTGCTCGCCGTCTCCCATACAAAACTATTAGAGACGGCTAGAAATGTTCACCGCCTGTAGAAAACAGTAGAGACGGCTGGGAAATGTCGCCGTCTGAGAAATAGCTCTCGAGCTCAGAATGAAAGAAAATTTTGACTGAAGACAGAGTGCACGCCAAAACATGAACAAAATCATGGACAGAGACAGAGTGCGCGCCAAAACGAGAAAATAAAATCATGAACAGAGAAATTGGAATTAAACAGATCGATATTCAATCAGAGTTAATAACTTACTATTATAATTAGTAGCAAAATATAGTGAAGTTGGTATCAAATTTCACCGCACCGGCTGCCGGCCAAATCCTCGAACGATTTGATCGATCTTAGCTAGTGCTAATTAATACGATCGATCATCTATCCTAGCAAAATATGTACCGCACGCCTCTACACAAGTCGCGCGTGAATATGTTATCGATCAATCGTTGATCGATCGATCTCGGCCACCGGTCGCGGATCGATCAAATCAAGCTATCCTAGCAAAATGTACTAGCCAGATCTCGAGCTCTAATATACTACTAGCTAGAGATCGAGCTTACCTACTACTAGATCGACCACTCAACGATCGATCGGTCTAAACGAAAGGGCTGGGCAGGAAGATCTAGTCGTCATCCTCGATTGAGGATTCACACACGCTCTCCTCATAGTCGGGCATGTCCTCATCGGAGTCGGGCATGTAGTCCTCATAGAAGGCCGCCGGCATGCCCTCATCATCGTCGTCATCGTCGTCCTCGCCGTCCTCTCCCGCATCGGCGTCTGTCATGTCCTAGTCGGAGTCGTCGTCTTGACCGTCCTCGCCCGCGGCCGCCGCCTCGCCGCCCTCTTCCTCGCCCATGGTCGCGGCCTCCTGGATGTCGCGGTTCTGCTCCACAAGGGCGGGGTCGGCCCTCATCTGCCTGATGAGTGCGACGTCCACGCGCTCGGCCTGGATTTGCTGCCAGGCCGCGCGGTTCTCTGCCTTTACGGCCTCTAGACGGGAGAGCGCCCTGGGCGCCGGCGCGTCGCCGCCATCGGCCCCCGCCACGGCCCGGCCCTCGCCCTCGCCGCCATTGCCCGCCGCCGGGCCTGGCTCTCCAGAACGACCTGGCCGCCATTGCCCGCCGCCGAAGCCTGGCTCTCCACCATGCGCGCGCCACCATCTACCGCCGCCGCGGCCAGGCGCGCCGGCATGCCTCTGCGGCCAGCACGGACCGCCAAGAACTCCACCACGGCGTCCGCCACGGCCTTCGCTATGGTGAAGACCAGTGTAATATAGCGGTGGGCGGGCGCATCTCCCCCACAGCCTCCGCCATGGCCGCCGTCAATGTCTCCGCCGCATCTGGGATGTTGGCCGCCACGCGCATCTCAGCCGCAATGGCGGCGTAGCGCTCACACGTGAGCTTCGAGTGGGTCGTGGCCAGCCGGCGAGGCATGATGCGCGTGGCGGCGGATCTTGGATTGGCCGGCGAGAGGCGGATGGATGGAGGCGGCTAGGGTTTGCTCTAGGTGAAGAGGAATCTCGGAGGGGATGGATTTCTACCGTCCGGCGCCGCAGTTAATTAAGCTCACAAGTCCGGAGGGGAATCTCGGGCGCTGCGCCGGCCGGCCGCGGTTCCGGTGGGACCCAGAGGTCATTTGCATTTATCCGGAGGTTCAGACACTGCGCCGTTCACACTGGAAAAAATGTGGCCAAAGCCTGCGCAGGGAGACATCCATGCGATCTGGTCATCCATTTCTAATAGTCCGGAGGGTACGGACGTTTAAATGTATCGAAAGATCAAGTTTTGATATATTTTGGTATATTTGCAATATACGTGATAAATTCTGAGCTATATTTATGCATCTATATTGTCTATTCGTTGGTATATGGCACAAATATTGCGCGAAATCCATATGTTTGCTAATTTAATATCCGAAGGGTCCGGCTATGATCCAGATGTTTACTAATTTAATATACCGAACAACTATTTCTTCTACATTGATGTACATGGATGAATAATCCGTATAATGGTAACTCTATGAGCAAACCATTAAAATTGCTCATATTTTGTGGAAAGTTCTTTCATAGGTTTGAAGTACTCCCTCCGTTCCATAATGTAAGATGTTTAAGGTTTACACACATGCATGTCTACATTCATACTAAGAATAATGCACACATATAATAAAAAGTGTCTACATACATGTATATGCATGTGAATGTGGAAAAGGGCTAAAAAATCTTATATTGTGGAACAGAGGAAAATACAGCTATAAAGAAGAAGAACACATCATCGTTATACACCAGACCTTTTCCATGTAATCTACAAGTTTTCTACTACCTGATAAATTATCTTCGGTATATGAACCTATTTCTCCGTCTACAACTCAGTGTAACATTAATTAGGACCCATAAATCATATATCTTCACTCTTGTTTGAATGTTTTGTAAGAAATTAAGATTTTGGTAAATCTCGGAGTGAACAAACATATCCGGATGGTGCGGACTGTGAATAACTGGCGGCAAAGTGAAAAAATTTGGGTTCCAAATCGATAACGGGAGGGTGAAATTTTTCCCTCTTGCCGCCACGCCACAAATTGAAATCTCGCCCATCTTCCCACCAAACCCTCGCCCGCCTCCCCGCCGCCACCCCCCTCACTCCCCGCCTCCCGCTGCCGTTCCCCTCACCCCACTCACTCCCCGCCTTCCCCGCCGCCGTTCCCCTCGCTCCCCGCCGTCGTTCCCCTCACCCCCTCACTCTCCGTCTTCCCCGCCGCCGTTCCACTCGCTCCCCGCCTACCCGCCGCCATTCTCCTCACCCCCCTCACTCCCTGTCGCCGTTACCCTCGCTCCCTGCCTCCCCGCCGCCGTTCTCCTCACCACCCTCACTCCCCACCTCCCCGCCGCCGTTCCCATTAGATGCGAAGGTACGCCGCCGTTCCCCGCGGCTGCGGCTAGCCGCTGCCGTTCCCTGTCAATGCGCCGATACACCGCCGGCCCCCGTCGCTGTGCCTTCCTGTCGGTGTACGTGACTCTACCCCTCCGAACCGACCCCTCCCCACAGCACATCTTGCCTCGCCGTGCAGCAACTAACTCCTCGGTTTGCTGCATGTTCTAACCCTAGTTTTCAATTTATTTTAGAAATTGTGTTGCGCATTTTTAGGAATTTGCTGCATGTTGTCTAGTTTTAATTAGTTCTCAATTAGATAGCTACTTGGTTTGCATATCATGTGTAACGAATTTGTGATGCCCACATTTGTACGACTTAAACTCATATATTTATTTGAAAACTAGCTTGAATTGCTATGATATAGGAATTCGTTATGCACATGTTAACTTAATGAATTAACAGGAAATGACATGCCCAATATGCGAGCACGAGTGCTCTAGCTTCCTCAATGGAGCCAATTTTAGTGTTCAGTTGCGCGCTGATAGTCGTCACAACAAGTCATTCGTAAGTAGGACGTCAACTTCTAATATTCTTTAACATGTTTCTGTTGCATAGTACTGTATAATACGGCTTATCATGTTTCTGTTGCGCAGGTAGTACCGTGCAACGATCGGGAAGCGTTCAACCGGGTAGTAGACGACACTATGTTGTTTCATGTTCTTGAGAAAACATACACCATTTATGTTACCAAAGGATAGAGGACGACCCGCTTGCACGGCTTAGGATGGGAACAATTCGTCTAGAACACCAATTTTGTTCATAAGGGAGTAGTGCTGCTTGTTTTTACTATTACAGGACCAAATCCCATGATCTTTGTTGCCTTTATGGAATATGCCAACAATGAAGAGCACAATGAGGAGGATTATGAAAGTTTTGCCTATTGTTCTGAGAGTTCTGTTGGGAGTGACGACGAAGAGGCCAGTTGTTACATAGTTTTCCGAAGAGTTCATCTGAAGACAGATGAGAACGACCGCCTGGTTCAGCTTCTCCCCGTGACAGCCGATATTGGTGTTCCTTTTGTGACCCGTTTGACGACCACAAATTTGAAGAGACATGATATGTATGTCCTCTTTGCAAAGTAAAAATTCTAGAAGAACTGCCTCTTTACCTCTTTATCTGGTATATATGCATCTTTCCTAAGTTAATATAATGTATATGTTGTCCTTTATGCGCAGGAACTACCTAAGATCATAGTGCAAGACGCTGGCGTACCAACTCATGGCAAAGCTGGACTATGACTTGGAGCAGCTGGGGCCGTCACAACCATTAGGTACAACAAGAAACATGATGGCCGTATTGAGTTTGACAAGCTGGGGTGGAAGAATTTCATTGAAGGCAAGCATTTTAAGATCAGTGAACCTGTTTTGATCATTATGAGGAAAACCAATCACCTAAGCTTGGCTGTCATGATTGAGATGCAGATCATATAGAATAATATTTCATCTAGATTGTTGATCAATTTTCTAGGTAGTTTGTTGGCATGAAAATGCACTTTTCAACAATCGTTTAGCTAGTTTCCTGAACATTTTCTACATGTACATGTTGTATAACTGATTTCAATAATGGTAGAGGTTCTGCTTTGTATAACTAGATGGCTAAAACCGGCCGGGTTGCTGTAAATATTCTGTTTTAATTTGCGTCACTAAGTTGGACCCCCCGGATATATTCCCGGAGGCAACGAATATACGCCCAGAGGGATGCGTCGGACCCCACGGGGTGTGCGACGGCCAGCGTTTAGGTATGTCTCTGATTAGTCATGTTTATAGACGGGTGCTTAGATTGCCGTCTCTATATTAGAAGTGCTTGATTCCCGCCGTCTGAGGTGAGGAGTCATTACAGCCGGCCCAAGGCTGCCGGCTCTAATGGAGCATACATTAGAGACCCCCGCGCAGAGACGGACAGTTTAACCGGCTAAGATGACTCTCTGGGCCGGCTCTAATTTACGTTTCTGTACTAGTGCAACAACATTATCAACCGGTGTCAGAGTAACACACGAGCCTAGAACTCTCTAAAAACAATGCCTTCACGAAGGTTAATATACACACATGTGTCGCCGCCGTCGGATCCAGTCAAAAAATATATCATGAGTTTTGACCCACATATTAGGGCTGAGTAAATTTCATGCAATGCCGAGACACCGCAGCTGGCAGGTTATACCAAGGGTTTTCATGATGGAGCTATCGTCTAGGTATTGAAGTAGAAAGAGAGAGGGAAACATGTGATCCCTAGGCTTGGTTTTCGGTCCCCTCCACTAGCGCTGCCGCCAGTCCGCCCCGTCTCCAGTGGACTTTGTCCTGAAAGGGCGGCGGACCCCGACATCTCACCAGCGGGAGGGATCCCCATTTCTTGTTTTAGTTAATTTATGTGTCTTCTTTGGTTGTACTTCTCGCCTTATACCCGCTCCGGTGGTGCGCTTAGTGACGTCATAGGGCGCGTGGATTTGTGTGCCCGGTAGATTGCCTGAGATCTAGCCGGTTCTCGTATTCGTTGGTGCGGTTACAGGTCTAGCTCTTCTTGTGTCCGTTGGTGTTTGTAATTTTATGATTTTTGCAGATTTTTGTACTTAGATTGGTAATTATATTAATAGATTGGTTTGACTTTTCGCAAAAAAAAATGTGATCAGTTCAAGTACATGATGTTATCCTAATCCCTTCACGTGTAATGAACTGGCAACATTTTCAACAAATAAAAAAAAGTCTAAGGATGACTCCAACGGGGCGACGCATCGAGTCCGCGCGCCTCCGTTCCTGTCCACGGGGGCAAAAACACGGCCCAACGGGGCGACGCAAACGGACCACGGTCCATTTTTTTGTCCGCCGCGACCCATTCTTGGTCCAAATTTGGGCCACCGATGCGTCGGGCGCGGACGCTGATACCCGATGACGTAGTTACCTGCGTCAAAAGAATATGGGTTAGGTTGAGACTCCAAGTGCAGAGTGTGTAGTAAGTGGAAGACGTGGTTTCCCCACGAGGGGTGATGATGACGTGAAACACACATTCGTTGGGAGACCCCAAGAGGAAGGTATGATGTAGTCAGCAGCAAGTTTTCCCTCAGAAAGAAACCAAGGTTATCGAACCAGTAGGAGCAGCAACTCTTCAGAAGGTTGTCAACGGCGCCAGAAAAATAGCTGTCGCGGGGAGTCTGGACTGTTGACGTGGAATCTGCACACAACACAATCAAACTACTTTGCCCCAACGAAACAGTGAGGTTGTCAATCTCACTGGCTTGCTGAAAACAAAGGATTAAACATATGATGTGGAAAATGAGTATTAAATTGCAGAGAATGAAAAAGGAACAGTTTGCAGTTTGTGGTTGTTTAATCAGTGTAAAAGAATGGACCAGGGTCCACAGTTCACTAGTGGTGTCTCTCCATAAAAGATAACTAACATGTTGGGTGAACAAATTACAGCTGGGCAATTGACGAATAGTGAGCGCATGACAATGCATATACATGACATGTTGACTACTATGATATTTAATTGGGCATTACGACATAATACATAGACCGTTATCCAACAGCATCTATGACTAATAATCCACCGCCGGGTTGTCATCCGAGTCCCCCGTTGGTATTAAGTTGCAAGCAACAGATAATTACATTAAGTAAAGTGCGTAATGTAAATAAACACATATGCCCGTGGACATAGCATCGTTAGGTTATCCCTAGTGGCAACAGCACATCCACAACCTTAGAACTTTCTGTCACTGTCCCAGGTTAAACGGAGACATGAACCCACTATCTAGCATAAATACTCTCTCTTGGAGTTACAAGCATCTACTTGGCCAAAGCATCTACGAGTAACGGAAAGCATGCAAGATCTTAACTAACATATGAGATAGATTCATAATCAACTTGACATAATATTCAATATTCATCAGATCCCAGCAAACACAACATGTAGCATTACAATAATATGATCTTGATCATGTAGGGCAGCTCACAAGATCTAAACATGATGGCACAAAGTGGAGAGACAACCATCTAGCTACTGCTATGGACCCGTAGTCCAAGGATGAACTACTCACGCATCACTCCGGAGGCAGGCATGGCGATGTAGAAGCCTCCGGTGATGATTCCCCTCTCCGGCGGGGTGCCGGGAAGAGGTTCTGAACCCTCCCGAGCTGGGGTTGATGACGGCGGCGTCTCTGGATCTTTTCGTGGATTTTTGCTCAGGTCCTTAGGGTTTTCGCGTCGGGGGGAATAAGTAGGCGAAAGGGTGGCGGCTGCGGACCCCCGAGGGGCCCACACCACCCTAGGGCGCGTCAGAGGGGGGGCCCGCGCCCTAGGTGCGTGTGGCCTCCTGGTGGCCCTCCTCTACTGCTCCTTTGCTCCGTCAGACGTGTTCTGAAAAAATAGGCACCCCCGTGTAGTTTCGTCCAATTCCGAGAATATTTCCAGACTAGCTTTTCTGGAATACAAAAACAGCAGAAAACAGGAACTGACACTTCGGCATCTTGTTAATAGGTTAGTCCAAAAAATGTATAAAAGTGATATAAAGTAGATGCAAAACATGTAGCAATTGGTATAAAACAGGCATGGAACATCAAAAATTATAGATACGTTTGAGACGTATCAGCATCCCCAAGCTTAGTTCCTACTCGTCCTCGAGTAGGTAAACGATAAAAACAAAATAATTTTTGAAGTGACATGCTACTATCATAATCTTGATCATATAATATTGCAAGGCACATGTAAATGAATGAAGTGATCCAAGTCAATGGTCTATAATTTGGTACCAAATAGATAATGAGTAAACAATGAATCACACAAGCTAAACGTTTTCATGAATAGTACTTTCAAGATAAGCATCAAACAGTTTTGCATAAGTGTTAACTCATAAAGCAATAGTTTCTAATAAATGGTATTTAATCAACACAAAGGAAGAATTTAGTTTAAGCATTTGCTTCAACTTTCAACATATTTATCTCATGGATATTGTCAACACAAAGTAGTATAACAAGTCCAATACATTGCATATAACGCATGTTGTAACAAATGTTAGTCCAAAAAATATATAAAAGTGATATAAAGTAGATGCAAAACATGTAGCAATTGGTATAAAACAGGCATGGAACATCAAAAATTATAGATACGTTTGAGACGTATCAGGTGACTCGAGGGTTTAATATCGAACTCTCGGGGAATCAGTAGTGAACATTTATCTTTCCTATCCTTCTTTTGGTTACCTACAAAACAAAGTAAATGTTTTGGTCCTCAACCTCACCTAGTGGTTGTCAAGCACAAGGAGTGAGAATGATATCAAGATAATATGCAATGCAAACAAGAAATAAATATGCAATGGTGGTAAATAAATATGCAAGGATGGTGGTAGCAATGATAAATGATATTTTTGGGTTTTATATGATGAATGCAAGATGGAAAAGTGTTTTTTTATTTTCGAATTTTTAAATGGCAGAAAATGGAAAAATGGTAAAAGTGGTTGGAAAGGTGTTTATTATGATTAAAAATGGACCGGGGTTCATGGTTTCACAAATGCACTCTCTCTTGAATAAAGTGGCAGACAATGTAACACTAGAATTGACATATGAGATTGCAACACAACAGTTTAATGACAACTTATAATTATATGGGCATCACGTCCTAACATAGAGATCTTTTGTTTATTAATCTCTCTTATACTCCACCAAGATGCGAACTAAATCATAACACCTTAGTAATTAAAATAAATCAGAGCATAGCATTAAGTATCATGACATGAAGTTAAAATAAGAACATGCTAGATCTAGTCATGGAGTAGTGGCAATGGTCACACCCACATCTCCGGTAGCATGGTATTTCTTTTTATCCCTAGTGAGGCAACAAAGCAAGGTAGAGATACCCAAGTGGATCGCAGAACTTTCTCTCACGTTCACTGCACTAGCCACCCCCCGTTATTCCAACTAATGCACACGTTCCCTCTCACACGCTCTCATAAACATGCTTGATCATGACAAGTAAATAAGAACGGGGTACATAATATGCACTACTTTCATAACTGAAACAAAACCATTGCAATCTCAAACATATATTAACTCATAAAAAGATCCACCACAAAGGTATTACATAGATGACCGTAATCATGTTCAGCAGCTCATACGGTACTAATTAGTGAAGCTCAAGAGAGAGGAGAGATACATAAGTTACTTCCACAAACCCATAGTCCAGAGGTTGACTACTCCCTCTTCATCATGGAGAGGGTGGAGAAGTCGTTGGAGAAGATGGAGACCACACCGGCAGCGCCCCGCCGGAGTTTTCCCCCTCCAATCTGCAACTCCAGGTCTCTGTTTCGTGGTTTCCGTGTTTCTGCGGCGCTCCTTCCAGAGAACGTCGGGGGGCTATTTTTATAGGCGGTTTTAGGTCAAAACCGAGTCGGTGGAGGAAAGATCGACGACAACGGAGCTCCGAGGCCTAAAAGGAGGGGTCCCACGCGGCCCATGTACCTGGCCGCGTGGGCCCACCTATCTAGGCCCTCGTTTCTCCGCTTGTTTGCTTCCTTCGCTCCCAAGTCTTCTTCCTTCCAAAAATTGACGCTCGTAAATTTGCAGGTCATTTGGACGTCGTTTGGGTCCCTGAAACATTAAAATATAGAAATAGGGTTTTCTGCCTGTGCAGGGTTAATTCCATAAAAATAGGAAAATCATGAAATATTCCAAAAATCATTATAAAACAGTGATATAACCCTTATATGATGCAAATATGACTGGAATATAAGTAAAATAATGCAAAGTTCATGTATGCATTTTACATGCATCAGACGCGAGTGGAGCGCTAGCGTGTCCTGCCCTAGTCCGCCCCTGGCCCGCACGTCATACCATTCCCCACCCCAATCTCCTTCGCCTCTCTCGCCCCTCCCGCCGCCACCCCGCCGTCGCTCCCTCGATTTGGCACTGCAGGCCATTCAGGGGACGCCGTCTGCTGCTCTTCTTCCCCGACGGTCACCGGAGTTGCTTCCTCCCCGCCACGGCCGGTGAACCTTGCGGCCACATCTCTCGGAGCGCCCGCGACACCAACGCCGCCCCGGCACCAACGCAGGTACGAACTCGGCCATGGATAGCTCCGATGAATGGTACTACAAGAACTACATCCTGTGCGCGCCATCATCGGATGATTCCTCGGACGATGAGAGTGTCGGCCTGGTTGCCACCCTCATCGTCAATGAGAACATTGAGAGGATGCGGCCGGTGTTCCGAGGCTCGTTGCCGGGCCGTTCTCCTGCATTGGACCGGAACCGGAGAGCTGGCCAACTCCAGCTCTAGGGGGACTACTTTCGTCCCCACAGACCCACGTATCCTCCCAAGATTTTCCGGCGCCGTTTCCGGATGAGAAGATGTTTGTTCAACCGTATCCGGTTGGGGGTGATGCATTTTGATGACTATTTCATATGCAAGCCAGATGCATGTGGTGCCCTCGGTTTTTCATCATACCAGAAGTGCACCGCCGCCGTTCGCATGCTTGCATATGGAATTGCCGGTGATCTTGTGGACGAGTACGTGCGGATGAGCGAGTCCACGTGCCTAGAAGCAATGTACAAGTTTTGCAAGGCCGTGGTGCAGGTGTTCGGCCCCGAGTACTTGAGGGAGCCTAATGCTGCCGACATGACCCGGCTCTTGGCCATCAACGAGGCCAGAGGGTTCCCTGGGATGCTTGGCAGCATAGATTGTATGCACTGGGAGTAGAGGAACTGCCCATTTGCTTGGCAGGAGCAGTACAAGGGCCATGTTGGGGCATGCACGGTCGTGCTTGAGGCCGTGGCATCACAAGATTTGTGGATTTGGCACTCGTTTTTTGGCATGGCCGGCTCGCACAATGACATCAACGTGCTGCAGCGGTCTCCGGTGTTCAACAGGCTCGCCAATGGCCTCGCATCCCAGGTGACCTATGAGATCAATGGTCACGAGTATGACAAGCCTTATTATCTTGTTGATGGGATTTATCCTACATGGACTACTTTTGTGAAGACCATCTCCAATCCTAATGATGAGAAGAAGAAGATGTTCGTCAAGGAATAAAAGAGTGCTAGAAAGGATGTGGAGCGTGCATTCGGTGCCCTCCAGTCACAGTGGGCCATTGTTCGCCACCCCGCTAGGACATGGGACAAGGACCAACTCTGTGAGGTGATGACAGCTTGTGTGATCATGCACAACATGATCATGGAGGACGAACGCGACGAGGGTATGCATGATCAGGCTTGGCAGTTTCAGAGTCAGTTGGTTGAGCCCCAGGGACCGTCCACATTTGATCAGTTCCTCGACTTCCACCGTGACATTCGTGAGAAGGTGTCCCATAACCAGCTCCAAAATGATTTGGTGGAGCATGTCTGGCAGCACTACGGTAACCAGTAGTTCCATATGATGAACTATTGGTCTTATTTTTATTTGGTTTGTAAGACTATGCATGAAATAATTTGTTATTTGTGAAACAATTTGTATTATTTGCTGAATTATTTAGATTGTAATAACTATGTGATGAACCATTTGGATTGTATTATTTGGATTGTATAATTTATTTTGTTTCCTATATACTTGTTTTGTATGGATTGATAAAAATGATCAAAATGATCAAAAATCCTGGCCGGGCGGACTCGATGCGTCGGCCCACCCCCCTATATATGAATGAAAATGGCCCATATATGGCCTGTTTAACTAAAAAAAACATGCGGGCGGACTCGATGCGTCGTCCCGTTGGAGGCACTGGCCAGAAAGGGCCGGACACGCGTCCGTTCCCCGACCCAAACGGACAAAACGCGGACCAAACGCGCGTCCGTTTATGTCGCCCCGTTGAAGTCATCCTAATGATCAATGGCACAGCTAGACTTGAGAAAACACTGGAGCGCCCGAATCTTCGGTATCCGTAGGCATGGCGATCGAGCAGGCAGTCACTTCCACTCGGGGAGTCTGTTGGACTGCGAGCTTCTCCGAGTGAATGGAGGCTTGGAGTGCGAGACCGTTCAGCAACTCTGTTGTATGATCTGGAACGAGAAGTAAGGAAAACCACCATCACCATACTCCTGTCAGTTACAGTAAACGTCCTTGAGACGCTGCTCTGGTTCTCTTGCCTTGCTTGCACGGCATTGCAGCCTTTAAAGCAAGCTTTGGATTGGAACCTTAACGGCACCTCTGCACACTGACGACTACAGCTGAGATCATCGTAGCGTGTTGTGTGATAGATCCTGGACGTACTCATGATCAGCCATCAGCAAGCTCAGTTCAAGTACATGCATGCATGGACTCCTTTCCCTCTTGACAAAAGAAGAAATTTATTACTTCATCAAGTATATCCCTTACAAATGACTATTGATTAGAGAGGGAAATGACGGTCCCTGGCGATCCCGGCGATTCGCTCACCTCCCAAGGCGAGCCCGCATCGCGGCCGGCCGGTCGGTTCTGGACGTCCTAGAGCCTTCGCCGCCGGCAGCTCGCAGGGTGGGCGACGCCGGCAGACTCTCGCTCCATGCGCGTGGACGGCGGAGAGCACGGGATCGCGTTTTGCCTGCCTTGGCGATCTCTCGGCAGTGCCGTCCGGGCTCGACGGCTTCGATGAAGATCACGTCGCCGTCCGGGTAGCCATGGCTTCGTTGACTGAGGGTGCGACGGACAGTGAAGGACTGCCGGAGGCGGAGCCCCTGGGGATGCCGCGTTCGGATGAGGAGATCGCCCAGGAGTTCTGGGCTGCCGCCGGGTTCCCGTCGCCTTCGTGCAGATCATGGGAGAGGTCGTCGCCGCCGGCTAACCTAGGTAAGGGTTTTTCGTTGCCTGTGTGCAGGACGCTGGAGACGACATCGGAGCTGGTGGTGGAGCCGCCGGGGAGACGCAGTGGCCGTAGGGGCGTGGTATCTTCCACGGTCGTGATCCGCCTAACGCGTTCGCCGCCCCGGATGGGGCCGTGGAGGGGGCCGCTTCCGCCCCGCCGCATCTCTCCGCCGCCGGTGCTGGGCACGTTTCTGGACAAGGCCTTGAAGAATCTACCGTCATCGGAGAAGACGACCGGCTCCGATCCGTTCCCCGCGGCGATCACGGAGGACTCCGCGGGATTCCAAACGCTGAACCCGCCTCGCCCAGGACCCACGCGGCAGGCTCGTTCCGGGTCAGATCCTGGCCGTCCATCGCAGTGGGTGCATCTCTACCGTCCGCGGCGGCCCAGCCCTAGCTCTTCCGTGGTTCGACTCAGTGCGCGGGCTCCCTCACACTCGCCCGTCCTCGTCACATCGCCGCCATCCGCCGCACCGCCGCTGTCGTCCCCAGCAGCCGCGCAGTCGCCGCACCGGTGGAGACAGTCCTTCGCAGCCGTCGCTGCGGCCGCTCCTCGCCGCATGGCTATCTCCCGTCCGCATTCAGGCGGGGACCCCCGCGCCCGCCCGGCAGCCCCCGTGCCTCAAGTTCAGCCGTCGTCGCTCATGCCGCATGCGCAGCCAAGGCCGGGGGTGGGGTAGGACAGCTCCATGCTGGGGCGTTCCAGCCTAGGGCCGCTGGTCCTGTTCCGGCAGCGGCTGGTCAGCTTCGGCCTCCGGTCAGCACCCCGCCGTTCTTGCCGCTCCAGAACCCGTCGCGGCAGCCTGGGTTCCCGGCCTACTTGACGCACCTGGGGCAGTACCAGTTCCCGCCGCTGGTCCCGATGGGACCCCCGACGTTTCCGCCAATGCAGCAGCTGTTTGCTCCCCCGGCGGCGCAGCCGGCGGGGCAGGGGCCGCAACCGGCGGGACAAGAGCCGCGTCCAAAGAGGAAGAAGAAGGTGGTCAGCAGCCCCCGGTTCAGCCTCAGTTCCCGGCGTTCCAGCCTCCGGTGACGCAATTCGCTCATCAGCAGCCTCAGGTGATGCAGCAGTTCGTGCCGCCGATGGCCCCGTTCCAAGGGCAGCTCGCCATTGCGCCCGTGCCTGCCGCTGCTACTGCTCCTGTGCGCGACGCTGTGGCGGAGGGCGTTCCGCCCGCTGTGACGGCGCCGACGCCCAAAGGAAGTGGCAAGAAGAAAGTCACCAAATGCTGGAAGTGTGCGGTTGCTACTCATACAACCAAAGGGTGCCCGGTGAAACACTATTGCCTGGTTTGTGACAATGGGGATCATCCTTCGATCAGGTGCCCAACTCTTAAGCTGCCATGGCCCACAGCGTTTTCTGCTGGTTATGGGTCAGAGGATACCATCTTTACACAGTTGCCTGATAGCGTGTACAAGCCTGAGTTGATTCCGTGGGGCAGCCCCACGGCGCTGGTGAAGATTAAGGGGGTTCCGGTGCCTGCAACTGCAGTGCAGAGCCTTGTCTCCAGGATGTGCCCCTCGAGTTCCTCTTGGACTTGGGAGGCTGTTGCGCACGGGGCTGACGCTTTTCTGATTGGCCTCCCGTCGGTTGAGGACCTTCAGCGGATGGATGGGATGGAGATGGGTTCCTTCCTTTGCAGCCACAGCTACGGTGTCGACTTGGACGCCTCAGGACTACTTGCCTCAGAGGGAGCTCGAGCAGGTTTGGGTACATGTCCACGGGGTGCCATACCCTCTCAGGCACTTCCTTGGTTTGTGGGCTATTGGTTCTCTCATTGGGACGACCCTGGACGTCGATCTTGTTACCCTCAGGAGCCAGGGGATTGTGCGGATTCTGGTTGGGATGCCTAGCTCCAGGCCTCTTGACAAGCAGATTGACCCGACTGGACCTTATCTCGGTACAGCTTGTGTGGTAAAGCTGAAGGAGTTCGTCTTCATTTTCCGCCGTGAGCCCGCTGATTTTGTGCCCCCAACAGAGTTTGTTCCGTTTTTCTGGAGAGGTGAGGATGATGATGCAGATGATGCGAGTGGAGGACTTGAGGAGGGAGCGCAGGGACCTTCGGGGGTCTCTGGTATGAACTCGTCTCAAACCTCCAACATGGAAGTGGATTCTTCCCAATCCGCCGGTGCTGCAGACAGTGGAAAGCAAGTGGCATACACTACTCCGATGAAGTCTGTGGCCTTTACTCCCTACAATCCTAACCCACAAACTCCGTGGGATCGAGATCGTTTCCCGTATTCGACAGGTGTCGCCGGACTTGCTGCGGAGCTCCACTGTTCCTGGAGCAGCGGAGGTTGCCGTCGAGGCTGCTGCGCTGGGTGTACGCCATGGGCCTGCAGGCGTGCCGGAGACGCCTGTGCGGAGCCGACGCCCGCGGCCGCTGGTGGGCAGCCAGCCCATGGCGCACTGGAGGCGCCCGTGGACCAGGAGCTGCTGGGCTGGACCGCGTTCGCCCAAGAGGCGGCTGCTCGGCCTCCGTAGCCGGGCCGTCTGGGGATTTGGCGTGGCAGGCCGCGCCAGTGCCAGCCGTGCTGGTCACGGGGACTGGGGAGGCTTCTTCATCACCCTTGCCTCCCCAGAGCTCCCTGGAGGTCTCGGCCTTCGACGGTGGGATGGGCCAGGTCTCGACGCCGACAGTGACCTCCCCACCCTGCTCTCCTCCGACCGCTGTGGAGGGACTGGATGGGTCGGCTGCGACATCACCCTCGCCGACCTATCCCACTTCACCCTGCACTCCACCTCCGACTGCGACGGGATTTGGGACCACTCCAGTCCGTCGTAGTGTGAGGTTTGGGGTGGACGCGGACGGGGCTTCCGCGACAGATGAGGACTCCTTGATGAGGGCCATGCGTCGCAAAGCGGCCCTCAACCTTGACTCCACCGGTACGGATTTAAATTCAAAGTCCTTTCTTTCCTTTTCACCGCTTTCAATTCAGTCTAAACTCAATAGTGTAGGTTTTTGTCTTGGTAGTAGTAAGAGTTCGATTGATCTGTCAACTAAGGTCTTGAGGCATATGGAAGTTGACCGTCTAACGGTTATTCCTAAAGCTTCGACTGTGTTGGCAGCCACCTATTCGGATGAGGAAGAAGAGATTTCCACTTCTGATGGTCATCTTCTTTCACATCTGATTGGTGAAGTGTCGGGGGAGGGTTTGGATGACGACGGGCTAAGTTCATTGTATGAGCTAAAAGCGACCAGTCGGAAATCTAAATCCACCTCTAACAAATACCGGAAACGGTCTAAGTTACCCAAATCACCCATTGTTTACCAATGAATGGCATGTTTGCAAATAGCAGAGGTTTTGGAGACTTGGCTAAACATTTGCATTTTGCTGGTTGCATTCGGGATCATAACTTAGATTTTTTAGCTATTTCTGAGACGGGTAGACGTGAGTTCCCACAATCTCTATTGAACCGACTTTCGGGCGGTATAGAGTTTGAGTGGTACTCGCGTCCCCCTCATGGCCGCTCTGGTGGCATTTTACTAGGCGTCAGGACTGATACCATGGAAGTTTTGGATGCTACGGATGGTGATTTTCATATCAAAATGAACATCCGTAATAAATCTGATAATTTCATTTGGAGTCTTGTCGCTGTGTATGGGCCGGCTCAGGATGTGGCAAAAACCTCTTTTCTCTGTGAGATGGTAAACTTGGCAAAGGATAACCCACACCCTCTTATCATTGGTGGGGATTTCAATTTGCTTCGCTTTCCATTTGAGAAAAGTAAGGGTCGATTTGATAACCGTTGGCCTCTTTTGTTCAATGCGGTCATTGACAGCTTGGACTTACGTGAGATCACGATGGTGGGGAGACAGTTTACTTGGGCTAACTCTCTCCCTGAACCCACATACGAGAAACTAGACCGCGTCTTGATGGACACTGATTGGGAATCTAGGTTCCCTTTGGTATCTGTCCGGGCTCTAGAACGTATTGAGGGTTTGTCAGATCATGCTCCCATTCTTATGACCACTGGAACGCCTAGACCGCAATGCAAACCACGGTTCAAGTTTGAGCTTGGTTGGTTGAATCGCGAGGGTTTCCAGGAGATGGTTAAACGAATTTGGGAAAGACCAGTTGTGGGTGACACACCCATCCAGCGGTGGAACAATAAGATACGTGCTTTACGCACGCACCTTGCTGGCTGGGCACGTCACACGACTGGGTTACTTAAAAAAGAAAAGATACGCCTCTCCTCGATAATTGATGCCCTTGAAGCACTAGCAGAAGTTCGGTTATTATCCGAGCATGAGATTGAGTTGAAAAACCAATCCAATGCACAGATAGCGAAACTTCTGCGTGAGGAGGAGTTAAAATGGTATCAGCGTTCTAAAGCACAATTCATTCTAGAAGGGGACTCGAATACTCGCTATTTCCATAGCATTGCCAACGGCAGGCATCGGAAAAAGCGTATTCACTCTCTAGTACAGGATGAAGGAACGATTGAGGGCCATGAACAACTGACGGCGTATATCACAAATTATTATAAAAATCTGTTCGGGGCCCCAGAGGAAGGTAACTTCTCTTTGGATGAGTCCAGAACAGAGGATATTCCCCAAGTTTCACCTGAGGAGAACAACCTACTTACTAAACCCTATACTGAGGAGGAAGTGAGAAAGGCGGTTTTCCAAATGAAACACAATTCAGCTCCTGGTCCCGATGGTTTCCCGGCTGAGTTCTACCAGAACTTTTGGGATGTCATTAGGACTGATTTATTACAACTGTTCGCTTGTCTTCACAGTGGACAACTAGAGTTGTTTCGTCTCAATTTTGGAGAGATTATCTTACTTCCTAAAGTTAATGAGGCGGAAAGGATCCAACAATTCAGACCTATATGCCTCCTTAACGTTAGTTTTAAGATTTTCACCAAAGCGGCGACGATTCGACTGAACAGTGTGGCAGATCATGTAGTGCGCCCGTCGCAGACGGCGTTTATGCAGGGCCGCAACATCCTAGATGGGGTCGCAGTCCTACATGAAACAGTGCACGAACTACATAGGAAAAAGCTGAATGGGGTAATCCTTAAGATTGATTTCGAGAAAGCCTATGACAAAGTTAAGTGGTCTTTCCTTCAACAGACCCTCAGAATGAAAGGCTTTTCTACTGAGTGGTGTGCGTTGATTAATAGCTTTATCTCGGGTGGTAGTGTCGCCATTAAAGTCAACGATGACACTGGCAGATACTTCCAAACGAAAAAGGCCTAAGACAGGGTGACCCGCTATCGCCAATACTATTTAATATAGTGGCTGATATGCTAGCTATTCTGATCGAACGCGCTAAAGCCGAGGGTCAGATTGAGGGGGTGATTCCACATCTTGTTGATGGTGGCCTATCAATCCTTCAATATGCTGACGATACAATTCTCTTCATGGAACATGACATCGAAAAAGCTCGCAATCTAAAGTTGATTTTGTCAGCTTTTGAGCAACTTTCGGGACTCAAGATTAACTTCCATAAAAGTGAATTGTTCTGTTTCGGCGAGGCTCAAGAAAACGCCGCCTTGTACGCTGAGCTCTTCGGCTGTGTGCAAGGTCAATTTCCAATCAACTATTTGGGAATTCCGATTCATTTTCGGAGTCTTACAAATGCTGAATGGAAAAGAGTGGAGGAAAGGCTTCAATTACGTTTAAATAGCTGGAAAGGCAAACTTTTATCCCTGGGTGGAAGATTGGTTCTCATTAACTCAGTACTAACGAATATGGTACTGTACATGATATCATTCTTCCAGTTGCCTAAAGGAGTCTTAAAAAGATTGGATTACTTTCGATCGAGATTCTTTTGGCAAGGGGATTGTGAGAAAAAAAATATCGACTAACTAAGTGGAGTGTGGTTTGCTGCCCTAAAAACCAAGGAGGGCTCGGTGTTCATGACCTTGAGGTCAAAAACAGAGCCTTGCTTGGTAAGTGGCTTTTTAAACTTCTGTCGGAAGATGGAGTTTGGCAATCCCTCCTTAGGAGAAAGTATGTGGGTGATAAAGCTGTTTCTCAGATTCTATGGAAACCTGGAGACTCACACTTTGGGCTGGACTTATGTCCACAAAGAAGTTCTTTTTCCCACATGGATCCTTCACAATTAGGGATGGTTCGGAAATTCGTTTCTGGGAGGATAAATGGCTAGGCCAATACACCTCAAAGAACAATATCCGGCTCTGTACTCTATTGTACGAAACAAAGGCGACACGCTCGCTAAGGTGTTAGGTTCTCAACCACCAGATGTTTCGTTCAGGAGAAGTTTAATTGGACCAAGACAGACTTCTTGGAATGCTCTGTTAATTCGATTGGAGTCAATCCAACTATCGGAAGGTCCAGATAAATTTAAATGGAACATCACGTCGAATGGTAAATTCACGGTTGACTCCATGTATAGAGCTCTGATTCTTCCTGAAGTTCCGGTCGATAATAGGAATAATAATAAAATTTGGAAGATGAAGATCCCGCTAAAAACTAAAGTGTTTGCGTGGTATCTTCGTCGAGGCGTAATTCTTACAAAAGACAACCTTGCCAAGCGTAATTGGCACGGAAGTAAAAAGTGTGTCTTCTGCCATCACGATGAGACTATCGATCACTTATTCTTCCATTGCGAGTTCGCCAGGTCTATATGGTCAGCCATCCAGATAGGTTCTACCTTACATCCCCCAATATCGGTTGCTAACATTTTTGGCTCCTGGCTAAATGGGGTGGATACTAGGTTCAAACTATTCTGTAGGGTGGGAGCGATTGCTATTATTTGGTCGCTGTGGCTATGTAGAAATGACAAGGTTTTTAACAATAAAAATGCTTCTGTGATGCAGGTTATTCACCGGTGTACGGCTACGCTGCGCGCATGGTCGGCTTTGCAGCGGGTAGACCACCGGGACTTTTTTGTGGAGGTGGCGTCTCGTCTGGAGGCAGCGGTTCGGGAGTTTTACACCCGACATGGATGGCAGCATAGACTCCGGATTGATTTACCAGTTTCCTAGGCGGATCTACAATTTCTCATTATGATATGTAATCCGTCTTTTTATTTTTTATGTCGCTTTGGACTCTCGTGGATTTGTGGTTGTGTACATCTTAGTTATGCAGAGTCCGGGTGTAATACTTAATACTCTTAAGTAATAAAGTCCCTTTATCTAAAAAAAATATCCCTTACAAATGAGCGGCATATACATGGCTCTCTGAAACGAAATCCCAATAACTAAGAGACAGCACATACATACGCGTGCTTCATGCTCGCACTCATCTCACCAACAAAGTCGGCAGCACCACTCTCAGCGGACCATGTACACACTAATGATGATCGGCACCACCTTCCTCTCAGTTCCTTTCCGTTTCATTTAGCGCAGAAGAAGCAGGAAAGGCATGGCGAGTGGGACGGCGGCGAAGAAGAAGAAGAGCGCCACTGCGCGTGCGGCCCCACCGACTCCGCCCACTCCCAACCACCTCATCCTCGTCGCCGCGTTCTTCTGTGCGCCCGTGCTAGGCGCACTCGACCCACCACCACCTGGACACCACACGTCGATCAATCAGTGTAAGCAAATCCAAATCCCAAACAATCATCACGATAAGGACCACTAGTTGTAATAATAATCTTTAGAAAACTGTTGTATCTTTGCTTAGTTCTTCTCCTTACTTGGAAGCGTGCTAATAAACTGTTAGCCTCTAGCCAACGGCAGGCAAACGTCAATCCTACCTCAAAACTGTTAGGCTGCTTCTAGCACATTGATTGATTTCTCACGTCGAATCGAGCAACGCTGCTGTCCAGTGGTGTTGCAACAGTTTCATTTAGCTTTCATCAAACTAATTACAGATTTCATTGTCCAGTGGCATTGCAACAATTTCATTTATCACTACAGCACAGTTGATACTAGAGGAGAACAAAACTTACTGGGGCTGTTCTGGGCTGCCTGCTGCTTGGCAAACTGCTCGAAGACCTGCGCGTCCTTGGAGTTGGGCGGGGCAGGTTCAGTAGCCCTGTAAAAGTTGAACCCATAACCGGAGAGAACTTGGTTAATTATTATCAAACAAAGTTTGCTTACTTATCTGCCCCTAGCTAAGACCCTAAGTGATGTACTTCGAGCAAAGGAAACCATCAACTAAATTAACCATGGCATGCAAGAACAAGCTACTACTCCTAGCTAATTAGGGTCACATGTCAGCAACTGTAACATTCTTTTATCTTCTGTCCATGGCCTAAACAATGGCCAGAATTAACGAGTGAAGTGACGCGCTGGATAAGCAGTCGTTACTGAATGACAGGTAGCGTCACGGACCGCATAGGGAAACGCTGAAAGCCCGCTAATTTGGACGCTCCCACCGGTGGGCGAGATATTTCCTTTCTCTCTTCTCTTCTCGTGCAAAACCCTTTGTTCTGAGGCTTGCAACCACTACCAGCATGTCGCGATCGAGCACGTACAAAATTAAGGGCCTAGAGAGCATGTTTCTACACCCATCTCCTACTAGCTTCAATCAATCAAATGCACATCAATCTCTGGTGTCTCACAGTTCTAATCCTGCCGTATGGCATGATCGTATTTCATATTATCGGCAGTGGAGGATATAATCAAGGTTTAAGGAGGAGGAGGTACTTGGGCAGTCGGAGATGTTGGAGGGCGCGGAGCAGGCGGCGGGGAGGCCGAGCGCCCTGGTGACGTTGAGCTTGAGGCCCAGGTCGGGGTCGTCGCGGTCCTTGACGAGCACGCACAGGCACTTGCGGCTGCTCTGCAGCACCGTCTTCAGCGCCGCGCAGCAGTCCGGCGTCGGCGCCTGTCCCTGCCCCTGCACGAACGTCAGGCACGTCGCCAGCGACACTAGCTTGTCCGAACACTCCTTCCGGTCCACCGCCAAGTCGCCTCCCACGCCCACGGCGGCCATGGCCACCATGGCCGCAACAAGGAAATAAGCTCCCGAAGTACCCATGTGGAAGAAGATTAGTTTTAGTTACGTGGGTCGACGAACGGTGTTGGCCACTGGCTTGCGGTGGTTAAATAGGGGGCATGCAACGCGGCAAAGCGTGCGCGACAGTGGGAAGTGGTTGGTTCGGGTGGGGTGGGGGCGGATCGACATGGTTTTCAGGCTTTCGGCACAAGTTCTATGGAACGGGATGGAACAAGACATGCTGCAGTGGGGGCTCAATGACCCGGAGAGATGTCGTACGGGAGTTTGTCGGCATGATGAAAGTTATCTTGGTGTGCTTGCAGGAGACAAAATTGGAGTCTGTAGACAGCTTGGTGGTGCTGCAGTGTTTGGGACCGAAGCTAGATGGGTTCGCTTACCTGCCAGCAGAAGGAACTAGGGGAGGCATTCTTTTGGGATGGGACACGTCGATCATGACGATGTCGCGTATCTCAACTGACTCCTTCTCGCTGAAAGGCAGACTATGGATGTCGGACCGGCGCTGGAGACATGGGTTGGAGGAGGAAGTCTCTGCTTGCTATACCTGCCTACAGGAGGTGGATTCAGTGAAACACATGAACCTTTGGAGGAGCGCAGGGCTTGGAGGGACTAACTCTTTTGCGAGAGTAGTTCATTAGAGAGTTGTGGTGTGGTGTTTGGGGTGTTTGATAGACTCGTTTTCTGTCATTTCTTGTAATTCAAAAGCTCTCTCTTCTATAAAATTAAGGTACGCAATTGCGTACTCTCTAAAAAGACATATAGCGACCGATTTTTAAGGTAACCACGTGTTATTCTTTTTTTCGAAACCAGGTAACCACGTGTTATTCATCTGTTTTTTGACAATCAATACCATTATATATATTTTTGTTTTTTTAACCGAAGGCAAAAGTTTGTCTTATCCATTTATTAACCAGAAGGTGTCCGGTTTATTATCGAAATAAACTGGGCGAAAACCATACAACAACACAACCCCCGGGGCGAAGCCCCCACAACCTCGAGAACAACTAGAGCCAAGCTCCAACATCACTCCGCAACGAGCCGGTCAGCCATCCACCCATGTCGGAGAGAAAAAGCCGTAACTGCTATGGAGGAGCAGATACATAACCATCCAACGCAGACGAAAGCGACGAACCCATCAGGAGCCCCGACGACGGCGATCAACACCGTGAGCAACCTTGTCGCCCACACGACACAAAGGTGGAGCACCCACGATGTTACAGAATTCTCGAAGTCGCCGCCCCGACGTCCACCTCTCTGTCACGCCCCGCGCAATCTACATGCTCCACCTTCCGGGGCCGCCGCCCCGTCATGCCACCCCTCGCACTTGAGCTGCAACGCCGCACGACCTAGCTGCCCGCAGTCCAAACTGCCCATAGCAACTACCTGCAGACCACGGCCGCCACACCACACCCGAGGTCGTTGCCTCCACATACTGAAGATCGCCCCTCACTGAGACGCATCGACCGATCCGGCAACCTCGCTGCACTCACAGCTCAAGATAATGCCACCCAAGCCATGACGAGTTGCGGTCCTACCTCATAGCGCCACCACTCGCGATGGTCCCCGAGGTCGCCGCCTCGGCACACAAGTACAACCTCTCGGGGCCGCTGCACCAACATCCACCACACCGTCGACGAGAGAGACGAGCATAACAACCACTTGTAGACTCTCCAAAGCGATGCCTCCAAGGAGGTAGTGACGTAACCGCCACCATCGCTTGCTTCGGCAAGCCAAAGCATGGGATTTCTCCAGGTGAGTCACAACCCTACGAAGACGAGACCGGAGCTCTACGACAATGCCTCCAAGAAGGCACACGACGCCGGGGCACCGCCGCTGTCGGCCTCGACCAAATGTCAAGGCAAGGCTTTCGCCTAGTGCTCCGTCGCATCCTCGCAAAATGGGCGAACGTCCGGGCAGATCAACGACACCAAAGCGCCGATGACTCCGGTACAAGCAGTCAGCAGCAAGATCACTCTCCAGGACTCCTCCAAGCTCCAAACTCCTCGTCATGGACCACCGGTGCCAGCACCTCACGCCGCCACAGATGTGACCACGACCTCAGCATCCAGACGGGACTGCCACAAGCAGCACCAACCCATCGTCACGGCGCCATCACGCCGCCGTCCTCTGCCCCTCAGCACGCCGCCACCTCCAAGCTGTTCGAACCACCGCCATGCAGCTCCCTGCCTGCAGGCCCTCTCGGGCCCAGATGCGGCCTCGCAAGCCCATCTCGCCCGCGGCGCCCCAAGGCCTCAATGCCGGCGTGAGAGAAGCGCCGCCATGCTGCAGGACGCCCGGCCCTCGCCCCACCTCGGCCTGTCGACCACCACCGGAGCCCAGGGCCACCGCCCTGGCTTGCCGCGCCGCACCGTGCTTGAGACGACGACGCGGAGGTTGTTGATCCGGGCCTCCCCGCACCACCTTTTGGCAGTGGGGGCCCGCCGCCACCGTGGCATGGCCGGCAGCAGCGGCTGCCCGGAGAGGCCCCGACGGTGGGGTGTGGACCCTCGGATCAGCCCTGGACAGGACGACGCGAGGGTCAGTTTTTATGTGCTGGTTAATCAAGTAATGGCACTAGCAAGGTTTCATGACCTGGTAGAGATACACAAGCTGACTGCAGCAATTACAAAATAAAGTCCAAAAGCAACGAGCAAATCTTCAGTACATGGTAGAGATATATAAGCTGACTACAACAATTATAAAATAAAGTCTAAAAGCAACGAGCAAATCTTCGAGATCTTCAAACTCTTTCTTCTTCCATAACACAATCTTGTACTTTAATTTCTGAAGGCAGTTGTAGAACGACAAAGATAGCAAACTACAAAGCTATAAATACTAACGAGGCATCCTTAGAGTACAAACCCACGACTGTCCTAACGATGGCTCTCCTCTCCACCCCTCCCACCCCCCCCCCCCCCCCACCGTCGCACCCACCGTCGCCTTCCACCATGTCCTCTAGGTTCTCTCTTCCATGGAGGCTCTTCTTCACTGGGACTTCGCGCCACGGTTGGCCATGGCGGATCAGGTTCGTAGAAGGTTTGGCTCTACGGTTCACTTCTCTCCTTCTCGCGGCGCAAAGGAGTTCTTTCTGGTTGTGTCCTTTACGTCCGCCTCCTTCCCTCTCCCGGAAGAATCTGTTGGTTTGGCTCTTCAATGTTGTATTGGTGGAGATCATGTGGCTTTCAAGGTTTTCAAACTCAGTGATCGGTGTTTTCCTTTCTCTCTTGCCTCTAGTAAAGTGGGGCATTTCATCTATGGGCTCAAAGATAGAATTTGGCCAGATTTTGTTTGCCATTTCAATCTGTTTCGAGGTGTGGCACCGTTAGTCTCAGTGAATTCTTCTGGATCATGGTGTTCTGCAGAACAAGATCTAAATATTGCCCAGAGGAGTTCGACTCTTGTTTGGCCAAATTTGAGTTTTCTGGCTAAAAGTGCCGCTCTTGATAAGTTCTCATCTGCAGCCAGGGCACGCTCTAACATTTAAGGGGCCCGGGGAGAACTCAATCAATGGGCCCCAAATTAATGGGCCCTCACTTTTTTTTTACTATGACTTCTAAGTATTACCGCTAGCGTGCTATCCATATTGCACACCACTAGTAATGATGTAGGAGTTGTTTTGAGAATTATACTAGTGGCGCGTATACGGGATTCCACGCTACAGTGTAAACATCCAAGTTATGGGCCCCATATTTGGCTGGTCCCCGGGCCGTCGCACCTCTCGTACTGGGCCAGAGCCGGCCCTGTCAGCAGCCGAATTGTCGAAGTTTGGTTTTCTTGATTCACCAACTTTTACACCTCAAGATGATGGATCTCTAATCAAATTTGGTTCATTCTCGCCTCCGCCGGTGATTCCTCCGGCAGCAGTTATGCCTCCGGCTTCTTCGGGCAACACGATTATTTTTGGCAGTTTCAATGATCCAGTTATTTTGGATCCCGTTAATTCAGTGAAGAAATCTTTTATTGGGGATAATTTCATTCAAAAGTTTCCTGCCAATCTCCCGAAGGTAACGCTCGAGCATATCGATGATTTACGTGTTGCCAATTACTTAGACAAAGATATTACGGAGGTTCTGAATTTGCCTATTCTCCTGCCCACGAATATGATGTATGATTTATTGGGCCGTTGTTCTCGTTGTGGGCTCAAAGAGCACCGTGGGCCACGATGCCCCGGGGTCTGTAGAGACTGTCTTACTATGGGCCATAGTTGTGCGACTTGCAGTCCGAAGCAGAGCTCTCCAGTTTTTTCAGTTCAATGCTGGGCATGCAATTTAGTAGGCCATAAGGGGCTACTTGCCCTGAACGCAAGTGCTGGAAGCCCAAAGTTTATCTGTCGTCCCTGTTGCCAATTCGGTCTGAAAGATCTGGGTTGTTAAAAAGAAGGTTGCAACAGAAAAGGAAATAGAGGATTTATCCCGGATTGCTAGCGATTCGCCCTCTGCCGTTTCATCTCCCTCTCATTCTTCGCCCGTTCCCCATGCTACAGTAAAACCCTTGGAGGCAGAAGCAGAGGAGGAGCGGACGCAATGGCGAACTTTCCTGTTAATCCATTGGCGTTCATCCCCGACGACATGACAATCGACCAAGGACCAGCTGATAGGAGGGTGCGGACGACACTGGTTGTCCCTCCTGTGGCTCCTCTGTAGCACGACCGTGTGGTAATCACAGAAACAAACCGCTTTATTCCGATTCAGTTGAGGGAGCAGATGAGGCAGGATGTTAGAGGTTTCTTGGATGAGTCTGGCCATGCATCTATGATTGGGACGATCATCCGTTTGGACTAGGGGTGTTTGTTGCAACAGTGGAACATGGGGTTCCCCTAGTACTGCCAAAGTGGGTCCACCCCATGTGGGCCCAAGATGAAGATGGACAAGACCAAGACTCAAGTCAAGCTGGCGGGTTCACCGTCAAGACACGCATGGCCTACGACGACTAAGGGCTCCGGTCCTGGGGACCTTCCGGGTCCCCGAATCAAGCAAGAAGGCCAGGAAGGACCCGAGAGCCCGAGTTCCCGGCAGGAGGCCAGGCTCCCTCTCGGGTACTTCCTACGTCCTGTGGATAAGCACTCCACCTCACCGCGGAAGACTTGGGAAGCAAGGCGAAGGCAGCGCGGGCGGGAAGCACGTCCCGTGGTGGTGTCAGCTCCTGTCCACCCCCAAGGCGGACGCTCCCACCTAACCCAGGAGACGCTAGGCTGAGGAGAGGCCACGTCTCCCCCTAAACTAGATGAGGAGGGTCCTTCACCCCGAAGGTCCCTCATGCCCCTCACGTGACCCTGTGGCAACCCCTTAGCCTATAAAAGGAGGACCAAGGCACGGAGGAGGGAGGAGGATAGAACGGAACCAAGGACGACACAAGCTAGAACCAGAGCAAGACTAGACTAGGGCTGCGGAGGTAGAGAGGAAGGTGATCTCCTCCGGGTCAGGATCTGTCCTTCTTCTACCTCGGCCAAAACCCTTCCGGGTACCCTGTCCGGGAGGTTCCATTGTAAGCCACACTATGAAGAACTCATCAATCCAGACATGCAGGAGTAGGGCTTTTAGCCTCCGGGCGGCCTGAACCTGGGTAGCTCCTTGTGTCCCTTTGGTTGCATGCTTTGATCGTGGAGAGGAGAGCTTGATCTAGACTCCGCCCAAGAAGACGATTCTCAGCCTCCTTCGCGCCCCGTGCCGAACCTAAAAGGGGGTATCCTATACTCCCGGTGTCCGTGCAACGAGACACGACATCTGGCGCGCCAGGTAGGGGGCGCAAGTGCTGGATTCGTCTTCTTCTTCATCAACATCAAGTTCATCGTCAAGTTCATCGTCAAGTTCGGCGTCAAGCTTTCAGTCCGTGTCAAGATCTGTTCCAGCGCCTTCGGAACGGCGCTAGTTTCGGCTCTCGTGAAGAGAATACCGAATCCGACATTCAAGATGACAAAGAAGAGAAAGGGAAAGGCAGCCTTTGAGTTCCTGCGGTACCCCGGCCTCGGCTTCGTTCTTGACGAATCCTCGCCGGCACCTGCCGCTAAAGATCGCGCCTTCGGAGTCCACTTCGTCCCTCCAGCCGCTTATGTCAGCTCTCTGGTCAGCACGGGAAGACCTGAGGAAGGTGCCACGAACATTGATGTCCCTCTTTCCCCATGGACGCATGGAGCGAAGGAGGAACTCTGTTCCGACGCGCCGACCACAGTGCCGCTTCCGGAGGAGGAAAACCTCGACCAAGACACAAAAAGCGAGCCTCGGCAAGAAGATCCTCTCATCTACGTGCCCCAAGAACTCCAGATTCCTCTGCGCAAAGACGGCCAGCCTGGAGTGTGGTGCATGTACCACAGATCTGACCGGCACAGTCTGGAAGATTGCCGACAGTTCAACGACATCCAGATACGCCAGAAGAACGGTGATTGCTATTCGTGCGGAGAACCAGGGCACATCAGCCGAGATTGCCCTCAACAAGAAGTCCAAGAAAGCCAAGAGGAGTGCCACAGCTGGGGTTCCTCAGAAGGGAAGATCTTTCCGGACCTTTGCCAATGCATCCACCCAGACTGAAGAACTCCCGGAACCTTGCTTACTACCGGAGCCCCCACAGATACAAAGCAGTCAAGGGCAAGCTGCAGCTAGCTGGGATCAAACCTTCATTTGCGGAGACGTGGCCCACGGAGAATGGGATCTCCCGGGTCACATCGTCACGATACAGCCTGGACCAAGTGGACCCCCTCAGAAGTACCGGATTGCTAAGTGGCTAGCATCAGGATCCCGCGAGTAAAGCAAGCTTCAGGGTCTCCGGACCGGCATGAGCCAGATTGCGGATCACCAAACAAGGAACATCCGGGTCAGGAAACTAAGACAACCGTGGGGTCTCCGGACCGGCGTCTCTGATACGCCAGCAAGCCGCCGGATCACCAGTTGGGTGGTCTCCGGGTAACTCGAGCAAGTAGCACAAATGGTCTCCGGACCGGCGCAAGCCAGCCAGTCATGCCCTTAGTCGGCATTGGAGGCTATCTCGGTTGGAAGCCTTGTCCCCGCCAAGAATTGCTGGGCAAGGCAGAATTATGTCTGAAACACGGCATAGAAGACCCGCCTTGGCGGCAGCGCGACAGAACGATTACCGAGGTAGCCAGAAGGAGTCAAAACGCGAGCTAAGTATAAACGTGCTTGCACGGGCTTGTTCCCGGGTACATCAGTTTTATGTGCTTTGGCTAAGGCGAAAGCGGGCGTTCTCCTGGGGCAGCGCCTTCGCGATGACACTGTCAGTTTCCCTCGGGCAGTGGAATCGTGGGCTGAGGTCCGTGCGGTCAGGAAACGGTGGGTCCTTTGGGGGGTTGCGCCCTGTGTCCGCACTTCAGATCAGTCTGAGTGCCCACGGCTGGTTAGCGCTCACACCTTTGGATCCTTCCCGAGAGCGTAAAGCCCCCACGAGTACAAAAAACTTATATACTTTGGGAAGAAGTTATTTACATTCAAAAGCATGAGTTCATAAGCCAGTTGGCAATATCAGTACAAAAGCATGGTTCACGGCCCCTGGTATTGTCCTTTTCAGGACTTCACAGGTTCACGGGTCATCTTCTCGGAAAGGTGCTTCAAGATCTCCTCCACCTGGCGGGTCACGTCTGGAGGAAGCGGCGTCCCGGGTTCAGGCGCCTCCAGCTCGGATAGCAAGGAGAGCTGCGGGTGTCGCTGGCGAAGCGCTGTGACGAATCGGGTCGTCACCTGCCTCACTGCCTGTTCCCCAGCAAGGCGAGTGGCTCTGCTAACCTGCTCCTTGATACCTTTGATGAGCGAGGCCACGTACTTCAAGAACCCGGGATAGCGGGCGAAGGAAGTGGAATGGTCGGCCATGAGGACGGGCGGAGAAGGCACTCCCAAATTCGTGAACTCCTGCACGATGTCCAAGGACCCGTGGTTCATCTGGAGCAAGACGTTGTGATCATCGCGGCGGTGGTGAGCAAATCGCCGTCGCTCTTTCTCAAGTGCATCCTTCGCTTCCGCCAGCTCTGCCTGCACTCCCGTCAGCTGGTTGGATACCTGCTCATGTTGGTGCCACGCAATCTGAGCTTGGGATTTGGACGCTTCCATCGCCGCACGCCCATCAGCCAGCTCCTTTGTTTCCTTCTTGCGAAGGACAGTCATGCGCGCATCTTTGTCCTTCCAGAAGTCAATTGCATCGCCCAGTTCCCGGATCTTCCTTTCCATGGCGACGCGGCCAGCCGTAGCATCTTGCTTAAACTTCTCAGCTGTTTTGAGGGCCTGCTTCTGCGCCTCAATCGTGGCCGTCATCGCCTCAGCCCGGGCGGACAAGCTATCTCTTTCGCCCCTGGCTCTCTGGAAATCCGAGAAGGCTTGTTCCCGCCTTTCCCTCTCGCTCTTGAGCTCGCTCTGGAGTTTAGAGACCTGCTTGCTAGCGACGAGGCGGCTCTGCTTTTGGCTCGAAGGTCATTTTCAACCTCGCTGCGAGCCCAGCCAGCCACGTTCTCCAGGCCTTGTTCGAAGCGGTCCTCGTCCCGCTCCATCTTGATCTGGAGCTCCTCAATGGTGCCAAGGTAGTGGCGCTCTTCATCTTCCAGCTCGGCCTCTCGTCGCTCCAGCTCTTTCTCGCGGCTGGCCACTCGCTGTTCCCAAGCATAGAGCAGCTCTTCGTCCGCCGCCAGCTTCAGTTCACGGGCGCTACGAGCTTCCTCCCCGGAGGGAAGCCGCAGCTCGCGAGCCTGCGAGTGCTCCCCGCTGTCGGAGGTCGGGGCACCAGCCGCGCCAGTTCGGCACGGGCAGAAGACAAGAACTCCGAGACGCTGGAGAACGTCTTGGAGAACCCGGGGCCTTCCTCACTCTCCCGGGTTCAGGGCAGGGGTCAGCGTTCCCGGGGCGGAGCCCCCGGGGATGTACCCGCCTGCTGCGAGTCCTCGCGGTCCGAGGGTCGCCTGGGGATCCACGTCGCGCCTCTCCCCAGGGCCTTTCGCGCCGACAGCCTCCGCCTCGTCTGCGACGACCGGAGCCACCCCCTGGTCCTTGGGGCGGACTGGGGGCTCGGGGGCTCGGAGTTGCCTCCGTCGGAGGTGCCGGTGGAGCTCGACGCTTCGACGTCCTCGCCTCTCCGGGGTCGCTTGCTTGGCCACTCCGGGGTCGGGCTCCTGTGCAAGAAATGAAAGTCAGAAGTCAGGACGGCGGCAGAAGAAAAACAACTCCGCTTTCAAAGACAGATGCCATCAAAACTTACCGGCGGGCTCTCTTCGATCCGGAGAAGCTCCACTCTTCTGCACCAAGTCGTCAAAGAGGTCCGGCAAGGACAGGCTCTCCTCCCCTACCTCCATGTCAGCAAGGGGAGGAGGGATGGCCTCCGACACCTGATCAGACTCCTGCAACGACGGCGAGCTCGGCGGCACAGGCTGCTCTGGGAGTTCGTCACCCGGCGGGTTTGTCGCCGCCCCGGAAGGAGCGCCGGGGCCTCCGCGCCCGCAAGGTACTCCCGGAGGAGTCGCTTCGTCGCCTTCGTCATCCGAAGTCCCAGGTTCTTCAGGGGAAACGTCCCCGTGGGCAAGGCCTTGCTCCCTTGGCCTACCTCCTTGAAGACTGCGTGTTTTGGGTGCCGGCGGGGGCTCGATCTTGGTAGTACCCGCCACCCCGTACTCATTACACTCTGGCATCGAAGATCGGATACCGTCGGCGGCCGGATCTTCGAACAGCGGCAAGGTCTCATCCTGGAACTCGAAGGGTACCCATGGCAATATGTAGCCCATGGACAGAGCCCAGGTGGTCTCTGTCAAGTGGAATCTAGACCGTGGAAGGCTGCTGCCCACCTGATTGAGTTCCCAGAGCGGGCGGCTCCGGAACTGCAGAGGGGCAATCCCCCTGTGAAGAAAGTCTGCCAGGATCATGGCACCCGTCACTCCCCTTGCGCGAGCGCAGCCAACCTGTTGATGACTGGAGCCAGTGCTTCCCCTTGAGAGCTTCTCTCCTTCGAGTGTGCCAGTCGCTCCGCTGGATAATATGGAGTCATCAGATGGGGATTGGTCCCGTCAGCTTCGACAAAATACCAGTTGTGCCTCCATTCTCCAACCGAGGCCTTGGTGAATGTTTCCGGGTACTGGTGCGCCGCATCTCTCCGGAGGCAGAAAGAGACACCGCCAGCGATCCACTTGGACTTCCCCAGGCGTGGAACGAAGAAGTGGCGGAACAGGGCCACCGAGGGCATGACACCCGCAAATGCCTCGCAGGCATAGGCAAAAGTAGCAAGCATCATCACGGCATTGGGGTGCAAGTGCAGCATATGCAATCCGTAAGCCTCCAAGATTGCTGCGAAGAACTCGGAGAACGGAGGAAGAAGGCCGACGACGGAGAAATCGTGGAAAGTAATCACCTCCCCTTCTCGTTGAGGACCGCTCCCAGGGCGCACCACCACTCCCTCAGTACCGCGGAAGCTCGCGGCCAGGGATTGGCGGACGCGTTGGATGGCTTTCTGACGCATACTCACTGGGAGAAAAGAGGGCCTGAGTCACCCTCATCGAGGGCGGCGCTTCGGCCAGGGAAGCCTCCATCGCCATCTTCTCGGCGGATTGCGACATCTTCCTCACTCCCGTCCTATCTCGCTTAGGCGGCATGGGCTGGGGGCAAGAACAAGGAACGGCGGCGGCCAAGGCGGGAGGCGGCGATTGGCGAAGTCAGGGAGAAGGAGTCTCCTGGGCGGCGATTTGGGGATTTCGGCGAATCTGGAGAGGTAACGGCTACAGTGGAAGCCAGTCGTGGCTTATAAGGCATCCCACACGTCACGTCGCGGCCCCATTACTCCGACGGACGTGGGGATCGAGGGGGCGTGCCGATTTCTGCGCGTTTCGCCCGTTGGATTCCAGGATAAGCAAGGGGTCCGTATGAATCGCAACGTTCGCCGTGATTCAGTCAACAGGACCCGGGGGCTCGTCTCTACCTCGCCTCGGCGGGTCCCCAACGGAGCTGAGAAGACCAGGTGCCCGGGACCCACTTTGACCTATCTTTAGGCCATGGCCCCGGCAGCTGGAGCAAGAGCCGCCGGGACCATGCCCGGGGGCTACTGTCGCAACAGTGGAACATGGGGTTCCCCTAGTACTGCCAAAGTGGGTCCACCCCATGTGGGCCCAAGATGAAGATGGACAAGACCAAGACTCAAGTCAAGCTGGCGGGTTCACCGTCAAGACACGCATGGCCTACGACGACTAAGGGCTCCGGTCCTGGGGACCTTCCGGGTCCCCGAATCAAGCAAGAAGGCCAGGAAGGACCCGAGAGCCCGAGTTCCCGGCAGGAGGCCAGGCTCCCTCTCGGGTACTTCCTACGTCCTGTGGATAAGCACTCCACCTCACCGGAAGACTTGGGAAGCAAGGCGAAGGCAGCGCGGGCGGGAAGCACGTCCCGTGGTGGTGTCAGCTCCTGTCCACCCCAAGGCGGACGCTCCCACCTAACCCAGGAGACGCTAGGCTGAGGAGAGGCCACGTCTCCCCCTAAACTAGATGAGGAGGGTCCTTCACCCCGAAGGTCCCTCATGCCCTCACGTGACCCTGTGGCAACCCCTTAGCCTATAAAAGGAGGACCAAGGCACGGAGGAGGGAGGACAAGATAGAACAAGGTCAACCAAGGACAAGCACAAGCTAGAACCAGAGCAAGACTAGACTAGGGCTGCGGAGGTAGAGAGGAAGGTGATCTCCTCCGGGTCAGGATCTGTCCTTCTTCTACCTCGAGCCAAAACCCTTCCGGGTACCCTGTCCGGGAGGTTCCATTGTAAGCCACACTATGAAGAACTCATCAATCCAGACATGCAGGAGTAGGGCTTTTAGCCTCCGGGCGGCCTGAACCTGGGTAGCTCCTTGTGTCCCTTTGGTTGCATGCTTTGATCGTGGAGAGGAGATCTTGATCTAGACTCCGCCCAAGAAGACGATTCTCAGCCTCCTTCGCGCCCCGTGCCGAACCTAAAAGGGGTATCCTATACTCCCGGTGTCCGTGCAACGAGACACGACAGTGTTTAAGTTAGTAGATACCCTAGCTGCTGATACAATCATTGGGCTCACCTTTGAGGTTGATGAGATCACCACTGTCACGTTTGTTAGGCATGATGAGGCCAAGAACATGCGTTTAACCTCTTTTGGCAGAGAGACTTGGATCCTTTTTCTTGGGTTTCCTCTAGATTACCAGACGAGCTTTTATGTCATTCGGGCATTGGAAGACTTTGGTATGCTTTCTATGTGGCATCATCCTAGAGGAAATCTCAAGTATGTGCTTGCTAAAGTCTGGCTTGTGCATCCCAAGTTTGTGCCAAGAAGTCAGGTGGTTACTCAATTTGGTGGTGCTAGACACAGCTGACTGTTCCTGTGTTCATGCTCAGGAGTGTCGACTGGAATGCGCATTTTCATGAGGTGCTTGCTCCACCAGAGGATCCAGAGCCGGAGGCTGGGAATCCCCACCCTCGATATGGGACTGACCTTATGACAGAACAGATCTACCAGAACCAGCTTGCTGCTTGGCTCCAGCAAAACCAGGCGCACAATGCTTAGTTTAACCAGCAGGGCATGGTCATCAACATAATCTGAATGTTCCAGTGTAGCAGCAGAATTTGAACATCCAGGCACAGGTGGTTGATGAACAGATGAAAGTTGTTCATGATGCTCCAGATGGGATGATGGTTGACCCTCCACTCACTAACTTCCAGGCTATTCTGGGTGACCAAGGTGTGCCACTCCATGTTGGCCTGCCGCAGCCAGCTTCTAACTTGGCAGATAGTCCAATGTAGGCTTGGACTGATTCAATCAGCAGTCCTGAAACAAAGCAAGATGAAGCTGTTGTTGTGCAAGCCTTCTTTGTGGCTGATGTGATCAATGAGAATGCAAATGCGCTGGCTCTTGAGAACTTTGGGATGAAGAAGATGTATAGCAAGGAATTCTCTGAACTTCAGGTCTATAGTCTGTATTTTGTGAAAGCTCTTGCTTTGGGCCTAATTCCCTTTGAAAATGAAACTGTGGCCCAGATCTCTCTGCTGGAGGCGCTTGTTAAGAAGACGCTCATTCCAAGCCCACTTCAGTTCAGGATGGCACAGGTTCAGAATTTTCCTTTGTTTCACTGCTGGCTGGGAAACGAGCTGCTAGTGCTCTGAGCTACTTTTCCATGCCACCAAAGAAAGTTGCTCGCATTGTGGACCTTATCTGAAGATGATGAAATTCAGCAGGTGAATGGTCTCCAGCTTGCTATTATGGAGGCTGATCAAGCAGTTCAAGACCAGGATGGTAACAGTGACAGTAGCATTAATGTACCTTTTGTGACCACACAAGTAAGAAGAAGTCTGAGGGCTAATAAGTATGCTGGGTTCAAAGTGCCACTTGTTACTGATGCCAAGTTGAAGAAATCAAAGGTCAAAGCAATCAAAACTCCTCAGATTGTTGATGTGAATCAGGTTTTGGAGGGACAAGTGCCAGATAATGCCACTGTGGAGATCAAACATGTTCCACCTCCAACTCCCATTCCTCTGCTGCAGTGCATTGGAGTTCAGATGTGTGGTGTTCCCCCTGAAGAGGTGTCCTCTCATAAGCTGTTGACTAGCCCATAGGATGATGTAGACACTGAGGCTTAAACCTTACTTTTATTGTAATGAATTTCTTTAAAAAAGTGGCTTATTTTGTGTTGGAACATTACGGGGCTTAATGCCAGAACTAAACAGTTGGCTTTGATGAATGCTATTAAGTTAAGTGGTTGTGCTATCGTTTGCTTGCAAGAGACAAAGAAATCGCATTTTTGATATGGCTTTTATCAAATCCTGCTGTCCTAGTTCGTTTGATGAATTTGTATATGTGCCTTCCAATGGAGCTTCTGGGGGGCTAATTATTATTTGGAAAAGCTCAGTGTTCTCTGGTTTAGTCATGCATTGTCAACCCTTTGCTCTATTGGTCCATTTCACCTCCAAACAAGATGCTTTTTCTTGGACCTTAATGAACATATATGGACCATGTGCTGGTGATCTGAGAGATGATTTTGTTGATTGGCTCTATAATAAAAATATCCATGATGGAGAGGATTGGCTTAATGTCGGGGACTTTAATTTCATTAGATCTCCCACAAATCGAAATAAACAGGGGTAATGTTGATGATATGTTGTTGTTCAATGACATAATTAGATCTCAAAATCTTACTGAAATCCCTATCAAGGGTAGAAGCTTTACGTGGAGCAACATGCAGCAAGACCCCTTATTAGAACAACTTGATTGGTTCTTTACATCTTTACACTTGTCCATGTCTTATCCAGCTACTGTGGTGAATCCTCAAGGAAAACCCACGTCAGATCACACTCCTTGTGTCGTGTCAATTCAGACAAGTATACCTGGCAGCAAACTATTTCGGTTTGAGAACTATTGGACATCACACACTGGGTTTTTGGAGACTGTTGCAGCCAGCTGGACAAAGCCAACTCATAAGAGCAATAGTGATGCGAACCTCAACGCTAAACTTAAGCGTCTCAAATATGACCTGAAATTTTGAGCAAGAACATTTCGAAGCTGTCCATTTGCATTGATAATTGTAATAGAGCTCTATTGGAATTAGACAATCTAGAGGATCGAAGGGGACTAACTACTCCAGAAAATAACTTCAGAAAAATCATTAGAGCTCATCTGTTGAAACTTTTGGATTATCAGAGGCAATATTGGAAGAAAAGATGCACTATTAGGTGGACAAAATTTGGAGACGAAAATACAAAGTTCTTTCACTCTATTGCTACAGATATATATAGAAGGAATTCTATTGCTTTGCTCACATTGCCAGATGGTTCGCAAGTTACTTCTCATGTGGATAAAGAGAAGGTGATTTATGATGCTTACAAGGATAGGCTAGGCACTTCCCATAATCCAGTTATTGGTTTTGATCTTGCCTCCCTAATTACGCATGTTGATAATCTCGACTGTTTATCCACTCCATTCGCACATGCTGAGATTGATGATGTGGTTAAGCAGATGCCAAATGATAAAGCACCTGGGCCAGATGGTTTCAATGGAAAATTTCTAAAAACTTGTTGGCATATAATTAAGGAGGATATTTATCAGCTTTGCGATGAGTTTTATGATGGTAACTTAAATTTGGAGAGCATTAATACTGGATATATCACTCTGATCCCAAAAATTGGTTCCCCTGAAACAGTTAATGATTTCAGGCCGATCACCCTTCACAACTGCTGTCTTAAGCTCATTACAAAGGTCTTAGCCAACAGACTTCAGAAATTGATACTCCAGATCATTCACAAGAACCAGTATGGTTTTTTGAAAGGTAGAACCATCCAGGACTGCATTGCTTGGGCGTTTGAGTTCATTTTCCAGTGTGAATCATCTAAAAAAGAGATAATCTTGCTGAAGTTGGATTTTGCGAAGGCCTTTGATACTATTGATCACTCGGCTATGTTTAAAATTATGAAGCAGATGGAGTTTGATGAAAAATGGTTAAAATGGATAGAGTTGATTTTTGGATCAGGGTCTCGTCTGTTCTGCTTAATGGAGTTCCTGGGAGGCAATTCCATTGCAAAAGAGGAGTTCGACAAGGGGATCCCCTTTCACCTCTAATATTTGTCCTTGCTGCTGATCTACTACAGTCAGCAATTAATAAAGCTTTCAGAGATGGCCTCTTACAAGCCCCCTTTTCATCAGATTTTGGGATGGATTACTCAGTGGGTCAATATGCTGATGACACTATTATCATCATGCATGCTTGTTCTATGCAAATTGCTAAAATGAAAGAAATTTTGGATACCTATGCTCAATCTACTGCTTGCATATTAACTATCACAAATCAATCATGATCCCAATGAACGTTTCTGGTCAGAGAGCCTCGGATATTGCAACTATGATTGGCTGTGACGTTGGTGCTATGCCATTTACCTATTTAGGGTTGCCTCTTGGGACTACAAAGCCCACTGTTCAAGACTTGATGCCTCTTGTGGACCGAATTGAGAGAGCAATGACGGCTAATTTCATGATGATGTCGTACAGTGGAAGGGTTTCTGTCATTAATTCTCTGCTTACCTCCATTGCAACCTTTACAATGTGTGCTCTTAAGCTGCATCCAATTTTTTTGGAGCATGTGGATAAAATAAGAAGACACTGTCTGTGGAATAAAAAAAGACAAGATGGAGAACATTGCAATCCTTTGATTGCTTGGGATAAAGTATACATGCCGAAAGATAAAGGAGGGATGGGAATTCTCAACTTAAAGGTTCAAAATGAAGCCCTGCTGCTCAAATACTTACACAAATTTAACAGAGTTGACACGCCCTGGGTCACATTGATTTGGAAGGCCTATTATACCAATAATGTACCACATGCAATGGATGCTTGTGGATCCTTCTGGTGGAAAGATGTATGCAAACTTTCCCCTATCTTTAGGGGTATTTCAACCTGCACAATTGTTTCTGGGGATTCCATTCTGTTTTGGAAAGACGCTTGGGGAGATGGAATTGCTTCAGAGCTGTTTCTGAGAGCTTTCTCATTCTCCTTGGATGAGGATGTCTCAGCCAGAGATTTTCTCACAGCAAGCTCTCTGTCTGTTAACTTTAGCCTGCCCCTTTTCCCAGAAGCGTTGCAAGAACTAAGACAAGTGCAAAGAGCCACTAATATCATCACGCTGGATTCAGGAGAGCTTGACCAATGGGTCTACGTTTGGGGCTCCGAGAACTACTCATCGAGCCGATACTACAAATTCTGTTTCAGAGACATTGTGCCACATGAGTCTTTCAGGTGGCTTTGGAAAGCTAAGAGTGTGCCTAAAATCAAGTTCTTTTGCTGGCTGCTGCTATCAGATAGGTTAAACACCAGGAATATGTTGAGGAGGAGGCACTTTAACATTGGCAACAATTTTGAATGCTCGATGCGTGATGCTAGAGTGGAAGAGACTGTGGAACACCTCTTCTTCCATTGTAACTTTGCCTGGGATTGTTGGGCTGCACTGAATTTCCCCTTGTCTACTGATGCCTCACTTGACAGGTTGCAGCTGTTGACTCTTGCCAGAAATAATTGGCGAAAGGCCATGTTCATGAATATCTTTGTTGTCGCCTCTTGGAGTATATGGAAAGAGAGGAACAACTTATATTTTAATGGGATTACTCCTGCTTTGAGCTCCTGGACAACAAGATTCAAGGAAGATTTCTCCCTTCTAGTTCATAGGACTAAGGAGGAAAAACACTCTTTTATTACAACTTTAGTCTCCAGTCTCTAGCTTTTTGCAGTTTTGTAATCTAACACTCCTAACTCCCTTCACGTCATGTAAATATAGAGGCAGTAGGAGCCTTTCCTACTGTCATAAAAGTTTTTTTAAAAAAGAGTACAAACCCACGAGTACCTGACAACTACTCCCTCCATATCAAAATATAACACTTCTAGCTTTTTTTCTGCACGCATGTATCTAGAAATGTTTTAGTCTTAGCGAATATAAGATTTTTCGATAAGATAAACGCACGACTGGTTTGTGAACTTTACTGAGATTACTAATTTGATAATTGAACTTACGACATGTGTGTTGGTCACGTGCTCCTAGTAGATGAGTATATATTGGTCAAAATGGAGACATGTCGGATAAGTGGTACTTATCGTGGCGTGGTGACTGTTCGGTGGACAAACGATATGACCGTAATCTAGCAACCCCTAGGAGAACACCATATTCATTACTCCGATGCAGCAGCAGAAGCGCCAGTTTGTGTCTCGACCCTGACGACGTGCCGACGCCAGATGAGTTCATCGCCGATGACGCTGGCCCAACCATCGTATGTGGAGGAGTCAGTAGTGCCGCTGGTGCAATAGATCCTTGGAGTGAAGCCCCCAATTGCGTTACATTGTTCTGCCCAGCGATATGATTTGGGGATTTTGAGTAGGGTTCGGCGAGGGGCTAAATGGCTAATTTAGAACATATTTTGTGTGATTAAGTCATGTAGCTCTAGATGATGTAGCAAATATTTCTGATTCTAATTTTTTTATTCATTACTCCACTCCCGCTTCATGGAGGAGGAGTGGGAGTTGGGCTAGGAATTTGAGAGGAGCATGGGGAACAGATAACGTTTCTCTCCTCCGTCGGCGGGTCTCCACGTCGGCAATGAGAATAACTGTTGAAAATATTTGAGTTCACACAAGTTCAGAAGAATTCAAATGCTAGATTTGTGTTCGGTGGAGTTTGACCCAGAAAAAAGTCCCGGTGATTATTTGTCCTCTGATCTTCAGTCCCTACGCTTAACTTCAAACCTAAGGACATGTACAATGTTGGGTGCCCAAACGCAGGTGCATAAGGAGAGAGTCACTAAGCATCTGCCTAAGCTTTCTGCTCTCCAACGCTATCACTCTACTTAGGTGCTTGATGCATGTAAAATGCATACATGAACTTTGCACTTTAATTGCTTATATTCCAATCATATTTGCATCATATAAGGGTTATATCAATGTTTTATAATGAATTTTGGGAATATTCATTTATTTCCAATTTTTATGGAATTAACCCTGCACAGGCAAAAAACCCCATTTCTTATTTTAATGTTTCAGGGACCCAAACGTCAACGAAATCACCTGGAAATTTACGGGCGTCAATATTTGGAAGGAAGAAGACCTGTGGGCGAAGGAAGCGAACAAACGGAGGTCCGAGGACCAAACGGGGTGGCCCACGCGGCCAGGTACTGTGGCTGCGTGGGCCCACCGTTTGGCCCTCGTGGCTCCGTTGCCTTCGATCTTTTCTCCACCGACATCGTCTTGACCTAAAAACGCCTATAAAAAAGGTCCCCCGACGTTCTCTAGAAGGAGCGCCGCACAAACACAGAAACACCGAAACGGAGATCAGGAGCTGCAGATTGGAGGGGGAAAACTCCGGCGGGGCGCTGCCGGGGTGGTCTCCACCTTCTCCAACGACTTCTCCACCGTCTCCATGATGAAGGGGGTAGTCCACCCCCTGGATTTGGGTTTGTGGTGGTAACTTATGTATCTCTCCTCTCTTTGAGCTTCACTAATTAGTACCGTATGAGCTGCTGAACATGATTACGGTCATCTATGTAATTCCCATGGTGGATATTGTGGTGTGAGATAATATTTGTTATGCATTTACTGTTGTGTTGGATCTTTTATGACTTGTCATACTTTGGAGATATTCTATGATGCATGTGATGGTTTGATTTATGCATAATGCCTTGTTTATCTTTATCATGAGGTGATTGACACCACCAAGTGTAGATAGATGAGAGAGGTGTGGTCACACACACGAAATATAAATCATTGCACTAGTGTTTAGAATATTGTCCATTAAGAAGTATGATGTATGTGGGTACGGGATGGCCGATGTGACACGCATAGGTATTGAGTGACACAGTACCGCCCAACATCCTTTATCTGGGGGTAAAAAGAAAGAGTATGATGTGGGAGTGAGAGCAACCACGCTAGCCTTACGAGGGTGACCTAGCAACACAAATGAGTACTTCTTTCAACTATGTGTTTTAGGACATATAGCCGTTATAAAAGCTACCATTAAAACATGACAATTATGTGTACTTTATCTATAACATGATAATCACCATAGATGAGAGAGAGAGGATTAAGTGAACCCATGAACCCATGTCCATTGTTCCTATAAGAGAAAACCTTTGTCTTGTCCTCTTGCATTGAAGAGGATTGGGACACTTTTACATTCTTGTTTTACATTAAACTTCCATCCATCAACCACCTTGTTCTCCAAACTTGTTTAGTGCATAATCAACTAAAACTTGTGACACTTTAGTTGTAGGGAATAGATAACTTTTCCTTCTTGCTCCTGCGGATCGATACCTTACTTCCACATTGAGAGGTGCTACAGTGATCCCTGCTCTTGGGGGTAATCAAGTACTTTTCTGGCGCCGTTGCCGGGGAGCGTAGCGCTTAAGTTTCTATTCTTGTGTGCACTAGACTAAGCTTGGGGAGGTTTCTTTAACTTGTTTTATATCTTGCAATCATCTAAGCTTGGGGAGGTTCCTTTAAACTTGTCTGGTTGTAAGTTCTTCATTACTTTTGCTATGGGTTTTCTGTTTGATTATACACCTGAGGAACTTGCAACATTTACACTTGAGGAACTTGAAATATTACAAGAAGCTGATGATTTCTTTTCTCGAGCAGATGCTATTAAACGTAAAAAGTTAACTCTTGCTGCCATGGAAAGAACTAATATTTTGCAGGAAGAAGAGGACAAAAACCTAAGCTTGGGGATGCCCATGCAATCTCAAGAAGATGCTAAAAAAGAACAACTGGAGAATGAAGAGTTGGATCCCCAACTTCACCATCAACATATGATAGTAACACTCAAACTCAAAAACCTTTTGTTGGTAAACTTATTGATAATAATGAGGAGTGTTGCTTAAAATGCTATATGATAATGCTTTAGATGATGGTCCTATGCTTATTGATAATCCTCCATGTTTAGAAGTTGTTACTACATTATGTGAGGATAAAATGATATACTTGCTGTTTGTGAAATACTCTCATTCATGAGAGTCCTACATTATTCCTGAATTCTCCTAATAACACCATAGAGGAGAAATTTGCTTATGTTGAGAAATACTTATGTGGTTTGCAATTATCTTTAGTTCCAAATCTTTGTTGCAACCATGATATTAAACTTGATATTGATCTTAATAACTATTTTGAAAGAGGGAAGCATGCTAATGAATTCCAAAATAAATTTAATGATCCTCTTTATGTGCCTAAATTATCTAAGTTGGAAGATCTATTGGTTATATGGTTGAATACACTTCTATACTTGCAACTATTATGAGAGAGGAGGTTATGAGAACCCTCTTTATGCTACTAATAATTATGGGCTGCAAGTAACTTTTGTTAATATGCATTGGAAAACTTCATTCATATACAAAATGCCAATGCATAGAAAGAAAGTTAGACTTCGTTGTTATTACTTTTGTGTTCTATTTTTCTCTCAACCAGGTTTCAACTTGACTATTATTTTGATCGGTTTGAGAGCAACATGGGACCCTGGTATTATGCATGGAACACTTCCCAAGAAAGAGGGGAACATCAAAGTTCAAGCTCCCTCATGAGCTTCATCTTCAATAAACAAAAGTAAGAAGCCTAGCTATATGGCTATAAAGAAAGCGCTTTGCGGGAGGCAACCCGGTTATTTTTGTGTGTGATTTTTCTTTGTGTCCTCTTGCTGTAACAAGAGATTTTGTGTCTAGTTTAGTTTCTGGAGTTTTAATAAAGTGCCAAGTTTTACCCTTTTTGGTTTGAAAAGTTGCTTATAGCGTTCGGAGATTTTATTCCTGCACGAATCAGTGCACGGTATGATTTTTAATTCTTATTCTGTAACTCCGAATGAGCTCATATTTGAACTGTAGTTGCAACTTTTCATCCTCTGTATGCATGAATTTTTCGGAATTTTTCGAGAAAGTTTGGTAGGGTAGAAAAATACGTTTTGCTGCTGCTGTTTTTCTGGACAGATTCTGTCCCATTTTGTTTGATGCATGCTTTGAGCTTTTAAGTTGAATCTTTTTGATCCAATTGAGTTTATGAGTAGGCATACAACATTATACACTTTCTGGACATCTCATATGAATTTTTGTTCAAGGATTATATGCAGCAAGAAACATATTTGTTTATCACTATTAATGCACCCCACAGAAAAGAAATGGGAGAAACGGTGTTTTGAAGTTTTTTCACAGGGATTGGAGGAGATGCACCAAGAGCTATCCAAGGATGGTGAAGACCATAAGCTTGGGGATGTGAAGACAACCCCACTGGACCTACACACTCTCGGTTTGCACACGTCCAACTTCTGTTTTTCGATCGAAACACTTTATCGCATAAACTTGGAGCGTCTTTTGTTTGTTTTGGTTTGATTTGTTTGAGAGACCACCACACTATCATTTATATATGGGAGAGCTACTGGAAATATGGGTTGAAATATGTTGGATGCTTTTATAAGATTGGGAAAAGGGATGTTTGAGTTGATTTTTAATGATACATATAGTTGCATGATTCATGAGCTTGTTTATGAGTAATAGTTTGCAAATCCTTTTTGAAGAGCTATCACTTATTCATGTTTTGGTGCTGATTGTTATTTTACTTGGTTTAACATGGATTAGTTAGTTCTATGGACACTCATGCATGCATCTAGATGGTCAACTTTCTCCCTTTTGCTAGCCCAAACATTCCAACAAGTCAAAACTTGTTTCCAACACCTTCAACCAAAGTTATTCCAGTGAGTCCACCATATCTACCTACTAGCTATATGCTATTCCGAGTATGTTCATCATGATATTTGTGTTATCTATACCTCTGAATGAAAATGATTATGTTATTGATTGCCATGGGAAAAGTTGGTTATATAGCTCTCACGAACTTGATGCACATTTTACTATCATTGCATAAATAAAACATGACCCATTGTGATTAAGATTATGATGCTAGTGGCTTGATAAATGTTCGAGGTTGGGAGTTAGCCCATATGTGCTGTCACATGCAAAGCTTTCAACATGCTCCATTTAGTTGATATCATGTACTTTTGTTATGGATGCCTATCATGGTGAAATAGGGGAAATATAGTTTAAATGAGTTTGTATAAATGGTTAGAGAGACGCCTGGGCCGCTAATCTAAGCCATGCATCATTCATGGTGGAAATTTACTTACATGCTATGGTGAATTCTATGACACACCTTACAATAAAAAGCTATTCCAATGGTAAATAAAAAGGGTGTTGAGGTTTTCATCTTGTTTGTTTGTCTTGTCATTTTGATATGGGCTTGTTCCATATCCTGGGACAAGAGGTACCCCAGTTGACGCTCTTGATGATACTATTATTACTTACAATGATATAACTTGAACTTGCTTTGTTTCCAAGTTGAGTAATCATGGTGTAGGTACTTGTATTCAAGGGGCATGAGACATCCAACCTTTACTTTGTCAAGCACACTACTCATATTTGCTCTCACATTAAACTATAATCATTCAAGATGCTATGATAGGGGAATGAGAGCTTGACACCAAGTATTACCACATTGCAATCATTAACTTAAGTAGAGAGTTTGGAGGTTAGATGAAACTTATGCATGCTTTACCTCTACTCACTTATTCATCTTTCCAAAGTGTCCACCAAATATTCAGATTTTCATCATCACTCTATGACCACATGTATGCAAAAGTAAGAATGTCCATATTACTTGCTACTATGTTACACTTTGTGAACTATCAATGAACATCCTTGTCTTGAATACTTGATATCACTTCATAAACTATTTGCATATTGCTACTCCTTTGAAGAATGAATCATTTGACTATATGTAGCAATTGTAATCATCTTTGATATCCATTGTTAAGTATTAAATTGCAAAGTCCATGTTAGTTTTATCATCTTCATACTCGAGGACGAGCATGGATTAAGCTTGGGGATGTTGATGCATGTAAAATGCATACATGAACTTTGCACTTTAATTGCTTATATTCCAATCATATTTGCATCATATAAGGGTTATATCAATGTTTTATAATGATTTTGGGAATATTCATTTATTTCCTATTTTTATGGAATTAACCCTGCACAGGCAGAAAACCCCGTTTTCTTATTTTAATGTTTCAGGGACCCAAACGTCAACGAAATCACCTGGAAATTTACGGGCGTCAATATTTGGAAGGAAGAAGACCTGTGGGCGAAGGAAGCGAACAAACGGAGGCCGAGGCCAAACGGGGGGCCCACGCGGCCAGGTACTGTGCCGCGTGGGACCCACCCGTTTGGGCCTCGTGGCTCCGTTGCCTTCGATCTTTCTCCACCGACATCGTCTTGACCTAAAAACGCCTATAAAAAAGGTCCCCCGACGTTCTCTGGAAGGAGCGCCGCACAAACACAGAAACACCGAAACGGAGATCAGGAGCTGCAGATTGGAGGGGGAAAACTCCGGCGGGGCGCTGCCGGGGTGGTCTCCACCTTCTCCAACGACTTCTCCACCGTCTCCATGATGAAGGGGGAGTAGTCCACCCCCTGGATTTGGGTTTGTGGTGGTAACTTATGTATCTCTCCTCTCTTTGAGCTTCACTAATTAGTACCGTATGAGCTGCTGAACATGATTACGGTCATCTATGTAATTCCCATGGTGGATATTGTGGTGTGAGATAATATTTGTTATGCATTTACTGTTGTGTTGGATCTTTTATGACTTGTCATACTTTGGAGATATTCTATGATGCATGTGATGGTTTGATTTATGCATAATGCCTTGTTTATCTTTATCATGAGGTGATTGACACCACCAAGTGTAGATAGATGAGAGAGATGTGGTCACACACACGAAATATAAATCATTGCACTAGTGTTTAGAATATTGTCCATTATGAAGTATGATGTATGTGGGTACGGGATGGCCGTGACAGGCATAGGTATTGAGTGACACAGTACCGCCCAACATCCTTTATCTGGGGGTAAAAAGAAAGAGTATGATGTGGGAGTGAGAGCAACCACGCTAGCCTTACGAGGGTGACCTAGCAACACAAATGAGTACTTCTTTCAACTATGTGTTTTAGGACATATAGCCGTTATAAAAGCTACCATTAAAACATGACAATTATGTGTACTTTATCTATAACATGATAATCACCGTAGATGAGAGAGAGAGGATTAAGTGAACCCATGAACCCATGTCCATTGTTCCTATAAGAGAAAACCTTTGTCTTGTCCTCTTGCATTGAAGAGGATTGGGACACTTTTACATTCTTGTTTTACATTAACTTCCATCCATCAACCACCTTGTCCAAACTTGTTTAGTGCATAATCAACTAAAACTTGTGACACTTTAGTTGTAGGGAATAGATAACTTTTCCTTCTTGCTCCTGCGGATCGATACCTTACTTCCACATTGAGAGGTGCTACAGTGATCCCTTGCTCTTGGGGGTTATCAGTGCTTCAGTCGTGGGCCTGTCTGCTTAGCACTCAGCTTAAGCACTTATGACCTCCAACGCATGGAGCAGAACGAATAAAAAATTATTGAAGACAATATTTGAGCCACATGCATCAAGCAGGTACCGGGGTAGGCACCGTCCAGTCGTGTATACTGGAAAAGGAGCAGTTATTTCCGGACTAAGATCCCGTGCCTCGCCATGGTCAAGGTACAAATGAACAGTAGTATGCCTTGCTGATTTGGTCGTTGGATGGAAAATAGACGTACAAGATTTAAAACTGTAGCAGTGCACTGCAGCAGTTGTACTGTTCGGCGACGCTGTACAGAGATACTGTAGCGAATGTTTGTGTCTGTAGCACCGAGGCTGTTCATGTTCATCCAGACCATCAATTCTCGATCCAACGACTAGAAAAGGGGGTCAAGGCATGTTCACCGGTGCCTTGTCCATGGCAAGGTACTGGATCTCAATCCGTTATTTCCCTTAGAGCATCTCTAGCAGAGCCCGCAAAAGGCCGAAACCCACAAAATAACCGCCCGATGCGGATTTGAACCCGTAAAAACGCAGAGAACAGAACCCGCAAAACTGGCCGACCCGTAAACGTTTTTAAGGGCCCCTGTGAATCCGGCCCTCGGAACCGAGAAAACTAGGTTTCCAGCCCCAGCCTGCAGACGGAACCTCATCCGCTTCTATCGTTGGCGCGAGCGAAGCTTCAGCCCCCGAACCGCCGCCGCCGCCACCGCTTTCTCTTCCCCTACTCCGGCCAATGCGCGCCTTGCCCCGTCGTTGCCATGAGCTCCTCGGACCCGTCACTGGTGACCATCCCGGTCGGGGCGGCGCCATCGACAGATCCAGCTGGCCGGAGTGAGCTCGGCACCGCCGCCGCCACCGCTGCTCCATTGGCGCCCACGAAGCGGAAAAGGCTGGGCACCACCGGCGTGGCCCAAACCTTGGTTGCGGCTACCGCCGCCGCGGCTCCGGAAAAGAGGGCGCCCGTGCGGAAGGTCAGGGCCAGCGGCGCCGCTGCTGTAGCCAACGCGCCCGTGCCCGGCGCCGAAAGGTATGAACAAAACCACCCTCCGCCGCCTATTTGTCAACACACTCTTTCAAATTGCCCGACGCCGAAATTGTTCTTTCAAATTGCAGCACGCAAGCTTTCATGGACATGATTGGGTCGGTTGAGATCAACCACCCTCCGCTCGGCAATTTTGAGTACAACGAGGCGGACGGTGGCGTCGATGGTGGTGCGGACGAAGAAGACAACGACGTCGAGGAGGTGGACGGGGCAGGACTTTCCCGGAGAGGTGCGAACTACATTGTTTTGGAGGACCAAACATTGATCCGTGCTTGGGAGAGTATTTCTCTCGATGCAACTCACGGCGTTGATCAAACCAAGGATCGGTATTGGCAAAGAGTGGAGGACAAGTTCTTCCAACTCATGCCTCGCAATGGCCGAACGGTGCCTCGGACCTTTCGATCACTACAAGGCCGTTGGGAAAGTATCAAAACAATATGTTCTCGGTGGAGTGGATGCTTGCAACAAGTGATGAATGCTCCTCCGAGTGGTACCGTAGAGGGTGATTGGGTGAGTTAAAAACCATTGCTATTGTTCACCGTAGGTATATGTAAACCATTGCTATTGCTCACCATTGGTACATGTTGGAACGCATTGCAAGAGAAAGGTTCAATGACATGCCCGCATCCAAGAAGAAACCATTTGTCCTTGATCATTGTTGGAAACTTCTCCAACATAGCGAGAAATGGAAGTTGAGGGACCAAGAGCCAAAAAAAGGAGAAATACGTGTTGAGGATGACTCCGATGATGATCAAGGTGGAGGAACAAGAACAAGCCCGAAGGCAACAAGAAAGCCAAGGCAAGAGTGGCGAAACAATTTGAGGCAGAAAGCTTGAGAGAGAAGCTTGATGAAATGGCGAAATCCAATGAGCTCATGATGACCAAGACATTGGAGGCAAAACACCAATTGGCCGAGAAGAAAGCTGAAGAGAAGAAAGAAAGGTGGGAACTACTCTGTGAAGAAGGGAAGCACAAGGCCCAGATTGAGGCTAAAAGAGCCTCAGCGGAGGAGAACAAGTCTGTGGCCAAGCTCTTGGCCGAGGAGAACAAGATCATGATGATGAACCGAAGTGAAATGGATGAAGTCACCTTGGAGTGGCATGACATCACAAGGAAGGAGATATTGCATCGAAGGAAACAATCGATGGAAAAAGCTAGCGGTTGTGGTGGCTTGGTGTAGGTGTCTCGATGATGCGAATGGCCTTTTGGATGCAATTTTTTGGTCATACCAATGGGAAACTATGTTAATTGCCGTATTTCGATTCAAGAAACTATATTATTTGCTATAGTAATGTCGAATTTGTGAGCAATTTGACATACTTTGATATTCATGCCTAGTTCATGTTTTGTGTACACAGTTTCTAAAACGAGGCGCGACGGAGCAGAAACCGCAAAGCCAAACCTCAAAACAGAATATGCTCCGCCGCGCCTCGTTTCTAGCCAAATAACGCGCGTTCCCCGACGCTTAAAAGTGTTTTGTGGGTTCGCGTTTTGCAGGCTCTGCTAGAGATGCTCTTAGGGCATGTACAATGCAAGATGCTTAGGGAGGTGCTTACAAAAATAAACCGGTTTTTGTTTAAGCACCGGTGCTTATTTACACTAGGCAGATACCTAACTAGACACCTTTCCTATACAAATAAGCACCGGTGCTTAAGAAAAATATTGATTTATTTTTGTAAGCAGTCCATTGTACATGGCCTTAGCAGCGACGAGGCATCAAAGCCAAACTAGGCACTCTGTGCCTCCTGTAAGCACCGAGCGAGTCTGGCTTGCGAAAATAAACCCGGTTTTTCTCTTAAGCACCCAGCTTAAGCGTCCCAAACTTGCGGATGTATCAGATAGCTAAATTTCCAGAAGCCTCGACGGCTCGACTCCACGCCGTCAGCCCGTCACTCTGGTCGCTTTCCCTCCCTCCCCCCCCCCCCCCCCCCCGGTCTCGTCGACGGCGACCAGCACACGGCCGGTGCTGTCGGTATAATTACCCCCTCTCCTCGTCCTGTTAGATGATCCGATCTGAATCCATCGTCGATTTCGTGGCCTCTTGCTCACCGCATTTTAGTAGTATACAGGGCTACAGGCACATCGATGTCCTCGTCTAAGCTGCGCGCCGCCGCCTCGAGCTCAGGCATCCTGCCCGCGGACGCTCTGTACGAGATCCTTCTGCGCGTCCCCGCCAAGGACCTCTGCCGCTCCCGCGCCGTCTGCCGGGCGTGGCGCGCCCTCACCTCCGACCCGCTCTTCGCCGCGGCGCACAAGTCCCGCCGCACGGCCCCGCTCCTCGCTCTCGGCTACCGCAAGAACATCAAGGAATCCGGTATTGATATCGTGGACTTGTCCGGCAATATCCTTAGGCGGATCCCAAGCATTGAGGCTGACATTTATTCGGGGAACCAGTGTCGCAGTTTCCTTGTTTTAAGCATTGACAATGGCATCCGCGTGATGCCTACCCATCTCGACCGCATCTGCTTCACTAGAGCGTTCCATTTGTTGGGCCTGTGGTTACTTAACCCGGCCACTGGAGCTACTATCGTCTTGCCGGAGTGCCACGCAGAGGAATTGGCATGCGAGATACGGAAGGAATACGATATCAAAGTGGTGTCTCATGCTTTTGGGAAAGTCACCTCCACAGGAGAGTACAAGGTGCTCCGCGTTAGTATGCTTTGCAGGTATGGTAGTCAGGTATGCGAGGTTATCACCCTTGATGACATTAACTATGGGAGGTGGAGAAGAAAGCAGAACCCACCGTCACGAATTTGTAGCAGCCAACAGATGAGATCTGTGATCGTCGACGGGGTGGTGTATTTCTTGATTGATTATGTCACCTCTCGTTTGACTGTTGAACCAGCCAGCATAGCTTCATTTAACCTCGAGAAAGAGGAGTGGATGGGGACTATCCGAGGTCCGGCACCGGTGCTCAAGTTTATCCAAGACAGTGAGAAGTCGAGTTATATGAAACCTCATATTCCGTTATCGTTGGCAGAAATGGATGGCTGCCTAGTAACAGTTCACAATGCTCATGACGGGTTTATGGACTTGTGGTTCCTCACAGATATTGAGAATGATATCTGGGTTAAGAAATACAACATTCCTTTGCATGTTCCTGAGGTTTTTGTGCCTCCTTTTCTGATGTTACACGATGGAAGGATCTTGCTGAGACATGGCTTGCGAACACTGAAATATTATGATCCAAGAACTGGGAACTATGCTGATGAGTTGGAAGTAAGTGATTCCAGATATATTGCCATCTACACAGGAAACCTGCTGAGTTTGTAGATTAGCTCTTACTGACGAGGTGAGCATTGTGTTGTACTTTCTGTTGTTTACCTATATGAAAAAACAATAGCGAGTCCATGTACTGGTGCATACATCAATGAAGAATCACTTTTGTGCTTCACATAAATCACTTATTGTCAACCATTTTCTGTGAATTTTTTGCATTTTTGTAGTTTCATGATCCTACTGTCTTATAATCCATGGTAAGGAGTTTGGTAAGTGACGTATTGTGTATTTATTTGGTCTTATGTGCTAGTTGATTAGAAACAAAGATTTGAAAGGCGGGGTTTCGGACATTCAGAGAATGAAATTCTGCGCTTGCAACATCCAAATAGGCTGTGTATAGTGGTTTACTTAAAAAAAATATGGGTATAGTATCATAATTTGTTCCTTCCGTTGAAATAAATAGTGTCAATAAATTTGGCCACCGAGCAACACAAATGGAGGGGTAAATCAGATTTACGCTTGCTGTGCTGGGTAGACATTTTTTGAAATTAATTGCTTGCATAACATATGATACTAGCAATCATTGGCATTCCTCCCATCATTTCTGATGCACCTCATTAGATTTATTTATGCAAGGGATTATCCATGATTTCTGTTACTAAGTGCATGTCTACAAACAAGAATAAAACATCAGACTCAGTCCTGATGATTCAGTATGCTGTTATTTGCCAGGGCATGGTGTACTGGTCAAGGCGAATACATAGTCGAGAATGATTCATTGACCAAGGAAGTCTACAAGTTCCTTTTCAGCTTCCATCTACAATGCAATGTAAGGGAGTGATCAGTCGTGTGCTGATAGGAGAAGCTCGAACTTAACTCTGAAACTAGGGCGTTGTGCATGAGGGATGGTGTGAACATTGCATAAAACTGTATTTTGACGGTTGGGGATCTGTTAATGTGACCCATGACTGCACTTACATGGAATCTATTTGAAGTTACTGTCCTATATTCTCTTGAAGAATATTTCGAAACATATTAATACATGAAGTAAACATGTCGGATAAGGCTTGTTTGTTTTGATATCCTGTTAACTTTTCCTTCGGCATAAAATATAAATTATTTGACTTAGTCTTCAACACCAGTGGTGACAGCTGATAAGATCCCATATTCCCATTCAATGTATCAGGGGAAACTGTTCATTTTTTTCAAGTATAGTGTTTAGGAATGACAAAATTACAAAGATCTATATAGTATGGTCTGGAGCCAGCATCTGGTAAAAAAACCAAGTACTGACGCTTCTATTTCCTGTTGAAGGCAAAGACCTCAGGCGTTACCTTTCATGACATGATTGGCATGCTGAGATAATCAGCCATAGCTCAAGGACGATTACAGAGTGTAGGGTAAATTGTTGGTGCATCTCAGAATGAAGAGCTTGTATGACTGTTCAGTTTTTTTCTTTTTCGGAAAGGAGGATAAGTGGATAACCCCTTACTGTTCAGTTGTCTGATACTAGTAAACAATTGATTACAGGAAAAAGATTGTTTGATCAGACCATGATGCATGTACTAAGCGACCAAGAAAAAGCAACAGCTACAAAAAAATGGAGTATTTTATTTTGAATGGATTTCCATTTGTACTGTAAAAACCCCTTAGGCCCAGTCCGGCCCATAATACTCGGAGCACCTCAATTGTCGACCCAAAACCCTCGACCGGTCACAACTGACTCGCCGTCGTTCCCCCCGCACAGCGACGGCGGCCTCCCCGACTACACGGCGGCGCTGCCTGCGTTCCAACCGCCTGAGTTATCTGTGTGAGCATCCATCCCCCTCCTCAGCACAACCCCGTAGTCAATTTGGAGGCCTCGCTTGCTCGCCGCATCTGTTACTACAGCCATGTCGTCTTCGAAGCTGCGCCCCGCCGCCTCCAGCTCGGGCGACCTGCCCCTGGACGCGTTGCACGAGATCCTGCTGCTACTCCCGGCCAAGGACCTCTGCCGCCTCCGCGCGGTCTGCAGGGCGTGGCGCGCCCTCACCTCCGACCCACTCTTTGCCGCGGCGCACAAGTCCCGCCATACGGCCCCGCTCCTCGCTCTTGCCTACCAGGATGACAAAGGAAATGGTGTTGATATTGTGGATTTGTCTGGCAATGTCCTGAGGCGGATCCCAAGTATGGAAATAAACATTAAAATGATGGTGTCTGGCAGAGTCGCTGGGCATATTTCAAGCATTGAAAATGTCACCCGGGTGCTGCCTACCCATCTCGACCTCGTTTGCTTCACCAGAGAGTATAATTCTTTGGGTCTTTGGGTACTTAACCCGGCCACTGGAGCTACCCTTGAGTTGCCGGAGTGCCGATCGGAGGAATTGGAGCGCGAGCTACAGGGTAAACACCTAATCAAAGTGGAGTCGTGTGCTTTTGGGCAAGTCTCCTCCACGAGAGAATACAAAATTCTCCGCGTTACTGGATTTGGTGGTATACGTGGTAGTCAGGTATGCGAGGTTATCACCCTTGATGGCATGAACCATGGAAGGTGGAGAAGAATGCAGAACCCCCCGTCACCTCTTGGCACCAATCACCAGAGATGTGTTGTCCTCGATGGGGTGGTATATTTCTTGATTGATTTCTTCACCTCTTTCTCTTACTCGGCGGTGATGACTGTTGAACCAGGCAGCATAGCTTTGTTCAACCTCGAGACAGAGCTGTGGATGGACAGTATCCCAGGTCCTACATCGGTGCTCAAGCTTATCCAAGATAGCGAGGAGTTCTGTTACATAGACCTTAATTTGCAGTTATCACTGGCCAAATTGAGTGGCTGTCTAGTAACAGTTCACAATATTCATTTTGTCTCTATGGACTTATGGTTCCTCACAGATAATGAGAATGGTATCTGGGTCAAGAAATACAGCATATCTTCACAAGTTGCTGAGTATTACGTGTATCCATTTCTCGTATTAGATGATGGAAGGATCTTGTTCAATCATGGAAGAGGATTTCTGAAATGTTACGATCCAAGGACTGGCACATATGCTGATGCGTTGGAAGTAACAGATCCCGGATCTATCGCCATTTACACAGGAAACATGCTGAGTTTATAGACCAGCTCTTACTGATGTGGTGAGTACTGTATTGCGTTTCCGTTGTTTATCTTATCTTTCATATGGGAAATATTTAGTGAGTCAATGTAGTGGTGCATGCATCAATGAAGGAATGCGTTTGTGCTTTCAAAATAGATCATGTCTTGTCAACCTTTTCCTGCAAAGTTTTTACATTTTGTTAGTTTTGTTTTTTCCCCTCATATTCTAATGGTAAGGAGTTCGGTAATTTGTCTATTGAGTTGTTTTCTAGTCTTTGGTGTCGTGACTGATCGGAAACAAGGATTTGAAAAATGAAAATCCAGAGCATAAACCTCTGGGTTGCAACAGCCAAGTAGGCAGTATACAGTAGTTTACTTCAATATCGGAATTCATACTTTGTTCCTTTTGTTGGACTAGATAGTGACAGTAGATGTGGCCACTGAGCAACACAAATGGAATGCTAATCGGGTTCACGCTTTCTGAGTTCAGAAGTAATTTTTTAATTAATTGCCTGCATTGCAGATTTTAGCAACGATGTGCATTCCTCTCATCATTTCCGATGCACTTCATCAGGTTTAATTATGCCAAGGGATAATATCTGTGATTTCGATTACCAAGTAGTACTACATGTCCACAAAACAAGAAGATGATATTAGCACATTTCTATGTTGCAGAACTATGGTAATCGGACCTAATCATATAAAACAGGGATACCATCATGTGTTAAACCAGGGCACTTCCAGTGAACAAAAGCTCTCTAGATTTTCAAACATCCACAATATCATCCTTCAATTAATTTTGTTCGTGGGGCCTGTATCCTTCATTTTCAGCAACTTGCTCCATAGTCTTGGTGATCCAAGAGAAAATATCCCAACGTTCGCACTCCGGTTCAGTCCTTCTATAGAGCTTCTAGGGTACAAGATATTGGCTTCCCATTTCATTTAAACTAGATCCCCTGGCGCGGCTTGCCGCGCGCCACCCGCCGTTGACACTGGTTTCAGATTTGCAAATCGCTATGATAAACATTCTTATATAACACGATAGTCAAACACTAATAGGTTCTTCACTACAACATTTATGATCATCACATCGATTCTTAAACTTAGATAGCGGAGCACATAAATATAATAGGCAGTACGATAAATACACATTAGTACATATATACTACTGGCACTGATAGGTAAGCAGGGGATGCTGATGGAGAGGCATCACATGATCATCTACATAGAGATAGTCCATAGCGCAAAGCCCATAGTTGTCATAGATGTTAGCATCATCAACTCATCATAGTTGCTCTCTGTGCCATGCATTGGTGAGGAGAAGGGCTTGGGTAGTAACCTGGCACTATTCATGATGGCCATATTAGATCAGTTTTGTAACTGATCATCTGCATAGAGAATATAAGCTTCAGTAGGAAATGAATAATTTATGCAACTGAAAGGAGAGCAACAATGTGTGAAGTGCCATATTAGATTAGTTTTGTAATATCAATTCAATGATGTACAGACATAACCTCCATATATATGGCAGGTACACACTATCAAGTCAAGAACCTATTATAAATAAAGGAGCTGGGACTTGGGAAATAATTAATAAGATGATGGCTTTCCATTTGACTGCCGTCTGGAAAGTATCATGATAAATGACATTAACTGACAATCTTTCATAAATAAAGTAAGGTGAATATCCCATCTTGAAAGGCCTAACAGAAGCATCAGGACGTAGGCACTCACATAATTAATGGAGAAAACAAAGGTGCTAATATTACTTGGTTAGCAGAGTTTGCCAAATCTGATCAAAAGAACGTTATGTAGAGAAAAGATAAAGAGGTCCTAAACGAATAGGTAAACAAAGATTTTAACTTCAATGTCGTGGACGCATGAGTGTGTAACAGTAGCTTGTGCACAAGTGGTTTGAGGCGGCTTGGTACCTGTTTTAGAGTAGCCGAGGTCGGACATCAGTTGTCTTCCTTATGGTGTTAATAATGATAACAGGTTACGCCAAATATTTAACCGTATGGTGTTACAAACAGAAATGTTTTGGTACTGTGTACGCAAAAACTTAGAAGTAATGTTAAATATGGTAAACCTAGAAAAGATAGCCATGCTAAAAAGCCTTATATGTGCAAAATGATGCAGGGTATCTAAGACGCCATTGTGGCTTACTGAACAGTGCCAGGTTCAGAAAAGTTTATATTGATCTAGATATTCAGTTTTCCCGAGGAACAAAGAATTTAGATGTGCGTGCAGATGTAGAAGAATTCTCATGAACTATAGGCTAAAAAACAACGCTGATTCGTTTCACAAAGGTAAGTTATTTACATGAATTAAATAAGTAGGCCGAACCAAAAGGATATTTTCTCCATCTTTAGAGGAAAAGGAATTCATATTTCAATATGATTTCTTTAGCTTAAAATTATTGTATGACTTCATATCGCTAGTTCGGTTGGTAAAAGATTCAAATATGTAGGAGAACTTCTATCGTTAGTCATCTGGAGGCTGCATACATGCAGTATTACAGGAAAACTTTACGCAATTGGATTGACATCAGAATAGAATTTAGCAATTGTGAGCAATAAGAAAAATTTGCAAGAAACTGGCAAGTTGAATATAAAACCAAGCTAAAAGATAATTAATCATGTGCACTGCAAAACAGGCTGCCTATTGTACCTGATCTGTGATTGATGGGACCATATATGAAAGCTTAATTCTGATTAATTACATGTGGGACAACATATAGTGGAGAGGGTTGGAATGCTAGTATGGATAAGAATTGGGTGGCTCATGAGCTTGCGCAAAAGGGCTCACGTGTTTCCTTGCTTTATTTTTCATACGATTTTCTGAGTTCACTAAAAATTGGCATGGTGTCACTCCCCCAAGAATAGGGGCCCACAGGGGGTAAAATCATGTGCAGGGAATATGTGGAGCTACCCTCCAAACTTAACATGCAGTAGAAACTTGCTAATAGAACATGAAGCCGAAATAGACAGTCTAATCAACGATGCATCATTAGATGTGTAGTTGGCACAAGCACTTTGTGACAAACAATGGATAAGTGGATCATAGCACTACAACAACAACGGAATGAATCAACTAAGCACACCCGGAAACCATGAAAATATATTTCTAACCCATAAATTATGGACTATATATTAATAGTAAGATTTTATTTGTTCTTTCATACTGAGTAAGTACATGGAAAAGACATTCACAAAAGCAAGACAATACAGAAAACTTAATTTCTTGACTTGTTTTAGTACAATGCATTCGATATCCAAAAAAATTGAGTTCCTCCAATCATGGCAAGGACATGGTTCTGATAAGTAATACAGAGCATATACCTTTTCATTCTGCATTGGTGTCTCTCCCTACGCAAATGGACCTGCCAGAATCTGCTACAACGTGATACCTGAAGTTATGCACAACAATATAACCTGTAAATAGGAACCAAGAATCCATAATGAAACACATAAAGCATCAGGAGTTGTTTCATGCGCACCATTACATGATTCGCTTAATTAGGAAAATAGATAAATACAATTGAACTGTAATATGCGCAGCATTACATGATTTGCTTAATTAGGAATGCATGAGTTATTTCCAAACATAGTGAACCATGTTCACAATCAAGCCGGGGAGGTTACTGGCTACCACACCGATAGTCATGTCTAGGGAGCAATTTTGTTAGACCAATTGCAACGTCACAGAATTGAGTGAAATAGTATATTCAAAAGGCAAGTCATCTCCAGCTGCAGTTCAATTTCAGAAAAAGAATAGTAGGCAGCCGAGCATACACACTAAAAATGAAATTCTATATTAGGTAGGCGAGCATAAAGATTTCATGGATTGATCTTCCCCTTTAGCTTGGTAGGATTATCATCAAACAACATGTAGGCACAGGTAAAAATAATCTCCACAAACAACATGAAAAAGAAAGAAGTAGAAGAGACGGTTACATGCATTGTTGTCAAATTTCTGAAGCGCACCTTCCCAATAGTAATGATAATCTTTTCACCTGTATTAACAAAATCAGATTTAAGTAACATCATAGTCAGTATATAAGATCAATTTAATTATATCACACGAGCATGATGCAAAGAACATCACTAATATCCGATACATTAGGACATTGGTAGGTCACATGCAGCAGCAAATTCTTTGCAACATCAGAAGAGAGAAGACACACTATTTGAGCAAGATTAGGCCATATGTAGTTATGATACAGTTATCTAAATTTTAAGCTGCAAACAAAGCTATGCAAACGTTAATTAATAGAAAGCCCAAGGCTAGTATATATTTTGATATAAACAATTAATCATATACATTTTTACCAAAATTAATATCCACTAAGGGAGTAAATTAATTAAATGCAGAAGGCCTATGTAAATTGGCAAAGCTATGCAAACGTTAATTAATAGAAAGCCCAAGGCTAGTATATATTTTGATATAAACAATTAATCATATACATTTTTACCAAAATTAATATCCACTAAGGGAGCAAATTAATTAAATGCAGAAGGCCTATGTAAATTGGGAAGAGAGGAGGTGCACCATGGCCACGGATGGGCTGAGTTGCATTCCACGTTGGTCTGCCATGTCCGTGTGTGCCAAGTCTTTTCAAGAAACAGGTGTATGGATAATCTGATTCCAGAATTGAAGATGAACAAATGAAAGTAGAGCAAATATTAGCATAGGCCATTGGACTGATGTAGGTCCTGGATGAAGAAATCTAGATAGATCACAGCAATGCACATGCTGATATAGACAAAAAGCTCTAATCTTATACTCTGGTCGAATCGTACATGAGCTTTAGCTTCGCACATTATAATCAGGATTAGGAAGACAAGAACCTGCAGATGGCTAAACAAATAAAATAAATCAGAAATTCCACTTAGTTGGGGAAACTAATTAATGTTGATTCTTTGGTACAAAACAAAATATGGAAATAATATTTTAAGCGTACACATATTTGGTCTAATGGCAGGATCCCATGATAAACATAGTTCAATTCAGTTAGTGTTTAATCCAAACATTTGTTATCACAAAAGTTGAATCCATATTATTTAACCAGTAAATGGAGATGTAGAAAATATGAGAGCTAATCCAAACGTATCTGTATCACACATGCATAATCCATATTTCTGATTCTATTGCAAGGCTAAATTTCAGGGAAAAAAGAGAAACTACCGAGTAAACAACACAGAGCTATGCCATGGATTACTCCCCATGCAGGAATTCCGTCGAACAACTTGTAAGCATTAGATAGAATAGATTCAGCACAAAGAAATATGAGGATTTGTGTGCGTACCTGCAAGACGGTCATGTTGTTGCATCTATATATTGAACACAAGAGAGGAGGGGGAGACGGAACACAACACCAATGGAACCTAGAGACGGGAGACACATCTAGAACATATAAATTGACCTCTCAGGATAATCACACAAAGCTATATTGCCCCATAAGTAAACTGAACCACAAATCTAGCAATCCCAGTTCACATACATCATCTAAAAAGTCGTTCTATGACCTGCAAGAACAAATAGACACAGAGCTAGAACAGAGATAATAACTAATCAAGCCACTGTTTCTAGAGTAGAAAGACAATTGTGCAATATCACTGACAAAAGTGGCCATACACACAACTAAAGCTACCAAGGTAAGAAATAAACAACTCAGCTTATTCACTGGCTAAGTTTTAATAATTAGCATTTTTTAATTATTTTGCACAGCAACTACTACATTGGCACGCGGCAAGGGAACACAAAGCAATGGTAGACTCTAAGAACATAGATCAATGGGTCCTCTTCTTATTCATGTCTCAAGAGCCTAGAAAATATATATCAAGTGAACCACATAATAGGCAACCGCATTGTGTGCTGCCTACCTAACTACCAGCCGTGGATACGAACGCGCTACTGGCAAAACAGTCAATACAGCCGGATATCAACAATCATGTAGCTGTAGCAAAATGAAAATTTTAAGATAACACCAAAATGATGAAGGCACCAGCAAGTCCAACTATCTCCTACACCAAAATGAAAAATAACAGATAATAAACCATTTAAAAGTATACCAACCTGGAACCAAACCAATCAAGGAGCTAGAATATAAAAGGTGGAACACAAAGAAAGGAAAATAATCAAGTGAAGAAAAACTATAGCCAGATGATAGGCACATATTATAAAGCTGTTGATGTACTTCAGGGGTTTACTTCAATTCTAGAGAGCATCCTAATCCCCAAGAGAGCATAGCCTATATTATTATATATGGGACTGGTGCAGCTAGTGCTTTAGAGAAGAAAATCAATTCACATCATGAATGCAACATGTACAATAATTGTCACTATTAGAAGTATCTCACTGTTACTTTGATAATGCTATTAGATAAGTTGTTTATTTAACACGAGACAATTAGCCATAAAATGCAGTAATACGTGTAAATTTGTGACCACGTTACATTGTAAATTAACCTTTGCTTATTGCTTACAGATTTGTAAGGAAAGATATGGAAATAGCATTAGTACACAAAAAATTGAAACACATATGATGCTATTACGGACAATACAAAATGGAGAGGCAAACATGTGATGAATGAAAGCACGTATGAAACTGGTATTCCCTGTTGACAGGAGAGCAGCATGGAACAAAATGTAGATCATGATTATTTTCTTAAATAATACACCAACAGCTATGAAGAAAAATAACATCAAATTGCATAATAATGAAAGAATAGCATCTCAGATTAACCAAAATTAAAGCAACATCAGTGCTATTACCACGAATAATAATCAAAATTGAAATGACTCATGATATTTGGAAAATCCTCACCTCTTGTTTTGGATTACACCAAGAAGTATAAACATAAATCCATATTATCCTTGATCTTCTCTTTTCTTTGAGCCTTTCAAAAATAGCTTACAATTTAATTTATGAATCAACTTCCCTGATTATGCAAGCTGCAAAAAAACAGGGCCCACTTCGTCACTTCCAAATGGAACAAAGAAATTGACAATAAGATAGAGCAAAGATGATATGAAATTACCCTAAATTCACGTCTCACATTTGTTCACCACTGGAGCTATCTACACAACACTAAACAACCATTGCAGGCATCAGTATACAATCTGTCAATATGTACTATGAATCCGGTAGATACATCAAGCATGTAAGATCTGATCAATAAATAATAGGTAACTGAAATGTATGTAATGGCAACCAGGAGCATGTACACGAGCAGATCAAAGGAAGTTAGCTACTTCAGATCGAGACAGATGGCGTGTACTATTAGCTAGCAACCAATGGATAGAATAACATCTCTAGGAAGCATGGGCAAGGCAAACATCAAACAGAGGCCATAGATCCGGCCTTAACTGACAGCAAGATCTACCGGATAGACAAATCAAAAATGAAAAAACGTAGATGAACAAATCGGCCAGCATATATAACTAAGAATAACCAATCAAAGGCTCACCGTCATGCCATGGGAGGCTGGAAGCCGGACTGCTCTCAGTTGCCGCGCTCGCCGCGCTGGATGCTGGTCTGCTCGCCGTGGCCGCGCTCGTGAGGCTGGAGGCCGGGATGCGCCGACCTCTCCCTTCTCCGGCGAGCCCCGATATGGCAGCAGGTACGGCGCATCGCGCCGCCAGAAGTCTCATCTTCTTCTTCCCTCGCCATCTCTTCTACCCCTACCAATCCGTCTCCGTGCTTGCGTGCTCCTCCTCCCAGTTCTCACCGCGGCGGCACACCATGGTCGGGCTGCCCCTGTGCAGCACGCAGGGCCAGTAGGGGGTAGCACCATGGAAAGGGACGAACAGTAGATGCGTCGAAAGCACCAATGAAAAGCGAAAGAACAGAAAAGATCCAAAGCGAACACCAAATCCGAGCGAGACAAAAGGTAATGGAACAAATAGGAGGAGAATAGAAACCTGGGACCAAAAACACACAGAAAGTACCAAACGACCTTAATGAAACTGAGAAAAATAAGACCAAGCCAATGAATCGGAACCCCATGGATGAATCAAGGCAGCAAACCAAAGGAATCAAGCCCCTACGGGCCAACCAGCATCACCTTGACCAAAACCGCCGCAGAAGCTGTCCATAGCAACAGATCTGGCTGGAGTCTCTGGAGCTACGGAGATGGAACAGCAGGTGGGAGAGGAGGTCAAACCAGATCCGGCAAGGGAGACGAAAAGAGGAAAAGTGAGGCGGAAGGAGCTGCACACCCCATCGAAGAGAGGAATAGGGCCTCCCTGTACCCAGCGACCATGGAGAAGTCGACAGCAGGTGGACGGCGACACGCTCGGTCCACTTGCGAGGAGGAAAACTCGATACTGCCCCTGCGAAGAGATATTATCATCGTGCTCCACGAACGCCTGCACCGTCTATCGAGCAAGCCACGGCGACTGAAACGCGGGCCATCCAGTAGAGAGGCCCAGAAGACAGGGAGCGATGCGTGCAGGCCATGGGCAGACGACACCTCTCAGGCCAGCGCAGCCAAAGCGAGGCCAGCACACGTCCCGGACCCCACGTCCTGCGCCGGCGCCCGCACGGTCCGAAGCTGCACTGAGAGCGCGACGCGATGTGTCTCTGCGAATCGGGACCACCGATGTTTTGGACCCACCGTCAGCGAACCATGTGGGCAGTAAAAAAAGTAATGCAAGAAATGGACGATCCAGATCACTCCGTAACTTCCCCATCCGACGGTCAAAAATCCAAACGAAGGAAAGAGCTCCTTGAGGTCTCCCGGTTTACCTCTTTAGATTAGGATCAAATTATCTCTGAAGGAGGTGCCCTGTTATGCGATTAATGCACATCAGTAATTTGGTACTTGCTTGTGTCAATTAGTTTTACACAAAAAATAATCATGGTTGGTTTAGTGGCCTTTTGTGGAGCGTACGGGAAGTACAAAATCATGTGTGTTTCAGGAAAGTGACACTAAAACCTGTCCCGCAGTTTTAGGCATGCAGTCAGACATCCGCGGAGTAGAAATTTCTGTCCGCCCCACTTCCGTGTTTCACTCATTTGCTAACAGGACGCTGCTATCGATTAGTGTAAAAGTGTTTAGCGGACAGTCCGCCCTGTCCGCCGGCCCGTCCCCCTGCACCCCTAAGTTTTATTGAATCACTTAGTGTATCAACTTTTGGGCCCAAATTGCAATTGAATAACTTCCACAGAATCCGCAACCACACTAAGTTGCCATCCAAATCAAATAGGGTAAATACTTGTTTTACTAGCATTCCTCACTTACTTCTACAAGCTAGTATGTTTTTTTGGGTTGAAATCCATCTGTCGTGTCACGGCGGACGGATACCGGGAGTAAAGGATACCCCTTTTTAGGTTCGGCACGGGGCGTGAAGGAGGCTGAGAATCGTCTCTTCCGGGTGAACCACGTCGAGCTCTCCAATCCGACGTTCAAGCAATCAACACAGGGACACAGTGAGTTTACCCAGGTTTAGGCCGCCCGGAGGCTAAAAGCCCTACTCCTGCATGTCTGGATTGAGGTGTTCATCATGCTGTGGGTTGCAATGGTGGTTTCGGGTGTGTACCCGGCAGGATGGCGGCTAGAGGTAGACGACGAGCAGATCCTACCCGGAGGAGATCACCTCTCTCTCTACCTTCTCAGCCCTAAGCTAGTCTTGCTGGTGCTCTGCCTTGGTTCCGGTTTCGACCTCTCCTTCCCTCGGTGGCCATGGTCCTCCTTGTAACGCCCCAATTTTGGGAAGCTAGAAAAACACAGTTTTTATAGAGCCAAAAATCAGAGTCAACAAAAACTTTTTGAAATACTGCATTAATGCTTGTGTCTCACTTCTGATTGTTCTGTTTGACCTTGTTTGCTTCGTTGATTTAGTTAACAACAACTGAAAACACTAACCTTTGAAACTCAACTAATTTAGCATATCATTTAATTTTGGTGATCATGTCATGGCAAGAATTATCCATACATCTTCTCCAATCTTATTTTGGCCAACCTCTTTTTCAAAGATGTCTTGATTTTAGCAACAACCCAAAAACCTACTATTTGAGAAAAGTAAAAGTATTCCAAAAATTTAAGTGTTTCCAAAACTATGGAGATGTATATAATATCTCCTACCAAAAATCCAACTATGTAATTTTGTAAGTATCAACATCTCTTATTTTCAAACTCTTATTTTCAACATCTTTGAAAATAAAACAAGTGGGAGATATATTACTCCGATATTTCTATTTATCAAACCTCTAGAAAACTATGAAGTTATGAGTTGAAATACTTTTAAACACCACCTTGTCATGATTATGTGTGATCCCTATGTCACTTAATTATACTAAGGGTTTAGGATGTTGTTGATTGATAATTGTTTGTGTTTGAATTGCTTGACTTGAGTGTGTTATTTAATGAGTGTTCATGTGGTGATTTATTGTAGCATCATTTGATGCACATGATTTGATTTGGTATCTAAAGGTTTGTTTTCCTTGTCTTGCTTGAGTGGAATGTATTACCTCTTGTAAAAATGGTTTGGTGTTGATATTTACAAAAAATTCGATTTTATATAGATAGAAAATATATCTTCACTCCTGTTAACTTTTAGCTTTTCTAGAGGCTTACCATTGGTGTTTCTTTTATTAATATTGGGCTTGCAACTCATCCTACCTCTTCTTAAACATCCCTAGTATTCAACCATAGCCTCCTTTAAAATTTACAAAAATGTTTGATCACTTTAGCATCTAGGTTTAGGGAGCTAGTCAAACCTGTGACCTTTTGACCTGAGGTAGATACACTTTTGCACTTCCTCCCCTAAACACACCAGAACCCTTTTGGGCAATGCACCTTCACCCCTCCCATATATAACACTTAGGCTTGTTAGTAAACCACTCTTTGACCTAGTTAGAGTCCTTGGTTGCTTAATAACCAGTGCTCAAGATGGTATTGCCTGACAGCAAATCCCCCCCCCCCCTCCCCCCCATCACTCACTAAACCCACTCCGAACCTCACCCCTCTCTCTTCTCTGGACAGAGGTGGTGTCCTAGTCACCTAGGGACCACTTGCCAGCCCCTCACAGCCCCCCTTCTCCACTCATCTTCCTCCCCTCTCCAAATAGCCCAATGGGAGACCACCCCCCCCCTCTCTCCCACTGGCCAGGCCACCTCACCCCGACCAAACCACCCTCTGCCCCCTCTCCACCGCCAGGAGAGCCAATGGAGGCACCCCTAGCCCACTCCCCCACCCCCTTGTCCGAAAACCCTAGAAAGGGTGAAACCCGTCCCTCACCCGACCCGACCTCCCCATTCACTCCCCTGTCCCCCAGAGCACGCACACCTCACCTCTCCACCATCCCCACGAAGCCCTGCTCATCCTCGAGCTCTCTGCCGCCCGTGAACGTCGGAGGAAACCCGAGGTCGCCGCCGACGAAGCACGGCCGTGTCGCCGATGTGCTCCATCATTCTTCGCCATTTTCGGCCGTGGAGCTTCCCCTCGACGAGACCTAACCCTCCCCCTCTTCTTTTTACCCTGAGGTCGCCGTGGACGCCGTGCTCGACCTCGACCCGAGAAGAACACCGCCGCCGTCGCCATGGATTCTGGCCACCCCAGCTGACGCCGTCCACGCCCGAGCCTCTCCCTCGACCCCCTTGGTGAGCCCCTCGCTGTCGCCGTTCTTCTCTGTCTGCGGCCGCCGTCGGGCGTGTCGCGCTGAAGAAGACGGACGTGCGCCGTTGATCGCGAGATCAACAACCTAGTTCAAACCGCCCCCGCGGGCTGTTCCCGCGCGCTGGACTGCGCAGCGCTGCGCAGATGGGCCGGCCCATCTCGCCCGCGCAGCGGATCTGCGCTGACCACGGCCAGATCTGGCCCCGGGCGCGGCCCATTTCTTTTTTTTAGCAGAAACTTTATTCTTTTCCTGAAGGTCTGTTTCTATGCTGCCGTTTTAATTCAAAATAAAATAGTTAAACTCCATATCTGTGCAAACCAAAAATCACAGGGGTACCTGGGTGAGTTTGGAACCACATGAAACTTGCAGATCTCGAAAATATTATTTTGTTTGAGCATGAAAATTACTGTACTGCCTCTGGTCTAAAACAAAGAACTATTTTTAACTTGAGAAATGAAAATCCAAATTTTGTAAATCCAATTGTTCTGGAATGCTTGTGACTGTAGCTTTCAGTAGAATTTTACCTATTGTGTTTGTTATGCATAGATTTAAAATGGCATGTGATTGAAGTTTGGACCAGTAGCAACTTAATTGATTTTCTGTGAATAAAATTTTAGACTAAATCCAATTGCATTAGTTTAAAATACTTACATAGAATCTAAACCTATCTCTGCAAAACTTTTTGTTGAACAGAACACCCTGGACTTAATAAACTCTAAAAATGGTGTTTTCTGCCTATTAAAAGTGATAAAATAAATATTTGGTCATTTATAAATTGTTGTTTTTGTTGTTTGTGAATTGATTAGGTACTGTATATCACTACATAATGTTGTTCTTAATATGTTAGTACTGTTAGTGCTTGAGTAGAAATAAAATGAAGTTAGTTGTAAAATGCTATTAGTGCCTAAGGAAATAAAATGAATTAATCATGCTTGTTTGCTTAAATTCGTGATTAATAAAACAAAGTAAACTTCTCTAATAAAATTCTTCTTAGATACTGGTTTTTTAAGTTTATTAGTGATGTTTAGTTTTACAAATTGAAAGTGATTCAAAAAGGTTGTCTAATTATCACCTTAACCTTATTTTGTAAATAAATAATAAATGGTATTGTAGTGGCCAAACATGGTTGTGTGGTTTGATATGTTTGCCTTGTTAGTTGAACTTGGTAGTCCTTAAGTTTAATACTAGCATGAGTAGTTGGTTAATGTCTCTATCTTAACTTGGAGGAATAATTTAATAATAGAAAATAATTAGTAACTTAACTTTTGTCTGAAGTATTTTCTGAAAACTAAAGAGATACTTTTGTCTGAAGTATTTCCTAAACTACGGTAACAGCCCTTGTTAAGTGACCTAATCACCCTAAGGGGAGTTTTGTTTTAGGGTTCAGTTAAAACCACCTTTTTTTTAACTATTAGGGTTATTGTGTATATTGTCTTAGGTGTGTTTGTTGTTTGTCTTAGTTATATGGACTTGTCGTTTGTTGCTGTTTTAATTAAGTGAGTTGTCTGCTTTTGAGTGTTAGTTTGGTGCCTTGTGCAATGCTTGCTGTTTTGTTTAAGTACTTTAGATTGTTGTCAACCCGCTACTTAGAATTAACGGTAGTCGCGTTTAATTTTTCCGGTATGATAGGACCGCAAGAGGAGGAGCAGTACGTAGAAGCTGAACCCGCCCACGAGGGAGAACAAGACCCGGGACATTTTGCTGAGCAAGGCAAGCCACCTCACCACTCTACTGAAAACCTATTATTTTTACAAGCATGTTTTGTTTTCAAAATAAAATAATGCATATTTTATTTCCTTTGTGGCATCTTGCCACCCAAAACTATTTTACAAAATATTGTTTGGCCAAAAGATATCTACTAGTATATAGTAGGTTTTATAAGAATAAGTCTTTACTTGAGAAGCCTTCTACTGAAGGCGCTATCAAGAAAATTATATTTTCTATTAGCATATCCTTATACTCTTACCTCAAAACTATAGGATGGGAACCTGGATTTGATGAAATGTGTTTAAAGGAAAAACCCGAGTCGCTGGGAGCGATCGGCGAGAAAGTGTTTTATAAAACCCATGTTGCTGGGAGCAAATGGAGATGTTTGTGAAAACCCGAAGTGCTGGGAGCATTCGGTGAGTTTACGAAAACCCGAGCTGCTGGGAGCAGTCGGAGGTGGAGATGTTTTTGAAAAACAAAGTGCTGCCCTAGCGGCCGCCCGAACAATTAACCCGTGCAACCACACTACCTGATATGGGTAGGGCTTAGCCGGAAGCTTGTCTACTTTAGTACGGAAGGTCTCATACTCCTATAAGGGTTAGAGTCCCTCGAAGCCGGGTTGTCGTCTGTACGACGCAATACACATGCGGATGGACCCGCGCCGGACGATTACGTTGGGTCCCCTGCCGTGGCGGTGTGGCGTCCTAAGGGAAAGACCAGGGGTCTAGAGGAGCACACGGTGCCGGGGGGAAAAACCTAACGGGAGTCCTCGGTACTAGGATGGATTAGTGGAAAGCTTTGATCATGTTATCCGAACCCCTACATACTGTCGTATGAGGACCGTGGCTGATCACGGCGGAATGACTGTTTGGTGTGGTGAAAGTGCACCACCTCTGCAGAGTGTAAAACTATTCGAATAATCGTGTCCGCGATCATGGACTGTTGGAAAGGCCACCGATCTAGGCGTATGGGCATTTTATGTTTTAAAAAGAAACTGTTTTCGGCAAAGGAGAAAGGAGACATCAAGGAGGTACCTGGGAGGTACGGATTTGGGGAGAATATGGTTGGTCTCGGGGAGTCAACCAGTCGGAACCCGGAAAGGAAAAAGGGGCATCCCTATCCTAGTGTTTTGAAAAAGTTTTACAAAAGTGTTTTCAAACGTGGAAATGGTTTCTGCCATTTCTAAAAGAAGGAGAATTATATCTCCAAATGCCTTTTTCAACAAAGATATAGAGATGTTGTATTCTCTATTTACAAGCATCGTTTGCGAAAATTAAGCCCTATAGTCATATATAGCAGCTATCCCAGTTTTCGAAAACGCTTTTATTGCATTACCATGAAAACTTAAGCCTGGGGGTGGTCTTGCGAGTACGTAATTGTACTCATGGCTGTGTCCCTGGATATTCCAATGTCCAGTTTTCAACGAGAAGACCTACGCCGAAGATGGGGAGTACGCCGACGACTACGCCAACTGAGTGTCACCGGTCAACTGCTCTGTGGGAATGCGTCTGGTTGTGACGAGGGCCGGCGCTAGCCGAAAGCTTCCGCTATATCGTAGTTAATTCCGTCCTGCGTGACGATGGTTGCAGGCTTGGTCGTGTGACCACCATTTATGTAAGTCTTGTACTAATCGAGTTGGATGATGTAACTCTGTATACCATGTTGGTTATGTGATCGCGATGCACTGATCATTGGGATCGTGATCTGTTTACATAACTTGGGCACCTCGGACTGGTAAATCTGTGGGGTCCTTACAGACTTGGTATCAGAGCCATCGTTGACCTTAGGAGACCTTAGTTAGCATGGTCGTTAGCTTAGGAGGGAAATATTTCTGCTAAAACCCTATTTGCACAAAAATCTATTTTTATCTAAGTAAGCCTAGTATGGTCTCCACTCTTCTCTTCTTCTCAAAAATATCTTGACCTGGTCTCTCCAATTTAAAGTATGTCAAAAGAGTTTTCCTACTATCTTGTCCCCATTCAAACTTGTTTCGCCTGGACGATGAACCCAAATGAGACCTAAGTAAACTAGTACCGAGAAGGCGAAGTTCAGTCTGAAGACTTCAACATACGACATCAAGGCGGTCGTCAATTGAAGAAACAAGCTACAGAGCAACCCTTGCTTGCCGAAGCAGTCTCACTGTCAAGACTTCAACCCCAACAATGGTACTCCAGTTGCCATTTCGACAGTCTCAAGATTTCCAGCAGGAGCCCAAGCCGATGAAATGAAGACTCCAACAAGTAAGGTTGACCAAGACCAATAGGACATTAGGATATGACCCTTGGTTGGATTATCCGACTAACACGATTGTGGAGTGCCCTTTTGGTACTATAAGTGTCGTGTGTGCTCTTTTGCTGGTATGCTTTTTGCTTGAGTGTGTGTCTTGCTTGTGTGCTTTTTGTTGGAACATTAGTTGACTGTGTGCTCCGTGTCTGTGTGTACCTTGCTAGACAGAAATAAGAACCTTAGAAATGACGTCAAACTAGGAACGGACCCGAGGACTGAAACCCTACCTTTCCTCGAGATACCTTAGCCTTGATTCTTTTATTTTTACGCCTCCTCCTAAGACGTTTTCTTTATTTATAGATGTCGAGCCTCATCGAATCACTCAAGAAGGGCCCGGCGATGACCATGACTTTGGAAAGCACCACTGAGTTTCCCAAGGCCCTGGAGAACCTCATGCTGAGCTTCGGACTCGAAGGACCCACGGTCTACAAGGGTTTTCCTTGGATGGAGAATGGACAAGAGCTTTGGTGGGTGCAACTCCACCTCTACAAGAACAAAGGTGATGATCAGAACAAAACGGGATATATGATGTTCACCAACTCAGAGTCTCAGTACGCCTCCTTTATGGAGTCAGCAAGGAGCGCTGCATGGGCCGCCATTGATGAAATGGGAGAAAGACTCAGGTATCGAGTCCTCAACACCCAGAAGGATCTCAAGGAAGCCTACGAGGAGATTGAAACTTTGAAGGCCAACAAAGAGTCCCTCCCCAATAACGAATCTTCCAAGAAGCGCCACATCTAGTAGTTTGTGACGGTTGAATGAAGTCATGTTCCCCTCCCAGTCGCAAATTAGTTCGTTGTTATGTTTAGGGTTAAAACTATGCCCTTGTGCAGAACTATGTCGTGTGTGCTGCTTCTGTTGAGACCTGATGCACTTAATGATTGACAATGATTCATAAGCTTGTCGTTGGTATGTTGCTCTCCTGGTGTGTTTCACCAGCACTCATCGTCGGTAGCACATGTTAGACCCAAGCTCCCTTTTTGTTTAAACATCTTTTGCCGCTACACAAAATACCTTTTTGGCCTTTTTAGAGTTTGATGCATCGGGAGGCTTTTCAAAACTTGTTTAGAGAACCTCTCTAAAAATGTTTTGCCTCTGATCTGAACTTCGACACGTGAGAGCTTTTGACCGCACCTGATACTGGAAAAACCCCTCCCCCGAGAAAGCCCATCCCAATGTTATGACGAGCCTTGCCTAGCTTAATTAAATTTTCGAATTATCAGTATACCATCACTAACTTAGCGTATCTAACTTTAGAGTAACATATAACACCAGTGACTTGTTACTAGCTAACCCATCGAGACCTACAACCGGCAACAAGAAAGACTCAAAGAACGCCAAGAGCCACTACTTTTTGGAGACTTTGAGAAACCCTCAAGTCGTGTCATACAAAGGAGATCGACGTCAGCAACAACGAAGACAACCAGCACTGAAGATCGTCTACATGAGGGTGTACCACGAAGCTAGTATCATCAGTGCCTTCTATGCGCCAACCTTATTAACTCAACTTACCCCGACTAGAGGCTGCTATCAAGAAATACCTTCACTAATCTTTTAGGCTAACTAAGATGGAACCGACCTTTGAAGGATAGAGCGAAGCGTCATGAAGCCCAAGAACCAAGGAAGTCTTCATCAATACTCTTCGTCTGCTAAACCGAAGGCGGACACAACTCAAGATGTCATATTCAACAAGGTGCCAAGAACGACGAAAAGCCCGAAGACTGTTGCAGTTGAAGACACTCACACCTAGCAAGTTCTAACGCATCTAGTAGCTTGTAGAACCCCTCGACTTATTAGGAAAAAGCCGGAGAGAGTCAAGTCTACGGACCTGACACCCCTGTGAGGCTTGAAAAGTGTTGGCGGATATTTAACTGCTAACCCCTCAAGACGGCAATATCTGGACGAGTGTCTACATCAACCGCAAGTGCCAAGGAGCTACGACCAAGACAAAGATCGCAGTGATACCCAAGAACAACAACCTATTGAAGTCGGCAACAACTTATACCTTCAACAGCTACCCTTCAAGGCCCCTTTTTAAGGGGGGAAGACATACGCTAGTTTTATTAGGGAGTTTTGGCAAACTGTCCTTTGCGCCCTAACTATGGAATTTTTGAAGTCAACTCGACAAGAACACTGATCAGCATCGACCTTCATGACAGCACCTTCAGTAGAGACCAAAAGCCTTCCGGAAGGAAATCCGATGATGTTTCGACAAGGAGACCTCAGTTGAAAATCAACAACCCCGGAAGATGAAGGAGCAATAAACCCACTAACCTTGCACTCTCTTAGTACCCGCTTAGGAATCTCGGGACGAGATTCTTTTAAGGGGGGAAGATCCTGTAACGCCCCAATTTTGGGAAGCTAGAAAAACACAGTTTTTATAGAGCCAAAAATCAGAGTCAACAAAAACTTTTTGAAATACTGCATTAATGCTTGTGTCTCACTTCTGATTGTTCTGTTTGACCTTGTTTGCTTAGTTGATTTAGTTAACAACCACTGAAAACACTAACCTTTGAAACTCAACTAATTTAGCATATCATTTAATTTTGGTGATCATGTCATGGCAAGAATTATCCATACATCTTCTCCAATCTTATTTTGGCCAACCTCTTTTTCAAAGATGTCTTGATTTTAGCAACAACCCAAAAACCTACTATTTGAGAAAAGTAAAAGTATTCCAAAAATTTAAGTGTTTCCAAAACTATGGTGATGTATATAATATCTCCTACCAAAAATCCAACTATGTAATTTTGTAAGTATCAACATCTCTTATTTTCAAACTCTTATTTTCAACATCTTTGAAAATAAATCAAGTGGGAGATATATTATTCCTATATTTCTATTTATCAAACCTCTTGAAAACTATGAAGTTATGAGTTGAGATACTTTTAAACACCACCTTGTCATGATTATGTGTGATCCCTATATCACTTAATTATACTAAGGGTTTAGGATGTTGTTGATTGATAATTGTTTGTGTTTGAATTGCTTGACTTGAGTGTGTTACTTAATGAGTGTTCATGTGGTGATTTATTGTAGCATCATTTGATGCACATGATTTGATTTGGTATCTAAAGGTTTGTTTTCCTTGTCTTGCTTGAGTGGAATGTATTACCTCTTGTAAAAATGGTTTGGTGTTGATATTTACAAAAATTTCGATTTTATATAGATAGAAAATATATCTTCACTCCTGTTAACTTTTAGCTTTTCTAGAGGCTTATCATTGGTGTTTCTTTTATTAATATTGGGCTTGCAACTCATCCTACCTCTTCTTAAACATCCCTAGTATTCAACCATAGCCTCCTTTAAAATTTACAAAAATGTTTGATCACTTTAGCATCTAGGTTTAGGGAGCTAGTCAAACTTGTGACCTTTTGACCTGAGGTAGATACACTTTTGCACTTCCTCCCTAAACACACCAGAACCCTTTTGGGCAATGCACCTTCACCCCTCCCATATATAACACTTAGGCTTGTTAGTAAACCACTCTTTGACCTAGTTAGAGTCCTTGGTTGCTTAATAACCAGTGCTCAAGATGGTATTGCCTGACAGCAAATCCCCCCCCCCCCATCACTCACTAAACCCACTCCGAACCTCACCCCTCTCTCTTCTCTGGACAGAGGTGGTGTCCTAGTCACCTAGGGCCCACTTGCCAGCCCCTCACAGCCCCCCGTCTCCACTCATCTTCCTCCCCTCTCCAAATAGCCCTATGGGAGACCACCCCCCTCTCTCCCACTGGCCAGGCCACCTCACCCCGACCAAACCACCCTCTGCCCCCTCTCCACCGCCAGGAGAGCCAATGGAGGCACCCCTAGCCCACTCCCCCACCCCCTTGTCCGAAAACCCTAGAAAGGGTGAAACCAGTCCCTCACCCGACCCCGACCTCCCCATTTACTCCCTGTCCCCCAGAGCACGCACACCTCACCTCTCCACCATCCCCACGAAGCCCTGCTCATCCTCGAGCTCTCTGCCGCCCGTGAACGTCGGAGGAAGCCCGAGGTCGCCGCCGACGAAGCACGGCCGTGTCGCCGATGTGCTCCATCATTCTTCGCCATTTTCGGCCGTGGAGCTTCCCCTCGACAAGACCTAACCCTCCCCCTCTTCTTTTTTGCCCAGAGGTCGCCGTGGACGCCGTGCTCGACCTTGACCCGAGAAGAACACCGCCGCCGTCGCCATGGATTCCGTCCTCTCCCTCGACCCCCTCCTCCATCCCCAGCCCGCCAGCGTCGCATGCACGGCCCCTAGGTGAGCCACTCGCCGTCGCCGTTCTTCTCTGTCCGTGGCCGCCGTCGGGCGTGTCGCGCTGAAGAAGACGGACGTGCGCCATTGATCGCGAGATCAACGGCCGAGTTCAAACCGCCCCCGCGGGCTGTTCCCGCGCGCTGGACTGCGCAGCACTGCGCAGATGGGCCGGCCCATCTCGCCCGCGCAGCGGATTTGCGCTGACCACGGCCAGATCTGGCCCCGGGCGCGGCCCATTTCTTTTTTTTAGCAGAAACTTTATTCTTTTCCTGTAGGTCTATTTTTGTGCTGCCGTTTTAATTCAAAATAAAATAGTTAAACTCCATATCTGTGCAAACCAAAAATCACAGGGGTAGCTGGGTGAGTTTGGAACCACATGAAACTTGCAGATCTCGAAAATATTATTTTGTTTGAGCATGAAAATTACTGTACTGCCTCTGGTCTAAAACAAAGAACTATTTTTAACTAGAGAAATGAAAATCCAAATTTTGTAAATCCAATTGTTCTGGAATGCTTGTGACTGTAGCTTTCAGTAGAATTTTACCTATTGTGTTTGTGATGCATAGATTTAAAATGGCATGTGATTGAAATTTGGACCAGTAGCAACTTAATTGATTTAATTGATTTTCTGTGAATAAAATTTTGGACTAAATCCAATTGCATTAGTTTAAAATACTTACATAGAACCTAAACCTATCTCTGCAAAACTTTTTGTTGAACAGAACACCCTGGACTTAATAAACTCTAAAAATAGTGTTTTCTGCCTATTAAAAGTGATAAAATAAATATTTGGTCATTTATAAATTGTTGTTTGTGAATTGATTAGGTACTGTATATCACTACATAATGTTGTTCTTAATATGTTAGTACTGTTAATGATTGAGTAGAAATAAAATGAAATTAGTTGTAAAATGCTATTAGTGCCTAAGGAAATAAAATGAATTAATCATGCTTGTTTGCTTAAATTCATGATTAATAAAACAACGTAAACTTCTCTAATAAAATTCTTCTTAGATACTGGTTGTTTTAAGTTTATTAGTGATGTTTAGTTTTACAAATTGAAAGTGATTCAAAAAGGTTGTCTAATTATCACCTTAACCTTATTTTGTAAATAAATAATAAATGATATTGTAGTGGCCAAACATGGTTGTGTGGTTTGATATGTTTGCCTTGTTAGTTGAACTTGGTAGTCCTTAAGTTTAATACTAGCATGAGTAGTTTGTTAATGTCTCTATCTTAACTTGGAGGAATAATTTAATAATAGAAAATAATTAATAACTTAACTTTTGTCTGAAGTATTTCCTGAAAACTAAAGAGATACTTTTGTCTGAAGTATTTCCTAAACTACGGTAACAGCCCTTGTTAAGTGACCTAATCACCCTAAGGGGAGTTTTGTTTTAGGGTTCAGTTAAAACCACCTTTTTTTAACTATTAGGGTTATTGTGTATATTGTCTTAGGTGTATTTGTTGTTTGTCTTAGTTATATGGACTTGTCGTTTGTTGCTGTTTTAATTAAGTGAGTTGTCTGCTTTTGAGTGTTAGTTTGGTGCCTTGTGCAATGCTTGCTGTTTTGTTTAAGTACTTTAGATTGTTGTCAACCCGCTACTTAGAATTAACGGTAGTTATATGGCATCTTTCCACCCAAAAACTATTTTACAAAATATTGTTTGGCCAAAAGATATCTACTAGTATATAGTAGGTTTTATAAGAATAAGTCTTTACTTGAGAAGCCTTCTACTGAAGGCGCTATCAAGAAAATTATATTTTCTATTAGCATATCCTTATACTCTTACCTCAAAACTATAGGATGGGAACCTGGATTTGATGAAATGTGTTTAAAGGAAAAACCCGAGTCGCTGGGAGCGATCGGCGAGAAAGTGTTTTATAAAACCCATGTTGTTGGGAGCAAATGGAGATGTTTGTGAAAACCCGAAGTGCTGGGAGCATTCGGTGAGTTTACGAAAACCCGAGCTGCTGGGAGCAGTCGGAGGTGGAGATGTTTTTGAAAGCAAAGTACTGCCCTAGCGGCCGCCCGAACAATTAACCCGTGCAACCACACTACCTGATATGGGTAGGGCTTAGCCGGAAGCTTGTCTACTTTAGTACAGAAGGTCTCATACTCCTATAAGGGTTAGAGTCCCTCGAAGCTGGGTTGTCGTCTGTACGAGGCAATACACATGCGGATGGACCCGCACCGGACGATTACGTTGGGTCCCCTGCCGTGGCGGTGTGGCATCCTAAGGGAAAGACCAAGGGTCTAGAGGAGCACACGGTGCCAGGGGGAATAAACCTAACGGGAGTCCTCGGTACTAGGATGGATTAGTGGAAAGCTTTGATCATGTTATCCGAACCCCTACATACTGCCGTATGAGGACCGTGGCTGATCACGGCAGAATGACTGTTTGGTGTGGTGAAAGTGCACCACCTCTGCAGAGTGTAAAACTATTCGAATAGCCGTGTCCGCGGTCATGGACGGTTGGAAAGGCCACCGATCTAGGCGTATGGGCATTTTATGTTTTAAAAAGAAACTGTTTTCGGCAAAGGAGAAAGGAGACATCAAGGAGGTACCTGGGAGGTACGGATTTGGGGAGAAGATGGTTGGTCTCGGGGAGTCAACCAGTCGGAACCCGGAAAGGAAAAAGGGGCATCCCTATCCTAGTGTTTTGAAGAAAGTTTTACAAAAGTGTTTTCGAACGTGGAAATGGTTTCTGCCATTTCTAAAAGAAGGAGAATTATATCTCCAAATGCCTTTTTCAACAAAGATATAGAGATGTTGTATTCTCTATGTCTACAAGCATCGTTTGCGAAAATTAAGCCCTATAGTCATATATAGCAGCTATCCCAGTTTTCGAAAATGCTTTTATTGCATTACCATGAAAACATAAGCATGGGGGTGGTCTTGCGAGTACGTAATTGTACTCATGGATGTGTCCCTGGATATTCCAATGTCCAGGTTTTCAACGAGAAGACCTACGCCGAAGATGGAGAGTACGCCGACGACTACGGCAACTGAGTGTCACCGGTCAACTGCTCTGTGGGAATGCGTCCGATTGTGACGAGGGTCGGCGCTAGCCGAAAGCTTCCGCTATATCGTAGTTAATTCCGTCCTGCGTGACGATGGTTGCAGGCTTGGTCATGTGACCACCATTTATGTAAGTCTTGTACTAATCGAGTTGGATGATGTAACTCTGTATACCATGTTGGTTATGTGATCGCGATGCACTGGTCATTGGGATCGTGATCTGTTTACATAACTTGGGCACCTCGGACTGGTAAATCTGAGGGGTCCTTACACTCCTTTTATAGGGTACGGGGATACCACATGGGTCACACGAGGAGCGTGGGGGGGTTTTAGGCGGGAAAAACCCATGGTGTTCTTTGTAGGCGACGTGGCCTCTTCTCTTCCAAGTATTCTTCGTGGTTAGGTGAGGGCGTCCACCTTTAGGGAAAGTGGGGTGGACAGGGACTGACTCCCCCATCGACCACGCTCCATGGCGACGTCATTGGGTCGCCTCCTTTGTCTCGGCGCCCAAGCCTTCTACGAGATTTTAGTACGTGATGGCATGCTTATCCTTGGCGTTGTACGGAGATGGACCCGAGAGCCAGCCAGGCCTCCTGCCGGGCACTCGGGCTTTCGGTGCCTTGTCTTGGTGTCTTGGCAGTAGGCGACCCCGGAGGGTCACCCATTCCTTAGCCGCAGGGTGCCGATGTCGAGCTTGCTAGGTTCCCGCGAGGTAGATGGGCGGACCCACCTACCGGTCTTGTTACTTGGCCTGGTGGGCCCACAGGTGGTGGACCCACTTTGGCAGCATAAGTGAACCCCATGTTCCACTGTTGCGACACCATCACTCTTCACCAAAAATGTGAGTCGCCTTGTTTAAAAGGAATGGACATCCTTCATTAGTTAGTTACTATGAGACGAATGGACATTCGGTGCACGATAGAATGCGATATTGCTCTGCAACGGTTAACCAGAAGTCTACAGTGCATATATAGTGCAATGCATAATGAAGCACATTATAATGTTAAAATATACAATAATGAGATATTTAATTAGTGTTTGCAAGTTTGATCTTTATCTGAAATCATATGATAAGTAATGAACAAAATCGTGCTTCAAGTCTTCGACGAAGTGATATTTACTCTTTCGTAGTTGTCTCACATTGAAGTGTTTCTTGAAAAATACTAGAAGCGCTAGAACAAAAAAAAATGGAGCCTCATGTGTGAACTAATTGGTGATAGTGGTCGTTTTTATTGAAAAGAAAAACTCCTGACCAGTCGTTCTGCTCTTCTTGTCCAGGACATTTTGCAGTACCGTACTGGTCAAGGTGAATCGCTATTTGACAGTGATTCAGCAGAATCATTGATCTTCCGTCTACAACGCAATGCAGGGCAGTGAGCAATTGTATGCTGACAGAAGTTAGAACTCAACTCTTTAGATTGATGCTTAATACAGCAGGAGGGACTGTTGGAAACTTCGAGCGCAATGTTAATATTATTTGAAGTATTTTTCCCAGATTCTTTTGAAGCTCCTTTGGAACACATTCATCCTTGAAGTAAACATTGCTGATGTTAATGCTTGTTTGTTAAGCTATCCTGCTAGCTTTTCCTAGGGCACTTTAGAAAAAATGTTTGATTTAGTCACCAGTGGTGTATCCGTAGAGGACAGTAATAAGATCCCATTTGATGCATTTGGGGATCTGATCATGTTGTTTTTCAAAGTTTTTTTTTTCTCCAGAAAGTTTTCCAAGCATGGTTTTCTCTGGGTGATAAGACTACAAACAAAATAGTCCTATGAAAATAAGGCCCGGACAAAGCGCCTATGGAAAAACAAGTTGTGATTTTTTATTCTTTGAGGGCGACTAGTTAGTCTGCACGTGCAACGCACGTCTCCACGATACAACCCAAGTTTTTTAATTCTATTTTTTCTTATGAGTCGTTCTTTGTTGTTTTTCGTCATTATATTATTTAAAGTAAGAAATGATAAATATGGGCCTCCTAAAGATGCCCATACATGTATTATAAATAAATAAATAAGAATTTATAGTATTATTACAAGAAAATCACATTAGCCCGTGTAACTACATTTTGTTATAAACTTGCAAGACTTCTCATCTTGCAAGAACTGCATACCAGACAGAGGGCAGCATATAAAAATTTAACCTCTTTTATTTTAAGAACAATAGTAGAAGTCCAATATTATAATAATTTCATATTAAAGCTCTCTCACCTTCGTGGAATAACAGCTGACTGTTATTCAGAGTAGTGAAAAATATCATTAAAATTTTCGGACAGATAGACAGTTTCAAGCATACCTGAACCTTCTTCCAGCAGAATTGCTTCAGATGATCTTATTTGTTATATATCGGCTGCACTTTCTTTGCACTGCAAGAGTCGGCTAGCTCTATAAGGTCAAACAAAAGGAAATCACTCTCACCATAGAAAGCCATCAACTTGCTTATTTTAGCATATTCCATATGCATTGATGCATGGCAAATCTCTCATTAGCCAATCATCCAGTAATAAAGATCCACTAAGAAAACGTACCCCTATTCTATTAGCCAGATCAGTAAAAACGTCAGCTCCTTGACTGTCAGAATAACGATCCAAAAATGCTTCCAAAAGACAATCAACAAAACTCAGTTGTTCTGCAGATAGTTTCTCTCCTTTGGCATCACTTTGTAAGCAACCAAGCACAAAAGCATTAGATCCTTGAACAGTTGGATAATTTCTAGGAAAAATTTAAAAATCCTCTTCGTAATTTTGTCAAGCAGTTGGTGTATAAACCATTTAATCTATACATGCGCTAAGAGAATAGAAGCACCCGCGTAATTTCTGAAGAAAATGGATGCAGCAGGTAAGAAATTTTTGTGTCTTTCCTTACGGATGGGAGGAGCTCTGCTCTGGACGTGCTACGACGACTACGCTGGGGCGGGGATAACAAACACCAAACACATCTACTACGTTGGCAATCCTCCTGCATGATCTAGGTTACTACCTCGGTGGTCGGGTACAGCGGCCGGGGCGAGGACGCCGTGCCTTGCAACAGGCGGGATAGGACGACGGGCTGGCTGTGACGGCTCAGTCTCTGTCATCGGCGTGGTTCCGTCTCCTGGGCGGTGGCGACGACGTGGAGCTCTGGTTCCGGAAGTGGCTAATTTAAGATGGTTGGCCTCGGCGCGACCTCCATCAGCGTGATTGCGTGATACGAAAAGCTTCACCAGATCACAGTAGCGCTCCATGTGTGGTGGCCACATAGATACCGTCGGGAGTGGAGGAGGCGGCGTCCATGCCGAAGGGAGCAGATTTGCGGCGGCTAGTGTTGCTTCGCGAGGTGGAGGCCTGCGTCCAGGCCCAGGCCCAGGTCGAGTGGTGCGCGTGCACGCCGTTTTGCAACTTAATTTTCGGGCGGTAGGTGTGCCATCGGACGTAAATTCCGGAGGGAGAACAAGCCAATCTGCACCGTTTGATAGATGTGTATGGACGGTTTAGATTTTATTTTCCTGCCAAGTTTGCTTGTTTATAAGTAGTGGAGAAGAACCCATGATAGTATGATTGTCATGTAGCATTAGAGATAGTCAGCCATAAGAACCATTGCAGATCACAGATGTCAAGTGTGGTGCAATTTCAGAATCAAGAGATCTTATGACAAGTTTAAGTTGTCTGATACGAAGTGGCACTCAAAGATATTCAACTGAGAAATATGCACAAAGATAATTTACAGGTAAAAAAATAAAGAAGGAGAATTCCCTTTGTAGCAAGGACCGTAGGCCGGTAGGTACTGTGAGAACCCTTAGGCCCATAATATTTGGAACACCTCAACTCTTATCAAGTGCCAAAACCCTAGACCGGTGAGAACGTGTGACCCGCCGTCGCTCCCCTCCGCCGGTGACGGCGACCTCCCGATCGCGTCGCCGCCTCCCTATCCGCCCCGCCCCCAGAGTTCGGTAAGAATATCCCTCTTCTCCTCCTCGACGCTACCCCATCGTCAATTTGGTATCCTCGCGAGCTGACAGCATCGATTTCTACAGCCATGTCGTCTTCGAAGCTGCTCCCCGCCGCCTCCTGCTCAGGCGACCTGCCCCTGGATGTGCTGTGCGAAGTCCTGCTTCGAGTCCCGGTCAAGGACCTCTGCCGCCTCCGCGCCGTCTGCCGGGCGTGGCGCGTCCTCACCTCCGACCCGCTCTTCGCCGCGGCGCACAAGTCCCGCCACATGGCCCCGCTCCTCGCACTCGCCTACTACGATAACAAGAAGGGCGATATGGTCGATATTATAGACTTGACTGGCAATGTTCTTAGGCGGATTTCGAGCATTCAGAATCACATTGGTGTGCTGCGTACCTATCCTGACCTCATCTGCTTCAGTAGAGAGCACAAATACATGAGCCTCTGGATACTTAACCCGGCCACTGGTGCTACTTTCACCTTGCCGGCGTGCTACTCTGAGGAACTGCTGCTCGATCTACAGACGCAGAGCTTCGACTACATGGAGGCATGTGCTTTTGTGAGAGTTTCCTCCACAGGCGACTACAAGGCGCTCCGTGTCAGTAGAATTGGTCATGACCCTGGTAGGCAGATATGCGAGGTTATCACCCTTATGGCACTGGGAAGTGGGAATGGAGTGTGGAGAGGAAAGCGGAGCCCCCGTTACCTGTTGGTTCCAGTAAACTGTTGAAATGTGTGGTAGTTGAGGAGGTGGTGTATTTCTTGATTGATTTTCGGGCAGCTTTACGAATTTCAGGGGGGGTAACTGTTGAACCAGACAGCATTGCTTTGTTCAACCTTGAAACGGAGGATTGGATGGGGACTCTCCAAGGTCCTGCACCACTGCTCCAGTTTATCCAAGATAGCCACCCGTACAGTTACATGGACCTTTCTTTGGCCGAACTGAATGGCTGTCTAGTCACTGTTCACAATGTCAATTACTCCTTTATGGACTTATGGTTCCTCACAGATATTGAGAAAGGTACATGGGTTATAAAATACAGAATGCCTTCACAGGTTGCTTCGCCCTTTGTGCATCCTCTTCTGGTATTAGATGATGGAAGGATCTTGTTCGACAACGGAACCAAGTTTCTAAAAGGTTATGATCCAGAGACTGGTACCTATGCTGATGCGCTGGAAGTAAAAGATTTCAGATCCATTGCCGTCTACAAAGGAAACTTGCTGAGTTTATAGACTAGATATTGCTGGTGACGTCAGTATTGTATTGTACATTTGTGCTCTCTGTTCTTCATCTTGTTTTATGGATTCATAAAGTTAGTTACTCGATGTAGCGGTGCATGCATCAATGCGGAATTACTTTTCCATGCATTGATTCTTTCAAGTTAAATGAAATATTAAAGACTGGTCAAGCACATGTGGCAATGTCTTCTTGGAGCACATGTGGCAACATCACTAGCGATGGTTCATGTTAGAGTTGTATTAGTCTAGCATACGATGTACGTATTCGTGTCGTGTATGAACTCCTGTACATTGGCCTAATATATATATGTGAAGGCGTGGAGGCTTAGACCCCACGGATTAACCCCCAAACCTGATTCGAAACTTGGTATCAGAGCCGAATGGTTTCTGTTTCCGCCGCCGCGCGAGTCCTTCCGCGCCGCAGCTGCGAGTCACTTTCCGCGCCGCCGACGCGAGTCACCTTCCGCGGCAACGTTGCCGCGTGCCTCAACCTGCACCACCGCGATGACTTCCGGCCTGCAGCTCTCAATGTCCGGGGGTGCGCTCGTCTCCGCCCCTGCTGCGCCCGCACCGCTCAGGATTGCTCCGCCTGCCGTCCATCTCAATTTGGGCAATTTCATGCTTTGGAAGGGGCTCACTCTCCCGAACCTATCCGGTGCCGGCCTCCATGGCTATCTCGATGGCACCGTGACTGCTCCTGCGAAGACGCTCACGCAAGGATCAGGGGACGCCGCTGTGGAGGTTCCCAACCCGGACTATGCCACCTGGTGGGTCGTCGATCAGAGAGTTCTTGGCCTCCTGCTTGGCTCCATGGAGCCTGACATCGCTTGCCAGCTTATCGGCAACAAGACTGTTGTAGAAGCGTGGACCTCCGTTCACGCCATGTTCGGCGCTGCTAGTCTCTGTGCGAAACATCCGACGACAGCTTCAGACCCTGCGGAAGGAGGAGATGCCCGCAACGGAGTATATGCACAAGATGAAAGCTCTCTCCGACGCCATGGCCGTAGCTGGAACTCCCATCAACAACGACGAACTTGGACTATATCATCATCGGACTCAGTTCCGCATTGAACTCCATCGCTCCGTCGCTCACCGTCGGCAATAAGTCGGTCTCTTACACTGACTTCTACGCTCACATCCTCTCCTTCGAGGCTCTACAGGCGCAGCAGGCTCAGTCCGAGGAGTGGTCGTCCTCGGCCAACGCTGCGACACGTCCTGTGCCGTACGGTAACCCTATCCGTTCGCGCGCGCAGGAGTACACCGCTCCACAGCAGGGAGGCGGATTCGCCTACAATGGCGGTAATCGTCCCTATGGCAACTACGGCCAACAAGGATAGGGCTGCAATGGTGGTGGCAACGACGGCCACGGTCGCAATGGCGGCAATGGTGGCGGCAACGCCCGTGCCAACGGAAGCGGCAACGGTCGCAACGGCGGCGGCAATGGTCGTCGGCGATGGCGACCACGCTGTCAAATCTGCGGTAATTGGGGCATCTGGCGGGTGATTGTCGTCAGCGCTTCAATCACGACTATCGCCCCAACAATCAGCGTGTCGGGAACTTAGCTTCGACGAACTCCAACGACGACCATCACTGGTACATGGATACCGGTGCTACGGATCACCTGACGAGTGAACTTGAGCGTCTCCATGTTCATGAGCGATATGGTGGAAAGGATCAAGTACAACTGGCCAATGGTTCAGGTTTGTCTATTTCGCATATTGGTCATTCGAATTTAGCCGGTTCATCTCTCAAATTAAAAGATATTCTTCACCTTCCACACATTCGCAAAAATCTCCTTTCGGTTTTTCGCCTTGTTTCCGATAATGCCGTCTTTGTTGAATTTCATCGTCATGCTTTCTATGTTAAGGACAAGGCCACACGGAGAATAATACTTCAAGGTAGGAGCCATGGTGGACTCATTCCTGTTCGTCAAAGCGTCGCCGTCTTCCGGTCATCATGCCTCCATTAGTGTCAAGGTCACGCCCACGCAGTGGCATCAACGTCTCGGTCATCCAGCAAATAATGTAGTTCAATCCATTGTGAAGAAAAATGAGCTCTCTTGTTCTTCCTCAGACAATTTATCCCTAGTTTGTGATTCATGCCAGCGTGCTAAAAGTCGACAATTATCTTATAATGCTTCTTCTCGTGTCACTACGGTGCCTCTTGAGTTAATTCATTTAGATGTTTGGGGACCAGCACGTGTCTCTTCTGGGGGGTACAAATACTATGTTAGTTTTGTGGATGACTATTCACGTTTCTGCTGGATTTATCTTCTTAAAAATTAGTCTGATGTTGAGCAGGTTTTCTACGCTTTCCAGGCTCATGTTGAACTTCTAAACACAACAATAAAGATAGTTCAGTCTGATTGGGCTGGTGAATAGCAGCGTCTTCATCGCTATTTTCAGCGCACGATGATTTCTCACCGTGTCTCTTGTCGTCATACCTCCCAACAGAATGGTATCGCTGAGCGCAAGCATCGACACTTGGTGGAGACAGGGCTTGCCCTGCTTGCTCATTCCTCGCTCCCTCTTTGTTATTGGGATGAAGCTTTTCTAACGGCGTGCTATCTTATCAATCGTATGCCCACGGTGTCATTAATAAGGAAACAACTCTTTTTCGCCTCTTGAAAATTCAGCCGAATTACTCCTTTCTTCACATCTTTGGGTGCGCATGCTGGCCGAGTCTCCGCAAATACAGCTGACATAAGCTTAATTTTCGTTCTAAAGTTTGTGTCTTTCTCATCTATAGTCCTATGCATAAGGGATACAAGTGTTTGGATCGCTCCATGGGGCGAATTTATATGTCCCGTGATGTTGTGTTTGACGAGTCCGTGTTTCCTTTCTCTCTACTCCTAGCGTTTTGGTTGATGTGTCCACCTTAGAACAATCCATCACTTTTCCTGTTGATGAACCGGTTATGAGTGCGTCTATGCAAAATTATGACCTAACCTATTTGTCCACTAACCTGGCTGCTTCAGGTTTTGATTCTTCGTTTCAGGATCAGAATGATGCTCCTGGTTGTACGATTGATGCGGCTGCCACTCCACCGATCGACATGCATGGTGCGGCCATGCATGGCTCTCCGCCCAAGGCGCCCTCGTCCAGCATAGAAGCAACATATGTGGTTCCTACTGATTCGGCCCATGTGCAGCTCGTCGAGCCTGATCAGTTGGTGTCACCAGCCTCTGGACGGCCTGTATCGCCTCCTGCCGACAATCCGTCGGCCGCGGTACCATCAGCCATTTCGACTCTCGTTGTTACTACTCCAGTACACACGATGGTGTCTCGGCTGCGCGATCACATGAGGAAAGAAAAGAGTACAAGGATGGCACCGTGCTATATGATCCATGTCGTCGGGCATTCTTTGCCGCTCCGTTTCTCATCGTGAGGCATTGCTTGAACCTAAGTGGCGTGTTGCCATGGCTGAGGAATTCGATGCCCTTTCACAGACCAAGACGTGGACTCTGGTTCCTCGCCCCCCCCCCCCCCCCGGCGTCAACATTGTTGGTAGCAAATGAATTTTTAAAACCAAGCATCGTCCAGATGGGTCGATTGATAAACACAAAACTCGTTTGGTGGCTCGAGACTTTACTTAACAACATGGCATTGACTATGGAGACACGTTTAGTCCGGTTGTGAAGCCTGCGACTGTTCGTCTTGTGCTGGCCCTTGCAGTCTCTCGCGACTGGAGTCTGCGACAGGTAGATGTCAGCAATGCTTTTCTTCATGGCTACTTGTCGGGGGATGTTTACATGCAACAATCACTAGGGTTCGAGGATGCCCGGTATCCCTCGTATGGAAGCTTCAGCGATCTATTTATGGTCTGAAGCAATCGCCACGTGCGTGGTATGCACGTCTGAGTCAGCTGCTTTATCAGCTTGGTTTCACTTCGTCCAAGGCTGATGCATCTTTGTTCTTTGCTCGAGATGGTGTTCAGATTTTATGTTGGTGTATGTTGATGACATCGTCATTGCTGGCTCTACCCAGGGGGTGGTTGATCGCTTGGTACAGTCACTATCTGCTACTTTTCCTATTAAGGACATGGGTACATTGGATTACTTTCTTGGACTGGAAGCGTCTTACAGTTCAGGGGGCATGCCATTGACTCAGCGGAAGTATGCGCTTGATCTTCTTCATCGGGGCAGTATGGAGAATTGTAATCCTACTTCCACACCTTTAGCCACGTCAGAGAGATTGGCTCGTGACACTGGAGCACTACTTGGTACTGATGATACTTTCCGGTATGTTGGGGGATTACAATACTTGACCCTCACGCGTCTAGATATATAATTTGTGGTGAATAAAGTGTGTCAGTTTCTCTCTCAGCCTACTGAAGTGCATTGGGAAGCTGTTAAGCTAATTTTGCGGTATGTCAAGGGCACTCTTCAGGTTGGTTTACAGATTCGCAAATCTCCGTCTTTAGGCATTAGTATTTTCACTTATGCGGATTGGGCTGGATATGTGGATGATCGTCGCTCCACAAGTGGTATTGGCGTTTTTGTTGGACCGAACCTCATCTCATGGAGTTCGAAGAAACAACTTACGGTCTCAAGATCCAGTACGGAGGCTGAATACAAGACATTAACCAATGGAGCTGCTAAAGCAATATGGGTAGTGTCTCTCCTTAAAGAACTTGGTGTGACTCAGCAGCGTACGCCCATATTATGGTGCGATAATCTTGGGGCTACATACCTGACAGCGAATCCAGTCTTTCATGCTCGAACCAAGCACATTGAGATCTATTTCCATTTTATGCGTGAGCGAGTAGCTACTAGTGCTTTGGATGTTAGGTTTATTTCCACTAATGATCAGCTGGCTGATGTATTTACTAAGCCATCCACACGACAGATGCTAGACAGATTTAAGACCAATCTTAACCTTGTATGTTCATAGCGGTTTAGATTGAGGGGTGTGTTAGAGTTGTATTAGTCTAGCATACGTGTACGTATTCGTGTCGTGTATGAACTCTTGTACATTGGCCTAATATATATATGTGGAGGCGTGGAGGCTTAGACCCCATGGATTAACCCCAAACCTAATTCGAAACTGTTCATTATGTTTCACTGGATTGTAAATTGTTTGGATCTTATGTTGTATATTTGCATTCATATTTTGGATTGAAAATGTTGTTGAAATGTGTGTGCTTGAAGCATCAAAATTTGCAATAATATGATTTCAACATGTTTTTTTTTTGAAATTTGTTATGAACAATAGGTGAGAAACAGTAAACGAAAGGTGTTTAGAAAGTGAAGGTTTAAAAAAAGCAGAACCCCCGGTCCTCTCCTCCTTTCCCAATCTACAGTGTCTGGAGGCGATTTTTGGGCGACTCCCTGTGCGACCAGCTCGCCGCCGGCGATCCGCTCGATTTCTCGCCCTCCGCGGCCGCTCCGGCGGCAGGAGGACGGGGAATCGACGGATCACGGCGTGTACATAGTCTAGGTGTGCGTGGGGTGCCTGCCGGCGGCGCTGTGGAGGTGGCGGCATGGCCGGAGAGGCTTTTGGTGGCGGCGATCCTCTCCTCTGTCCTCGGTGCTCCGGTGGAGATCTGCCGTCTCTGGCGCGTCCGCTGCTTCTCGGAGCCGCGGCGTGCTTCCCCTCGAGCCGGTGGCCGTGATGGCGGTGCTGGCTCTTGTTCTTGGGGTCCGGCAGCCTCCACTTCGGTGGATGGTGGTGCTTTTGCTTAACCTCTTTGGGAGTTTGCAGGCGGGTTGCTCTCCCTCCTCGGTGGTCGCGATGGGTGCTGTGGAAGATGGGTGGCGCCTTCGTTATCGTCTCCGGCGTGAGACGGCGACGGTGATCTGGCGATGGCTCGAAGCCGATGCTCCTTCAACGCTCAGATTCTGGCGCCTGCGTTAGATGGCTCCTGCGGCATCTCAACAAGGTTGTTCGAGCCGACTGCTTCGGTGCGAGGTGAGCTCGCTTCCTTCTTCCCCGACGGCGTGCTGCTGGTGCTCGAAGGTGGTGTGCTGCTCGGTGGTGCCGTGTCCGCTGTGTGTGGGTTGGATCTTGCCTCTGTTCGTGCGTGTTTGTTCGTTTCCTTGTTGATCTTATACACGAACTCCCTTTTAAAAAAAAAAAGTGAAGGTTTAGAGAATCTGCTATATGACAGATTATTTAACTGATTTAGAAAAAAGGCTCAAAGAGCCCAGCTTTAAATTAATAAAGCCCACGGCCACGAATACGGTTACAGACATGCTGGGGATACCAGCTTACAAATGAAGCACAAGAGAGAAAAACAACTCCTAATCAACAAAGAGGATGACTCTAGAAAGTCCTAGACTTGAGTCTTCATCCTCTGCCAACTGAAGAGCAAAAGAGTTGCCGGATCAAGCCACCACCTTCACCGGGATCACCATGACGAGGTCTTCTCGAGCTCTAACCAACAGCACACAGGAACCACCAGAAGTACAGAACAAGGATAACCGTCGGGGGTCGAGGGTCTAAAGCAACGCCTCCAAGGAGGTGACGCCACCAGAGTGTCGCCGTCGCCCGCCCCAGGAGGGGCAAGGTTTTCACCAAGAAAAAAAAGACCAAGAATGGGAGGTAGGCGAAGGTTCCTCAACGCCGCCTCCAGGAAGGGGAATGACACCCAAGGTGTCATCGGCATTGGCACCAGATCAACTGGGCAAGGCTTTCACCTGGGCCATCCGCCTCTCCCATCTCACACCATGCCACCACGCAGCCCCGAGCCACACACCAATGAAGGCGGAGGCACAAATGAAGCACGAAACGGGCTGGAGATGCACGACAAACATAAGATATACAAACGGTGGAAACCACCACCATGGCAAGAGCCGAGAGGACAGGCACATCAATGGATCATCTTCTCCCAGGATCTGACGGAAAAACTGAAAGAAGGAAGAAGGAGACGCAGATGAGCTCATTCCAGGCCGTCAAGGAAGGCTGCAAAGCGGACAGGGTTGAAGAAGGGGGAACCGCGAGACCTGCTCCGGAACAATCGGCATTGCGGGTCACCCTGACCACGCGTGCACAAATCCCCGACGACAACCGCCTCCCTCATCGGCACCACACGCCGGCGGCGGAACTGAACCCGGAGACGCGCCACCAGCCCAGCCACCGTGAAAAACACATCCGCCAGATCCAAGACCATCTCCACCAGCCACGCATGCTTATACCAAGACCGGATCTTGCGAGACAAGAGCCACACCCGCATGCAGCCTTCTTGAAGCACGGCCCTTGACTGTCTGCCGCCGAAGACTGCATCCACCAGGCGGTGCCGACCACGCTGCTGCACCCTGCAGCAAAATGCAGACCACACACCCCACCACGACCAGACTGCCGCGAAACCATGCCGCCCTGGCACAGAGGCAGCAGCCGTCACAGATCTGCAAAAGGAGACTCGTGGTGACCTGAGGAGCGACGGAACCGGCCACCCATGGCCGGATCTGCGCGAAGAGGACCAGGACGACGAAGCAGCCGACGGAACTGACGCTGAGGGAGAAGTTGGCGCAGCGGTGGTCGAGGAGAAGGCACGCACGGCGGAGAAGCGGCGAGGCGCCGTCGAGGAGCCAGCTCGAGATGGAGACGTGTCTCAAACAAGAAAAACGGCTGGAGATGCTCTACTCGGGACATGACTCATCCCGCGCACCTCTCCCGTTCCAAGTCAACTCTGACGGTCCCAGCTCGAGTCCGACTCTAAAATTTCTTGTGTGATCTATCCACCGCCGTGCCGTAGTCCGCCTTTCACGCGCGTCGCCGCCGTCGCCGTCTACCCCATCGCTTCCCTGCTGCGACACGCCATCTAGATCCGCCCCTTCCGGCATGGCCGACCCAGGAGGCGAGCAGCGTGCGGCCCTGCTTGCCGCGGCGTCCCTCTTCCCTGTCCCCGACGGCGCGAGGTTTTCCTACGGGACGGCGGGGTTCCGCTCCGAGGGTAGCACCATGGCCCCCGCGGTGTGCCGGGCCGGGATCATGGCTGCGCTGCGCTCGGTGAAGCTGGGCGGGGCTGCCGTCGGGCTCGTCATTACGGCGTCGCACAACCCCGTCGACGATAACGGCGTCAAGATTGTGGACGCCGACGGCGGCATGATGTCGCAGGCCTGGGAGCCCTTCTCGGACGCCCTCGCCAATGCCCCCACCCCCGACGCTCTCCTGCAGGTAGGCGCCTCACATCCCAGCAAAAAGATCAGTTAAGCTAAACTGTATACTAGTTCTTCCTACTCATGCATGTTTCCCTTTCTGTTAGATTGATATCATAACGCCTCAGTTAGTTGGATATTAACAAGTCTAGTGATGCTAGTTATGGTACTGTACTGATAAGGTTCCAAAGCCAAACCAGGATGCCTCAGTTTTATCATTGAATTGGACTCCTGGGACGTTCCAGTCAACCTTCTCGCTCTCAGTTTGCCTTGGTCTTTTTCACATGCAGCTGGTGCTTCAGTTTGTAAAGGATGAGGGGATCACACTTGGTGAAGGTCAATCAGCACAAGTGCTGCTGGCAAGAGACACAAGGCCTACTGGAGAGTACCTACTTGATGTTGCAGTGAAAGTATGCCATTCACATCCTCTATTCTAGTACTTGAGATATCTATTGGCCCAGTCAATCTAATTACTTATCTAAAACACTGTTATGAAGGGGATAAACGCAATAGTAGGTTCAGTTGCACTTGACATGGGGATCCTAACAACTCCGCAGCTGCACTGGATGGTTCGGAATAAAAACAGAGGCTTGATAGCATCCGAAGCAGATTATTTTACACAAATTAGTGAATCATTCAGGTTGTTTGCAAGCCATTCTTGTACCAACATTTAGTTACCGAGATCATTGAATTGTTTGCTGAATAGTTGTTAAATTGCCACAGACATTTGTTGAAATTAATCCCTGATGATAAAGGCAGTGATAAGCGGATGGAGAAACTAATTGTGGATGGCGCAAGTGGTATTGGCGGGTTGAAGCTTGAAGAACTAAAGCCAAAACTTGCCAGGTTAGACATTGATGTGAGGAATTCAGGTAAAGAAGGAGAAGGAATACTAAATGAGAGGTGTGGTGCTGACTTTGTTCAAAAGGAGAAGGTTCATCCTCTTGGATTTGGCCCTAATGATGTTGGTGTCAGGTAAGAGTATTGATTACTGTTTAACTTTGCTATATGTTCACATCATTTATCTATTTTATTGGCAGATACTTATGTGGTATATTATTCAGGTGTGCAAGTTTTGATGGTGATGCCGATAGACTTGTTTATTTTCGCATTACATCACCTAGCAGCACTAGGATTGATCTTGTTGATGGTGACAAGATACTATCACTATTTGTACTCTTTATTAGAGAACAGTTAGATATTGTAAATGGAAAAGACGGTCAAGACAACAAAGTATTGCCTACGAGGTTTGGTGTAGTTCAAACTGCCTATGCAAATGGAGCATCAACAGAATTTCTCAAAAATCTTGGTCTTGAAGTTGTCTTCACTTCAACAGGAGTGAAATATCTCCATAAGAAAGCTCTAGAGTATGATATTGGAATCTATTTTGAAGCCAATGGACATGGGACTGTGTTATTCACTGATGAGTTTGTCTCACGGCTGGAGTCTTTGGCTGACACGCTTTCTTCCAAAGCTACAGGTAAGCTGTCCATGGCTAGTGCAATGTTTCTTTTTCTTCAATTTTAGCTCCTGGTGTGATTTCTATTGTGTTTATCTAACTGCCCTCAAAAAATTTCCCATCAGGTTCTCCACAGCACCAAGCTGCCTCGAGATTGTTGGCAGCAAGTCAGTTAATTAATCAAGCAGTAGGTGATGCTTTAAGTGGGATGCTCTTGGTGGAGGCTGTTTTGCAGTATAAGAGATGGTCATTCCATAATTGGTGTGACATATACACTGATCTGCCGAGTAAACAACTAAAGGCAAGTTGTAACTTTTGTAATCAGTGCAATATTCCTCTATTTTCGGTGACAAGCTTCTCACGGCTATTTTGATTCCGTCATGTGATTGTTATCCAGGTTAAAGTTCAAGATCGAACTTCTATTGTTACAACTGATGCAGAAAGAAAAGTTTGCCAACCATCTGGCTTGCAAGAATTGATAGATAGGGAAATCGGTGAGTAGGGTCTTAGTCGATTCTGTGACAGTTTTTGGATGTAGTACCTAAATATTGATGAAAGTACACTAAATGACGATTTTCATTGCAGTTAATTACTCTCAAGGGCGATGCTTTGTACGGCCATCAGGAACTGAGGATGTAGTACGAGTGTACGCAGAGGCATCTACGGTGGAAGCAGCTGATAGCCTTGCAAAATCTGTGGCACAGCTTGTTGAACGCATTCTCGGGTAGTTGCATTTTTCTTTATTTTGCCTCTTTTTTCTGAAGGGCGTAATGTTTAGCTTTTTGCGGTAACGTTTTTGAGAAATCTGGGCACTATTTTTGTTTATGTGCAACTGTTGATTTTTTTTATTGTACGAGTATATGCAGAGACATCACTTAGGGACGAGCATTTGGTGCTGGCAGTAATTGGTCTCCCTGTTTCTAAGAACACATGATACATACTTGTTTGCTGTGTTTTGCAATACCAGACATGATTTGTTTCCAGTTTTTATATTTTTTTTCATCACTTGGTGTCCACTACTTCCATTACATATGAAATTCTGGGAACATTGTATCATTCAGTTCAGCGAATTGAGACGCTAGTTTTCCTAGCAATTTAGTTTGCCCGAAAGATTTTTAAGAAAAAAAATGTAACATGTCCCAAATAAAAAAATAGAATTGATAATGCTGGAGAATTTTGAAAATAATACTAGTAGCAAGAAGAATGTCAATGAAAAATAGTACCATCAATATATGTTAGTGATGAGTATAACTTTATGGCACCGGAGTACTCAATGAACGAATATCCACATTTTTTTTACATCACGAATATCCACATTCTCTCAAGGGATGCCTAGCCATGAAACTCCTGAAGTAGTCTTCATGCCAAAATAAAAATAGAATAATCGATAATCCTAAAATAATCGTAAGAGTCCTCCGAACTGAGTACTGAGAGCTTAGCTCTAGTCCATGTCGGGTTCAACGTCTGACTCCGACTCGTATTCTGTAGTGGATCGTCTGTCCACATGAACGTACAGTGATCAGCACGATGATGTAATCGATAATCGCACGCGCGCGCCCAGCGATCGATGATGACACAGACACTAGATCGAAGCTCCGTGGCCGCCGGTGGCACCATCCTGCCGTCGGACGCCGTGTACGAAATCCTGCTTCGCCTCCCGGCAAGGACGCTCTGCCGCTTCCGCGTCGTCTGCCGGTCATGGCGCTCCCTCACCACCGACCCGGTCTTCATCCAGGCACACGAGACCTATCACCGGCTGGAGCCGCTTCTCGTCGTTGCCAACAATGGCGGCGACGACATCCACACCATGGACTTGGTGGGCAACGTGGTTAAGAAGATGTGCAGCACGCATGTAACCCGAGCAGCAGGACCATGCCGGCACCTTGGCCCGATGTGTCTTGTCCGGACGCCGACGTCGGTCGGCATCCTTGACTTGGCCGCCGGGACTGTCTACGCCAGCTTTTCCGCCGACGGGGTCGACTGCATGACGGCGCGATACCGGGCCAGTTACGCCCTGGGGCGATCGGCCAGCACCGGCGAGTACAAGTTGCTCCGCATCCGCGTCCCCCACCCGATTATGGACAGTCGCCACGAGCAGAGATGCGACGTGTTCACCCTCCTCGACGACGGCAGCTCCCGCCACGGCTGGAGGCGACGGCGGAGCCCTCCTGTCAACGTCCGGCTTTCCTGTCCGATCCACGACGTTGTCATCGACGGAGTGGCCTACTTTCTGTCTGACCACATAGCAAATGCTGATCACGAGCCGGACGCCATATCGTCGTTCAACCTCGAGACGGAGGAGTGGGGATCCGCGGCGCTCCGAGGACCGCTAAGCAGCCATGGCCTTCTCGACAACGCCGACGACGACATCGAGGAGGACGAGTACGGCATGGGTGGCTACATTGGCCTCCGATGTGAGCTCGGCTTGGGCAAGGTGAACGGCTGGTTGGTTACGACCAGGAACCGATGGCGCGACGATTCGTCGGTGGATCTGTGGTTCCTTAAAGACATAAACAGTGGTGTCTGGGTCAAACAATTCAAGATACAGAAGCTTTGGCCGTTGGTTCCGCGGCCGTTGATGGTGCTGGACGACGGGCGGATAGTGTTCAGTGTGGAAGTGGTGAGCGCGTCGGATCACGCTCTGCAACTGTGTGATGAGAGTAGCACGCCGAATGTGGTGATCGTGAGAACGTATGATCCAAGAACCAATGAAACCAGGGATGTGACGCGGATGCAGGGTAAAGAAATTGTTGGTGTGTACGCAGGAGCAAGCCTGTTGCACCCAAAGAATATCTGAGATGGGTATGGTACTTTGGCAGCCTTCTATATTGTGTCATGTGGTAGTTTTGTAGACGTCGATTAACTAAGTTATTCAATTGATATGTGATGTTGCAAGCAAAAAAAGAATTTAGTGTAACAAGAAGGAAGATTTATATGTTCGATATGTGTAGTTTTTTTGAGATGGAACACTCGTATTCAATCAAGACACGGCTAAATCGCCGTCCACCAAATGGGTTACAAAACTAGAATAACTTAATATCCACAAAGTATGGTCTCCGTGAGCTAGTCCTTCACCCAAATAAGCTCATGACCCAACTTATTAGAACCCCTCCAAACATATACGTACAACAGTTTTAATTCCATACAACGCGACCCAAGAAGGATGATGCGTCGGTAGGGGCGTATATAAGCCGGGAAAAGCGGTGTCTATCGATTGACAGGTAGACGGGAGGCGGCAGCCGGATAGACATGGAGAGCGCGGCGGCGACCGTCACGGCCATTGACACACGGAGAGTTTTTTTCTTTCATTCTTCCACCTCTGTTGGCATTAAGGTATGGATAATTTTCAGTTTTTCACCTTTTATTTTGTAATAGGTTAGAATTTGAACACCGGAAGTTAAATTTCTGGATCCGTGCCTACGTGGGGGTGGGTGTATGTGGGGTCTAGTCGGTGTTTATGGGACGAAATATATGGACTTCCAATATTTGACACCCTACGTGGGGGTAGAGCTGGCCTAACGAGCCGCTCGGCTCGCTAAGGCTTGGCACGTTATAGCTCGTGATCGTTAAGACTCAGATCATTAAGCTCGTTATTCTTAACGAGATAAAAATGATGATTGGTCGGTTCGTTATGTACTTGCGAGCACTCACGAGCTGCTCGTTAAACTCTATAAGAAGTTGGATTCACGTCAAAATCGTCGTTGCCGCCGCAACATATCTTTTGAAAGTTGGCGAGTTGAGAAGTCAGAAGGGGATTCGGTGTCTTACCTCTCACTTGGTCGATCCTATACAAAATTTTAAGAAAGTATTGACTGGGCTTGACGCAAACTAGGTTGATTTGGCCGACTCAATAAGATGGGCTCCAAATGAGCTTAACGAGCAGCTTCGAGCCTCGTCGACTAGCTCGTTTAGCTCGTTACATTAACGAGCAAAAGTCGTTGCTCGGCTTGGTTCGTTAGTGAAACGAGACGAGCTAAATGAGTGCTCTTGCCAAGTTTCATGTTTTACGAGTAGGTTCCATTCCCGTGATCGGTTTCGAGTTTGGTCGAGCCTAGCTCCTTAATTTCGGATCCAGATTCACACAAACATTTAATAAACTTTGTCCAATTCGTCTCACTCGGTCATCCGTTTGAATTTTCATTTCACAAGTAGCTGTATACCACCCTATATAAATCGGCCCTCGGAATAAAACTTTCTGCACTGCAAAAAAAGCCCTCACGTTTTCCTTAAAAAAATATAAATCGTCCTCCCAGAATAAAAATGTGTGGTTCTTTTACGCAAAGGTCCTTGCGTTCTCCAGATATTACAAACTAAATTCAGTAACATCACCACCAAATAACTTTTCCAAAACTAATTTTACTAACATTATTTTTAGCAGCATATATATTTCATATTGCGCTGCAATATTATTTTCTCAATTTATTTCCCAAATGAACTAATTCACTGACGAAAAATAACAGTAATACCGCAGAATTTTAGATTAATTTCCAAAAAAATTATAACTAATTCATTATCCACGGGAAAATATGTTGAACATATCAAAATGTTTTTAAAAATAAATCCTACTTATTTATACCGAATTCACGAATGGTCGGAAAAATTAACCATGTTTATTTGACACAACAAAATTGAACAACTTTTAACCATACTTAAAATGCCAAAACTTCCCCCTAATTCACAATGTGTTTATTCTTTTGGAGAATTTAACGTATATGAGTATTTCCACACTTTTACCAGCTACAGAATATTCAAATGTATATGACTATTTTCCATCCTTACAAAAATTACAAAAAATTAAAATGAACTACACCAATAAAACCACACGGGTGCGGCGTGCCGCCGCGCCATCTTACCTAGTTATTGTACCATACTTGCCGATCACACCGCTACTTTTAGCCTATTTAACAACTCGGCACACAAGTTTTGATTTTTCCGAATACTTCTATTTTTATATCAATAAAAAAAGATGGTTTGTAAAACTTATGGACATGTAAAGTTTTTCCATGGATCCAAAAAGCGGAAATTCGCATTGGCACCCGGGAGCATATGCTCCCGGTATTTTCAAAAAAAATTCAAAATTTGAAAACTTATCAAACAAATCTGAAAAAAATCATGCACGTACCTGACCATGGTACGCACCGCCGTGTTTTTTTTCGCGCCGAAATGACATTGTACGCGCCCTGTATAAAAATGACAAATTTCCTGTCAGAAATTCAAATTTTTAGATCTCATTTTCCTGTCAGAAATTTGTCATTTTTTTACAGGACGCATACGATGTCATTTCGACGCGAAAAAATACACGGTGGTGCGTACCATGGTCATGTACGTGCATGGTTTTTTTCAGATTTTTTTGATAAGTTTTCAAATTTTGATTTTTTTTTTGAAAATACCGGGAGCATATGCTCCCGGGAGCCAAAACGGCGCTCTCAAAACTCCAAAAAGGTGTTACAATTTTAACGTAAAACCTAAGTCACCGCCGGATTTGCGGTGCGCTCTAACCTGCCCAACCAACTCCTTGAGCTATCTCTAACCGTCTATTTAGCTCCTTTAACCGATTTTGGAGGATGTTTTACTCATATTGCGGATGATTTAGCACACTACCTAGTGAGGGTAACTTGTTAGTACAATGTTTTTTCTATTTCCTCCGTTCCAAATTAGATGACTTCCATTTATCTACATGCGGATGTATCTAGATGTGTAACAAGTCTAGATACATCCGTATCTAGACAAATGGAAGTCATCTATTTTGAAACGGAGGGAGTAAAAAACTGTATGAAATGTAGCATTTCATGATCAAACAACCTGGTTTGACAAATGCCTATGACAAGAGTTGGCAGGTGTGTACGCATATATTCGTTGCCACGATTTTTGTACTTGAACTCAAAACCACGGAGTCATCTAAGTGTGCGTGCCCGGTATAGAGAAGAGATAAGATCACAAAACAGTTTGTGGTTTGGCATCTAGGAGCTCAAGTCAAGGAGAGATTTGGATTGCTATTCCTGTCTGCTTGGAATGTAATCAATCCAATCATGTATCTCATGCATGGCCTGATTTGGTCTCGAGTTAGTGACATGGAATCTTTGGAGATCACGGCGTACCAACTTCACACAGCTTTGCTAATGCGTTGCTGTCGCTCCATCACTCGATCTAATGCCATTGAGCTAGTAGCATAGCTTGCCTTTTAAGTTTGATCTACCAGCTGGCCCTGTAGGATGCCCAACACTAGGGTATGTAGGAGTGCGAAATGTGCGCCGCAAGCGAGTGATCAATGGCACTCTAGAGAGCCCATATCCTTCTGAAACTCTCCTGCGGATGCTGGATATATGTTAAACGGTTTGTTAGTTGATTGAGAACAAAATGAAATTGTTGTGCGTACGATAGTCTAAGTCCGATTTCTGTCACTTTTCCTCTGAAAACCGTGAGATGGACCAGCAATCAAAAGACAGACGGATTGATTTTAACGTCGGATCATTATCGGACAGAAAATGTAACAACGTTCAGAACAAAAGGAAAGATCGATGCATTCCGTACGTCTTAGGTTGAGAATCATAAATTTATTAAACCCGAACTATATCAGTTAGTTGGTCGTTTAATTATGATTGCAAAATGTCAGATTCGAAGTATGGATGCAGCACTCTGCATATTGCGGCTTGATGGCCAAATCTGATCTAACATTCGTATGTACTAGTTGAAATCGGCGCGGCGACACGCCGCGACCTTTAAGAGAAATTTTATGTATGAAATGTTTTGTTATAATGACATAATAAATGTCGAAGGAAATTCGAATTTGACGAAATTCGTCGAATGTTTGTGCGAATTTGGATCGAAAATCGAGGAGTTAGAGTCGACAAAACTCGAAACCGATCACGGGGGTGGAACCCACTCGTCGACGCGCATATATTTCGTGTATATAATTTTTGGGAAACGCGGGGATTTTTTTGGATTTTTTTTTGTCAAAATTCATCAACGTTGTGCGAATTTGGATCGGAAATCGAGGAGTTAGAGCCGACAAAACTCGAAACCGTTCACGGGGGTGGAACCCACTCGTCGACGCGCATATATTTCGTGTATGTAATTTTTGGGAAACGCGGTGTTTTTTGCTAAAAATTTGACAAAATTCGTCAACGTTTGATCGAGGAGTTAGAGCCGACAAAACTCGAAACCGTTCATGAGAAGGAACCCACTCGTCGACGCGCATATATTTCAGGAAAATTGACAAAATTCGTGAAATGTTTGTGCGAATTTAGATCCAAAATCGAGGAGTTAGAGTCGACAAAACTCGAAACCGTTAATTTTTTAAAAAACGTGAGGATTTTTCTGCAAAAAATTTGAAAAAATTTTGTCAAATGTTTGTGTGAATTTGAATCTAAAATTGAGGAGTTAGAGTCGACGAATCTCGAAACCGTTCATGAGAATGAACCTACTTGTCGACGCGAATATATTTCATGTATATAAGTTTTGGGGAAACAAAAACAATTTGAGGAAAAAAAGTGGGAAAAAAATGTTGCAAAAAAGGAAAAAGCGCTACAGTACCCCGGGTACTGTAGAGCACTGTAGATGAACAGTGCCACCTACAGTGTCCGGGGCGCTCTCAGGCCGCGGATCCGGCCAGCTTTAATATAGTGAGTAATGTTAGTAGGAGTAGAAAAAAGAGGAGCCGACCCATTTTCCACTCTGTTGGAAGCAAATCACGATTTGTGCGAGTACACCTCGCCCCAAGTAGCTTCCACGCATGCACCGCCGCCAACAATACGGCGCACCCCGGTTTGCGGCGGAAAGCGCAATCCTGCTATCGCCGCCGGTGCCGTCCCCATCCGCCCCACTCGGTCCTACCGGAAAAGCAGTTTGGACTTTTGGACGGTGCCTGCTTCTCAGCTTCTCAAGCCTCTCTAGCCGTGACCTGAACCGAAAGGGATTCATGGTGTGTGTGATCTGGTCCTGTCACCCCACTGAACTTCCTACAACGGCAATGGAAAGTCGCCAGACCAAAACGATCAGCTAGCCAGAAATGCCGCGTTTGTACAAGACGCACTGACGCAGGGCACCGTAGGACGCAACACCCAAACATGCATTCGTTTATTTAGTTTTGATGAATTGGTTCGTTCATCCATATGACCTTAATCTCTTTTTGAATTAGCCGTGTATTTCATTAACTAGTGGTATTTGGCGCGGCGCACGCCGCGCCCTTGATGTCAAATTTTGATGACGGTTTGGATTTAAAAAAAAGAGAAATGTTCAGATTTAAATTGTTTGAAATGAAGACAAAATGTGTGAGTCTTTTGTAAGGCATTTTTTTTTGGAATTTTTGAATTTGATTTTCGGCAATGTGGCACGTAATGTTAGCATTTTTTGTGTGTTGTTATGTTGGTATGTCTTCATATTTTTTTCGGTGAATATGTTTGAATAGAAAATTCTTGATGAATTAATATATTTACATTTTTGATATATGTAGATAACGGTTTTTCTATAGCATTTTTTATATTTTATGGAATATCGGAATATTCGCGTAAATGTTGGCCAAATTAGAATATTCAAACATGTTTTTACTTTTGTGTGAGTATGTAGCAATTTTGACGATCATTTTTTTATATGTTTTGTACAATATTCAAATGTTTAGTAGTTTGAAAAGTCCAAACATGTTTGTATTTCGACGTGAACATTTAATCGAGATTAGGAGAAGTGCACATGAACTATGAATAAGTAGCATTTTTTTTTGCTAACCAAAATGTTGGATAAATTGGTATGTTGGAACATTTGTTTGTTTTGTTATGAATAAGTAGCATTTTTTGCATGCCTTTGTGATATGTTGTGTACAATATTCAAATAGTTGAAGGCTTGAAATGCTCAAGCATGTTTTCTTTGGACGTCAATATTTAATTAAAATCAGAACAATCCATTTGAATTTGATTTCATATTTGGAGAAAGTTTGCTCGTGTCGAGTCGAACTGCTAGGTAAATTGAAATGTTGAAACAAATTTGGTATTTGTTATGAGTGCACTTCGGCTATTTTTTGATGAGCATTTTGTAATTTCGCAAAGAAGCACGCGGGGGGACGGAAATTCCATGTTGAAGTCCATGTTCTTCTCAGAAAATTCTTGTCCCCCCGCGCACGCCCTTGATGTTTTTTTTTGTGCAGCATATATATTTCTTGTTAGCCAAAAATGTTAGCTAAATTGGTTTGTTGGAACATGTTTTTATTTTGTCATGAATATGTAGCATTTTTTTGTGTATATTTCGGATATATTGTATATAATATTCAAATATTTAGTGGATCGAAATGGTCAAACATATTTGAATTTCGACGTTAATATTTAAGTGTAACCAGGAAAATACATTTGAATTTGGTTCTACGTTTGCAGAAAGCTCGTTCGTACGGTGTCGAAGTATTGGTCAAAATGAAATGCTGTAATATTTTTGTAATTTGCTATGAGTATATGTTTTTTTCTTTTTCTTGAGCATTTGTGTTACATTTTGTGGACATTTGCGGAAAGTTCGTTCGTACGGTGTTGAAGTATTGGCCAAAATGAAATGTTGCAATATTTTTTTAATTTGGTATGAGTATATATTTTTATTTTTTTCTTTCTCTTGAGCATTTGTGTTGTATTATGTGCAACATCGGAATATCAAGCATTTGGAAATGTCTGAAAATGTTGGTATGTTGAGTTAAATAGTTAACATTTTTTTTTTGTTATTATGCTGGTACATCTAAAATCGAAATGGATGGAAAATGTTTCTATTTTTTTATCAGTAGTTAGTTGAAGTCCATATGTGGGAAACACACATTTATTCAATTGAATTTCATATAATTAGAGGGAGTGCATATTACTTCCAAATATTTACCAAATTGAAATGTTTAATTTGAGATCACAGCTAGAGAAAGTGCATTATGTGAGCATTTATTATATGTAACTCCACGTAATTAGAGAAAGGGAGTTTGTTATGTTAGTGTTCATATATTTGCCATATTTGTGAATATTTGGAAAAGAAACTCTGTTTTTGGAAATGTCTGTGTTCAAAAGTTGTTTATATTTAAACGTTTTGATTTTTGGAAGAAGAATTTTACCTCCACAATTTTTTGTTTCTAATCTGCTTAAATAAGGTAGGCCTACATGTCGGAAGTTTAACAGTTCTCTAAATTGTTTATGAAAAGAAAAAAAACTGATATATCTTAGAGTATGTTCAATCTTTAAGCACGCCCTTGGTTTTTTTTTGTGTGCAGTATATATATATTTTTTTAACTAAAATGTTAGCTAAATTGGTATGTTGGAACATGTTTTTGTTTTGTCATGAATAGGTAGCATTTTTTTGTGAGCATTATTGTTATATTTTGTGAGTTTTTTCTGTGATTTTTTGTGTATGATGTCCGAAATGTTGGCGAAATTGAAATATTGAAATATATTTGTAATCTGCTATAAGTATGTTGCAGGTTTTATTTCTAATCTGCTTAAATAAGGTAGGCCTACATGTCGGAAGTTTAACAGTTCCTTAAATTGTTTATGAAAAGAAAAAAAAAACTGATATATCTTAGAGTATGTTCAATGTTTAAGCACGCCCTTGGTTTTTTTTTTGGGTGCAGTATATATATTTTTTAAACCAAAATGTTAGCTAAATTGGTATGTTGGAACATGTTTTTGTTTTGTCATGAATAGGTAGCATTTTTTCTGAGCATTATTGCTATATTTTGTGAGTTTTTTCTGTGATTTTTTGTGTATGATGTACGAAATGTTGGCGAAATTGAAATGTTGAAATATATTTGTAATCTGCTATAAGTATGTTGCGGTTCTTTTTTAGGAGCATTCTTGTCATTTTTTGTGGAATATTAGGAAAATTCGCTCAAATGTTGGCGAAATTACAATTTGTAAACATGGTTTTAATTTTGCTATGAGTAGTTAGTAATCCGTTAGAGCAATTTCTTTTTATATTTTGTAAAATATTCAATTATTTAGTAGCTTAAATGTTCGAACATGTTTGTATGTGGGTGTTAATATTTCATTGAAATTAGGAAAATAATGCATATGAATTACTTCCAAATGGTGACAAAATTTGAATGTTTTTTTAAAATATTTTAGCATAAGTAGTTTGCATGTAATACTGTGGGTTATTTTAATTTATTAGTGAGATCTTATATACTATTTGAAATTTGTAAGATTTATTTTTTTTTATTTTTTTTTGCAGAAGTATTTGGAAACAGAAAAAGAAAAAGGAGAGAGAGTGCAATATGCGAGATAATTTGAGAAGTATATATGTCTTTAGAGATATTTGAATTTGGTGTTAGGTGTTTTGAGAAGTATATGTGTTTTTAGAGATCTTTGAATTTGGTGTTAGGTGTTTTGAATCTGTGTCTGGAAGTTACAAAAGTATTTGGAAATAGAAATAGAAAAATGATGGAGAGTGCAATATGCGAGACAATTTGTGAAGTATATGTGTTTTTAGAGATCTATAAATTTGTTTTAGCAAGTTGAATTTTATCATGCGTTGCATGTATTTTTGTTGAGGTTTGTGATATATTTTGTCGTAATATTTAGGAATTTGTAACTGCGAGCATGTTCCTATATTTTAGAGCTTTCTGATTTTTTTTTCTGAGCAATTTCAAATGTTTAAATGTTTTCTTTTTTATTTGCTTTCCGTGAATTTTGATGTAGTTAAATTCGTTTGGAAGTAAGTAGTATTCCAATTTATCTGCAAATAAGCAGTACAAATAAGTAATACATTTAATCTCGGGGGCAATCTTAAATGTTCAAATGTATTTCATTTTTTGTTCGCAAATTTGGATGTATTCCATTCTTTTTGGAAGTAAGTAGCATTCCATTTTTTTTTCTTGGAACTAAGTACTACAAATAAGTAATATTTTTTTTGTTGGAATGAGTTTGAAGACGGATATACAGGAAATATCTGCCATTTTTTTTGTATTAGAACAAGTATAATAGTTTTTTTTCTTGGTGGGAAAAGGAAATTAGGGGGAAAAAAGGAGGAAAAAAAAACAAAATAAAAGATATTCGAATGTTTTTTTTAATATGCTTTCCGTGAATCTTGATGTAGTTAAATTCGTTTGCAAATAAGAAGTATTCTATTTATTTTTTTTGCAAATAAGTAGTGCATTTTATCTCGTGGTCAATTTCAAATGTTCAAATGTTTTTTTTCTTTTTTTGCGAATTTTGATGTATTCCAAATTATTTGGAAGTAAGTAACAATTTTTTTTCTTGGAACTAAATACTAGTACAAATAAGCAGTAAATTTTTTTGTTTTTGAAATGAGTTTGAAGATGGAAATACGGGAAATAGTTGTATTTTTTTATATTTGAACAGGTGTAATATTTTTTTTTCCTTTGTGGGAAAAGGAAAGTAGAAAAAAAAAGGAGGAAAAAAAAAATGGGCCGAGCGAGCCGCGCATCAGCCGGCCCGGCCCAGCAACGGCCCAGCTGGCCACCCCAGGCCCACGGGAACGTCAGCATGACGTCACCCGTGGCCGGGATGCGGCAGCACTGGCGCGGCGGCGACCGCGTCGCCGGCGACGCGTCACTGCGCCCTGGGACGCGAGCGTGCGCGCATCGGGTGCGCGCCTTCGCGGGGAGTCTGTAGACGGCGGCGCCGCCCATTTTGGGTCGCCGGAGCCGCCGCGGCGGCGGGCGGAGGCGGCGGAGGACGGCGGGAGCGTCCGCGGCGATTACGGCGCCCAGGCGGCGTCCCGGGACGCGAGATGTGGCGAGGAGGTGCGGGAGCCGACGGCCGACCTCGCAGTGGTCGTCGATCTGGACGGCGAGCGGCGGAGCGGCGAGGACGTGCGGCGGTGGCGTCGGCCACCTCCGGCTCATGCGTGAGAGAGGAGGAGGAGGAGGGGGGGTTTCGTGGCACTTTTACAGAAAAGATCCCGGGGTTTCACGTAATTACGAATAGGTCCCTGGCGGCGATTTTTCTGTGAAGGACATTGAATTTTCGGCCGCCCGCGTGCTTCTCCGCAAAAAATCCGGGCGCGCTGAGTCGCTGACGCCTGGGGCCCACCGCGTACTGTAGCAGACTGTAGCTAGCTACAGTGCGAGCTACAGTAGCGTGGGCGCGGAGGGGCCGAGATTTTGGCCAATCGATGATGATGTGAAAAGAGACTACGAAACATTTGATAGATCCTCTGGATCGTCTAGGGTTAGAACCCGCAAGTAGAAACAGTAGGAGGAGGAGGTTCGGGTACCTTCTCCTTGAGATGTCGAGCTCGAGCTGCCGGCCATGGTGGACGGCGGCAATGACGGCAGTGGGTAGCGGTGTAGGCAGCGGCGTCGGTGGTGCTTCCCGTGAGCACCGCGCTAACCCTAGATTGGTAGGGGATTGTTGGTGGGGCGGTGGCGCACAGGTGAACCTCGTACTGTGTGCCGCCGGCCCCCACCTCTTTATATAGCGCTGCCACAGGGGCCCACCAACCATAAGAGGGTTGGGCGCCCCCGATCAGGGCGCGAGTCAAAAGGGTCCGTCGAGCCGTTGGGTTCGATCGGGTGGAGATCAATCCAACATTCTTCCCCTTGATCTCAACTTTTACTTTTAACTTATACTTTATACTTTACTCGTTTCATCACGGATCAATACATAGAGCATGTTTCATCGTCACAGCTCAATTGCCGATAGAATCAGACAACCACTATATACTTTTCTGTTTTGAAACAAATCCTGTTACTTTTGGCCTCTTATGATCCAGGAATCATAGGCTTTCCATTAAACCCATGCCGGCTACGTGTTCCATGAACACGCTGGGTGGTAAGCCTTTCGTAAGCGGATCCGCAAGCATATTTTTGTCTTTATATGCTCGAGACTTATAGTTTGATCCTGGATTTTATCTTTCACAACATAATACTTTATTTCTATTGGCTTTGTAGCATTACTCGACTTGTTGTTGTGAGCATAGAATACTGCGGGCTCGTTGTCACAGTACATCTTTAGTGGTCTGCTAATGCAGTCTACCACTTTCAAGTCGGGTATAAATTTCTTTAGCCATAGCGCCTGCCCCGTGGCCTCATAACATGCTATAAATTCTGCATACATCGTAGATGATGCAACTATTGACTGTTTGGAGCTTCTCCACGAAATAGCCCCTCCTGCGAGAGTGAACACATATCCTGTCGTGGACTTTCTATCATCTTTGTCTCCCGCAAAATCTGCATCTGAATACCCTCTTATTTCTAGGGAATCAGATCTTTTATATGTTAGCATGAGGCCTTTTGTGCCTTGCACATAACGCAAAGCTTTCTTTGCCATTTTCCAGTGCTCTGGGCCTGGATTCTCTTGATATCTACCGAGTACCCCGGTGATAAATGCTAAGTCAGGGCGAGTGCACACTTGTGCATACTGTAAGCTTCCAACAGCCGAAGCATATGGTATTCCTTTCATTTGATCGATCTCGTACTGGTTCTTGGGACATTGGAATTTCCCAAACTTGTCGCCCTTGACTATAGGAGCAGGTGTGGCACTGCACTTATGCATATTATACTTTTTAAGAACTTTTTCAAAATATGCCTTCTGCGATAGTCCTAACACTCCATTCTTTCTATCTCGGTGAATTTCTATGCCCAAAACATATGAAGCTTCACCAAGATCTTTCATATCAAAATTTGAGGACAAGAACTTCTTTGTTTCTAGTAGTAGACTGACATCACTGCTAGCAAGCAAGATATCATCCACATACAGAATTAGGAAAATATATTTCCCACTTTTAAACTTTGCATAAATGCAGTTGTCCTCAACATTCTCTTTAAATCCAAATCTTTTAATTGTTTCATTAAACTTTAGATACCACTGTCTAGAGGCTTGCTTTAATCCATAAATGGATTTCTTTAGACGGCATCCCATATGTTCCTTCCCCTCCATGAAAAAACCCTTGGGTTGTTTCATGTAAACATTTTCTTCTAAATCTCCATTTAGAAATGCCGTCTTTACATCCATTTGATGCAACTCTAAATCAAAATGTGCAACTAATGCCATTATGATTCTGAAGGAATCCTTACATGAGACCGGAGAAAAAGTCTCATTGTAATCTACCCCTTCTCTTTGCGTAAAGCCTTTTGCCACAAGTCTTGCTTTATACTTTTCTATATTCCCATTGGAGTCATACTTAGTTTTGTAGACCCATTTGCAGCCTACTGTTTTGGCTCCTTTAGGAATTTCCTCTAAGTCCCAAACATCGTTGGAACTCATCGATTTCATTTCATCTTCCATTGCCTCCACCCACTTCGATGAGTGAGGGCTTCTCATGGCTTCTTCATATGAAGTGGGATCACCTTCCATATGATCTATTTCTATGTTATAAACATAATCAGTAGAAATAGCTGACCTTTTAGCTCTTTTAGACCTTCTAAGGGTCTCATTCTCTGGAAGTGGCTGCTGCACCTCCCTTTCATGCTCAACAACAGGTTCAGTCGGCTCCTGACGGACAGGTTCCGGATCTTCACCCATAGTTGTCACGGGTGGAGTTACAACAGGTGCTTGCACCTCAATCTCAGGGATTGTCGGTGCAGCTACAACAGGTAGTGCGAAAAATGGCTCCTGAATCATCGGAAAAGGTGCACACACCCTCTTCTCCTCAAGATCAATTTTCCGAGCTACCATGCTCCCCCTCATCATTTCGTCCTCTAAGAAGACTGCATGTCTCGTTTCTACAAACTTTGTGTATCTGTCTGGGCAGTAGAAACGATAACCTTTTGATCTATCAGGATAGCCAATGAAGTGGCAAGTTACTGTTTTGGGGTCTAACTTTGCAATATTTGGATTAAATACTTTTGCCTCAGCTGGGCTCCCCCAGACCCTCAAGTGGCGCAGAGAGGGAACTCTCCCTGTCCACAACTCGTACGGTGTTTTGGGCACCGACTTGCTTGGTACTCTGTTGAGAATGTGAATGGCGGTTTTAAGCGCCTCCATCCATAATCCCAATGGAGGGTGGAATAACTCATCATGCTGCGCACCATATCCATAAGAGTACGGTTACGCCTTTCAGCTACTCCATTTTGCTGAGGTTCGCCCGGCATAGAATACTGGGCGACTATTCCATTTTCCTGTAAGAACCTTGCAAAAGGTCCAGGTACTTGACCATATGGAGTGTGCCGACCGTAGTACTCCCCCCCACGGTCGGACCTGACTATTTTAATTCTTTTATCATGCTGATTTTCAACTTCTGCTTTGAATATTTTAAATTTATCCAACGCTTCAGATCTTTCTTTAATTGGATAAATATAACCATATCGGGAGTAATCATCTGTGAATGTTATGAACGAGTCATAGCCATCCACACTTTTCACAGAAAACGGTCCACAAATATCAGTGTGAATGATTTCTAGTGTTGCTGTACTTCGGTTTGCACCCTTTTTAATTTGCTTTACATACTTTCCTTTTATGCAATCTATGCATTGTTCGATATCTGAGAACTCTAACGGAGGAAGAATATCATTTTTAACGAGGTTTTCTATTCTTCCCCTCGAAATATGGCCTAATCGACAGTGCCATAACTTCGACGAGTCATGAGTTCGCTTTCTTTTCTTTTGTTCTTTGTTCGACAAGGAAGTTTGCTCACTCACATTACACACAGAATGCACTTTTTCACGTAAGGATAACAAATAAAGCTCATCGTGAAGTAAGCAATACCCACACAAGCATCTTTAAACCATATGGCACACTTGCCATGTCCAAAACAACATTCATAACTGTCTTTATCCAAACGTGATACACTTATTAAATTTCTGTGAAGTGAAGGAACAAATAAGACATCTCTAAGCAAAATCGTGAAACCATCAGCCAACTCCAAGGAGATGTCGCCAACAGCTTCAACTTCTGCTTGAACTCCATTCGCGACTTCAATGCATCTTTCGCTTCTTTGCATAGTCCTTGTCGAATGGAATCCCTGTAAAGAATTTGCAACATGAACAGTTGCACCTGAGTCAATCCACCAAGTAGATTTCGAAAACTGTGTATACAGGGATTCATTTACAAAAGAAACTGTGTTTATACCTTTCTTTGCCATTATTGACTTGAGCCAATCTGGGCAATCTTTCTTGAAATGCCCAGTCTTCTTGCAGTGGAGACACTGATCTTTATCCACTGAGAGACTCTGATGATGATACTGTTGGGGACCTTTGCCATATGGCTTGGAGGGGGAACCACCTTGGTTGCTGTTGTTGTAGTTTCTTTTCCTGTTTTCCTTCACGTAGTTCAGGGAACCACCGTGAGAGGACTTGAGCCTTTCCTCCTCTTGCACACACATAGCGATGGTCTTTTCAATGTCCCATTTATCAGGGGACATGTTGTAGTTGATCACAAAGTTCTCAAACTCTTTAGGCAAAGATGCCATGACAAGGTGGACAAGCAAAGCAGGCTTGAGCTCCAGGTCATCATCCATAGGCTTTAGCTTGGCAGCCATGTTGCTCATCCTCAGGATGTGCTCCCTGATGCCATGTGCACCTCCTTGGTACTTTTCTGTGACCAGCTGTTTGAGCAGCTGGGTAGCATACACCTTTGAAGAGCCAGTGAACTGGCTCTTTATCTTTTCCAGGAACTCCCAACGGAAGTGCACTCTGCGATTGAGCCCGCAATGGCGTTCTCAATCGTGTTCTTTATAAATGCCATGCATTTCTTGTTGGCATTCAGCCACTTTTGGTTATCCAGGGTGTAACTCATCTCCACTGGAGAATGATCCCTCAACTTTTTCTGCCAAGCAGATTCATCATCATTAGCCTCTCTTACTGGCTCTTTTGGCTTGACTGGCTGTGGAGTGTCCACAACCCAGTCAACCTCGGCACACACAAATGCCAGATCCACTTTCTTCCTCCACTCAGTGTAGTTGTCACCCCTGAGCATCGGAACGTCCTTGAGGCAACTCATCAAGTGGTAACCTCCTGAAACATCACATCGAGTGAGAACAAAACAACAATTGCATGCAAATAATCCAACGTTGGTCAAAATTAAAACATACAACTGTTTATGCAATTAAATCTATATCACCGTTGGGCAGAAAATAGAAATAAATGCACCTTTTATACACATAATAACAAATCATGATCATGTCATTAACAACGTTGGTCATAAAATAACAGGACCATAATCACCTTTAATATTCACTTTATCACATCTTTAAAAAAAATTAATTATCACTTTATTGCTTTTAAGCAATTACTTTTAACTATTTGCAGCGGAAAAATGAATAAATTCATGAACTTTATACTTTTCAGAAGCATTACTTTTACTTTTCTGTTTCCTAAACAAAAATTCGTTGGATAAATTTGAATAGGAAAAACAAACTAAGCAATATTCTCTAAAACTACAGAAAAACATGCTTCTGGAAAAATAAAACAGAAAAACTGTTCGGCCCGCAGTGGAAAGCGTGCGGCCCACGACCTTTTCTCTATCTGCCGCCCGCGGCGACGTAGACTCGGCCCACGGCCTGCTTCTTTCGGCCCACTGGCCCGCTGGTGGCTAGGGTTTGGCCAGGACTGCATCCTGGCCGTCCATCTGATCGGACGGCCGTCCGTGCTCCTCGCTGGATCAAAAACGTGACGGTTGACCCGAGCCCCCATTTTTCTTTTCCACTCTCTGCTCTCACCTCCGCGCGTTCTGCAAGGATTAGGCCGCCCGCCGGCCGCCGGAGACGGCGACGCACCCGTGTGCGCTGCGGCTAGCCGGCGACGGCAGAGCACAGCCGCCACCGACCCCGACCTTCTTTCTATTCTTTCTTTCCCATCTCTCCCCCCATGACCCGAGGACCTTGCGAGGCGCAGCGAGGCGAGGATGGTGGCGGCGCCCCCCGCTGGCCCCTCTGCGCACGACGGCGCCATGCCAGGAGGGAGACGAGCTCGTCCCCGACGGCTCACCGGCGACGCGCCTTTGCCCCCGAAGGGGTCACTCCCTTTCGGCCGTGGCGGAGGCGCCGAGCCCCTCCACTGCCCTTGTTCTTCGTCCAGTCCCTCGGCTTGCCGATGCGGACTTGGATCGAGAGGAACGAGCGCGGCCTTGCGGCGGCGTGCTTTGCCGGCGAGCCCGAGGCCCTCTGGTGAGGTCTTTTTGCCCCTTTTGAATTTCTTTTTCCTTTGCTTCTTTTTTCTTTTTGCTTTTCTCTTTTCTTTTCTACACGCGATCTAGAAACTCTCGGGCTCTGATACCATTGATAGATCCTCTGGATCGTCTAGGGTTAGAACCCGCATGTAGAAACAGTAGGAGGAGGAGGTTCGGGTACCTTCTCCTTGAGATGCCGAGCTCGAGCTGCCGGCCATGGTGGACGGCGGCGATGACGGCAGTGGGTAGCGGTGTAGGCAGCGGCGTCGGTGGTGCTTCCCGTGAGCACCGCACTAACCCTATATCGGTAGGGGATTGTTGGTGGGGCGGTGGCGCACAGGTGAACCTCGTACTGTGTGCCGCCGGCCCCCCACCTCTTTATATAGCGCTGCCACAAGGGCCCACCAACCATAAGAGGGTTGGGCGCCCCCGATCAGGGCGCGAGTCAAAAGGGTCCGTCGAGCCGTTGGGTTCGATCGGGTGGAGATCAATCTAACAACATTCTCACCGAAACTACCGAAACATCGTGCGAAGACAACTGTTCTGAAAATTACGGAGAAAAAAGAACATGGTCCTAGGGGTCCAGCACGCACCAACAACACCCTCGAGTGTCACCGGCACTAACCAAATTCATAGCAAAGATTTCACATGTTCCTTATCTGCTACTGAAAGCCCACCGCAATCAAGAGGAGGGTTCCACTACGACGCCTCCCGGGATTTCGCCCAGAACTCAACTCCACCTCGATAATGTCAGACACACCGACTGCCGTAGATGCACACAGATTTTTAAGCGGGGCGTCAATCAAAGCGGCGATCGAAGGACAAAGGTGTCCATAGCTTAGACTAGGAGTGCACCAGCGCTGCAGAGATGAGCACCAACACAAGGAATGGCCTTAGGCCGTTGCAGTCGAGCTAAGGCATAAGCTTGAGGACGATGATGGCAAGGTTCTGGATCTGGAAGAGGACACACACCACGAGGTGGCCCGGGCAAAAGAAGTGCACATTTACGACGAAGCAACCATTGTTTAAGAATGGGTTTATTATCTGACAAGAGAGGTGGAGAACAACTGTTGTGTGAACACCCCGCCGCCACCATCAACCAGCGGCGGCGACAAGTAGGCATATATAGGGCACGGGTCAGACCGTGTGTCGGTCGTCGCCTCCTAAGCTCATGGGGTTTGGGTGGAAGCTGCATGCTTATCCTTGCTCAAGATCATCACACATGTCTTTGTCCATCCTTTAAAATGCCTGATATGAATTTAATTAGTAAGATTGTTGCAGTTCCTGAAACATATATGCAGTGGGATTGTGATCACAAATTTCGACCATGCAAGATTTATAGCCGTCAAATACCAATCTCATTATCACCAGCGCGTTAACAACCATATATACGTGACCACCTATTTTGTAAGTTTTTGATTACCTTCATAGTTTACTCAAGTTGATACATACGATTTTGAAAGGATCAAGACCTCCCACAATGCTAGTGTCATACTCATACATGCCATGTATTGCCATGTACTCCCTCCGTTCGGATTTAATTGACTCATACTTGGTTATACATGGATGTATCTAGTCACCTAACAAGTATAGATACATCCATATTTAAACAAAAGCAAATCAATTAATATGGAACGGAGGGAGTAAACAATAAGATGATGTGATATTGCACTTACGGAAGAGAGCGTTGAACTAGTACCATATTATGAAACAATTTCATAGCGGTTATTACGAGAGAACTTTGTGAAGCTCATATCATATACTTACTGACTACGGTAATAGTATTTAGATATCCGTATTTAGACAAATCTACGTCAAGTATTTTGGAACGGAGGAAGTAGCATTTTGGAGGCTTGAAAACATCACCTTTTCTATTTAGTCTTGGCATCTTACTTCATGGTATTATAGAAATGAACCGCTCTGGATTATGAACAATGGAACACTCCGCACTAGTAGGAAAAGGGCTATCTGTGGCGCACCCATTTTGCCTTTCTGTGGCGCATGGCGGGTGCGCCACAGATATCACGCCACTAAATTTTAATTCTGTGGCGCATATCTGCATGCGCCACAAAATTCTCACATTTCTGTGGCGCACCAAGAAGATATGCGCCATAGAATTCTTAAAAAAATAAAAAATTCAGGAAAAAATGAAATAATTTGAAAAACCTAAATATTTGAATTTTTTAACCTATCTCAGATGATGACTTCCCGCCAGGTCACCCATCGTCAAATTGATCCAACCCAAGCACGCTTAACTCCTAAGTTCTATTCAGCTCAGCCACCCTTGCGCACCAAGAAGATATGCGCCATAGAATTCTTAAAAAAATGAAAAATTCAGGAAAAAATGAAATAATTTGAAAAACCTATATATTTGAATTTTTAAACCTATCTCAGATGATGACTTTCCGCTAGGTCACCCATCCTCAAATTGCTCAAACCCAAGCACGCTTAACTCCTAAGTTCTATTCAGCTCAGCCACCCTTGTGCTACTCAAGTTCTTATTGATATAAGTATCATATCAACCCTCTTAAGTCTTGTATGTGTATATATGTGTAGTTTATGTGTGTATGTGTGTTTTTAAATTTCAAAAGTTTCAAAAACTTCAAAAGTTTCAAAAGAAATTTAAAAGTTTCAAAAAATTCAAAAAATCTCGAAAACTTCAAAAAAAATAAAAAAAATCCAAAAAAACCCAAAAAATTCAACAATTCAAAAAATCTCGTATTTTTTAATTTATTTGATTTTGTAGAAAAAATCTTCTTTTTGAAATAAATTTTTTTCCTTTTGGAATTTCGAGGATCTAAGAAAAGTTCACCGGGTAAACCCTGGTGATATCGAGCTCCAATTTTTCTCTTGTTTTTTTATATATTAAACGCATTTTTTCGACGTCGTATGCAAAAGTTATGGCCGTTTTAATTTTTTTCTTCTGTTTTTTGCAAAAAAAGTCAAAATTCATATTTCATTTTTTTATACCAACTAGACACTAAAACCTAACTACATCTCAAAGGATTTTATTTTCTGGAGATTTTATCATTTTCTTTTATTTCTACAGAACTAAAAAAGTCGATCCACGAGGGGTAGGCACAGAAAATTTCTGTGGCGCATATACTATGTGCGCCACAGAAATGTGTCTTTCTGTGGTGCACATCCAACATGCGCCATAGAAATGTGTCTTAGACATATTTCTGTGGCGCACCTCCAACATGCGCCTTAGTATATGCGCCACAGAAAGACACATTTCTGTGCCGCATGTGGTTTCTGTGCGCCACAGAATTTCGGAATTCTGTGGCGCATGCAAAACTATGCGCCACAGAAAGTGGCGCATGGTTATTTGGTGCGCCGCAAAAAGTGATTCCATCTATAGCAGTTTTCCTCCTAGTGCCGCAATGATTTTGAATCATTTAGATTTTTGCACGATTCTAGGCTGGAGCAGTCCAAATCTTGCACTATCTTGGTTTTAGCGAGTAGCCATTAATTTACAATTGATTTCAAGTGAAATCTCAAAGATTTGCATATGCGCTAGTCATGGACGGACCGAAATCCTTGCAAGATTTCGAGAATCGAACTTTTTTACCCACCTCGAGATCACAGAAATTGAACGAAATTTCCGCAAAAACTTGAAACCTGACGCGAACCCCACCGGGCCACCTCGTTCCTCCGAATCAGCCGTTTGTATCAGGCTCATTCGCTCGTTGGTCTCCGCTTGCCCTCACCACAATCCACGTGTAACCGGCCGCCCTTGTCATACGCTATGAACCCGGTCCATGCACCACACCCGCTTCCCAGCGGCTCCCGCCTCCATAATCCAAAAACCTGCAGAATCACGGTCCACGCACACGGTCTACCCACCTCGCAAACTCCCCACCACGTATCCGCAAATCTCCCGAACCGGCAATGCTACAGAAGCTAAAATCTTTTCTTCATTCAAAAGGTAACGCCCCATTTCGTCTGGTTCTTAATTGAACGATTTTAATTCGTTAATTACTCCGCCCTCTTCTCCCCCCTTCCGCCCCTCTCCACCTCTCCGGAACCCCCTCCCGCCGTGCTCCCGCTGCGCCGCGCCCGTGACGCCCCCCGCGCGCGAGGTATCCTCCATCGCGTAGGGTTAGGGTTCGCGGCCTCGGCGGAATGCGCAGGTCGCCGCCCGCGGGAAAGTCCTGCCGCCGGCGCGCGATCGAGGGGCTGGCCGCCGTGCTCCTCCTCTACGCGGTGCTCGTCTTCGCGCTCGAGTCGCCGCTCGTCTCCAACCGTACACACGGCGGCGGTAGCGGTGGCGGTGGCTCGTACCCTCTCCACCTCGACGGCGCCGAGGAGCGCTCGGCCCCCGCGCGCCCCGAGAAAGAGCCCCGTCCCGCGTCCGTCTCCGGCTCCGGTAGCCTCTCTCGCATGGTCTCTGGCCTTCAACTCCGCCTCCTCAACTCCTCGCGCTCCGGACCCCTCCGCCGCCCGATAGCCGATGCGGTTGCCGGCGGCGCCCGCGTGTTCTCCGAACTCCAGAACCTCGACCCGGCCGCCGCCGTCGCGCCGCCGTTCCGCGCGGAGGCGGATAAGAATTCTGTGTGCGCGCAGTCGATCGTGCTAACCGCCCAGGAGTTCCGGGAGAAGGGGCGCGTGGTCGAGCTGCCGTGCGGGCTCACTCTGGGGTCCCACATCACGGTGGCGGCGACGCCTCGGGAGGCGCACGCGGAGGGGGACCCGAAGATCGCTTTGCTGAGGGACGGGGAACAGCCGATCATGGTGTCGCAGTTCATGATGGAGCTTCAGGGGCTTAAGACGGTGGACGGCGAGGACCCACCCCGCATCCTCCACTTCAACCCTCGTCTCCACGGCGACTGGAGCGGCAGGCTGGTGATCGAGCAGAACACCTGCTACCGCATGCAGTGGGGCACTCCGCTACGCTGTGAGGGCCGCAAGTCACATGTTGACGAGGAAACCGGTAGGGGACCTTTTTAGTTAATTCAGTCATGTACTCATGTCTGTTCAGGTGGATTCTCCGTTATATGTGTTCAGTGTGTTGATTGATGTACAGTGGATGGTTTACTGAAGTGCGAGAGGTGGATCCGGGAAGACCAAGAGCAGTCCGAGGAGACGAACACGGTGTGGTGGCTGAACAGGCTGATGGGGCAGAAGAAGGAGGTCAATATGGATTGGCCATTCCCCTTTGTGGAGGGCAAATTATTTGTTCTTACTCTCAGTGCTGGATTGGAGGGGTACCATGTCAATGTGGACGGGAGACATGTCACTTCTTTCCCTTACCGCACTGTAAGTGCATACTTTCCTCCTTCTGATGCAGTTTGCAAGAAGAATTCGTGTCAAATGACTTGCATAGTCAGTGGTGGCATACTTAGTATAGTTTAAACATTTAGTGGTTGGGGATATTTGACGTTAGGTTGGATTGTTGGACCTACCTTTTTGCTATTAACTTTTGTTTCTTGTTGCTTCTCTTACAGGGGTTTGTACTTGAGGATGCTACAGGATTGTCATTGAATGGGGACCTTGATGTGCAATCAGTGTTTGCTGGGTCCTTACCCACTACACACCCGAGCTTTCCACCACAAGATTATCTGGAGATGTCAACTGTTTGGCAGGCACCCCCTCTGCCTGATGAGCCAGTTGAGATTTTCATTGGCATCCTTTCATCTGGCAACCATTTTGCTGAGCGTATGGGTGTCCGTAAGACATGGATGTCTGCCGTACGGAAGTCACCTAATGTAGTTACTCGCTTCTTTGTTGCACTGGTAAAATCTTGAGCGTAAATCGACACCTTTTGTGTTTCGGAACATTATAAAAGTTGAACTGATGAGCATTCTTATCTCCAGCATGGCAGAAAGGAAGTGAATGTCCAGTTGAAAAGGGAGGCAGAATTCTTTGGGGACATTGTTTTTGTGCCATTTCTGGATAACTATGATTTAGTTGTTCTGAAGACTCTTGCAATATTGGAGTATGGGGTATGGAAAATAGTTTCTTATTTGAACTAATTCTTTTTTGAAGTGACCTGTTACTTATCTCCTGACAGCGACGGACTCATTTTTCAGCTTGATGTTGTCTCTGCTAAATATGTAATGAAGTGCGATGATGATACTTTTGTAAGACTTGACTCAGTAATCACTGAAATTGGGAATGTGCCAAGTGGTAGAAGTCTTTATATGGGGAATATCAATTTCCACCACAGGCCATTGCGCCAAGGCAAATGGGCAGTGACTTATGAGGTAAACCATACGTAGTATTTTTGTGTGGCAGCGGTTATTCTTGTTAAAGTAAATTGAGCCTTGCATCATTTGCTTATTCAGTTTCTCCCTCTTTTATTTTGCTTAGGGCTCATTTATTTGCCCAATAACAAATAAATTGGGTTATATTCTCTGTATACAGTAATCAACAACCTAGTATCTTAAGTGACTGAAAGATTGAAAAAAAGTGTGTCGATATTAGGATAGAAATATATCTGACTAATGTGCCCATTCTTCTATGGAGTACTGTTTCATTTTCTTAAATGCAATGTTCTTTCTACTGTCTACTTGAAGTAAAGTGAAAGTTCATTTATTATAAGTGATAAAATGCACTCTAAGGTGCTGATAACGGAAGTTGTAGATCTTTGCTGGTTATTGTTAACTTGTTTAGCTCTCTAAGCAGGATGACAGCATTTTTCAGTCAACTAGGCTCCTTGTGTCTTGATTCGCTGCCTTGTAATCTGCTTCTCACTTCACAGGAGTGGCCAGAAGAGGAGTATCCAGCCTATGCTAATGGCCCTGGATACGTTATATCATCCGATATTGCTGCTTCTGTTTTGTCAGCATTTAGAAACGAAACATTGAGGGTAAGATATAATAATTTCCATCTGAAAAAGTTGCTCAATACCATAAAGTTCTTTATACACTTTAATTGTCGATCTTGCCTAAATACTATCAAATCACAATTTGAAAAGTATTCCGTAATACCACTTTGGACCATAGGTCAGCAACATATCTATGGTTCCTCCATATTAGTTGAGTAATAACTGGTAAGAACTTTATGTAGCCCCTCATTTAACGATGATAAAGTTGCTGCATGGACTAGCATGGAAATCTTTCTCTACCTGTCGTCAGTACCTAATAGCAATTCATGGTAAGGAAGATATATAATTTGATTTATATTTGCCTGATGTGCAGCTCTTCAAAATGGAAGACGTGAGCATGGGTTTGTGGGTTGAACAGTTTGCTAGGACAAGACATGTTCAATACATTCACAACAGGAAGTTTTGTCAGTTTGGATGCATAGATGATTATTATACAGCACATTACCAATCGCCAAGGTTGATGTTATGTATGTGGCAGAAGTTGGTGGACGGAAAGCCACAATGTTGCAATGTGAGATAACAGTAATGAAACCAGTAGGGGTTGACTAGTTGACTCTAGGCTATAGTGGCAATCTTCATTAATCAAGAAATGATATGGTTTCACTGATGTTCATCACCACACCCAGGATTGACTAATTATACCATGATGGTACATTATGCCTCTTGTCCTCTTGCGGACTGACATGTAGAACTGATTTCCTGGGTATATTAAAGATGATTAACTTAGTTTAAGAAGCGTGTCCCAGCTCACCAGTACTCACTTCTTTTAACCAGATAGGTAGAAGTTATGCGGTTATTCCAGCGATGCTTAAAACTTCATATGTGAATATGAAAACAGTTCAGTTCAGTTCAGTTGTTGCTACTTGCAGTGTGGTTGACAGTAGTAGTTTCAGCTGTTGACATGTTGAACATAACTCGTCACGTATGTGTGCGCAGTCGAGAAATCATAGGTCGCCTTTTATTGTGGAACATCTCATTAGCTTTGGTTGTGAATTTGTTGAAGTTTTGTGAAGTAAACTTTGTAGGTGACTTCATTATAGTACTGTCTGACATTCAATTTGGCTGGGAAATATCCTCATGGCTAATTTCTGAAACTGGCGCATGTATGAAAAGATACACATTTATCTTTCATTTGCTTCATATTGTTGCATTAAGTATTTATTTTGTACATCTGATGTGCTATTGCAATGGTAAATTGTGTCGTAAATTGTAAGTGCTTAATTTTCTTATGGATTTTCCATTATAGTTTTATTAAGTGAAAATTCAGTATCTTTACTTATCTACTTGTGGGCAACAGAAATCTCTGATATATTATGCCCGCTGATTTGCATGCAAGCCTCCTTTAATACTGTCTACTGAGCACTTGCAACAAGTTGGTGCACATAGTAGAACTTTGAGAGCTGCACACAAAACTTCATCATCGCATTAGTATGAACTTTCTTGTGTCTGATAGATAGTTTCACGAGTGTAAAGCTTATACTGCATGCGTGGACGTTGAGGAAGTGCTGCATAAAGTCCAATGACCCCACGCATAGAGAAAGGTCGGAAGGGGGAAAAAAAAGTTGAATTTGCTTTTGTACGAGGATATTATTCGAATATCCGTTGGGTAGCTGGCAAGCATAGCTCGCGTCTTTTTATGCTGTTTATTGCTGCTTTCTTTATGGATATGGCACTGTCCTGAGATCGATATGTTCTGTACCTTTTGAGCTTTTTTCTATCCATGGTTTTATACGGTAACATTCTGATCTTGCCTGTTTTGCTCTGCGTGGTTCATCGGTGTTAGTGCAAGTTATTTGTTTGGTTCTGTATTCAGCTTGGTGCATCGGAAATTCTGATTAGGGTTTTAACGCAAATACTCTCGACCTTATCTCCTCGCCGTTGTTGCAGGAGAAAGGCGATTTTTTTGGGCGACCACCGCCGATCCACTCGCGCTCGCCGCCGAGCCGTGGGATGCCCTTCCTCCGCCGGCCGCTTCGGCGGCGGGAGGGTGGGGGATCCCCGGCTCCGACTTGTACATAGTAGGATAGGGGGTGTTCCTGCCGGTGGCGTCCAGGAGGAGTTGGAGCTGGCGGCGGGTGTTTTGCTGTCGGCGCGGCCTTCTCCGGCGGTGGAGCTCTCCGGAGCTCCTCGTCGCCGCGCGCGACTTGCTTCCGACAGATCCGTGCTGGCGGCGGATCTGGCGGCGAGAACTCAGAGGGGAGTCAAGACGGCGGCCGCTGTTCGGGATGGTGGTGAGCAGGCGGAAGATCGGTGGCGCTGGCCTCTGATCTGGGGCAGACAGAGCTTGGGGAGGCCCCCCGGCCGATGTTGCTTCTTCGGCGTCGGATCCAGCTCCATGGAGTTGGAGATTGATGCGGCTCGTCAACGCCTTCGGGCTAGGAGTTCTTCTGCTCCCGGGGTGGGTGCTCCCGGTGGCTGGCTTCTTCGGCGTCTTCGACGGTGGAGGGGCGGCGTGCTGGGCGACCTGGAGGTTGAAGACGGAGTGTGGCAGCGGTGCTGTTCTTCTTTTCTTCCTCTTTGTTCTTTCTTTCCTTGTGTTCCGATGTGTACTGCGTTCTTTCTAGTTTGAATACAAGTATGAAAAATCCAAAAAAAAAAAAAAGATTAGGGTTTTAAGGAAAACTGGATGTCTGGAACAATGCCACTGCAGATATCTCCTATACAATATTTTCCAGCACAAAACTGTTATGTTGGCATTTTGAGACGTTGCTGATGGCCCTGAGAATGACGCGTGGGTCCAGGCCTATGTTTTCTGGACATCAGTTTGTATTGCTCATAAACTGCAAGCTGCTAACTTTGCAGTGACACGGCGTGGTTTGCGTCGCTAATTTGTTCTAAACAATTTAATAATGCGAACATTCGGTTGTTGAAGTTTGTTTGCTGTTCGGATTTGTTGGGTAGGTCAAACCTCATCGCATGTGCGGAAGGATGAACCTGGTCCGCCTGATATTCTTTTGTTCAAGACTTATCTGCTCTGTCTCGCTCCAGCTGGACGTGACGCAGGCCACACCAACGTACTGTAGCTGTGATGGTGTCGCGATCAGACATCGGGTCGTGTTTACTTGCGTGTAAGTTACACTCGTTGGCCGAGTCTCAGACAAACCATATGCATACCTACTACGAACCACATAGCGGGTGCAATCTCGTACAATTAACTGACAAAGCATGAAAATTCGTTTAAAAAATAGACGTACTAACATGAAATGCATGTAAACTTGAAATATTACATAGAGAATGTGCTTTCGAATCTCATCGTTAACCAATATGTGGTTGAATGGTTAAGAGGATGGTTGTACTTCCAGCTCACCAAAGTTCAAATCCCATCAGATTTGACATTCGTGTTTCTCACTAATACAGAATAATCTTGCAGTGGGAAGCGATATTCCTGTCGATAGCGTGACGATTATGGTGACTTCGTCAATTTGAAGACCCAACATGCTCTATTATGTGGATTATTTTGTTCTCTATAGCCCGAATAGGCAGAGAACACAAAAATCACAACGGGACGAGTTCTAACTCGAACTCGGACTCGACTCACCCGACCCGTGGCGGGCAACGGAGGAGTGCTCGGGAACTGCTCCTATTCTAACTCACTTAGTGAGAGTACAAGAAGATCCCTTATAAGCAGGTCCAACTCTTTTCTCACTAGCAATATGGGATTAAACTTAGTCTCACCTTTACTTCCGGTAGCATGCAACCGAACTGAATGAGCATTTGAAATTTCAGAATTTGTTAGACTAAATTCAACATTTTACTCTTTTTTTCTGGATTAGGACCTTCTTTGGATTTCACTTTTTTTCAATATTCAAAATGTTACATTAGGGCCCTAAACAAATGTTAGTACATTTGATCTCTGCATAGGTCAACATGCTTAGGCTAGCCAAGACGTCCAAATTTGTACATTCCGGTACAGCAAACTGGTCAGTAACTACCACTACCAACAACATTGCTCAATCAAGCAATTTAGAAAGAAAGAAAAACAAACAAAGAAAGAAAAGTGGACAGCTACCAAGATACCCAATGACATTCCCAACCCACATACGCCATTGTTTTCTCCCTCGCGTACAGCTGGACGCTTCGTTTGCTTCTTCCGTCTCTTCCCCTCTCTCTCCTCCTCCTCGCTAAGAAGGCGCACAGAGAACAGGAAAGGGAGAGAAGCGAGAAATCCCCCAGGCCCGAGCGGAGGTGAAGGCGCTCGAGGAGGCGGGAGAGCTCGTCGTACCATGGCGGCGGCCACGTCGAGGCCCCGCGGCGACTACGACCACCTCATCAAGCTCCTCCTCATCGGCGACAGCGGCACGTACCTCTTACTCTGCACCCAACCTCTCCCCTCCCTTCTTCCCCCCACCCCAAATTCGTAGCTCCTGCTTCTGGTTTTGTTGACGCTTTTAAGGTTCAGCCCGTCTGTGTCAGTGCGTCCTTGATTAAACTGATTTGCGGCGAGCTCCGGGCGATGTTGCCTTGCACTATTTGCCGCTCGGAGTACACGTGTAGTACTACTTTCTCTACTTTTGCATCTCTTAATGGCTTGTGGTTTGGACCGAATAGTACGGACTGTTGCTGCGAAGGATTTGTCGAACATGATCTTGTTTAACGGAGTGTATGTGCTTGCTCATAATTGGAGATTCAGGAGTGGTGGTTGGACATTGGTAGTTTGGTACCGGGTGAAGGTGTACATGCTGATTGATTTAGTTGTCTGGTTGACATTCTTCTGTTCTGTGAGAACCATGGTAGCCGTAGATAGGACCACCCATGATCCATCTTCCCTGCAGATTAGTTCCTGAAGTGCCGTATATGTGTGTGCGCTGTCTTTTGGACCATCCAGTTGCTCTGATTGTACAATGCTCTTTGCCCTTCTTTTATATGTAAGCATCTTTGTCGAAGTTTAGCTTATTCCAGCTGGCACACTTTTACGTCCAATTTGGCAGTGAAAGTGCATGTATACTTGTTCATAAAGTTACTACTAGCATAGGTGATTCTAAGTTGTGAAAGTCACCACCATTGGGTATTCATTCTCTCTTTTAATACTAGTAAGAGCAAATCCTGGCTTCTAAGAATATTGACTTTCAGAAGTGAATGTTCATAAAGTTAATACTAGTAAGAGTAAATCCTAGCGTATTTATTCATTCAAACCACTGCGGTGGAAACTTCATGGGCACCATAAACCTCCAAAAAGAAGGGGAAACTGCGTCTGACTCTCGCATTATAGTGATATAATAGGAGATATGATTAAAAAAAAGAGCAACTGCACACTGTTGTTTAGTCTGCCTTGGAGACATTCGCAGTTCAAGTATTCAAGTATCTTAATTTCTCTCATATGGTAGAAGCAAGACAGATTTAGCCTGACCGTCAAAACATTGACCAAATGCTCCAAATCCAGAGTAGTCTCTTAGTGCAGTTAATTGGCACGCCTGATAAATTCTCACCCTTCTCATTGCTTGTTCTGGATTTTTTTTTGCCACATGATGTTCATGTGTTGTGACAACATCCTCTAAGATAACATACTGTATTAATTCTAATGTGTTATTCCTCTTCTAATCTACAGGAGTAGGGAAGAGTTGCTTGCTACTGCGGTTTTCTGATGACACTTTCACTACAAGCTTTATCACCACCATTGGGTATGTACAAAACCATCATTCTCTTTTAGGCATTTACTTCTGGAAGTCAATATTCTAAGCTTGATCTTTCTTTCTCTTAAGCATTGATTTCAAGGTTAGGACAGTTGAGCTTGATGGAAGGCGTGTAAAATTGCAGATTTGGGATACGGCCGGTCAAGAACGTTTTCGGACAATTACAACTGGTATACACTTTCTCTTTTCTACTATAGCGCCCACGGTGGAGAAAATATGAAAGATGAAGTAAATATCTGTTCTTGGTAAAGCACCATATTCGGAATAGAAATATGTGCCATTTTAAACACATGCATAGCACTTTGTGGGTCCGCTTTGTCCTCAACAGAGTACAGGATCGTACGCTATTGTTGTTAAATCATGTATGGATGTGCTTTCTTTTATGAGGGGTGGCCATCACATCTTTCACTTTCTCAAGTTCTTGAATCTTGATGCATTTTATTAATCTACTGCCATAAGTATAACATAATGTTTTAATAGTTTTCCTTGGAGGGGTTTGAGCTTTGTCTTGCGAAAAGGCATGATTCTTAGCCTGCTTTGAATACTGAGTTCATTATAGAACACAGAAGATGAGTGTGATTAGAAAGTCACTCTAAATTTTAACTTTTATTTTGCTGGTAAAAGAAAAAATTGCTATGAACATATGCTGGGCTCAGTCAGATCATATTAGTCAGATGTGAGGCTTGTCCGATATTTTGGAACTTCAAAAGACAAGGCCGCCCACCCGGACTATGAAGCCTGCGAAGCCAAATGTACAGGCCCAAAATTGTCAGGACATTCTTATCAGGCTTGGTCTTCGGATCTTGGCTGGTTTCATGTTGAACAGTTGACAAACTGGTGCAATTTTAACCATGCATCTAGCATGATAATTGTTGAATTCACGTCACATTTTGAATAACAATAAAAGTAGGACTTCGTGAAAACTGTGCCTCATTTGATCTATGCTCATGTGAAAATTGTACATTTTACATTCTTTCTATTTGAAAAATATTGCTTCTTATTTGCAAACCTGTCTAACCTTGTTTCTGAAAGTGTAAGTAGACCAGATGCATGTGCATATACCCAACTATATGTCGACAGTGTGCAGATCTTTCGGTCATTGATGAACACATGTATTTGCTGGTTTAGAGTTAATTTATTGGGCATTTATGCAAAGGCGATAGAAGTCGTCATTATATATTCTCTATGTACAAGTTATCAAGAGTCTAGCACTACAATTTCCCAAAGGTTTACCATACCTGGACATTTTCACTTATTTCTAAGCATGATTTATGCTCCTATTTCATCACGTTCCTCGTTTTCCTTTTGCAGCTTACTATAGAGGAGCAATGGGCATTCTGCTTGTCTATGATGTTACAGATGAATCATCCTTCAACAGTATCCAACAAGCTTGTGCATCTCATTTGTTGATTGAGGGTGGAAGTACCCGTCGTTTTTTGTTATTGGAATCTTTCTTAACTAACTTCCAGACATTAGAAATTGGATACGCAACATAGAACAGCATGCCTCTGATAATGTCAATAAAATCTTGGTGGGAAACAAGGTTGATATGGATGCAAAGCGGGTAACTACTTCCAGCCTTACATTCTTTTCTAATGCTAGCTATACCTGGCCAACTTTCCTTCCGCTGTCCGCAATATAATGGTTATGGCTAACAGGTGGTGTCCACAGCTCAAGGCCAGAAGCTTGCAGATGAGTATGGGATTAAATTTTTTGAGACGGTAAGACTAGTTAGTATATGCAACGGACTGAAGTTGCACTCTACTCTTCATCGTAAAACTAGCTGTGTGCCAGGATGATTATTTTCACAGATTTTATAATTCGATTTGTATACAGAGTGCCAAAACAAATCAAAACGTGGAGCAAGTATTCTTTACCATTGCAAGGGACATAAAGCAAAGGTTGACTGAAACTGTTGCTGCAGCAACTGAGGTAACTACCCTGGCATGTCATGTACTGACATACAGGTTGGGCATCCGATTTGTTCCATTATTAGTCGTCATTGCTAATCTTTATCTGATCATGCAGGCCCCAACTATTCAAATCAGTAGGCAAGACCCAGATCAGGCCGGTGGGGCCGCATCAAGATGGTCATCGTCCTGCTGTAACACCTGATCAATGAGTTGGCACAACTGCACGGCTCATCCTAGCGTAGCTGGTGCATGACTGCGAGTTAGCCGGTGCCGTGTTCTGTATGTTTACTTCGGTGACATGCCAAGATGTATATTTCGCCCAGTCGATTGATTTCTAGCTCAAAAGATCAATCCTCTGACCATTTGGTGCTGTTATTCCCCAGTGAGGTGTTTGCTTTTCATTGTTGCACTCTAGCTCCGTTGTTTAGTGCTGATTTGTGCTTTGCTACTCTTATTTTAGCTCCAGATAAGCTGACGTATTTGCTCACTTCATTCATGTAAAAAGGATCTTCCGAGACAGGAATATCTGATTGTCTGAAGTCATGTTTGTGCATTGGTGCATGTATATTGTGTGATTTCCTTAATGTGCACTGATGCTTGGACTGTGAACTGGTTGCAATGATGCGAAATGTCAGTTTTAAAAGACAATAAAAAGAAAACGGTTATACATAATGGGACAAATAAAGTACCCCCTGCGGTTATGTATAGGTCTGAATCTCATTTTCCTGATATCAAGAAAATAAGGCAATTATAAAATTCTCTTTTCTAAAAAAAAGAAAAAAAAATAAGGCAATTAGAGCATCTCTAACGGCTGACATATATTCTTGCGTGCCCTATAATACCTAACTTTTAGGTCACCAAACGGCAAAAAACGGTCTTCAGCGGCTGCCCTATTATACTCCGTGCCCTAATTTTTTTTACATCAAAGCCCATTTTGATGCAAATATACATCAAAACGCAGCCTGTTCTATATCCACCGCCCCCGCCGCACGCAGCCCAACTGTCGCACGGAACTTTCCAACCGCGGCAGCGCTGCTCCCCCAACCCGCGACCGCCCCGCCGCCGTCGCTAAATCCATCGCCGCCACGCCGTCTCCGGCCAAATCCACCGCCGCCCCGCCACCGCCCCCCCCCCCTCTCGTTCCCCGCCCCGAATCGCCGTCCCCGCCACCGAATCACCGCGCCGCCGCTCGATGAGCAGCTTCATCGGCGTCCGTCACCGCCCGTTTGGCCGCTGGGCGGCGGAGATCACCGTGGATGGCCACCGTTGGTGGATGGGAACCTTCGACACGGCGGAGATCGACACGCACACGTACGATGCGGCGGCCTGGAGGTTCGGTCGGCCGCGTGCGGAGCTCAACTTCCCCGACGTGCAGTCCCGGGAGGAGGCCGAGTTCCTCGCGCCGCCGCTGGAGATCGTCGACTTCGACGCGGCGCGGCAGAACCGCCGCCAGAGGATGGCTCGCCGCGCCGCCGACATCGACGAGTGGCGGATGAACGCGCTGCGCCGCGACCGCCCCGATCTGGTGCAGGCGGAGCTGGACTTCTATGCGTCGAGGAAGAAGAAGAAGCTGGACTCCGACGCTGGACCCTCCACTGCCATGCCGCCGTGCAAGAAGACCGCCGATTCGTCGTCGGATCTCTCGAGCTTTTGGGATGATAGCTCGGACTCCGACTTCGATTTCGGACCTCCGGAGTAGTTTAGGTTAATTTCTAGGTTTAATCATCGAGTTCAGTTTAATTTCGTGTTGTTTAGGTTAAATTTCGTGTTGTTCTCTATCGAACTCTTTAAATTTCAGTTCAATTTCGTCTCCTACGGCTAGTTCGTGCCCCATAATACGGCAGCCGCTGGAGCAAGCCGTGCCCTATTATACATCAGCCGGTAAAGCGCCGGTCGTTTTCGTGCCCTAAAACAGAAAAAGTGGTGATGTATAATGCAAAATCGGTGCCCTATTTTAGGTCAGCCGTTAGAGATTCTCTTAGTAAATACCATGATCAAGTGTTTGAAAAACATACAATATTAGCATTAAGAAGCAACCTATTATGAGGTAGAAATTTAATCGATTGTTTTCCGGAAGAGATGGTGGGCTTGTATAGATAGAAAATATACTTTCGGTAGTGACATTGTATTCAAAAATGGAGAGAGTACCCTATTTTAGCTGGCAGAGATGGGACTAACTCTTTCTAATTTGCTCGAGATTTCTATAATCTCACTAACATTTCTTAGCTTTTAAATCAAAACGCACCCACATTACCTAGCTTTTGAATCAGTGTCTAGTTGTCATCACTCATCCAACTTCATATATATAATTAATCCAAAACTCCTGTAGCGATTTATTTAAGTTCTTTAATCAAGTTTTGTGTTTCATTGAGCTGATCCAGTAATTTGTACACACCACTTAACTTGGTACAAGAGCCAAGATAATATTTTCAATAGTTTGAGAACAGGTAACCGCATCACGATATAGAGGCCACAACATAACCCTAGACGCATGAGGTCCAAAAACTTGACAAGTCTTCTAGGTGCTCCGTACGCTTTAGTAGGAGGATTGTGAGATTAGATCCATGAGTTTTTTTACCATAATCTCTGTCGACCGTCCAGTGTTGCACACTCCCTACAGAGTGAGGTGGCTGATCAACCACAACTGTACTAATTTCTGTCTACGGAATCAGCTGTCGCCTCTTTGTTTTCATCAAGGTAGCATCATCATAGAACAAGGGGACACACTAAATCATTCCAATTTTATTTCTTGATTGATCTTTTCTGCAGGGGAGCGGGATGACGCCCAGATCTCTGAGAGGTGCATACTATGGAAAGAGACCAGACCATTCCAAAATTATCGCTTGATCTCTTCTGCACGCCAGCGGGATGATTTATAGCACCGGATCTCCCTTCTCCCAATCTCTCTTATATAGCCAAGATAGCAAATCATCAATCTTCAGTATAACACATATTTTCTCATCCATCGATATCATCGACAAGCTTCGATCAAGTATACGAGGATGGACAAGTGCACGATCCGCATCCTTGCGCTAGCCCTACTGTCTCTACATCTCGTATGTTCTGCTACTCTTGCTCAAGGTACATAGGGGATCTATATTTACGATACAAGCTCAAAAAGTTAGTCCATGAGTAATGCACATGCACTATTTTTTGTTCTCCGGGTAGCATGTATATTGCCTCTCTTTTGTTTCTTGTAAGATTTGTTGCTGTTTTGTTGATCAATCCAAAATAATTGCATAACAATGATTCATTAATTTGTTGTTCTATAGGCCGAATCATCGCAGACATGGATAACGAGAAGATCAATCTTCCATTAGGCTTGTGCTTTTATGACAGACATTGCCTAGAAGAAATTTGCTACTGTTGCTCGATGAGTACTACTTGCTATAGGACTGCTGAGAAGTGCATGGTGCGCTGTGGAAATACCTCTACTGAAGACGGAGTGGCCACGAGAGCTCTACCTCCTGTTCCTGCCTAGTCGTTCTTTATTTATTCGATCACATGATACGTGATGTGTGAGAACAGTTTGCAAAAGGATAATACCCTAGTTGTTGCAGGTTGATTTGACATGCTGCGTTTAAACTTTTGGCAGTTATTGTGTGACTTCCCGTATTTTACTGAAAGCTTGAGTAAAATCAAGTGCCTTCGCAACTAAATATATCTAGTGCTTCCCGAGCTATGTAGGGATCGGATAACCTCACGTCGGCATAGAGAAACATCAACATATTCGATCCTTTCAAAGCTCAAAAGAGCACAAGAAGAAACAACAACATATATTGTATACCCACCATCGTTACTGGTAAAACATCTTATATTTAAAAACGGAGGAGTACTAGATTAGTACGCTGTTGAGCCCGACACGCCGGCCGTTGTATTAGCGGTGGATGGATCTGATTGAGTCTTTGTCTCACCCACATTGGATGACCCCTTTTCGAAAAAAGCTGGCTACATGGGACGATCTGTTTCTAAGTTGAATTACTTAGCTTTTGAATCAATGTTCAATTATAATCACTCATCCAACTTCATATAAATTAATCTAAAATTCTTGTAGCGGTTTATTAAAAATTAGTTAATCAAGTTTTGGGGTTTTATAAGCTGATTCAGTGATTCGTACATACCACTTAACTTGGTACGAGAGACAAGATACTATTTTCAATATTTCAGGAACAGGTAACAACACCACGACAGAGGCAACAATAAAACGGCGACGCATGGAATCCTACAACTTGATTAGTACTCTATAACTTGACTAGTCTGTTAGTACGTTTTAGTAGCAGCATTGTGAGATAAGAAGATTCTTGATTTTCACACAATAATCTCTGTCACCTATGGGTTAAGATGGTGCACTCGCTTAGATGCGGGTGAGCGGCAGTACAACCAAGGGAACATGCATGCGTTCTCCGCCCCTAATCGGGCGTCTAGTGTTGGATACTCCCTACAGAGCGAGTGAGGTGGCCGATCAAGCACAACTGTACTAATTTGAGAACATAGGTCTACGTAATCAGCTGTCGCCTCTTTGTTTTCATCAAGGTAGCATCATCATAGAACAAGGGCAACATGATAGAATAAGCTACGCCAGATATTAAAGAATCAAAAGGCATATAACGAACCCAACTGGCAGACAGCCATCCAGATGGCCCCAGTTAACGGAACATCCAAACCTTCTGATTCCGATTCGGCCCGGTCAGTTCCATGCCAACACAAATCCAATCACGATCTCTCCATACTTTACAGCAAAGTAATCAGATCTAACCATGGTCTGCTTGATTTTTATTCCATGCCATGCATTATCCTAATCGTTCGGCCAAGTCCGGTGGCCGTTTTGAGCTGTTGTTGTTGTGGCAGATGCAGGCTCCTGGGCAGATGTGCTGGTGATAGAAGCGTTGCCACTCTGTGTTTTGTGGCGCAACAACCGACAGAAAAAAAAAATATGAGGAGAGGATGGAACGAACTCATCATGGGTTATGGTATGCTACTCTGTCCGCTCTTTCTTTTTACTAGTGGAATTTTGCGCGGCGTCACGCCGCGCTTTTGTTAGTTTGTATTTTTTTTAAATTTGTAAAATAAGTCCATAATCAGAGAATTTGTATTTTGTTACCATTTATTAAATTTAAACTCATAATTAGATGAAGTCCACTTAGATTTTAATACATTTTGTAAGTAGGAGTGGTGGGTCTGTTTTATTTTAGCTGACACATTGTGCCCCTGGTTTAAGACAACAAAACCCACATACTATATTATCGACGGTTTAAGTTGGAGGGAAACAACAAATTTAGCAAGTGGAACTACCTCTATAGAGCATCAGAGACTGATCCTGCTGTTTAAAGGGGCTTAATGCTTCGTTTAAAAGAAATATTTTTTAATAATTAAAAAGAAAGGAGATAGAAAGAAGATAACGTCCAATCACAACTTTGTAAGTATAATAAACAATTATGACACATCAGAAGTGAAATATAAAGATATAATTATATGTTTTGTTCACTATGAGGCTTGATATATTTTAGAGCATCCAAATTTTTTTTTAGCAAATTGGAATGTTCAAATGTGTGTGTGTGTGTGTGTGTGTGTGTGTGTGTGTGTGTGTGTGTGTGTGTGTGTGTGTTTTTGAGTTTTTTGATATATTTTAGCGTAGTTCCAAATGTTTAGCAAATTGAAATGTGAGCGCGCTGATATATTTTAGAGTTTTCGGGAAAAAAATTAGCGAATTAGAGTATTCAAATTCGTTATAATTTTCTTTTTTTTCTGAGCATTTTGGGGTATTCTAGCGTACCTCGAAATATTTAGAAAATTGAATTGTACAAATGGGTTAGTATTTGAAGCTATTTATTTTCGAACATTCGTTATTTTATGGAATTTGTTTGCAAAAACAGGTACCATAATTATTTATTTGGAATCCATAATTAGGGAGGTTGCAATATATGAGCATTTAGCAAATTTTAGTCAATGTAATTAAGGGGAATACATTTAGATTGTGTTGGTATATTTTAGAGTATCTTATTTTTATTTTTTTGAGCAAATTGGAATGTTAAAATACGTTTAGATTATATTGGTATATTCTAGAGTATATCAAATTTGTTAGCAAATTGAAATGGTCAAACGTGTTGCACTTTTTTTTGTTGTGAGTTTCTTCGATATATTTTAGCGTACTTCCAAATATTTTGCAAATTGAACTGTTCAAATGAGTTTGTATTTAAAGCTATTGATTTGGAAACATTTATCATTTTATGGAATTTGTTTTGGACGACATTTAAAACCCATGATATAAATGAGTAATTGTATTTAAATGATTTAGCAAACTCTATTTAAATGAGATGTTTTGTACCAAAAAAAAAAGTTTATTGGGTTTGTCATATTGAATGATATTGCTGATATTATTTTTTCTGGATTTTATTTGAGTTCAAAAGAAAATTATGGAATCCATGTTTTTTGAAATGACGTAAAGGTGTCAATTGAGCCTTTATGTATTATTTGAAATTTCCAAGATTTGAAATATTTTTGAAAAGGTTCTAAAGTATTTGGAATGACTATTTTGATATTTACAATTTGTTAGAAATTGGTCTGAAATTATTTGGAGTTGTATTTGAAAAGTTACAAAAGTTGTTAAAAAAAGAAAAGCAGAAAAAAAGAACAGAAAAAAATAAAGGGCCGAGCCAGCCGCACAGCAGCCAGCCCGGCCCAGCAAGCAATCCATCTGCCCAGCCCAGGCCCGCCGTGACGTCACGCTGACGTCACCAGTGGGCGGAGCCGCCGCGCCGGCGACGACGATGCCGGCGTCGAATCACGGCGAGCCAGGACGCGCGGCTGGGCGCGCTGGATGCGCCTCGACGCGAGCTACCCGGGAGCGGTGGTGCCGCCGCTTGTAGGTCGCCGGAGCGTCACTGTCACATCCCAAATTTGGAAACTAAGAAAAACTTAGTTTTACAAGACCAAAATTCAGAACCAACAAAAACTTTTTGAAATGTTTCACTGATGATTGTGTTTTCCTTCCCATTGCTATGTTTGAACTTGTGTGACTTGTTGTTTAAGTTGTTTGACTAGTAAATATAAGACCCAACCAATATAAAAATATATTTAACTTTGGTGATCATGTTATGACAAGAAAATATTCCATGTATCTTTTCCATTCTTATTTTGGCCAACTCCATTTCAATGACACTTGGTTTATCAGCAACCAAAACTAATACCAGTATTTGAGAAAGTAAAAGTATTTCCAAAACTATGTGTTCCCACAAATGTGGAGATCTATATGCTATCTCCTATCTATCTTTTAAACTTGATATTTTGCATTTGTATGCAACTCCCATTTTATAAGCTTTGGTTATCATTTCATTTTAAAAGAGAACACCAGTGGGAAATATATTACCCCACATATTTTGTCTTGCTCAAAACCCTTTCCAAAAATATCAAGGTGGAGTTGAGATAGTTTTAAACAACATCTTGTCATAATTAAGTGTGATCATATTTATAAGATAGTATTGTTAATCATGTATATGGTGGTGTGATTAATCCTTGTGGTTTGAATGGTGTGGACTTGGTTGTGGTGTTGATCTTGTTGTGATAGTTTGCTGATTGGACTTATGATTGTATTGATGGTTAATTCTTGTTTTATTGTTTGCTTGGGTGAATAATTACACCAATATACTTGAGTAGTAAATTAAAAACACACTTGGCAATAAATTTGGAATGTGACTTAAATTTAAAACAAACTCCTCAAAATTATTCAACAAAGGAAAATTAAGATCATGAATCAAAGAAATGATCTTAATAAATTATTTTCCCCTACTTAACTCTCTATTTTCTTCAAACAAATATTTTCTCTATGAAAATATAAAGTATTTGATGTTGCCATATTTGTCAAGAAAGTTCCAAAGGTTCAAAACAATATTTTATCACTTGCTTGAAAATATTAAAAGAGTATCAAATATGATTTACCAAAAATAATATATTCAAACCCTATGAACAAAAGTTGTTCAAAACATTTTATTTTCAAACACCAATTTTTGTGGGGGCTCTACATTATAAAGGGAGCCTACCCAAATTATTTCAGAATTTTTGAAATATTTTAAGTGCTCCAATTAAATACCTAAAGAGCTTCTGGTTTTAAAATAAAACAGAAAGGACTAAATCGTAAAAGGAAAAAGAAGTTCCGGGGGCGTCCTGCAAAATTGCCGTCTTCTCTGTAGCAACCCGTGGCCGACGACGCCGTTGTCGTCCTCCCGTCGCTCGCCCGCCCGGACCCCCCTCCTCTCCGTTGCCCTGCGAGGAGAAGGATAAGAGACCCCCCCCCCCGAAGCCGCTCTGCCCTCCTTCACTTCTCCCTCACCTCCTTGCCTGCTCTCTCCCTCTCTGTTTCCCTCACCACGGCCGAACCCCAACCATGAACGCCGTCGCGCATCGCCGGCGATTGGAGCATCCCCGAGCAGATCGAAGACAGCCGCCGCCTTCGCCTCGTCGTCCTCTGCATCCCCGTCCAAGGAATCGAGAAGGGGAGCCCTGCATCGTCTCCACCAAGCTCATCCTCTTCATCTCTGGCAGCCGAACGTCGAGGAAGCTTGCGAGCTACACAGACCACCGTTCCTCGCCATTTTCGCTTCCCCGAGCTCCCCTCATCGCGATCTAGCTAATGGACATCACCCTTTTCTTCTTAGGGCATCGGAGTCGCCGCGCCGTCCTCGCCGGAGCTCCCTGCTCGTCACCTCGCTCTGCCGTGCGTGTGGAGAAGAAGAAGAACGCACCGTACCGCTTCGCGTCGCACATGGGCCGCTGGTTGGGCCAAGATCTGTGTCGCCCGGCCAGATCTGGGCCAGATCGAGCCCATTCCTGTTTTTCTTTAATAGGTCTATTATCTGTTTAATTCCCTGTTTAATTTACAGTGATGCTTTAATTCATTTGTGGTTAATGTGTGCTAGCAATTTGAGTGATCTAAATTTTGTAGTGTTCCTGTGTGTTTTCTTAAACATGCAGCACTGGCTGCTTGCAAAAATATTAATTTGTGAGCCTTCTAGATTTAATCCTATAAAAAGTAGGTTTTGCATTAAAAATTAAATATCTAGAGTTTTATAGATCCAAAAATTGCAAACTAAAATTCTCTGGATAGGTTGAGATGCTACCTTTCCAGATCTGTTGGCCTTGCTTGTAAATGAAACCTAAAACAAAAGTTCTATGCATTCTTAAAAACACATCAGTAGCTCTTTGATGATTTTTGTAGATTTTTAGGAGATGAATTTTGGAGTAAATCCAATTGGCTTGTCTTCTATATGTGTAGGAGAACATCTCCCTAAATTGGTTTGAATTTAGGAGTCATTGATTGACTGTGGTGCTAATTATAAGGTTTAGGCATTTTCTGCCTATTTTTATTAGGACTTTATTAGTTGTTGTGTTATAACTTTATTATTACAAATGTGTTTCCTAGCATGTGTGTGGTGGTAATCCACTGTTATGACATGTGTCCTTGTCTTGCTAGCATGTTGGGGGAACTACATGTGAGTCATGGGTTTGTTAGGGTTTTATTCCCTATATAACTTTCCCTCTAGTAATTAAGAATTGCTATGCTTATTTATTTTAATGTGAGAATATTGTGTGTGATTAATATGTGTGCCTTGCTGGTTAATGATTGTTGTGGTACTGTTGTTTGCATGTTATTACTGTTAGAAGGTTATAATATGTTAGTACTGTTAGTGGTATTTGTTAGACATATTGGTATGGGTAATATGTTTGCATGGCTTGATGAACTTGATGGACTTGAGTTGAGTACTAGCTTAAATATCTTGTTAGTGTATCCACCTTAGCTTGGTGAGATATTTTGAATTACCAAGATTAATTGGTAGTTTAACTTTTGTCTGAAGTATTTCCTGATCAGAGGAAAGTGGTTGTTAGTTACCTCTAATTGAGGATGTCTTGGTGCTCTATGTTTTTAGCATGTGTTTGGTGTTATACTCCTGTGAGTATAATGCCCTGGTAAATATAGATTTAGTTCGTTGCTTGATTAAACTAGTGCTATGCTTGTGGCTTGAGTGATTAGTTTGATACTTGTGGTTTGTTCCTTGTTTGTATACCACTTGTGGTTTGGTTTGCTTATTGAGTGTTGTTTTATTTTCATGTTGCGACGCTAGAGATAAACGCTACCGGAGTGGTATTTGAAAAGGATTTATCGGAGAAGGATGAGAGTTTATTTCTTTGGTCAACGAGGAGAAGTCCAGGCACATCATGATGAAATCAGGCAAGCTATCCTCTGAGCTTGCATTACATACATCTATTTTGGTTCACATGTTTTACTTATAAAGAGCAAAAGTGATTTATGTGGTGTTTGCCACAAAAGCTATGATTTTGAAACCCTTTTCCAAATATAAGTATATTATTTTGACACCCTATATGGAGATATTAGAGGGAAATTCTTTTTTTAAACTATAGGATGGGAAAAACATTGTTTATTCAAAACTCCTTTGAAAGTACTTTGATGAGTTGTTGGAATGCCGAGATGTCGGTGTTGAAGGGAGAAATGGAGAATGGTGATGTTTATGAAAAATGCACATTGTGTCCTTGTACTTACAGAACAACCAATACCCGGTGCGACCACATTTACCCACCTATGGGAAAGGGCTTAGTCATATAATTTGCTCATATTAGTACTGGATACCTCATCGACGGAGATGACTCCGTCATGCATGAGGGGATAGTGTGTTGGTCATCCCCTGACCCGGGTCCTCGCTCAAACTCTATGAAAAGATAAGGAGGAGGATTGAAGGTTCCACCATAAACCGCCGGACAAAACCTATGAGTCCTCACACTTAGATTCCGAAGGGCTGGGTTAAGTGTGTTGAAAGTGTCATATGGGAAGGATCCTATACTAGCATGAGCAAAGGAGAGGCTAGGGTCGGTGGCTCAACTTCGCATACACCTTGTATGGCGGGACGTGGCTGACACGATGAGTTACCGGATGGATGTGGGTTAAAAGCGTGCTACCTCTGCAGAGGGTTAAAACTATTCGAATAGCCGAGTCCTCGGATATGGACAGTTGGAAAGAACTGCTTTGACCATGTGCAAGTTTTTGCAAAGTTTTGAGATTTGAAAATAAAATGGAGATGTGTTGTATCTGCAACTCTACCGACGGGCTGGTATGAGGTTGCTGGAGAATGATTTGACCATGACGGGCTATGGTCGAGAAGTGAAGAGTTTTGTGTTTTGAAAGTGGAAAATGTTTTAGGCAACTATACCAAAGGGCTGGTATGAGGTTGTTGGGATTGAATGACCATGAAGGGTTATGGTCGAAAAAGGAGGAGTTTTGGAGAAATAAACAAATGGTGATTTTCCGGGAAAATGTTTATAAAAGAGACTTCTTACCTATTTCAACGGAGATGTATTTTCGGGAAAAAGTTTTAAACAAGACTTCTTACAAAAACAGATTTATGGGAAAAGTTCTAAAAGCCTTCTTTCCTTTTTCAATAAAGATATGGAGATTTCAAAACAAAGTTTTATTAAACAAAAGTATATCCTTCTCTTTTCAACAAGGGTATAGGGTTTTCAAAGCAAACGAAGTTTTATTTAAACAATAAAAAGAGTAGTGCATGCTCATTCCGGGGGTAGTTTGCGAGTACATTCAAATGTACTCATATTGGTTTCGTCCCTGGCTATTGTCTTAGCCAGATTTTTGAAGAGGAGCAGTTCGAAGAAGAAGGTTTCGATGACGTCGATGCGAACTAGGGCGCTTCCCAGTCAGCTGCCTGTAGGGTTGGCAAGTGACTTGGGCTCCACGTTGATTTGGTGATTTCCGCTGCGAGTACCTGATGAAGTTATGGCTTCAATCAAGTAAGTAAATTTATTCGGTATTTATGGGTGTTCTGTGATGCCAATTCGAGTTATGTGCAACAACAGACTGATCATGGGGTTGTTGCAGGAAACATAACGAGTATCTCGGATACCTAATCCGGGGTCCCCACAGTCGCCGGCGGCGTGAGGACGCGGCCGCGGACGCCGAGCACGGCGTGGACGATTCCGGCGCCGACGCGGCGTCCCGGCAAGTGGCGCTTGGCGAGGATGGAGGGGAAGCGATGGCGGAGCTTCCTGCATGGTTGGATCTGAGCGGGGAGCGGCGGAGCGGCGCCTGCGCGCGTCGGCGGCGCCGGCGAGTTTTGGCTCGCGCGGGAGAGAGAAGAGAGGAGGGGAGTTGTGCCGACGGTTTTTCAGAAAGACCCCTGATGTTTCCTGAAATTGCACGTTAGTCCTTCGTAGCGGAAAGGTATGGGTTGCGGAGCTATTTTTCGGCTTGCGAGGGGCTTTTTTGCAAATGTTGCACGGGGTGCCACGCGGAACGTTCGATCGCCGAGCGATGGCTCGGATCGAGTCACTGTTGAACACTATTCGTCACTGTAGCTACTGTAGTTAGCTACGGTACGCGAGCGCGGAGGGGGCGAGAATTGGCTCGTCTTTCATATAGGTAGTAATGTGTGGACTATGAAATGTTTGCGGTGGCATTTGGATATATATCGGAGGGGAGATCGGCGATGTGTTTGAAAGAGGTGTATGTATGTCGTTTTGGTTGGCTCTTTCCGAGGAGACTACAACAGATATTCGGACAGCTTAATGCAGGACTTCTGCAGATTTCTCTCGTAGAAGACGAACGTCTGCACGGCACGTTCGAAAGCACTCTTTAGAGCGTCTTTAGTACTCCCTCTGTCCCAAAATAAGTGTCTCAAGTTTGCCAAAAAATGGATGTATTTATCCCAAAAATCACAAACCGTAAAACCAGTTTTGGGACCCCAAAACTGGTTTTACGGTGCGCAATTGCATCTAGCATAACCGATACTGCATATTCATACTGAATATTTGAAAAAGAACTTGGCGTTGGATTTTAAGCAATTCATCATACATAGAACATGAACATTCAACATGTAGCACGCTAGATTTAAACAGTTCATACATTTTAATTGAAATCATAATCTAACTTTGAACTAATCAAAAGAGGCCACTGGAATCTTCATCGGGCCATCTGACGCGCCAGGGCCGCCGCGCTACTTGCTACGAGAGTAGCTCCGGAGTTGGCGTAGGACTCGGCGCTGGCGATGCCGCTCCTCCGTCCACTGCCGTGCATACGGCGTGCTCCGGAGTTGGTCGATTTCGCGTTGGAAGGGGGATGGGGGAAGGCAACCCTAAATCGACTCCGATACCCTTAATTTAGTGTGGCACCGAAACTTTTAACCGAGCTAGTCCAATACACGGTTCCATTTAGACTAGCAAACTGACCCGGCCAGTATCACATATCTGTCGGAATTTTGCGGCCCATGAGTTATAAGATGCTCTTAATTTAGAGAACCACATTCCGTAGAACGAAACTCACAGTAACCCCTTTCTTATTAGCCTAGCGAGCCACAACGACTCCACAAGCATAGTACATTGGGTCATTGTGGCCGCCACGACACCCAGTATGTTCCCTGTAAGAGCAGCATGTGGATATCTGTGTGGATAGCAAATATATGCATGTGAGGGTAAAAAACGTGCTCTGGTGGCCTGTGTAAAGGATTGTCATAATTTCCACAGATTCCTGTGGCTACAATCTTAACCCAGCCACACTCCAACGACAGGCAAAAAGTGAAGAGAGGAGCAACTGGCATGTCCCCGCCTCCGCCCCCATCCGGAACCTCTGAAGAGGAGGCTGATCTTCCCCAAGAGTCCACATCGACGGGAAGGTTTGGCACCTCCACCCGACATCGCTGTCATGCGCCTGCACAGCGGGCTGAGGTACCCTTTGTTTTTTCCGACTTAGAGAGACGAGAGGAGCGGCGCAGCTTCGGCCGGGTCAGTTTGTCAGTGTACACGTATCTAGAATCACGTTCACCGTGTTAAAATAAGTTTTTCAGCCAGTGTGCAAAACGTGTGTTTGAGAAATTGTTCTAATTTCACGTGTTTCCATTCCCATTTCCATTCGCATCGGGCGCTTTTGATAGCCAACAGCTCTTTTGGAGCTCGCTGGGGGCAGGCTCCAAAGGCCCATGCCAAGTAAATGCAGACTCTAATCCGTATTGTGTGTTTTGTTTGGCATGCTGCAGCTAAGAACGTGGCATGGGTTGAGCCCGTTGTACTGGCTGTTTGTTACATCCAAAGCATGCTCAAACGCAATTATGTCTGTGTTTGGTTGCATGCAATGCTTACTACGGTAACCTCTTCTACCTTGTGCATGGTGAGGTTGCCAGGCGTTGAAAAGACACACAGATGACCAAGCATACTAGTTTTAAACAAGTACTATAATCCAGATGAACAAGTAGATTAAAACAGGTCTCAAACAAAATCTGATCTAACGAGTACAACGAACATTTAACAGGCCACAATCCACTAGCTTACTCGTCTTCATCTTCGTCTTTCTTGAAGTCCATTGGGTGCTCAGGCACGCTCTCACCAGCTCACAGCCTGTGTTGTCGAAGATGATCACCTTGTACTCCATTCGACCGAGCTTTTTGAACATGAGCAGATAACCAAGATCCAAGCTGTGAGCTATGGCAAAAGCTGTCCATCCTTTGACGAGGCAAGCTTTCCCATTGACATCAGCCACGGTGATTGTCCAGATGTAGCCTATGTTCGTCGTGAGCATCATATCATCAGGCACCTCGCCCAAGTAGGGCCTAAAGGCGTCAGGAACAGGGAGGAGTCCAAGTCCAGGTGTGAGGAGCACTTTGCAGAAGTGGTTAGGGGACACCGTATTCTTGATCCAGCCGTGCGTTGCTTTCCTTCTCTTAAAGACGGTGTCAATTTCATCCATCTACACAAGTGCTTTCAGCTTTGAATCCTGGTACAAAGAAAATGGCCCCAATAAACTTTGAACATCACGATTTTTGCAAGCGTTTTTCCAAGTGACCAAGAGTAGCTTTGAACATATCAGTTGGTCATTCGGACTAACACTAGCACTTGTATGATGCAAATTTTCATCATTGTTCATAAAAAATGTAGTAGACTCAATGGCCTCAGTTATCAGAGACGCATAAGAGGCGCAGACCACTTTGCGCCACCAGACAAGCCACCAAAAGCAAGTACAAGCCACTACGATTTGTGACTGGTTCCTACTTTTGTTGGTCGTCTGGTGGAGAGGGCTATGTCTTTGCCCCATGGTACTCCTGTGAAAAACATCATCAAAGGCCAACATCATAGGCCATAAGAAATGCTACACGAAAATCAGATGCAATAGAAGTTTGCGAACACTCAAAAGATAATCTCTTAGTACCAGCTATGATGCACAATAAAAATCATTTGTGCACAACAACATATACTAAAATACACCTCTTGAATTCAAATATGCTCAACGGATACTAAAAATGGTGCCTCATAAAAAACAGCACACAGAGAGTTCAGGGAGATGACTCTTGCAGGACCAAGAGATATGCATAGTAAGCTTGTGCATTGCACAAGGTCCTACGGAATCATCTCCCTGAGCCTATGTTGTGGCACAGTGTAATCATAGGCTGTTTATAGTTACAGTTCATTGAATTCAGACAAGTAATACAACATGAACTGTAAATTTGGGCTCAGACTTGCATTTCCGACAGATTAGTGTTGAAAGAGGTGATACTACTGAACCAAGAACACGACATAAGCAATGGGTTCTACGTTGCACAAGGTTAGTAATACAACCCCTTTCACAAAGGGCGCGTTTGGTAGCTGCAGTTTCATCATAGGCCACAAAAATATGGATCGGGCATGGTATCAACCTCTAGCCGACCCGAAATGCCCCAATATGAAGAACACACCAAATGAAGTACAAGCCACAAATATGCGACCACGGATCCACAATGAACCCTAAAACCATGTAGATCTACCGTGCATGTAATAGTACGCTTGTAAATGAAGCCGGATCTACAGATCTACGACGCGTACGAAGCATAGAAGGGCTCGAAATCATCATACCGCCATTGACGAAGAACTCGGCGAACTCGGGAGGACGCAGTGCTCTGGATGTGACGACGAAGCTCCTCCTTGCCCACGAGGGAAAGACGATGCTCAGCCTTCTTCTCCCGCCGAATATGCTCGCCGTTGAGCTTTCGATGTGCCGGCAGTAACGCAACCGCCGACGGAGAGAGAGAGAGAGGAGAGGAGAGCGGCTGCAGGGAGTGGAGTGAGTGGGAGAGTGGGCAGTGAGGGGAATAAATGACGTGTGTTCCCGAAGGGATGCGCCGTCTCCCCCGTGTACGCCCGCCTACATCCCCTTGCGCTCCGCTCGGCATGGCCCTGGAAAAACGGCCGATTCGGCCGTTCCTGCAGGGTCTGACCCGAGAGTGGTTTGAGGAGCGCGTGGCCGAGGATCAGCGACATACCAAACGACGCCCATGTCGACTCTCCACTCTCGCATGGTTCACCGATGTACATCTGCCCACGCCTAGCTGCACACCTCCCTCAGTTTTGAAAAATCGGTCAATATCAGAGAAAGAATGCGAGCTGTACTGTCAGTGTATCACGCTCAGATCGCATCTCAGCTCTAACGGATGTACCTCGACTACGTAGTTCTTGCCTGATTACCGCTTCACCACACAGTGAGATTTTTTTTAAAGGTAGCAAAAAGATTTACAGTCAGATTTTCATTCACGTGATAGTGATACGCCACGACAAAGAAAAACAAGAAAAGGACAAACGAGCTCTCTCTTTTGTTATTATGTTAACGGGAGTGTGTCTGTGTCCTGCTTTGATAATTAAGTAATTCTTCGATGATTTTACGAGATTTGTTCTTCCGTATCTAAAATCATGTTCGCCATGTTGAAAATAGATCTTCAGCTAGTGCGCAAAACGTACTATTGTCTCAATTGATTGAGAAATTTGTCCAATTAACAAATTTGTTCAAGAAAATGTTAAAGTGTTGTGACAACTTGTTCGTCTAGAACAAAAAAAATGCATTTGTAATCAAGGTTCAAATAATAGGGATTGTTGTACGGTCCTCAACTTAGTGTAGATGGTGTGTGCACAACGCCGATTCGACTGAAAACTAATAATGTACATCCATTATTTGTGGTAAAAAGGTTCTATATCTCCCCACATAGTTTAGGGGAAACATGAGTAACCGTCACTTTCTCTGTACATCCATTGTTCATACGCTGTATTAATTTACCACCATACATGTGACTGAGAATTAGAATGTATATTTTAACAAACTATCTATGTCATGCTATCACAAAGAACCGTCGACGGATGTAGGATATTACACGCGAGGGTTTCATTTAAGACATAAACACAACACGTTAGTTAAAAAGTTACATAATAAAATATAAATAGTTTAGTATTTTTGAACATAAATATATGTTTGTCTCACCAAAATGACCTTAATTCTGGTTATGTCAATATTTTATAAGTAAAATTAAAAGTCAGCAATAGGTAGACTAGGTTTCAGTCAGAATAGTTAAGTTAACATGTTTGTCAGCAATAGGTAGACTAGGTTTCAAGGCCAACTTGAACTCCCGTCGATCAGTACGATCATTTGAAGTACTGAAAGTGAAACAAAGGAATTCACTGTTTGTATAGCAACATCACAATCTCTACAAAATCGAGCATGGTCCGGCAGGTAGAAGAAGTATCTAGATGCCTCCTGCAATGAAAATAGAGATTAAGGTATGTACATAAGGAATTAATGACGTGCTCAAAAATTCCTTGCAGGAATCATAGTTCAAAGGAAATTATGGCCGGAGGATTAGTCCTTCTCTGCGCAGGGGCCTTGTACAATTCACGGTAGCGAAAAATACCTAATTCCATAAAACCTCAGTTTGCTCTCGTCAAATTTCATCACCGGAAAAAAAATACTACTATTGATATTGTCCTTTCTGTTTATCAATGAAAGATGGCTCGACCAAGAGAAATTTACTCTTGTAAATGGTCTTTTGATCGGCATAATTCGTATTTACTTTCATTGTATCGAACTGTTTTACACTTCACCGTCGTAGACTAATGATCATTATCATAGCACTGGCTGTTTACTAGTACAGTATATATAGGCAGGCTCGAATCCAACGTGCTCCAGTCCTCTAGTTCTAACTCGCGCCGACCGGCGGTTGCTATCGTGCACGGCACGGTCCAGAGGAAACCACGACAGACAGAGACGATCGTGAGGTGGTCATAGGGATAGGGTGTACCATAGGGTGAGTGTGTGCATGCATTTGTGAGGGTCTGCGTTTATACTGTTTCGAAAAGAAAAAAAATGTCGCAGTGCTCGAATTTAAGCCGCATTATTCGACGGAGATCGCGTCCACACGAGAGACATATGGGCGGGCCACACCAGCTGGTCCAGGCGTGCATGCGCGACATGACACCACACACCTGGCACTCAAAGCATTCGACGCCCCGCTGCCGTTTTTGCTTCTCCGCGTCGGGAGATCCATCTGGACGCCACGCCCAAACACCAAACAGCCAGCCTACCTCCAATCCAGCGTCGACAGCGGTGCAGTGCACCGGCCGGCGGCTTTGCTCTGCCTTCTGGCCTGCTCAAGGCTCTTTTCTCCTGGATTCCAATGTGATTTTTACCATCACTAGTTTTTTCCTCTAAATGACACCAATCTCTTAGGGTGTGTTTGGTTCGAGAACAAAGTAGAATGCAATGCCGAGAGTCTCTCCCCCTACGGTCTATTTTCTCAATGAAATATCACGGTTACCTTTAACCAGAATTTTCTATCACTCGCAGTAATTAAGTTTAATGGGCGGAAGATTCCGAACCATTTGAATTTGACCAATAGGACCTTCCCTGAATCAGTTTTTTTAAATGTTTGTTATTTCCAAATTTGTTTTTTTCCTCCGGATCTCGTCATGGGAACCGACAACCCCCTGCCCTGTGATTTTTCAATCCGGTATCCAAATCCTTGGTTTGTGTGACGTGTCGCGAGTTTGTTTCATCCATAACGCCAAAATATTAACGCAATCCACATTTTTTTCTTGGGGCCTCTTAGATATTCCGAAAGTTTTATTATTATCTCTGTTAGGACATGAATGAATTTGTCATACACATTGTTTTGCACACATGTTCGAAACAAAAAACTTGATGGTCCAGCCTCATAAACTATCTGATATGTGTGTGTGATCAACATGTTAACCACCTACGACCATACAAAAATCATACGTGTTTTACCATGTTGACACCAAACATCGTTTTTTCCAATCTTACGATGAATCAAAGATATCCAAGGATTATTTTCAGGTATTTAGATTCTTTTACGTTTCTTAGAAACTTTGTTGTAAACGTTTTTTATCTTATAAGTTCTACACACATGGCCTATATAGTTTTGTGAGCAACCATTGGAACTGGTCGACGGATGGATCTCCTTCTCCACAACATCATCTCCAACATCACCTTCTCTTTGAGCATTTAAAACCCACACAGTTCTCACACCTCTCGTTTACACATATACACACATAGAGCTTATCTAGCCCGAGAATATCCCTCACCCTCTAGTCTTGCCCCTACTCATCCACTCTTTCTCCCTAGCCACCATGATGCGCCCGTATGGTGGCCAATAGAGCTCACACCATGGATGAACGACACGTATCGAACACACGTCACCAAGTTCCAAGAGATGGGTGAGTGGTCGCTTGACTCTAGCTCCACAAGTAGAATTTGTCGCGGGTGAGCCCAATTGGATCATGGCTAGTGCCTCAAATGTTGGCGATGAGAGGTTAGTGAATTTAAAATTTTCTATACGCATATGTTGTTTAGACATGCTGCAAGCGCGTCCAATTTTTGCTACGTACATAAGAGAAATATGCTGCAGTAATTATGAATGCTTTGGTATGAAAGGTTAAACTCATGCTGCAAAATTGTGTATGTCTGTTGTTACCTATGTTATTGGTGTTGGTTTTTTCTGTTAGGCTTTTCTCTTTTGATATTTTATTGGAACAAATTAGTGATTTGTTGCCTACACAAATTGTTTGATTATGTGTGCACGTCTCAAAGGTTGTAGCTCTTAAGAGTGTTTTTTATGGAACCATGAGGAAAACTGTTGCATACTAAGATGAAAAATTATTACTTGCAGAAGTTTGATTTTGCAATAATCACATAATGCACATTTATCTTTCTATGCAGTTTGTTAATCGGAAAATTCCTATGCCGTGGTACACAATCCATTTCTGAATGCTCATATGCACGGATACCGTTACGATAAAACCTGGCTAACAAGTTGCATATAGTATTAGATGGTTAAAGAATTTCTCTTGGTATACTATATAAATGCTAATTGTTCTAGTGTAAAATTTGGATCAAAATTTGTTTTTTATTAGCTCTACCTCTTCGGCCTCAACCGGTACACCAAACCACCGGTTTGGTTACCCTCCCCATTGGCCGTTAGCTCGGTTTTGTTACCCTCCCCATCGGTGTTGGGTGTTGCATCCGCCACACCAAACCACCGGCATCCCACCTCGCAACGGTCAGGTCGCCGGAGTCCAAATCGAGAAGTAATAAGTAGCCAGCACCCCGTCTCCTTCCCCCGAACGGCTACTTCCTACCCCCTTCCGCCACCTTCCAGAACCTTGTTCCGGCACCTCACCATGCCGCCGGCGCCGCGCAAGCGCCTGCTCGGCCGCGCGGTCCTCCTCCTCGCCGGAGCGGGTTACCTCGCCTTCCTCCTCCTGTTCGAGCTCCCTTCCCTGCCCTTCTCGTCCCCATCCTCCTCGTCGTCGCTGCCCACCCACCGCTCGCGCCGCCGCGAGCTCGAGGCCTCGGCGTCCACCTCCTTCTTCTCGCCTGCCCGTCCCTCCAACCCCGCCTTCCCCTCGGCCGTGTCTCCCGCGCCGCCGCCGCCGGCGCTCCCGATCTTCTCCTCCCTCCTCGTTCTCCCCAGGTCCAACGCCACCACGACCCCCTTCGATGGCATCGCCGCCGATGCCTTCTCCGCCGCCAAGTCCCATCTTTCTCACCTAAGAACTGCCGCCGCCTCCGCATCCGCCGCGGCCCCGCCCCCGTCCTCCCCGACCTGCCCGGCCTCCATTTCGCTGCACGCGGACAAGCTCCCCGCAGACGGGGTCCGGACGGTGGAGCTGCCGTGCGGGCTCGCGGTGGGGTCTCACGTGACGGTGGTGGCACGCCCGAGGGCCGCGCGGCCAGAGTACGACCCCAAGATCGCCGAGCGCAAGGACGGGAAGACGCCCCTCATGGTGTCGCAGTTCATGGTCGAGCTTGTGGGCACCAAGGTGGTAGACGGCGAAGCGCCGCCCAGGATACTGCACTTCAACCCCAGGATCCGCGGGGATTACAGCGGCAAGCCAGTGATTGAGATGAACAGCTGCTACAGGATGCAGTGGGGCCGGTCGCAGCGCTGCGAGGGCTACGCGTCCCGTCCGGCCGAAGAGACTGGTGAGTTGCGGAGGTCATGCTTCAGATCTGCTTGGTTAATTTGTTTCGATTGCATTCATGTTGATTTGATTTGTTTCATCTTGCAATGATGCCATCGTCTGTTATTCAGTTATTTAGAATTCTGGCTTCAGAACATTGGATTCGAGTTGGTAGGAACTAGGAAGGGATTGTTTGTTAGTTAGGAAAATACTCCACCATCAACTTCAGTGGTCTAATGGCGTGGAATAGTGTGGATGGGTGGAATTTAGCAAGAACAATGTGCAGACTTTGGAAAGAAATGTCCAGTGAAGGCTCGATTTTTTTTTTGCTTGGTGGTGAATGATTCTGATGGTGATTGTGCAGCTTGATTTGTCAAATTAGTGGAATATTGTAAGAATCAAACCATGGACCTGCAACCCTGTTTGAGGGATACAAGTCTGACTTTGACTTCAACATGGCGGTCGTTACTTAACTTCGTGTTCCCATTTTCTTCTTCGCCAATTAGTGCGAGAAGATTGCAAATAATTGATAGCTTAGTTATGCCAGTTTGGTTGCAACCAACCTGGTTAGTGATTAGTAAAGCATTCTGATTGTTTCGAAGACTGCAGGAAGCTTTTCAAGTTTCGAGCAAGTTTGCATTTTCGTCTTTTTTGCACACATCCATATTTTTTGCAATTCATTTTTATATGATTTGAAATCAGACTTTCTTTTACTTAAGGATCTATACCGATATCCTTTTGCAAAAAAGTGGCAGGCATGTTAACGTGGTACTGTTTTGATCTTTCAGTTGATGCTCAATTGAAGTGTGAGAAATGGATCCGGGATGATGACAACAAGTCTGAGGAGTCAAAGATGAAATGGTGGGTGAAACGTTTAATTGGTAGGCCAAAGGATGTGCACATCAGTTGGCCATACCCATTCGCAGAAGGGAAGCTGTTTGTTTGACTCTAACAGCTGGTTTGGAGGGTTACCATGTCAACGTTGATGGGAGGCATGTCACTTCATTTCCTTACCGCACTGTAAGTTTGTCCTAAAGCCTCACAAATCTGGCTCAATTTCATGAGTAGCCTCTTGAGATCTGCATATCTGAATTTGGTCAACTATGTTCTTTACAGGGTTACACTCTTGAGGATGCAACAGGCTTGTCTCTGAATGGAGACATTGATATTGAGTCCATTTTTGCTAGTTCTTTGCCCAGTTCACATCCTAGTTTCTCCCCAGAGAGATACCTAGAAATGTCTGAGCAGTGGAGAGCCCCACCACTACCAACTGAACCTGTTGAGCTTTTTATTGGCATTCTGTCAGCAGCTAACCATTTTGCTGAGCGATGGCTGTGCGGAAGTCATGGATGATGTATACAAGAAAATCATCAATATTGTAGCTCGGTTCTTTGTGGCTCTGGTAATTATTGCTTTTCCTTGTTTTTACTTATTTGCTTCTTCGGAACTCTGACAAATCAAGCAATTTGACAGAACGGAAAAAAGGAGATCAATGCAGAGCTCAAAAAGGAGGCGGAGTTCTTCCGTGACATTGTTATAGTGCCTTTCATGGATAGTTATGACCTGTTGTTCTGAAAACCATTGCCATTGCCGAATACGGGGTAAGTGAGTGAAATGTGTCAGATGATTGCATACGTTCTGCCAGGTTTTGTAGCCAGTTTTGTTGACATCTAAACTCATTAATGGTTGCTGTTCATCCAGGTTCGAGTCATCCCAGCAAAATATGTAATGAAATGTGATGATGATACTTTTGTTAGAATTGATTCCGTACTGGAACAAGTGAAGAAAGTTCGAAGTGATAAGAGTGTGTATGTGGGAAGCATGAACTACTACCATAGACCACTTAGATCCGGCAAGTGGGCTGTGACTTATGAGGTAAATTTCTGTCCTATTGCAGAAACCGCATTCATCATGTTGTTTAAGAAATGTGGAACATGAAGAGACAATGCATTATGAGTCATGAAGTGTCCTCCACCCATGTTTCCATTTGCTGCCATGTGACAAGCAATCAAAAACCAACTAGCACGGTCCGCTTTAATTTCTTATACTATCATACATGTACTGGAATAAGTTGTTTATACATGTAATTTTGTATCTGAAGTGGATTTCACATTTCTCCTATAAGTCAAAGGTCTTGCATTCATATGTTACTCTTGGCAAACGTGGGCAACCTTGTGATAACAGAAGCTTATGACTTTATGCTGTACTTGTTGGCGTTTCGTCTATCCTGATTCTATCAGAAGGGGATCTTATGTTTGTTCTTATTTCTTTCCAGGAATGGCCAGAGGAGGTTTACCCAAATTATGCTAATGGGCCTGGCTATGTGATCTCATCAGATATTGCACGCTACATTGTATCCGAATTTGACAATCAGACACTTCGGGTAAGCATCACCTGAACGCTATCTACTCCCACCCACTGAATGTACTCACGCTGTGTAGAAATGGTGATTGCTAAGTTGTTTTTTTTCCTTTTTGTGCAGCTATTTAAAATGGAAGATGTCAGCATGGGTATGTGGGTGGAGAAATTCAATATCACTCGTCAACCGGTGGAGTATTGGCACGACGTCAGGTTCTACCAGGCTGGTTGCTTCGATGGTTACTTCACCGCACACTATCAGTCTCCCCAGCACATGATCTGTTTGTGGAGAAAACTGCAGTCTGGTAGCACCCATTGCTGCAATGTGAGATGACGATGGCGAAAAATGTGGGTCATTGTTGGTCGGAGAGATGATCGGCTCGCAAGCACAACTCGTGTACCAGGCGATTCAAACTCATCAGCGACGCCGAGGACCGTTTGGAGGAGAGCTCTCTTCTGGGTTTGTTGTACAATTCTTTCATTCTTTTGGTCGGTGGCTCTTCAGTGCTGCTGATTCTGACACCTGATGGATGGATGCCCTTGGGATTCATTTGACACTTGTAGTCGCGTCGAATTTTACTGACCTAGGAATTTTCATGTTGGGGGATATTGCATGTGTACAGATACAAGTTCAGAGTTCTACTTATATTATACGATGTTTCACTTGTTCAGACTTAAGAGCTATGGTAAGAAACTAAGAACTAATCCCCTCCTCGCCACTGTAGCAAGAGGAAAGAAGGCGATTTTTGGAGCGAGCCCGTCGATCCACCGTGCGCGCCACGAGCCGCGGGATTCCTCCCCTCCGCCGGCCGCTCCGGCGGCGGGAGGGTGGGGGATCCCCGGCTCCGGCTTGTATATACGGTAGGGTAGGGTGGGGGTCTCGCCGGCGGTGCTCTGGAGGAGGTGGTGCTGCGGGCGGGCGGTTTGGTGCCGGCGTGATCTTCTCCGGCGGCGGAGTTCTTCGGGGCTCCTCGTCATCGCGCTGGACTGGCTGGAGCTCGAGGCCCGGCGTGGTGCTCGAGCCCCGCTGTTTCCCGTCAGATCCGTGGTGGCGATGGATCTGGCGGCCGGAACCCTGGGCAGGACGAGATCTTCGGCTTCGTCCGGCGACGGCTCCGAAGGCGGCTGAGGCAAAGTGGTGTGGCTGGGACAGGGGGGCGCTTGCCCTGGTCGTTCATCGACAAAAGCTCCGCCGCGGCGCGGCGGACGGGCTAGGCAGCGTCTTTCATAGGGAAAAGTTCTCCCTGGCAGCGGCAAGGTGGCGGCTGGTGGTCTTCGTTTCCGACGCCGGTGATGTTGTTGTTCTCGTTGCTTGTTCCGTTTCCTCTACGTATTGTTTTCCTGTATTTCTACCGTGTACTGTGTATGTGGTTATCTGTTGAATATACGTGGTGAAAAATGCAAAAAAAGAAACTAAGAACTAAACTGATATTAGTCACAGCTCAATTCAATAGTCTGTGACACGAGCTCAGTCCTGGCTGAACTTTGCAGCAAAGTATTCTAGTCAGATTGTCCTCCTTTTCGGAAACATTCATTTTGTCATCAGTTCACAAGAACTCTCAACTTACTGAAACAAACGTCTTACCTCGAGACTTCTACTGTATGTTGTAATAATTTCTCTTCGCAGCACAGGTTCATGGTCTTGGAAACTCGTAGTGCTAGTTTTGTGGTACTAAACACCAAAGAAGTTCCACGGTTTCAGCTGGAGGAGCCAAAGAGAGATGGGCTATTTCTTCTCGAATATATGGGCTGGTTGCTTCTAGCCAGGTATAGATCGGCCTGCTCAAGCGGAGCTTCACAGGTTGCTTGGCCTGGCCGCCACTCGTCTCGTTTTCTTTTTCTGTTTTTGCTGTGTGTCCTGTATGCATATACAGAACAATCTGATACAGTACATACTACTTTCGTTCCGAGATATAAAGGTTTTAGCTTTTTCCGATTCAGATGTATGTGGTCAAGTTTCAGTGTGTATATTCAATCATTTTAGTTTGTATTTAGTCCATTTAATAACTAAAACCTCTGCGACCAAGACTTCGCACTCCCCTCTATTTTTGGAACCCCCCCCCCCCCCTTGCTACAGTGCTCAGAGGCGACGGGGAGGCGACTCCGCGTCGGCCAGCAGCCGCCGGCGTATCTGGGATTTCTCACCCTCTGGCAGTCGCTCCGGCGACGGGAGGATGGGGAATCCCCAGATCTGCGCTCCGGTGAGTGGCTCGGGGGCTGCGGGCGGCGTTGCCGTGGCGGGAAGGGCGGCGCCGTCGCGATCTGGTGCTCTGCGGCTTCCCCTCCTCGGCGTCGTCTTCGACGGTGCCGGCGGGCTGCAGGTGCATCCCTGCTCTACCGGTGCTCTCTCCGGCGCCGGTCGGAGCTTGTGGGGGGTGCAGGAGACCGGGGTTCCAGATCATCTTGGTCGTCTTCGGCGTCGTGCGGTGGCGCTGGTCAAGGCGATGGCTTCGCTCTGGTGGTCTTCCAGCTTCCTCTTCTCCACCAAGACCCAGGCGGTTGACTGAAGACGGCGGCTTTGTCGGCGGCTTCCTGGCCGCGGTTCGCTGCGGTTGCCGGCTCGGGTGGAGCTCGGCGGCAGCGCGTGGTTGGCGGTCACCGTGGTGCGGCGGCGTCGGTGGGGCTGGATCCTCAAGGACGGGTTTGTAATTTCCTTGTTTCCTGAGGTTTGTACTGCTAGTTCGGTTTTATTAGATCTGTAATCCCATCTCAAAAAAAAAAACTAAAACCACTTATAATTTGAAACGGAAGGCGTATTAAATTAGACCAACGACTATTTGTGAGTAGTTTATATCCACGCCCAACACATAACTAATCGGGTTGCCCATAGATCTCACCCATAGGCGTAACTAAGGACCCATACATTCGGGTCGGATGCCCATGGATGCGCAGATCCATGGGTCAAATTGCCGAACTTAGCTATACCTTAAACTAAATATACCCATGGGCATAAGTAAGGACCCATACCTTACCGATTCGGGTCGGATGTCCATGGACGCGAAGACCAATGGGTCAAATTGCCGAACTTAGCCATGGTCGATACCTTAAACTAAATATACGAGTCGTTTGATAAGAGAACGCATTTGACAAAGTGCTCACGTTAAAATAATCAAACGGAAACAAGATCAGTACAAATCATTTTTCCGAAGAGGGGGATAACTCTTGGCCTCTACATGTGAGTAACGCAAATAAATCGGCTTATGAAAACAAACTAAATACATCCACATTGGACCAGTCTCACCTGCCTCGATGCAGCATCATCTCTAAAATCCTACAACAAATCATATGACCGTGGATACAATAATCCATCTGGAGTGACATGTGACCTAATGAAGTACGCAACACTACGAGAACATGTCGTCTTAAAAAAGAATCGCCGCTCGCACACTGATACAGATTGATCTGATCATAAGTCAAACTTGGAGGCTTGGAGCTATTACTCTCGAACCAGACTTTCGAACCATGACCTTCAACAATGGAACAACATGCGGATGTTAACGCTAAATAGTCTAGCTAGAAGGATTTTTTCGAAATGGGGCACCCCAGCCTCTGCATCAAAATGATGCATACGTGCGGTCTAGCTAGAAGGCTAATTTCATGAGTTTTCAACAAGGGAAAATAAATCATCAATGTCAATGGCCAAAGTCGCCATTCACCTCTCTACCGACTTGCTCACGTAGAACTAGCCGACAAATGGAGGAATAGCCGGAAGGGACAACACCGTTGCTTCCCCACCTTTTTGCTGGTAATTTTTCAGATTTTCCTATAAATAGAAGAGATCCCAACTCCCACCCCCCCACCCCCCCCCCCCCCCCCCCTCCATTCAAAGTGTCTCCACTTCAAGTCTCCCTTGCACCCTTGTAGGTTTCCATGTTCGTACGGTGGCAGTTTTCTTCTTTTTACCTAATGTATTGTACTTCTGAGATTAGCTTTGGATGCAAAACAACAAAATTAAGTTTTATTCGTTCTTGATCTGTAAACATTTGTGACATGGATGACAAGGGAAAGCTCAAGGTGGATGGCAACGACAACCTACCAATGACGTTACATTCCCATTGTAAAAATAAGGAGAAGGACAAGGAGTTATGAGAGGATTATGCCACCGTCGATGTTTTACTCGGCTTGCTTAACCTCGGCCACTAGTGCCAGGAGACTCGGCTTGCTTAACCTCGGCCGCCACTGTGATGGGAGCCTGCTTGTGAAACACTTAGGAAGAGACTGTTGTCACGTGGCGGTCGATGTTAGGCAAGCCGAGTAAAACAACGACGGTAGCATCATCCTCCGTTCCTCCTTGTCTTTCTCCTTATTTTACGATGGGAATGGAACGTCGTCGGCAGGTAGTCGTTTCCATCCACCTTGAAATTGCCCTTGTCATCCATGCCTACAAATGTTTACAAATCAAGAAAGAATAAAACTTTTTTTTTTCACGCGAAGCTAATCTCAGAAGTACAAGCCACTAGGTAAAAAGAAGAAAAATTTCACCGTACAGTCATGGAAAACTACAAGCTGGTGCACGGGAGACTTGAAGTGGAGACCCTATGAATGGAGGAGGTGAGGGGTAGGGATCTCCCCTTTTTGTAGGAAAATCTTTCCAACCGCTGCTGCCAATGGAGGAATCGTCGAAAGGGACAACCGCCATAACTATGTCTAGTAGCCTTCGCCACCAGATATATACACGTCGCCCGGATGGCACAACTTCCTTGGTCACATATCCGGCCTGATAGAATGGAAGAGAGAGAATGATTGATAACAATTATGGGTTCCTGTTTTCTCATATTTATAGACAAATTACATGGAAACAATTAATTACAAATCTTAACCATAATGGACCGATTAAATGCAAGATATCAAGCGCTAATTATGGCAGGGTATAACCGAATATGCTAGACATAGTCAGTTTGCCTAACATCCCCGCAGTCGCAACGGGAGATTGTCGGACGCTGAGACTGGACCGAAAGTCCAAGAACATTGTTAACGACAGGCCTTTGGTGAAGATGTTCGTGACTTTTCGAGACGAAGGCACATGAAGAGCTCAAATATGCCCAAGCGTCACAGGATCTCGAACGAAATGAAGATCGATCTTGGTGTGTTTGGTTCGTTGGTGCTGAACCGAATTCGTTGACATGTAGATAGCGCAGACGTTCTCACAGAAGACATCTCGAACGAAATGAAGATCGATCTCGGTGTGTTTGGTTCGGTTGTGCTGAACCGAATTCGTGGACATGTAGATGGCGCAGATGTTGTCACAGAAGAGAACCGTAGCACTGGGAAGAGGTCCATGAAGCTCCTGGAGAAGTTTGCGAAGCCAATGGGCTTTCGTGACGGCATTAGCGACGGCACGTACTCGGCTTCAGTGCTAGAGCAAGAGACAGTGTGATGTCGCTTGGAGGATCAGGAGACAAGATTGTCACCAAGGAACACGCATTAGCGGGAAGTGGAACGACGAGTGTTGGGGCAACCAACCCAGTCCGCATCGGTGTAGGCCACGCCCGTGGGGGACAGCGCAAGCTGAAGTCTATGGTGCAGGGTGCCCTTGACTTAGCGGAGAGTACGCTTGACCAAGGACAAGTGCTAATCGCTAGGGTCATGCATGTAGAGACAAATCCGCTAGACGGTGTAGGCGATATCAGGACGTGTAAACGTCAGGTACTGAAGTGCACCTGCGAGACTCTGGTATGCTAAAGGATCATCAACTAGAGGACCATTGGCTGACTCTTCCTCCGAGCAAAAGATGCAATCTTCAGGTTTGTTCAACTTACTTTTTTTCATGTTATCTCTAGTCTCATTAGCCTCTATTGAGCCAATAACCAAAGAAAGATGCGTATTCTTGGAGGAACTACTAATCGACACACGGTTTGAACATGTACATGCTAAATTCCACCAGAATTTATGATCGAATAAAAAGTGGAGGTGGAGTATTCACCATTGTTACAATATTTCCAAATTAGGGCATCTAAATCTCTACTATTAAAGCAGAGTCCGTCGTTGGTGTCACACGTCCCCGTATTTACGAATCAAATGTCACCGTAAGTCTTATCTCCTATCATCCTATGCATGCCCGCTTGTTTATCTCCCGTGCATGCGCAAAAAACTCACGTACAAGTCCAGATCATATTGCCGAGAGTCCCCTACTCCAGCGCCGCCCCCTTCGTCCCCCTCTTCTCCCCTTCCCTTCCCAAAATCTTCGAGGTATCGTCCTAGATCTCCAACGCACCCACCAGCCCGTGTGAAGGGAGGTGTTCGTGTTGTTTGCCATCGCTGGATATGGGAGGAGATATCATGGATTGTCCGTTGTGCCTGCCTCCTCCAAGGCGTACGCCTGGACCGCCTTCGCTCTCCGCCAAGGTAGATCCTACATCTAGAGTAGAAAAGGTTCAAATATGGTCAACTGTATGGCGCTCCACCATCTTCGGGATGGCTACAACGAGCTGGAGTTCCTTGGAGTCCGGTGGCAGATGCAGCGGATGCAGCATTCGTCTCCGTCGGACGACACGGTCGTCCTACTCGTCGGTGTCCTCTTCTTCGTTAAGATGACAAGATCACGTTCCCCTTGAGAAGGCTAGCGAGATCCCGATCCACTCTGGCGCCGGCGCGCCGCTGCTCACAAACCCACGCACGGGCGGCACGGCCCTTCTTTCGCCGCTGCATGGCGGTGACCGCCCAGAACCATGCATTCGGGAGTCGGACGCAACCCAAACAGGCCCACTGTCTGTACTCCAATAAACGGGCTGCCCCCCCCCCCCCCCCCCCCCCCCCCCCCCCCCCAGCCCGACAACCCGCTGGTCGAGTGATCTGGGTTTCACATCGATTTGCCAGAGGTCTGAACATAAGACCTCTGCGCTCTAGGGTAAGCTGCATCCACTACTATTACTCGTGTACAACGAGGATTTGTACTTCCATCTGCCTGCTCTCTCCAATCATTTTTCAATGCAAGGTATTTAGTTTTGATGCTCTCTCCAAAGACTCCAATATATAAAAAGTACATGGTGCTTCTTTCTATATATGATTGATTAGTTGGAATCTTTCTCTGAGAGGAACTGTAATTAGTGAACATGTTTAGTTGTGCTCCGTGGTGGAGGCTAATTAAGCTAACTGGTTTCTGATGTTAGGGCAGTTCTATGCATGTCATATTATTTTTGTTTCAAATTGATTCAGTTAATGAAGTTGGTGAAAATTGTCTGGTACAACAACGATGTATGATAGTGATACTAAATAGTTGTCCAAGTACGTACCTGAAAGTTTTTCTGAAGGAGCTAAGTATTGCAGGACTCACAGTTACTTTTTGTTCCCCCCCATCCTGACCAGGTTAAGTAAAGAAGAAACAATTCTTCCGCAACTTCATGACTATTACATTGTTGGCTGTAGTTGGGACCCTCATCTCTTTCAGTATAATATCACTTTAGATTCTCTCCCTCTTTAAATTTTACTCAGCATGTTGATTTGTGCTCACCTGTATCACGCTCTGGAGCTAATATCAAGGCTCAACATAGGTGCCCCTGAGCTTAGAGACTATCTCGGTCAGTTCTTTAACCGTGAGTATAAATCTTTCCATTATCTAAGTATAAGAATTCCAATAGCCGCGTAGAAGCAGACCACGGACCTCTCCTCCTCCTTTCCCCATCTACAGTGAAAGTAGGCGATTTTGGGCTCTCCCCGTGCGACCAGCTCGCCGCCGGCGATCCGTTCGATTCCTCGCTCTCCGCGGCCGCTCCGGCGGCGGGAGAACGGGGAATCGACGGATCCCGGTGTGTACATAGCCTAGGTGTGTGTGGGGTGCCCGCCGGCGGCGCTGTGGAGGTGGCGGCGTGGCCGGAGAGGCTTTTGTCGACGGCGGCCCTCTCCTCTGCTCTGGGTGCTCCGGTGGAGGCCCTTGGCGGAGCTGCCGTCTCCTGCGCGCCTGCTGCTTCTCGGAGTCGCAGCGTGCGTCCCCTCGATCCAGCGTCCGTGATGGCGGTGCTGGATCTTGTCTGGGGGTCCTTCGTCCTTCGCTTCGGCGTTTGGTGGTGCTTTTGCTGAAGATCCGTGGGAGTTTGCAGGCGGGAAGCTCTTCTTCGCCGGCGATCTCGGTGGGTGCTGTGGAAGATGGGTGGCGTCTTCGTGTTCGTCTCCGGCGTGAGACGGCGAGGGCGAGCTGGCGGCTCGGAGCTGATGTCCGTTCAACGGCAAGATGCTGGCGCCTGCGTCAGTTGGTTTCTGCAGCGTCTCAACAAGGTTGTTCGGGCCGGCGGCTCTGGTGCGAGGTGAGCTTGCTTCCGTCCTTCCCGGCGGCGTGCTGCTGGTGTTCGTCGAAGGTTTGCAGTTTGGTGGTGCCGATTTCGGCGTGTGTGGGGTGTTTCTTGCCTCTGTTCGTGTGGGTGCGTTTGTTCTTCTTATCTTGTGTTCACGAACTCCCTTAAAAAAAAAAGAATTCCAATAGCCAACTTGTAGTTCTTGCTTCTGACTCCTTCATGTTCAATTTTTTAGCACTTGGGGCAATATTCTCGGCAACGGACTTTGTATGCACCTTGCATGTGTTAAGAGAACAAATTGTGCAATGGCCAGTTTTTTCTCTGTCGCTTTTTATTTGATGTCTGAGTGGCTTGATCTCATGTCTGCTGCTTGGTCCCTTCAACTTAGGTAAGTTGCTTGCATTGATTTATTTTGGGTGTTATATAGCAGGTTAACTGCATTACCTTTGCGACTGTTAATTTGTTGCTTCGCCTTAATACAGTTTTTAGGATGTGGATGCAAGATAGAGGTGCATATTATTCAGCATGATTCATTGCTCAAAATTTTAGAAGATATGGATTCTACTATCGACCAAGTATTTAAATCAGCATCTGAAAAGTGAAGATCAGGTAGAGACGAATATTAGCTTCTGTCGGGAAGTAATGCTCCTTTTGTTTTATTTCAGTAAATCTATTGCTTGTCTGTACCGTGAATTTAGTATTTTTATCGTAGGATACAAATTTTACATGATCAATTTTCTGTAGGGATCAATAGATAAATGCTTCTGAACGAAATACCAGATCATGACAATCCTTCTAAATATGTATCACCTTCTCTACACTATGGTGCTTGTGCTTTTGTTGATGCCACTCATCTTAACTTCAGGTAATACGCCTTCATCTGAAAATATTGATTCAGTGATCAATGTGGGTTCCTATTTCATACAGGGTAAACAAAAATCTTGTTGTTTGTTATATCAATGGTAGAGGTGAAAGACAAAGAATTCGCGCAATGGGGGAGAATGGAGACAAAGAAGCAATGTCACTTCGTGAAGGCATCAGGTATGCAACAAACCAAAGAGAACATTAAAGGAAGGTGAAAACTGATTGACTGTTGGTTGAGCTTTGGAACACAAGGCATCAGAATCGAGCTGAAGTCCTCCCTATTCTCATGGAAGTTCAGGAGCTCCGCAGGAATTTATCTGTTTTATCGCTTAATTTCCTGGGACGCAGAGCTAACAAGGCTGCACATTTTTGTGCAAAGCGAGGAGAGACAGCTTAGTTTATGGCTAAATTGTACCCTGTCTTTTATGCTAAGTTGTAGCTTTGAATATTGTAATCCTGATCCTCAGTATATTGAATCACTATACCTCTTTTGCCCCCGTGAAAAAGGGAGGAGAAGAGGAAGGAAACGAATTTATTTGTAGTGTCACATGCTTTCATCTAAAAAATGGGCGATCTTCACATGTACATTTACCTTTCCTTATTCATATGAACACCTATCAATCAGAGAGAGACGTTTTGTCTCCCGGGTGTATATGCTCGTGTTATGTTTGTCAAAATTTAAAAAATATGAAAACACTTTCAAAAAATATAAAAGCAATTGGGCATGAACATATATAAGTTTGCAACACTCGTGCCAAATTTCGGAAGGAAATAACACATTATGTGGTACAGATTTTGTCTTTTTTGCACAGACCAAAAAAGTGTCATTTCCTTGCGAAATTTGTTACGAATATTGAAATCTTGTATATGTTCGTGCATAATTGTTTTCAGATTTTTTCGAAATGTTTTCATATTTTTTAATTTTGACAAACTTAACATGAGCATATGCACCCGGGAGCCGAAGTGAATTTCTGTATAACGTATCAGATTTGAAAACAATATATGAATATAGTGTTGGATAATGGGCAGCGCACGGTGGTGGAGCCGGTGCCCGTGCACGGCGAGCGGGAGGAGAGAAGCGACAGAACAGCGCGGAGGTAGGCGAAGGTGCAAGGCTTGGAGAACGTCGACGTGGGCCCTGGAGGCGTTGCTGCCGTGGCGGCGGCGAGGACCTTGGTGCTGACGGTCTTCTTCGGCCATGGAGGTGGACGGGTGGCGCAGCAGTGATGCTCCTGTCGCTGGTTGATGGAGGCGGCGACCCTGCCAGAGCGGAATAGCGCAGGGAGCCCGGCTGGCGGCGCAGCCAGATCTGGGCCCAACCGGGCCCGATCTGGGTCTGAGGGCTCAGGCTGTCAGCAGCTCTTAGTGGAATACGACAGCAATGGCGCAGTGAGTCTTCAACCAGGTGGGAGGTGGAAGAAGGGAGAGTGCTGCGGGAGAAGGGGCGGTTCTCGTTCGTGTGGGTAGCGCTGGACCATGATGCTTCATCCACGAGAAGTGTTGCGGCTGCGGCGGTGCGAGCAACTTGCACGGTTGCCCCCATTCCGGCGGGTGAGGTGGAGGTGTTCGACGTTATAAACGAAAGTATCGCCCTTCTTCGGTCGGTGCCTGCGACGACGACACCCGTTGGTGTCGTTCCCCTCCTTGGAGGCGTCGCCAAGGTGTGTCGGCACTTCACTCACCTTCATTTCGGTTTGGTTGATGTATTCGGGCAAAATCCTAGGTCCCGGAGTTGGATCAGCGCGATGGCGGCGTCCTCGACGTCATCCCTCTGTTGGGAGTATCGCGTTCGAAGACACGGCTTGTGGAGGTCCTATTTTGCATTCCTCCGGTGCTCGCTGCCGTCCAAGATTGATCTGCAAGGGCGCTATGCACACCATCGTTTTCGTGCCCAAGACGACGCCTTTCTCGAGATGGACCAAGTCCCGCCATCCACCTCCTTTAGGATGGTGCATCAACAAGGAAAGTCAAGATGGAGATGTTCTTCTTCGGAGACAACGACATCGGTTGAAACGCGGCCAAGTTGCTCAGTTTAGAATAGGCTTTTTCTTGTTTTTTTTGTTGTGCGTGGGGTCGTCCTCGGACTAGCCGGTGTGGAGTGATGTTGTTTGACAATGTTGTGCGTAAAGACTGTCATTTTCTTATACTCAAACCTCTTCCTTCTATAAAATTAAGGTACACAATTGCGTACTCTCGAAATAAAAACTATGTGGAATATGTTCTTGACTATTTTGAGAATATGAATTGGAAAAGGAATAAGACTACATTTGTTTTAGTTTAAAATTTCCAGTTTGTTTTGAAAGATTTTGTTAAATCTTGTTAGAACCAAATGAAACATTTGAGCACTTGTGAAATTGTGTTGGCGGTGAGTCAAATTATCTGCCATATTGCCACATATTATTCTGTTTTCTTGAAAATCCTCACTTGAAATCTTAATCACTATGAGGTATTTTCCACTCCCTAGGTGTAATAGAGCAACTTTCAGGCTCTAGAAAAGCTAGCTATTTAAAATCTTGTCTATATATATATACATTTGTTCCTATTCCGTAGCAACGCACGGGTATTTAGCTAGTCCCCATAAAACACTATACTATTGGTGACACCTCCCAAGTCATACCAGTTCTGCATGAGGGCTGGGGACAAAATTCCTTCTGAAAGTGAGCATAAGCTATGTACCACTCGAAACTGGCCTAATAATTTTACCTTTTTTCAGTACAAATAATGTACATGTCAAAATATTGCACGGACAGGGGTGATGTACCACACCAAGTGTTTAGAAGTATATATGCAGGGCACGTCTAATCAGCCGAGCAATTACAATTGCTGCAATTAGATTGATTGGATCCCTTCTTATAATTATATAGTACAATGAGATGTATCGATTGCCAAGTAAAGAGATTATAGTTTCTAAACTAATTCTAATCCTACTTGATTTTGGCTGAATAGACGTGTCTTACACGTACACATATAACACCCAAGTGTCCTTCCAGAATCTAACCTTTTCCCCCATTACCTATTTTCTATCTGTATGGAAATTCTACACTTCTCACAGCCCACATAAATCCTTTCCAAAAATGGGAAGAGCCCATGTCTTTGCTACAGAAGACATTTGGACTATGAGTCTGGTATAATATGTTCAGTCCATTGTGGATGCTCTTAAAATTTCGTGGCTTCGGTGTACCATCGCGGCATATATTCTCTACAGTCATATAAGCCCTTATGTTCCTGAAATCGACTGAAATGGTCATTTTGATGGCCAAGTAACCTCGGAAGTGTAATACTAGTTCGTTACATATTATTCGGCCAAGACACTGATTTGAGAAAAATTTGAGACGAGAATACATGAGTAACTTCCAACTGGAAAGGGGTGTGATCGACATTTACTAGGATAAAAGTAAATACTTCAAACAATTTAGAGTTTACCTAAAATAACCAATGTTCAAGATATCGCTTATCGTTTACTGCTCGGTTGGCCTCAGATTAGAGATTAATCGCTTATCGGTCGATTAATCGATTTTATCGGTCGCTTATTTATCGACTAGTTTTTTTTTTTGTAAACTAGAAGAATACCCTGCGCGTTGCAGCGGGAATCTCTTTAGAAAAAAGATATGAAAATGAAACGGGTAAAAGACACATGAAATATCTAATTGTCAAGATTCACTTGATCACAATAGCGGAGACACTAAATTTAAATCGTGTGAAATTGTTAAATATCCAAGGACTAAATATTAGTGACATGGACAATTATATGGCTGAAAAAACATGGATAGGTTGCATGAAAACTATTATTAATTATTGTTAGTGGAGATGACATGGACAATTGATTGGCCAAAATAGTGGGCGATGTGGATAGCTTGCATGTTGAGATAGAAAAATAATTAATGCACTTAGTGGGGTTTTGCTTTATAAGAGGTATAGATGTCAACTTTCGGCACTAAAAATTCTAAAATATGCTATGAAAAAATTTACATTAGAGTATTGGATATAAGTGCAACATTGATTCCTTTCCTTTGAATCAACAAAATGGACAAAATTCGTGCTAATGTAAAGTTCTACAAAACTATTGTCCTATAAATCGGCTGTCAGGCTGATAAATCGCCGATAAGTGGCAAAAATCGGCCAAAAATCGGCTGTCAGACAAAAAAAAAGGCGTTACCGATAAACTCGGCCGTTTGTTATAATCTTATCTGCCACCCCACGATTCACTATAAATCGGCCGAGATGTATCGATTGCATCAAATAAAAATGTACCGAGAGAAAGAGGCTCTACTCTGCAAAGTCCGAACTAAATAAATGTAATTAACCTCTGCCGGCTTGCACATCCATAGGGTACGTTCCTTCTGTTTAAGACGGAAGGCTCAAAATGAGCCTGGCTTTGAATTAACGAATCCAAAAAACGGCTAAGAGTTACAACTTACATACCTTAAACTAACGCGCTGCGGAAGCCAGCTTTACAAGTCAAGAACAAAGACAACAAAAGACTACAAAATATAAGGAACACAAGCAACTAAAAGTCTTGATCCAGTCGAAAGAGTATTATCTTGTCTTCTGGTGCACCGAAGCAATGCCGAAAAGAACACCTTTAAAGCAACCTCGCCCACATCGCCACCCAAAGCTCGAGCAAGCAACCAAGCAGGACTCGAGAATCCAAAGAGGGGGTCTTCAAAACGACGCCTCCAAGGAGGATAACGGCGCCGAAGAGCGTAGTCCTCGCCGGTAGAGTCCAGAGACCTACAAAGTTTTCGCCAAGACTCAGTCCTCCAACCATCGAGCTCGACCGGGAAAACGACGAGGTCATGTGGATTCTGCAGACACTGCAACAGTAGCAAGCCACACCGAGAACAAGGCAAGTAAAGGCGGAGGTGGAACCCAACAAACAAGATAAGGAGCTTCAAGGGGACGCCTTCACGAAGGAAAATGGCACCCGGAGGTGTCATCATCACATGCGATGGTCTCAACCATGCATAGTTTTCACGAGAGCCCCGAGCACCCTGAACACCAGATGCAACCGTGAGGTCGAAGAGCTTGGACACTGCTTCTGACCAACCTCCCGGAGAGGAGAGACATGGTGCTCCAGCCCACGCTAAGAGCACCAAGAACACACGCCAGAACTAAGCACACCAACCATTCCTCCGCAACGGACAACATGAAGTCGTCATAGCCCTGTCCAGCCAAGACCGAAACGCTGCACCAACAGCATCGGATCTGGCCTCGCAGGACATTGGTTGCCGGAAGAAGGTGCAGCGAGCCCGCACAGCTCGCTGGGTGTCCCTGCTTGGGTCTGGGAGAGCCCTGCACCCGAGTAGGGACGAGCTTCTCGGGGAAGTACCGCACGCGGTCGAGGAGAAAACCGCACCACTAGAGATATGACGCGCTTAATCTAAGCATGGACGACCGGGGAGCCCCTTCTTCCGCCGGCCAGCAAGGTCGTGCCACCCATGCGTCGAACGCGGCCCGGCGACCCAGATCGTGGCCTGGGTGACCCAGACCGGGGCTCGGGCGACCCATACCGGGGCCCGCACGGCCCAGATCAGGCCCGCGCGGCTTGGTCGGGGCTGGCTCCATGCCCGCCGTCAACCTCCTCTTTTCCACGGCCAGCCTGGCTGCTGTCGCCTCCGCCGTGTTGAACGCACGCCGGCGAGGCACTGGGCCGCCACCAAGATTCCGCAACCCAGAATTCGCTGAGCCGCTTCCGCAGCCGTGAAAACGCTCGCCTGCTGCCGTCCCCCTCGCCGCCCTCACGGCCGAAGAAGACGACGACCACCTGTAGGCAACGAAGAAACAGCGCCCGCGTCGCCAGCGCGACCCGTCGTCATCGAAGACCTCTGACCCGGGGCCGCCGCCCCAGCGTCCATCCTCCGTCGCCTGCTGCAAGCAGCCCGAGGGTCCCCGCCGCCCTTAGGGAAGCAGGGCCCGCCGCCACCGCGGTCCAGCCAGCGCAGCGACGGCGCGAGGCTCCTGCGATGAACCCTGCTGAGGTTGGGGTTTTCTCCCCCGGGCCGCACAGAGGGACGACACGGGGGTTAGACGAGTGAGGTGGGGTAGGGTAGGGTAGGGGGGGGGGGGGGGGGGTGGGGGGGAGCGGCGGTGAGGAGGGCTTGGCGGCGGTGCGTGGCAACCCTCCCTTTGTTCCTTCTGTTTGCAATGCAACATTGCAATTATCGAACATTTAGATCGCCATCAGTAGTTTGCCGCGCTGATATTGAATCGACCAGACTGAGCTTGCTGCTCGCGACGGCCCGGCAAGGAGTAAACATAGCGTCAGTCACCGGACCACCCCTCTGGACAGCACTTTACTATGGATCCAGAGTCCAGTATAGATCCACCGCTGCAGCAACTGATACTTTCTGCCTTAGCACTCATGGCAACCTATTGGGACCGGTTTTCAAAGGTGACAGTAGCCGGTCAATTTTAGTAACAGCAACAGTGGTCGATTTTTGTACATGTACGATGTCGTTCTTTTGTTCGTTGCTACACCATGCAACGGGTCCTCTCGTTCTGATAGGTGGTTGCAGTGTTTTTTGCTTAGTCCGTGGAGAATCGGGTGGGGTTGCGACATGGTCATTTCTTCCGGAGGTGATCGATCACGATTCTCAGTCATTCCTTGGTTGTTTTTTCCGATAAAGTAAATATACTAATACTGAAAAGATATCGATGACACCAGACCTCTGCAATTTCCTTGGTTCTTGCTTGCTTAGAATGTTTAAGTCATTTCTTCCGGAGGTTATCGATCACAATTCTCGTCATTCCCTGGTTCTTACTTGGAATGTTTTAGGTTAGAATATTTTCAAGCGGACTAGGCAAAAATAACACCCTAACTATCCGCGGACACGTCCGGACGTTTTCGTGGACAGCTCCTTCCAGTCACAACCTCTATTTTGAATCCTTAAATCCATGCAACTACACGAATCAAGTTTTTCTTTGCATATGTAGCATACAACAATTTTACTTAGTGCATATAGATAATCCATACATGACGATTACAACCAAGACTACTATTGCCCCCAATGTAAAGTAGACACGCATCTCCTTCTCATTGTCATATTTTTTTTAACTTCAACCGAGTTGCATCCGTCTTGATTTTGTATTCATCGACGATATCCGCAAGACGCAAGTCCCTTTCCATCTACCTTTTCAAGTCTCTTCTTCTCTTTTTTATCCTCTTCTTATAAATTCTTCTATCCTATCATATTCTTTTCTTCTTCAGTCTTCTTCATTGCCACCTCGAACTTTCGATCTGTCTCTTGAAATAGCTAGATCAAACTCATCTTCGATCTTCTTTTTTTCATCGATTATGAAGTCCAAATCTTCCAAATGTGCATTTTGCCACGAGGCAGTTGTTCAATTCGGATACCACACCCCGGACATTGCAATGACATGGTGTCGAATCCTACACAATGTGCAACATAAAACCTATTGCTTCCGGAATTTAACTCAAAATTTGAGCAAACTCTATATTATACCGCAGTGGAATCGGAGGAGGTATTCTCGTTTCCCAGGGTGGAATCATTGTTAGTGTCCTAGGAAATCATGGTCGGCGCCGGGCGGGAGTGCTCGAGACGGTGGCGTGCAGTTGGGAGAGTAGAGTCCGAGCAACTCACAAATTGGACAACCGGATGTTCGGGGGAGCCATGTGAGAGCATCAGCGGGCCACGGAAGGGTCCGGGAGTGGCGGAAATGCAGCGCAGATGCGGCCGCCGCGTAGATTTTCTCAGGTTGAATCCTGGACGGGGAAAGGTGCGGCGGGAGTGCGGACGGCTTGGGGGGTCCGCGGGAGAAAGGGGTATGCCGAAACGGTGGTGGAGCTATGGTTGGGGCGGCGGAGCTAGGCAAGGTTGACCAGAACTGGAGAAAGATCCATGTCCGGAAGGGTTTGTGATTTGGGGTGCGTCCGGCCTAGGCGCGTCCGGGCGGTCTCAACCCCCCCCCCCCCCCCCCCCCATATGGGCTAGGCACGAGGGTTACCTGACAGGCCGGACGTTTGGGCTGACTTTGGAGATCCGTTTGGGTGTGTGATTTCTGTCCGGGTTGTCCACTCGAATGTTTAGGGGGGAAGTGGGGGGTCCGGTTGTGAGATGCTCTTAGGTAGCAACTTTCAACGTGTATATACTAGTTTCATCACAGTTTTTTTTCATTTTAGTACAAGGCTCGACGAGCCCGACTTCGAATCAACAAAGCCATCAACCGGTAAAGAATATAAAGCATCAAACCAATGATCATCACTTGGGATGACAGCTTACAGTGCACGCCCATCAGAGAAAAATAACACCATACAGTTACAAATACTAACCACACCAAGCAAAAAAAACTAAAAATTGAGGCCCAAGGCATGATGTCGACATCCTCCGAAAATTGAAAAACATAGGGGCTGTCGGATCATGGCTCAACTCTGGACAGAGTCCCTGCAAAGATGACTTCAAAGATAAACTTCCACTGGTGTGATGGCAACCAACAACAATGGACAAATAAAATAGGCACAGGTCAGAGGCTTCAAAGGGGCGCCTACAAGAAAGGAACGACGCAAATGCATCGTCATCGCCCGATCTTCAAAGATCTGGGTCGCACCATAAGACTAGAGACCAAAATGGGGAAAGGCGATGGCTTACGGCAATGCCTCCAAGGAGTAAAGTGACACCCAGGCGTCATCATCGTCAACACTGATGAACCGTGCATGGCTTTTACCCACAACTATACATCTCTCTCCTCACAACGGCCAAGCCAAATAGAACATCCCAGCTTCTCGCTGATTCCCTCCAAGCCAACCTCCCTAGGCGGCTGAGCAGGAGCAACCGACAAGCAAACCGGAGTTTGAGAGCTGGTGCAAGTTGCCTTGCCAAATAAACGAGAAGAGGGAGACGTGAGAATTGGTGTGGGAGGGAGGGTGAATTGGAAATGGTTGGGTTGCCGACATGCGGACCAGGGGCGGATAAGATGCGGACACGGGCGGACGCGGATGTTGTCCAGTGACCGCATTTTTTGCACAAATTTGGTCCCCTAAAATAGGTCAAAACATACACGTCCACCCCGGAGGCCCGTTTGTGGTGCCGCGTAGGGGCGTAGTTTCTGTCCGCTCAGATAGAAAGGAACGAGGGTGGACCAAATGGGCGTTGCTTTGGGGTTACCCATAGTTTTTCAAACCCGCATTTTGGACATCGAAGAGCAGATGGTCTTCAATGTCAAGGATGGGCGAAGCGTGGCCTTTGCCGTTTTTGTATAAAATATCTCCACTTGCTCCCTTGATAGCGTCCGCATGGATAAATTGGCATTTGGACGTGAAAATTTGCCCCTAGCGGTGCGCCCCCCCCCCCCCCCCCCCTGTCCGCCCCAACTTCCGAAGTCGATTTGGGGGGTGCTGGACACGCTCATATACGTCCTCCATGTAGACTTCGACAAGCAGGCACCACATGCCAACGAAGTGATCATTTGCCCAAGCCCCCTCCTATATCATGTTCTTATCTTCCTCTTTACCCCCACCAAATTGCGCCGTCGCCGCCAACACTTTTGCATCCAACAGTCCGCGTGAGTTCCCAGGGACCACGCAGGTCAGACCGTCACCATCCCCTTCCCTTGTTTTGGGTCGGTATTAGCCATGGTTTCGGTAACCATGTCGACCCTAAAGATAAAAGTTGACGACATGCTACACGACATGACCTCATTGTGTTCTATGTCCCTACAAAGCTGACACACCGCCGACATGTTGGCCGCCATCCAAGACGGTTATTCCTGTCATGACGAAATGGTCCGGGTGGGCCTTAAGCCCGACCAGGCAGCCAAACACGTCATGGATCCATGTCGGTTTTCTAAAACCGTCGTGTTTTTCATCTATGACACGATATTAGCCATGGTTACCGAAACCTTGATAATGGTGGCTCTGTGGCGGAAAATTGACTTTTACAACGAACTCAAATCGTTGCAGAAAACATACATGTTGTAGTGTGACTCGCTCCCACCCCGCACGCAAGATGTTTTTCCCCCAATAGGAAATTATCTTCTAAATTCTTTTCCTAGGTAAATATGATGGAATGTTTTCTAATTTCTTGATTCATAGACTGTGGATAGCGGTGATGGGTTAATGCTCTATCAAATGATGGAAGAGGACCCAACGCCAAAGTCACTGCAGATGAGCACCAAAAGATCCTCGCTTTTCTTATAGCTTTGCAAAAAGTGAAGCTGAATGACCCTTCTCCACGCGAGTGATTTTGCTGAATATCTCGACATGCATCCAAAAATTCGTGATAAAGACGTTCATCACCAACTGCGAGATGATCTAGTTGAGCACTTATGGACAGTCAAAGCAAACATATAATTTAAGTGTCATGTTCTTCTGTAGATTTTGATAAATTAAAATTAAAGTTTCAGTCGTTGTATTAACTATATTATTTGTTTCAGTTATTGCTGAACTAAATTATGTGTCAAAAATTACTATGCAATCTATTTGTATTTCATTCAGATAAAATATTAACACATTGATGTAAACATAGACAAAAAATAAAAAGGTAAGCCATTTGGGCCGTGTAGCTGGGGCACCATCCCCATGATGGGGAGGGGGGAGGGGATTTATGTCCGGCATCCCATACAGGATAATTGTTCGGGGGTGCCGGACACATTAGTGGGGGCATCGGTGGAGATGACCTCGCTAAACCGTCCCATCATGTGCAGATTCTCCATCCAAGTTTGGAAGGAGGTGTTAGCCTGTGTCGGCCTCCTAGATTTTGACACTCACGGTTGGATCGGTTTTTCCTCGCTCAAGGCATGGTTGAGAACGACAATTGGCTCTTCAGGAGCTCCTCGGAAGGGTTGGCCTCTCTCATGCTCATGTAATTTCACTCTTTTTGGATGGAAATGAATGCAAGGGTCATCCACATGTCTATACCCGTTCAATGTCATCATCTCAAGGATCAAAGAGGAGGATGGCCTATGAGATTGCGGGAGCGGAACAATTAAGTAGCCTTAATGCCGGGAGAGTATTTCCATGTCGTTTTTGTTTTGTTGGCCCTAGTGCACCTTCGTGTTAAAACTCGTGTTCCCCCTAAATTAATGAAAAAACAGTGTTTGCCCGTTAAAAAAAGATGCCTTAACAAGAGTGACCGTCGCTTAAATGGGCTCCGATAGGGGAATACGTGAAAAAAACACAGATATACATAGTAGTTGCACTTAGGGCCAGTGTTTCGAAGAGTTAGGGTGTCTATGATTGAGGAGTGCGGCCTCTTGGACCTCGGGCTCCATGGAGCCACATGTTTCAAAAAAATCAGAAGTAGATTTTAATGATTTAAAATAATGTAAAAAATAATATATGTGTATTTATTCTACAAGTGTGTAAATTTCGATATAAATTTTTTCATCCAGGATACACAAAATGCAAAAGAAAAATGGATCTGAAAGAGGTAAGCAATACACTGTTTTGGGGCCAACAAATTGTTACAATTTGTAATATTCCTGTAGACAGAATTATGGCGTGTTTCATATAGAAATTTTACATACTTGAAGGATACATCTATATGTACATGTAGATTTTTGTGCAGTGCTTTTTGAAGTTTTAAAAACTCTAGTGTAAATTCCGAATAACGGGCTCGCAAGAGTCGAGCTCACTCTTGCATTTCCGGTCTATGGTTCGTCTGTGTTAGGTTTTTTTCTTTTGAACTAGGTTCTTTCTTGTTGCAGTGTTTGACTGTTTGGTATCACGTACTGAATACTCCCTCCGTTCCTAAATATAAGTTTTAGTTTTTGTTCACATTCACATGTATGTAGATATATGTGGACATGTTTTAATGTGTATGTACACTCATTTAGGTTTGCACCTAACCGACATGTGAGTTAGCTAGAATATTTTACATTGCGGAATGGAGGGACTACTTCATATGAAGGCGGTGTTTGAATCTTCGTACCAGAAACAGTAGTAAATTACTCCCTTGTCTTACGCTAGTAGCAAATTTCACCTTCAATGCAAGTGCAGGTGGAGTAAAATTTACGATGTGCTGATATAGTGGATGTGAAGTAATTTTCAGCACTTACGATGTTAAAACAGGGGATGCCCTAGTGTCAGTAATGCATGCAACTGCCTGTTGCGCTTTATTTTTGCTAGCTTGCATAAGAGCATCTCTAGTGGATGGTGTAAATTTGGACGTGTATATTTTCATATACACGTCCATATACACCTGGCTAAATTTTACACCTCCCAGTTTTTCAGTAGAACGTGTATCAGGACGTGTAAATCAGGACGTGTATATTCCAACGGCTATATTTTCAAACGGCTATATTCCAACGGCTATATTTCCAACGGCTATATTTTTAACGGCCATATTTCTGGTCTATATAAACCACCATGACCACCTCTCTGCCAGCATCTCTACCTGTGACTTCTCTTCTCACTCCTAGATTTCTCTATCGTCTCTCACGCAACACAATGAACACATCCTCTTGGGACATGAGTTTTTCGTCATCTTCATCTGGCGACGATGAACTCATACTTGCAGCATTCGCCGAGCGCGAGGAGGAAGAGAGGATGAACGCTCGACGCCATGGTGGTTCCAAGCATGGACGTCGGACAATCGATCGAGGAAGAGATGCCGGATTTGTTCTTCTGTGGGACGACTACTTCAAAGAAGTTCCTCGCTATCCCGAATATTTGTTTCGACGAAGGTTCGTAATTAGAACACTTCTCTGCTTTGGCCCATTTTTCATTTCACTATCTCATTTACTTTTTATGCACAGATTTAGGATGTCCCGTAATTTGTTCAACCGCATAGCTAATGGTATACTTGAGCATGAGAGGGAGCATGATTATGATGGTTATTTTACGCAAAAAAGAAGTGCTTCTGGAACTCTTGGGTTACATCCTCTGCAAAAGATGACCGCGGCAATGCGGATGCTAACATATGGAATAGCAGTTGATGGTGCTGATGAGTACATCCGGTCCGCTGAGGCTACTAATTTAGAGTCTTGCAAGAAATTTGTGATCAAAGTTTGTGAAGTTTTTGGGGAAAGGTACCTGAGATCTCCAAATGAACACGACATTGCTAGGTTACTTGCAATAGGGGAGGAAAGAGGGTTTCCTGGTATGTTAGGGAGCATAGATTGCATGCACTGGGGTTTTTGGGGAAAAGTACCTGAGATCTCCAAATGAACAAGACCTCACTGCCTCTCCCCAGGCCACAGGCCGCCGGCCTCCCCAGTCCCCACTGTCCACGGCGAGCGAGCGCCCGCACCCCGCCGCCCAGCCCCCCATCTCCAGCGCGCGGAAGGCCACGGCAGCGGCAGTCGACGCGCACGCGCCGGCCGACGACGGCGCGCCGCCCAGGTTCGGGAGCTTCTCCCCATCCCCATCCCTGCTCGATTCTGCTATCCTAGCCCCTCCGTTCCTCCCTGCACGTGGCCCAGCCCCTCCTCTCCTCCGAGCCCCTCCTCTCCTCCAATCCCTCCCCTCCCTCTCTCAATAGGGCGCGCGCGGCCGCCGGCACATCTGGCCGCACGGCGTGGCGGCCGCCGCCCCTCTCTCTTCTCTGGTTCGATCCGGGGACGGCGAGCTCGGATGCGGAAACGTACCTATGCCGGAGGGGCGGCGACGGCGAGCTCGGATGCGGCGGCGGCGACCTCGGAGGCGAGCTTAGAGGCGGCGGCGGCGAGCTCGGAGGAGTTCTTGGCGCGGGAACGAGGCGCGGGAACGAGGCACAGAGGAGGATTTCTTCGCGCTTCGCTTTTCCAGGAGGTGGATCGGGCGTGTTTATTTCCACGCCGAGTACCATCGTGGGTGGACGTGGGAAGGATGCACGATCGTATACACGATCCGATGGAGGCTGTTTTTCGCTCGTGGTCGTCTATATTTCGTTTGCACGTCCGTTTCCACGAGCCATTAGAGATGCTCTAACAGTGGATTTCAGGACAGCCAGTGTGTCAGGCTGTCTCAAAAATAACCAACTCCTTTGGCCCTTTCCACAATATAGAAGTGATGCGGACTTGTCCCCTGACTCATCTTGGCTTTTGGTCAAGGAAAATTCGTTTGCTTTAAATATGCTCATAAATCACATCAGGCCCAAAACATTTTGTACTGTCCATTTTTCCCCATTAACATGACTGCAGTGTTGTTGAGAGCGAGAATATGTGAGATAAGAAATGAATTATGAGTAACTGCATGCAAAAAAGGGTACCTGGGTATATGTTTTGTGGGGTTCATGAGGAGGAGAAGTGCAATACAAGTAGTCACAGTGCAATAGAAAAGGATAGCGACATATCACCTGAAAGTGGTAGCATACAGATGTGTATTTCTCCAGGGTGCTTCTCACTTTGGGGTTGCTTTCTGTGCCTTGCTTTATCAGAGCAATCTCTCATCTGTCATGCCCCTTCCTAGATTTACTCAAAGGTTACTTCTTCCCATTATTTTCTTCCAGCCTTAACACTTCAAGTAATCAAAATTATCCTCTGGCCAAGGAATCCTTATTGGCTATTGGATCTTCTTTGACCAGTCGAGATCAATGACTTACGAAATCAAAATAAAATAACATAATTCAGTGGGGGAAAAAAGCAAAGGACAAAAGCAAGCATGGCTCACTTGCTTTGATTCTACCCTGCCCCCTGCATTAGGGTCTTCAAAACCACATGAGAAGCAGCTGGAGAAGAAGAAAAAAAACTCAAGAACAAAACAAGGAGCCAGAAACACAAACACCACCACTGCCTCCAGAATATAGTGTGCTGGCACAGGGTGGTAACCTAGCACTCACATTGGGGTTCTTGCAGTTGCACCAGCACCACCCTATGAGAAACTCATAGAGGGGTTGTAGTGGTGGCAGTGCCAAGCCCACACAAAGATAGTAGCTATCATGAGCAGGCTGGGCAGGTCTGCGAAGCCGGCATCGGCAGCGGCATTTGCTATCCTGTTTGGAGGCCTTGTTTTGGTGTCACTGATGGTCGGAACAAGCGTGAAACTTCCCTCTCCGGTGAGCATTGCCGATGGAGTAGTAGGCGGCAGGAGGATGATGACTGGAGTCAATAGAGGATTGGCTCAGAGGACACTGGAGGAATTCAAGGCTGGTGATCCTTTCAGCAGCAGCAAGAGGAGGGTGCCCAATGGACCGGATCCAGTTCACAACAGGTAACTTGATTTTCCTGCATGGAAACATGCCATGGGATGCTCTTTGTTCTTCTTCTTCCTTCTCTTATTTTGGTACTAATTTTCCATGGATCTCGGAAAATTCTCATTTTGGCATTAAACAACTGACAAAGGAGAAGAACGTAATATGCAATGGGTTGTCTGAGATGTCACCTTGGGTTTCATATATGGATTTATCTAATAAGTATGAAATAAGGTGGCGTTGAATTCATTGCTCCTCATTACTGTTGTGATATTTTGAGTTTAGACTAAACCAAAAGTTATAAGTTATAATGAAAATTTGTAGTATACAACTCATGTCTCTTGATTAATGTTGATTTCGGTCTCTTTTTTTGGTCACGGTTTGCTCACTATAAGTTGGATTTTGGCTACTAAATCTCCTATCTTCTCTGTATATAAGTTGGATTTTGGCTACATATTATGAATTCTTTTTTATTGAACGAAGCACTATATATCCAAATATAAGATATTACAATTTTGTGATAGGCATAAATGCATGATAAAAATGATGAGAGGACAACAAAAACAAAAGATGGCTTCACTGTTTGTCCTTGTAACACGAACACTTCCCCATGATGATAGTATGCTAACGTTTTAAGAAAGGCGGGTGCATTACTAAAACTCTCCTCTTGAGCACCCTGCATGCACTTAGCATACTTGAAATAATTAACCAACATGCTTCTGAACTTCTGAAGCAGTCAAATAGAGTACACTGCGCAACGGAGTTATTAATTGGCTACACTACTTAATCAAAATCCCAATGATGCGGTAGATCACCTTGAACACAACACTTGAAGGGTTGTTCCCATGTTTCCCTGTCTTCCCTCCGATATTCAAATGATCATCTCTCTGTATTCTTCAGGGGAGCTGGAGAATCAAGGAGATCTCCCGGCAGAGCATAGGTGCGACACGCGCCCCGACAAACGGAAGCTTCGGAAGTGCTTGTTGTGGATCAGATCATTGTGTTGAAAGAAAGAAAGGAAAAAACAGGAGCTCCATTTTGTGGTGGGTCTGGCTTGGATGCTGGTGTAACTAGGGGAAGGTGGCCTATCGTGTTCTAAGCACTGCTATTTATGAAGATTTTAGGAATAAAAGCGTCTGCTTTTGCAAAATCAAAGCCATTCTACTGATGCAGGTTTGTAAAGAGAGCAATACCAAGCTTCCCTCTCACAAAAATCAGTCATCAAAGGTTCTTGGCAGGGGGTATGGGCAAGATTTTCTCCTTTGTTCCAGCAGTTGCTTTGCACATGCTTGTAGTAGCTGGTAGCCACTCTTTTTTGTATTTACTATTTGTTGTATTAAATGATCAGGAAAGCACATTGCAAGTTTGCTATAGAGGAACAGGTAAAGATAAGATAACCAATAATTTCCGGACACGGCGATTTGGGACACGGGTGCAGCTGCACCCGCTGCCCCAAAATTTTTTTTCCAAATGTCAAAAATTTAAAAAAAAATTTATTTGCATGTAGTCCAACACATTTCAAGTCAGCACAAAAATTGGCATGGTGAAAAAACTTTTTTTGCAACCTGTGCAAAAAAGACAAATTCGGACGTACCGAAACGTATATATACGTGTCCGAATTTTGTCTTTTTTGTACAGGTTGCTAAAAAAGTTTTTTCACCTTGCCAATTTTTGTGCGAACACATCACGCTGTAATCTACATCCGGATTTTTTTTCGAAATTTTTTGACATTCTGAAAAAAATTAAAAATAAATTACATAGTGGGATCATCTAGACCCATGAGCCGTTATGAATATCCGATAATTTCCTGGCTTTGTTTCTTATCTTGTGTTGAGATGTGAAATCCATTGTTGTCTGTGTCCTAGCACCAAAGCAAAGTTGACCCACTTTCTAAAGAAGCTTTTGATTTGCTAGTAACTCGAAAATGGCTTCAGAGGAAACTTTCACAGCCTATAAAGTTTTGCTTAATTACATGTTTGTAGCTTTGAAAGTTGTCCCAACACAAAATTATCTTCAAGAACATTGAATATTTGCATTTATATAATTTTCTATATTTTGTAATTTCTCTCTTCATATATTAAACACGCTCCGGTGAATTTAATCCAGTAAATCAGCAAGAAGCATCCATACAAACAAGACAAAAGGGGCATGGATTCTCCCCGATGCATGCTTTTCCGCTCTTTCGCTTCCCCCCTCTGTTCTCTCTTTTAATCTGCTCTTTTCTTGCAAGAGTATAGCTTTGAACAGCCAAAGATGCTCCCCTGAATGAGGTCCAAAGCAAAGCAGTGTGAGTAAGAGCCTGTTATATAAGAAGCTGTATCCTTGGTTAAAAGTTCAGCCTTCCTCTTGGGGACTAATATTTTATTTTTCTTGACCAGTCTTCTGGTGTAAGATGTATACTAAGTCCTTTTATTCACTGTAACAGATGCAGACTAAAGAGGGGACAAGTGTGCGTGCCCAGTTTGTACAGGAAGGTAGTGCTAGTATGAAATTTCAGGAAATCTGTACTGTCATTTTCGAAAGAGAATAAGAGGGGTGTTTGGTAAGGCCTGTAGTTTGTCGTTCTGCGCAGTTTAGAAGGGTGTCTCTAATTTTTGCCCCCTGCTCTTGTGTTATTTTCTCTCCAGGTTTTCTGTGTTCTCTTACGGTCAGGGGCAAAGCCGGACAAAATACACCAATGGTTCAACTTCAGTGCAGTACAGGGTCAAATCGTCTACTAATAAACACTAGCGAGCAGTATTTATTTATTTATTCATTTATTTCATGAGGTTAGACTCGTGCTTGATTTTATGTCAAATTTGTAAGCTTATTTAACATATTTGTAAGTTTTTTTTATATAAAGAGCGCCTTGCATCGAGGTGATACAATCCACGAGAGGTCACTCTCATCCTCTGCCTATGCACACAACCGCAAAACAAGAATAGAAAATAAAAATCAGCATAATACAAATATATGAAAAACTCGTAAAACTTTCAGCACCAAGAAGTATTTTAATCATTGAAAACCTTCTACATAGTCATGGCGACCATAATGGCAATCGCTCCGATCCTATTAAGTATTATATATTTATGATTTTTTCCACGCGGCTGGTTGACAAAGATATTTACAACGCCACGTGGAGGGTCCAAGTTAGAAAACAAATGACTGGCCATATCAAAATAGACGAGCTTACACTGAGAGTACAAATGATTGATAGACTAGTTTTCTTATTGTTAACAGCTGGTACTTTTGAATGAACATGTGCTACGTACATGGAATCCGCCAAGAATTTGTCATTCACATGTAGCTCCCAGCTCCAGCGGAATTCGTCATTTTCGACGAAATTTGTAGGTAACATGCTTATAATCTGAAATTAATTTGGTGCAACCGCGGATCTATAGGTAGAATTAACAATTCTTAGGGCCACAGTGTTGGGTTACGTGATGGAAAACAAAAATGTCGTCTTACGCGCAACATTCAAGATCTATCTATGAAGATACAAGCGAGAGATGATCTAGTTTATCATTCCGATACCGTGTAGCGGAACTCGATGTCGATGAAGTCTGAGGAAGATCCTCACGACTAAGCCTGGCTAAGCCTAGCGGTGAGGATGATGCCGATTCCCCGCTCCGATGTCAGCGTTCCGATGTCAGCGTCCAACTCGAATAGGATCAAAGGTATGATCCCTCTTAGAGTTCGCACGCGTTCATCTCCTCCAGTTCAGTTCAGCAGAACTTCGTTGTCCAGGACTAAGTTTCTACCTAAACAAGCATGGTGGAGATCCGAACATGGGAGAGAGAGAGAGATTCAGATCTAGATCTACTGGAGAGGATACCTCAAAACCAGCAGATCAAGATCTAAGGGAGGGGCACCTCCACAACTTAGTGGGATGGGAGGAGGGGTGCCACTCCCTCCTTTATATAGGAGGAGGGGGTGGGGGCGCAACCATAGTGGGCTTGGTGGCCCAATTCGGCCACGCCCCTCCCCCCCCCACCTTGGCCCTCAAGGCAAGTGGGAGGGCGCCCCACTAATGGGCTCCAGGGCCCATGCAACTGTCCCAACATGGCCTAGGCCATTTGTGCAGCCCATGGCACCCTCTGGAATATTTCCGATGCTCATTTAACTTTCTCAGGACTATCCTGGGACTCCAGAACTCTTCCGGTTTCCTCCCTAAATATTCTGTTGTCAATAGAAACTATTTCTATGACTCCGGGACATCTCATATCCGCTTATTTAATTCTCGGAACACTTTTGAAATCTCTCGAAAAATATTTCGATCACTCCAAAAATATTTCGATTATTCCGAACTATTCCGGGTGACTTTTTCTAATGTTTCCAACCATAAACTTATTCAACTAACTGAAGTAGATTAAGCATGTGGCCCTATAGGTTCGATAACAAGTGGACATGGCTCGGAACACATTCCGATCAATAACCAATAGCGGAGCCTTGGACGCCCATATTGATGCCCACTGTTATACGACTAAGCTCGAGTGAACCTGCTAGTTCCCATACATGGTTCCTACTGCTTCACGATACTAAACATACCCCAGATGAGATATTCCGATATATATGTGAAGCTACTCATGATCACTATATCTTGTTATCCTCGTTGCCGGTTTGTTTCCTTTTTCTCGTTCCCGTATTCTGGTATCCCCATGATTTACATCATGTTGTGTCTGGGCACAAGATGATGGATACTGTTATACCGAGTGGGCTCAGGATGTATATCTCCATCGCCGGAGGAGAATCCCCAGTCTTGGATCATTAAGTGCAATACACATTCTACGAGCTACCCAGAAGTTGTTGTTATGATCACCATGCTACGGTGTGATGTTAGACATACCTAGAGTAAACTTTCAAACATGCATTAACCTAATACCGTCATGGTCTAAGGACATGTGTGCACGATAACTAATCTATGATAATACTAACAACACTGTGACGATAAGATCTCATAGTATATCAACGGTGGGGTATGTCCAGCCAAAATTGATCCACCGACAATGTGCTCCCATTATTGTCAGTATAATCATACCCATGACCTGGAAGACAGTGCCCCTAAAACCAATGAGTTAGTCTCTAGGGGAAATACTAGGAACTTATTTGGTGTTTATTATTCTACACATGTTTATTTGTTCTCCTTCTAGATCTCATATTCAAAAACCATAGCAGTTATAGCATAGAACATAAATATTAATTATGAACAAATATTAATAAAAAAATTATTATTGCCTCTAGGGCATATCCCCAACACGCAGCTCTACAATTTCCTCCAAAGTGTTTTCTTGATTCAGAGGGTCCTCGCAATATAGGCGGTTCGTGAGGAGGATCAAAATCTTGAGATTAAGTAGGCCCTAAAGGATGAAAAGTGGGAATGTTGTAGGCATAGATGGGGATGTATGGCAATAGTATGACTAACTAAACTATTCAAACACATTATTCGATCAACCTAGAAGGTCAACGAGTGGACGGAAAATATATTAGTACTATCTTCAAGAATAATAGAGATATTCAATGTTATACTAATTATTGAAAAGTTAAGCTTAAGTGCCATAATATGAATCTTTGTGAGAAAATGATTGAGAATCTCTTGAGTAGAGAGACAAAATTACACCATCGGAAACTTAATTTATCGGTCATTAACACCAAATTCTACATGGCGTTAAAGTGTATCCATTCAACTGGTGTAATGAGAATTTGGTGCCCTTTTGTGACAGACGTATTGGAAACAAAGTGTTAAACTACAAAAAGTAAAGAAGGATATAATAGTACTATATTGTTTCACTTAGTGGCCAATGGTAGGCCCCACAAACAAATAATATTTTGAACTTGAACAAGATGAAGGCATCATTGGGGGACTGGACAACTGAAAACCTAAATCAAAATTATTACCAGGATCTTTTTGGTCCTCATAATGATACTCGGGTTTTTCTTGACGAACATAGATGTGATGATATTTTGCTAGTTTCCCCCAAGAAAATATAATTTAAATGAAAATTACAGTAGGCGAAGTGCAAAGAGCAGCTTTCCAAATGGAACTGAACAAAGATCCATGCCATGATGGCTTCCCAACTAAAATGTATCAGACTTTTGGGAGATCGTAAAGGATGACATTATGGATATTTTTTATGAGTACACTCCATAGTTTGAATTTTGGAGTAATAACCTTATTGCCAAAGGAATATGAGACACACACAACAATACGTGCCCATAGTCTTTTAAATGCAATTTTCCAAAATTTGACCAAAGCCGAAATGAATAAAATGTTGCTCTCAGGGTCATTTGACCCTCTCAAAAAACATTTCTACCTGGCTGATATACAATGCAAGGGGTCATCATTTTGCATGATATGGTCCATAAGTTACACAACAAAAAGCTAGATGGAGTCAAATTTAATTAAAATGCTTATGATAAGGTTGATGGCATTTTCACAACTCGGTGTTCAGATGAAATGTTTAGCTCCTTTATGGAGAGCTAGGTTCCTTTTTATAGTGAAAGAAGGGAGTTCGAGAGGGTGATAATCTATCACCAATGCTTTGTAAATTTCTGGTTGATATGTTAGTCATTTTAATCGGTAGAGCAAAATAAGAAGGGATGATTAGTGGGGGCGTCATACCACATTTAGTGGATGATGGTTTGTCCATTTTGAAGTATGCGGATGGTGCGATCTTTTTTATGGACCATTATTTAGACAAGGTTGCAAACTTCAAACTCAATTTCATTGTGTTTGAACAACTTGCTGGCTTAGAATTTTCATAAAAGTAAGGTATACTGTTTCGGGATGCCAAGGAGTAAGAAGGCGCTTATGCTCAACTTTTTATTTGTGGTATATATTCTTTTAAGTTTAAGTATCTTGGCATTCCGGTTCATTATACTCCCTCCGATCTGAATAAAATGTCGCCACCATACGTAAGAGTTGTATTTACCAAGTTGTTTCCTTCTGACACTTAAACGGATCAGAGGGAGTAGAAAACTTCGGAACCAAGATTGGAAAGTTGGTGAGTTGAGAAAATACAGAGTACCTATATATTGTCTTATGTTAGTCCTTTAACACTTACTAATTCTGTTCTAAGTGGCCTCTTGATTTTTATGATGCCCTTTTTGGAATCCCTAAGGGTGTGCACAAAATATTGGATTTTAGTCGGTCTAGATTTTTTTGGTAATCTAACCAAGATAAGAAAATAAGTATTGACTTGTTAAATGGTTCATTCTTTGTATGGTATGCCAGAAAAAAGGAATTGAGTAACAACATTTTTTGTATTAATGTACTAAACTATGACCGCATCCCATGACAAATATTTAATACTAGAACCATAAAACCAGATCAAAATTGAAAAAAAAAATGTTGTATACTTGTGCTTCTGCTCCCCTTCCAGGTTGCATGTAGACGTCATGCATGTGTTACTTCGTCTCCGAGTAGTCGGAGACTCGGAGTACTCCTAGTCTCGGCACACAGGCGACACAGCTCCAGCTCCTTTATTACAGATCCCCTGCGCTCGCAATAACTTTACATGGATGGCTCCATCGATCGATCTACTTCTTCATCTCCGAGTTATTGCGCCATGGCAACTACTAGCCTGCCGTTGACACCATTTACTCTCCCGCACCTGTACACCTCCTCCTTCTCCCCTTTAAACTCTCGCCTCGCGCGCACTCGCCTGAGCAGCTCAGCAGCGCAGGATCCCCTGCCACCTCGCACAGACCGACACAATGGCCAAATGGTGGTGCGTCGCCTCCCTCCTTCTGTGCCTCGCCGTGGCGGCAGTGGCAGCCAGGGGCGTGCCTGCCGGTGAAGACTGCGACACCGTTGCTGCTGAGGCCCGTCGCGACGCCGCTGGTTTCGATGAAGCCAAGACCGCCTTTGGAGGGAGCAATGACGGCGGCCTCTTCGGCGGCAGCGTCAACGGCGGCCCGCTCGGCTCTGGCATCGCTGGGTTCGGCCCGCACGGCGGATTCGGGGCCGGCGGCGGTCCGTTCGGTGGGTTCGGCGGCGGCTTCGGTGCTGGTGGTGGTGGTGGAGGAGGAGGCGGCGGCGGCGGCGTGGTGCCTTAAAGTTAAAGGTGGCCGGGGCACGAGACATGACCGTAGTACGCGTTTGTGCATGCTTACGTGCATTTGTTAGTGTAATAAGAAGTCTTTTGTGATTAGCTGTGTCAAATGTGTGACTCGTGTATGTCGTGATGCCATTGGCCTCAGATTGTGAGTGTCTAATTAGTTAAGCAGTGGCTGGAGGAGTGATGTATTAGCATGCATGAAGTTGAACCGTGTTGCAGTGTTTGAGTTTACTTGGTAATTCAGCCCCCGGAGTCCAAATTAGTTCCTTTGTTCCTAAGCAGTGCATTGGCACGCAAGAAGTTGAGCCGCGTTCTACTGATAGTATTCACTTGAAACTTGCTGAATGCTCTGCAACCAAAGTCAAATCTGGTGACATATTTTCGTTTGAAACTTGCTTGATTTAAGCTATACTATATACGAGAGGAGCAGTATTACTCTTTCTATATCTTTCTCCGCATGAGAAATGAGAAAGACTGTTAGATCCATTAATTTGTCGTTGATAGAATACATCATTCTCTACGTCTAGAATTTTCTTTTAGTTTTTAAATTCAAAATACGATATTTAAAATAAGGGCTCCCTGAGGCTCGGCCTCAAACGCGATGATATCATCAATTTGTACCGGAAAACATGCATGTGTTATGTGTATTGTTGAACTACATGTCGGTTAAAAAACAACCAACTGTTGGTAGAAAAGTTGCAAGCTTTTTATGTTGTAGCACAAGAAAGATCTCGGCGCAAAGTTTCTAGTCCGTGACACGCAATGCTCTCCGTAGCTTTTTACACGAAAACGGGGGGCCAAGCAGCCCGTGATATTATCGCAGCAAGATGTTCCGTCCATGATCACAGTCACTGCCTTGTACTAGTAGTTGTAGCACACTGTACAGATGCGGTCAAAGGATGAGCTGGTTACAGGACGGTGGCACTCGACTGCACGGCCAGTGCAATCAAGCCGTTTATTTATGAGCAGCAGAGGAAGAAGCCGTTTATTTACGAGAATCTGGCAGCAGTTTCACTTTCACAGTCAGACAGGCCACACGAAGATATCCCCATTTGTACATGCTTCGACGACGCTAAAACGAAGCACACGATTAGCCTACGAATAAGCCCGCAGTAATACGTGCAGAGGCGGTTCGATGACATGACGACGCATCAGGTTCTTCAGAATGAATATCTGAGTGCGTCCTAGGCTGACGACCAAAACACAGTCCAATTTCTGAATCCTACTACTCGTAACTCGTAATCAGATTGAGGGTGAATATTATTTCGCTATGACAACATTTTCTGGCGTAAACGTAGTAACATCTCTACTCATATAGCGGAGTGAAAGAGGGTAGCAGACAAGCTATACATCAATAGCACCCAAAAATACAGACAGGATACTCCCCAGTAACTATCCAACACAGCAATCAGCAACGATATCAGGGACACTATGACAACCGACAATCAGGACGGCTCACGACTAAACCACACGGTCTCTTTCGCCTGAAGTAGGCCGTATTATAGGGCAAAGCAAAAGGCGATCTCAAGTCAAATCCTCACTTGCCGCATTTGAAGCCATGGCACACGGACAGGATGATGATGAGAATCAGCGCGATGATTATGCCCAGAACGATGAGCTTGATCTTCATATTCTGTAGCCACATCTTCCGACGCACCTGTGTGCCCACCTGTCTGAAATCTTGTGCCTGCAAACCATCGTTTGAATTACCGTGAGATACAGCTGCCATATTTGTATATACGAACGAAGTAAAGTATTGTGACACATTTGTTTCTTTAACAATACTGAGCCAGTAACACTTTCAGGTTTTACTACCCACAGTTGCTAGTTGCATTCAGTTGAGGAAGAGCTAACACAAACTCAAGGATCAATATTCTTCGCTACCTTTTTTTTTTCAAAGTAATTCTTCGGCCATCTATTCGACATGAGTGAGATAACATGGATAGTAGGGACACATGTCAATATAATCACCAATCAACTTTCACCAGCATTTGCAAGACTGCCACTGTATATAGTACGCACTGTGCATAATTGTGGCAGTCTGAATTGAACAGGTATATACTAGGGAAAATTTCAGTCATCTAGATGCATATCACCTTATAATACATAATGTAGTAATTTCAGATATTGGCATCTGCCTAGAAGCTTGTTAGTCATTTGACCAAAAACTGTTGGTATACCAGACTACATGATCTGTTACTCTTTATGACAACCATGTGTCTCATGACGTGAATGCAATGGCTATAATTAACCATATTCTAGCAATGAAGATGTTTAAACTAACGAAAATACAGCCATCCATATTGTTGCCATAATGATGTTTCAACAAACAAAATAGATGTAGCCCTTGTGATGTGCTTTAAGGGACTGATTGGACCAAGAATTCAGAACTCCAGACAATACACATGTCTTGTACCCTCACTGGGATAGATTCAAGCAGACTTATATCGGTACTTTCTCTTCAGCATATTAAGTACTCGTCACTTAGAGATTACGAGGATTGCTAGGCAGTATTTCCATAAATAATTAATAAATACAGTAATACCAGAGATTAAGCTAAGTATATTAGACCTGAGAACGCAGGTTTTCAGTTTTATCAACAAGCAGTTCAATCTTCTCACCACGGTCAAGAACCTGAATTCAAAATTGTAATTCGGAATTAGAAACAACTTCAAAAGTGTTGTCATTTTCAAACAGCATAAGTGGAGTTCCTGTGGATGAGTTATATATACTTAATACGATACCTTCTCAATGTTTTCCATCATAACTCCTTTGACTTCCGAAACTTGGGCTTTAACCTTGGCAAGCTTGTTGATCTCTTCGGGGTTGTCGACACAGTACTGCATGTGCTCTTTAAGTTTCGATCTTTCAATATTAAATAAACAAATATTAGTCAATGGCCTCATGGCGTCAGGGAGCATCAGCATCGCATCTTGCTTAAATATAGCATAAGCAGTACAAAGAACATACCCAAACTCTCGGTTGAGGCTGCTTGCTCCAGCAGTAGCTGCTTTCCCACCACCATATCTTTTGGTGAAATCATCCTTAACTCTGTCCAGAAAAGCAATGGGGGTTTGCCGCCCAACAGACTCAACAGCAACAACACAGTACGCTGCAGAAAAAATAATTATTATTGTCAATGCATACTAAGAGTTCAAATCCTCCATTCAGAGAAATAAGGCATATTTTGACTGTCCTACTGCGAGTTTTGACCATAAATTTGATCTTACAACATTTTCTCAACAGATACAAAATCATAGCCATAGAAACAAGCTTTGGAATACAAATATAATTGTATCAGTTTTGTGTTGCATAACTCACATATCTTTGGACTAACGGTTGGTCAAACCTTGGATTTGTAAAGTTAATATTCGCCTTCTATTTATGAATGGAAGGAGTAGATGCCGGAGAAGGAAACATTAATATTTTTCGAAAATGGGTGTGTCACAGATTCATTGTCAGTACAAGTGTACAACTAAATGCTGAAAAACCTTTTGGGCTTGGTGAATCATTGTGCACACATAATACTACAACCCGCTCATTTTACTGCACCTCATTCCATCAATCAACCATGTATTTAGAGCCTAACTAGAAGAAATGATTAGTTCAGTACATGCTATTGCTTGTAGCAAGCCCGCTTGCACAATATCTTACCTTAATTGTTATGGAACAATGCAATCCAATCAGACAGGAACTTGCACATTTATTACAATACTAAATGGGGAATCGATTGAGCTACATAGCCATGACCCAGAATAACATCCACAGAGATGACACGGTAGGCACACAAATCACCTAAAAGCATACAGAACAGCACGCCCAACATCTAGGCACGCAAATCTCCCTCATCAATCCCTGGTCTGCCAAAATTGGCATCGCAGATATACACAATTTAAAAAAAACACCTCTGTAAACTGTAAATGCATATCTCTCCTATATTTTCTGCTTACATGCCTAAGAATAGTAATGACAATACCTCCTCTCCCTTCCAACTCCCAAGTAGAGTACATATCAACCTGAACTGAAGCCTACACGGGTACCTTGGTAAGCAACCAACAACCCGCGCAACTCATATTACAATCGACACCGGCGGAAATCCAAAATACTTAGATAAACCTAGTTAGGCAGATCGAGCGAGATCTACGCGCCGGGGAAAGCACGCAACGCTTCCGATTCAGATCTATGCATATGGGCGTGGGACCGATCGGGATCGAGGGGGGAGGAGGGGCACTCACTGAAGCCGTCCTCGACGAGGTAGTTGAAGGTGTGGCCGTCGCAGTTGTAGGTGAACTTGTTGTTGCTGGAGGGGAGCTTCTGGAGGCATTGCGCGGCGATGGTAGTGAAGTTGCCGGTGAACTCTGTGTACTCTGCCAGCACCACCGTGCCGCGCGCCACGAACGCGTAGATCAGCGACTGCTGCCCCATGGCCCTCGCCTCGCCTCCTCCCTCTGCTCTTCTACCTCTCCGTTTCTCTCTTCTCCACCGCCGCGGACGCCTGTTGAGTGCTGGAGCGCGCCGGTATCGGAGAGGCTCGGATGGGGACGGCGGACGGAGGCGTGGTGAGGACGGGGGAAGAGAGAAATGGTGGGCGATGTGCGCGTGGAAAAAGGGTGAAAGAAGTCGAATTCGAGGTGGGTGGGGACGAGTGGGAGTTTTGCGCCGTCGTCCTCAGTGGCTCGCACTATTTCAACTATAAGCCCCTCTTGCGCCATCTTCGTTTCGGGAATTTCTAAATAGGACGGCCATGTAAGTTTTGTCATAGGCATTAGGGTAAGAATAATAATATAGTCAACTCTTAGATACTACGTATAAAATAGTGTCTTGTCATCTATATCAAGCTAATAGCCAACACGTATGTATATAGTTAGATATAAATATGGACTATTTTATTAATAGCTGGCCCACAATACACTCCACATATGTCTTAAAACACGTGATGGACCTGGCTTTTATCTTACAGTCCGCTTCTCCTCTCTCTCACATTCTCTTTTCCGACTAGGAAAAAGTATATGGTATTTCAATTCTTACAGTCAGAGCCAGCTCTATTTATTGGCTTGAACAAGATACGTCTTATTTGAATTGACTTAATAAAGTCAGAAAAAAAAATCTTTCTTTTAGATTCCTGGTATTCTAGGACTCTTTTCCACACTAATTACGAATTCTTTTCTTGGTCATTGAGATTCGTGGATAATTTAGAGTACTATTTAGGGATAGATCGTACCTCTTTTTTTATCCCCTCGAACAAATCGAAATGATTGAAGTTTTTCTATTTGGAATCGTCTTAGATGACTAGACCTTATTGTATTGTACTTGTACAATGTTACGCACAAAGTTCTCGAGTGAATATTTTATTAGTGTTACCGGAAGTAAAAGATGAAGGGTGACACACTGTTTCCTCGTAGCCGGTTGTAGCATGTTGGTAAGCAAGTAACTACAAATCGATTACCATGTGAACATGCAATCTAGTTTTCAAGATCTTGTCAAAATAAAGCCAACATCAGAAAGAATTGGGTACTGTTATAAGCAATAGGCAAATAAACGATGAAAAGCGGAAGATCAAACCAACGGGATACGAGATTTAACGTGAAAAAAAACCCAACAATGGGAGAGAAAATACCACGGACGCCAGCCAGCAATATTTCACTATATCGGGTGAGGTTACAAACGCCGGGGATTTACACAATGTGACTTATCCCAAACCGGCGGCTTACAAGAGGTATATATGGTGGTGCAAAACCCTAAGTCGACTGCAGTTCGACTCGGAACCGATCCGTACAGTACCTCCCGGCGACGGGCCTCCGCTCCGAAGTTAGCCCCTATCTACATATGAATTTGGATCACCATAAAACACAACAGGTACATGGTTTGAGAGATTGAAGTTTTAATTTTTTTTTGGATATCTTAGGATGTCATGTTCGCACAAATAGTCTCCTGAGTGGGGAGAATGAGTGTGGACAGCCTAAAACGCGGCACTACTACCAACTCTATTCCTCTTTCATTTTTATTACCATGATTTACTATGGTTCTAAGAATAAGTGTCGCGAAGATCAAGAAGGCATACGTATATGTAGAATTTTTAGTATTTTACTGCGTGCGTTTGCACGCACATATCTGTTGATTTCATCATGTCCCAAAAAAGAGAAATAATTTTAAATCAAGTAAAGTGCCCATTTTTTAACACAAAAATGTTGATTGGGCACATTAAAAGCCTTTCATAAGAAATGCCCCGTGCTGAGAGACAAGGAGGAGGTGAAAAATCGTATATACACATTTCCAAGTGACTTAAGGAGCATTGGTACGGTCACTCCCGACTATACCAATGATTGTATCATATGTTGTCTGATGCATCTCCTCAAGTATTTCTAGCATGTGCCTTCAGTTTTCTTAGAGGATAAATGAAGAATGCGTGACATATACCTGGCCATGGGCAGCCCGGCCCGAACGGACCGACGCGACCCGGCCCAGAAATCTTGGGCCAGGTCGGGCCTGAACATCGGGCCTGACAGTCAGGTCGGGCCAGGCTCGGGTTTAACAAAAACGTAGAATCAGCAAGGATCGGGCCGGGCTGATCGGGCCTAGTCGGGCTCGAGCCTGATTTCTGCAGCCCGATGATCGGGCCGGGCCGGTCTCGGGACTGGATTTTCCTGCATCGGGTTTTTTAGGCCCGGCCTGGCCTGAGAAATGCCCAGGTATAGCGTGACACCATGAATAGTCCCAAAAATATAGCCTCTGGAAGGGATACTAAGGGGACATCCACTTAAGGGCTATCATCTACTCCCTACATTCCACAATATAAGATGTTTTAGTCTTTTGCCACATTCACATGCACACATACGTATCTAGACATATTTTAGTGTACATGTATACTCTTTTTGTTACGAATCTAGACAACATGTATAACACCTAAAACATCTTATATTATGGAACGGAGGGAGTATGTCATAGCTGCGATCTTGAAGGTCAAGGCATCAATTTCCATCATCATTGGTAGCATCTTCATCACGCTTTCTCCATCCATCTCTTTGTACTACTAAACCCTAAGTGTGGATTTGCACTTGTATTCATTTCATCATTCATTTCTTATTCTTATTAATATTAGATGCATGATGTCTTGTGACTCCATGTGTGAGTAGTTCCATTAGATCTTGTGCCCAGTTGTCTTAGTTAGCTTCATGTGTTTTGCTGTATTTTCTGCCCTTTCTGGGCTTCTTTAGATCAAGGGATTAGAAAACAGATGAATTGAAAAAACACAGTAGCTTGATAAATTTGCAGGTCGAAAACGGAGGAAAACTACAGGAATTGTCATTTGGATGAAAACATATGAAAAACACAACAAAAGTGCCTCGATCCTACGAATATAAAAAAGATATTAGAGTGGATGTTGAATTTTTTATGGGATTGGGTGTAGTAATACAATCCATATAAATTTTGGAGGTGTCATTCCTTTAATCCAAAGGGTTTCCTCAGGGAAAAAACCTGTGTATTGGAATCCTCCAGTATTTTTATGAAAATCGTTCAATCCAAATGGCCCTCTATTTGGTTTTAAACTTTGGCCTAGTGCCGGTATGTAATCGTGAGCTGGTTTCCCAACGTTGGTGTTTGTTTCCATGCGGACTCATCAGGGGTTTATTAATTTAAACCTGACCGCAAAGTCTCTTGGTAGTCCGGGCTACATGTAGCCCGGTTATTTATTTATTTTTAAATCACCATTTTAAAGCTTCAAAAGTTTCGGTAAAATACTAGATGTTGACAACGACTTGGTCTATGCTTATGTAAAGTTTCAACTCGAAATAGTTTGTATTTCACCCTACACGAAAATGATAAATTCGGACAATTCTGAGAGATTTTGAATCACCACCCCAGGTCTAGAAATATAGCATGTTTCGCTTTAAAAGACAGAATGTTTCGCTTTTCTTATTTCACACAGGTAGAAATAGTCATTGTCTATGTCAGGATTTGTTTGTAGAATGTGAATTGTTTTTTGTAGGGGCTACATGTAAACCGGGAGACGAAACACCGTACTTCTTATTCGGACGTTTCTTCCGACCCAGTCGTGGTTCCTTCGTCCTGAACCCATGAACGCTCCAAAGACAAGATAGGCAAGAGAAGGTGGCCGTTGCATTGCTGCTGCTCATTTCTATCGTTGTGAGTCGTTGGATCACACGCGGCTGGCATTGTAATCACTCTCGAAACAGGCTTTCGCCCCGCTTTATAAATAAAGCAACATGCCAAGCAAGTCCATACAAAGTCGCAAACATCGGAGAGAAGCTAGAAGAGTTTGCTGGGGCAACAGCACAAGTAAGCCCAACGACAGAATAAAAGAGCTAGAAAAGCAAAGGGGTAGGGCAAGGTGGGAAGAACAAAAGACTGGAAGAACGCGGTCCTCCGGCACTAGCTGCTAGATGAGGAGGAGAGGCGACGTGCAGCCACCAAGAGTCTGTCAAGCATGTCATCTAGCCGCCCCCTGTCTCGCTGTCTAGAAAGCGGGTGCCACTGCTACAAGAAAGGCAGAAATTTAAGCATGGAGTCAGAGGCACGTCGAAGAAACACCCGCTCTATCACCATCTTATTACGAATCGTCCAAAGAGTCCACGCCATTGCCGCGAAAACCAACCAGAAGAGGCGTCGCCTCCCCCGGTACGGTTCGCTTGGGTCTCCAGGAACTCGCCGAGGTCTGAGGCCTGCCAAGCAGGCCCAAGCGCCTCGTGGACGAAGTTCCATAGAAACCTAGCCGCAGGACAAGTGAACAGGATGTGGGTTCCCGTCTCGGGGACCCCACACATGGGGCAGAGACCATCCCCCGGTCCATGTCTCTTGCGGACCTCCACCCCCGAAGGGAGGCGGTCCCTAAGAAGTTGCCACATGAAAATTTTAATTTTTAGGGGAAGGGGGGCCTTCCACAACGGGGAAGCCCAAGCTCTAACTGGACCACTGAAGAGACTCCGATAGGCCGTCTTTATGGAGAAGGTCCCAGACGGCTCCAAGTGCCATGACACAAGGTCTAGGCCCCCCGGCAGTGCCTCCGGGAGCGAACCCCGTAGCTCCGTCCAAGCTGTAGCCTCGGCAAGTCCAAATGTACGTCGGAACGAGATGTTCCACACCCCATTATGAACTGCCGAGGCTACCAACAGCATCGGGTCCGAACATATAGCAAAGAGAGAAGGGAACCTATGCTGTAACGGGCTTTCACCAAGCCACGGGTCCAGCCAAAAAAGGGTGCCCTCTCCATTACCGACGGAGAAGCGGGCACCTTTTCTAATCTCATGCTTAAGGGTTTGGATGGATCGCCAAAATTGGGATCCATCCCGGCGGTCACAAGCAAGGAGGGGGCGACCCTGCAGGTATTTCGCTTTGATCAGCTGCAGCCAAAGCCCCCCTCCTCTCTAAGTATCTGCCACACCCACCGAAGCATGAGCGCGGTATTCATCTTACGAGACGCTAAAATGTCTATGCCCCCCATGTCCTTGGGGGCGCAAACATCCGCCCATTTGACCATATGATACTTCTCGCGCCCATTGGTCGCCTGCCAGAAGAAGCGCGATAGTTCCTTGTCAAATGCGCCATGCACACCTTCTAGGAATTCGTAAACTCCCATCATGTACATAGGCAAGCTAGAAGGAATCAATGAGGACCGATTTACTCCCCTTAGAGGTAAACCGTCCCTGCCAAGGTTCGGCCTTGGCTTTGACACGCCCAATAACCGGCTCTAGGTCCTTAATTAGGATCCTAGAGTCACTAAGCGGCATCCCTAGATAAGTAACCGGGAAGAAGGACAACTTGCAATTAAGATTGTCCGCTATCCGCTGTTGCTCCTCTAAGGGGTACCCCATGATCATGACCTCGCTCTTGTCGAAGTTAATCTTGAGGCCAGACATGGCCTCAAAGCAGAGGAGCAGGAACTTGAGATTAATGATGTCAAGTTCCGAGCCCTCCACCATAATCCTGGTGTCATCCGCATACTGTAGGTGGGTGGCATTGTAATCAAGCAAGGGAAAGCAGCCATCAAGTCACGACCTACGAGACGAGAGACAACTGTACATTGCTTTCCGTGCACGTACGGCCGAATAATTTTGCGCATGAGGCGACATCGTTAGCTGTCTCCTCGCTTCCCAGACAGGGACGGTGCCTACCTTCCCTTTTATTTTGGTTACTTTATGTTGTTTGATCCTGATAGTTCCATTTTCCTATTGCTTTTAAATAGTTTTTCCTTAACGGCCATTGCTTAAAAAGTGGAGTACTAGGTACTCCCTCTGTTCTAAATTACCTGTTGATTTGGATTTGTCCACATACAGATTTATCTACGCTTGTTTAATGTCTGGGTACATACGTTTTTAAATAAATATGTGTCAAGTAATTTGAAACGGATAGAGTACATGTCTGAGATATATATGAATTACACTAGTCTTTCCATCAGTTCGGACTTTTGGAATAGTTGGCTAGTGCATGAAACATGACATGGTATGAGAGCTGAAGGTCTCGAGTTCGAGTCCTGGTTTGTGCAATTTATTAAAAATTGCTGGTAACCCCCCTTGTGTCCAAGTATGGGTATGTCTTGCGCCATACCTCTGAGACTTGCGCGCCGTCGCTATCTTCTGGTTGCACGTGTGGCCTCTCCCTCCCCGAGTCACACATGAGAGGGGGTGTTACAGTATATGTGAATTGCACTAGTCTTTCCATCAGTTCGGACTTTTGGGATAGTTGGCTAGTGCATGATACGTCGAGACTCCCACATCATCGGTGGCGGGAGGAACAGCCGGTGTACCTACTGAAACGGAAACACATGCTCATCAAAGTAAACGTGCCGGGAGGTGAGGACACGGTGGGAGATGGGATCATAGCACCGATAGCCCTTGGAGTTAGAAGGGTAGCCGAGGAAAATGCAGGCGACAGAACGTGGTGCAAGTTTGTGAGGAGCAGTGTCGGCGGTGCTAGGGTAACAAAGGCACCCAAAAATACGCAAACCATCATAAGACGGTGGCGTACCAAATAGGAGGTGATGAGGTGCGTAATTCCACCGCGGGCGACAGGGTCGGAGGTTAAGGAGAAGTGATGCAGTGGCAAGGGCATCCGGCCAGAAACGAGGAGGCACATTAGCATGAAACAGGAGCGTGCGTACGCAGTCATTCAGAGTGCGAAGAACACGTTCGGCTCGACCGTTCTGCTGTGAAGTATACGGGCATGTGAGATGAAAAACGGTGCCGTGGTGTGACAAAAATGTACGGAAAGCAAGGCTGTCGAACTCTTTTCCATTGTCAGTCTGAAGAGCGAGAATGGGACGCCCAAACTGCGTACGGACATAGGAGTAAAAGGCTGTCAGAGTGGAGAGAACATCCGATTTTCGTCGCAAAGGAAAGGTCCACACATAGTGAGAATAATCATCAAGTATAACCAGATAATATAAGTAGCCCGAATTACTAGGAACAGGAGAGGTCCACACATCGCTATGAATCAACTGGAAAGGAAAAGAAGCAACGGTGGTGGATTTATTAAACGGGAGACGAACATGTTTGCCGACACGACAAGCATGACAAGTGTGATCCTCTATCTTATTACAACTGAAACTGAAACTCCTAAGAATATGACGAAGGGTGACGGGTTGGGATGACCCAGACGAGCGTGCCAGAGATCGATGCCAGCGGAGAGAGCGACCGGTACGGTGGTGGCGGAGGGAGGCGAATGCACCGGATAGAGCTCGTCGGGCTGTCACATCGGTGCAGTACCATCCTGGTTCGAGCGTCCTTGACACAAAAACCAAAACCGTCAAATTCAACAGTTACAGGATTTTCACGAGTGAAAGAACAAACGGAAATAAGATTCTTAATAAGATGAGGAGAGACAAGTATGTTAGACAAAGATAAAGGCGTGGAATTAGAAGGAAAAGAAATGTGCCCGACGTGTGTTATGGGAAGGGTGGAACCGTTGCCGACAATAATGCGGCGGTCGGTGGTGACGGGAGTGAAGGAGGTGAGATTACCAGGATGAGCGAACATGTGAGCCGTGGCCCCGGTGTCCATGTACCAATCGCCGCCTCCAGTGTAGTTGTTCGGCGTAGGGGCGGTGTGCAGCGCGGCGAGGAGCGCCGGATCCCAAGGCACCGGTGGCAGCGCCGGTGGCGGAGATGCCATCGGAAAGCCGTAGCCACCACCCGGCTGTGGCGGCGGGTACCCTTCATAGGGTTGCGGAGCCTGCGGAGCCGCATAGTACGCCTGATGCACGGCGGACGCGGTACGGGAAGGGTCGGCGCAGGGGCCCGTGGGATCGGCATGGTGTACGCATGAACGACACCGGTCCATGGATTATACCCGGCGGCCCACGGAGGGGGCACCTGAAGCAGCAGCTGCTAAGGAGGCACGCCCGCGGCCTGCGGCTGCTGCTGGCCGCCGCGCCGGCCGCCACGGCGCTGCCCGGTGGGTGGCGCAGGAGGGGCGGGAGGTCCGTACGGAGTAGGCAGCAGCGGCGGCTGCTGTTGCTGTGGCGGGTATGGCGTCGGAGGGCGCGGCTGAGGTGCCGCGGCCGGGGCAGCGGGAGGCCCGCCGCGGGTGGTGCCGGCGGTGAGGGCAGTGTGGATGGCCCGCGCCTTCACCTGCTTCATCCGCCTCTCCTCCAGCCGGAGGTATGCGACGAACTTGGCGAAGGAGGGGTCGGGGATGAGGGAGAGGTTCGCCGCGGCGTTGCCGAAGTCCTCGTTGAGCCCGGCGGTGAACGTGCTGAGGAGAAGGTCATCATCAATCTTCATGCCAATGTCGCGAAGCTCGTCAGCAAGAGTCTTGAGGCGGCGACAGTAGTCGTCGACGGAGGAGTTGTCCTGGTGGCACCCAAAAAACTCCTGCTGCAAAAAGACACGACGTTGAAGGCGATTGTCGGTGAAGAGCCCGTTCAGCTTGGTCCACACGGCGTGGGCGTCATCGCCGTCTTGCACAACCGTTTGGAACAGGTCCGGCGAGATGGTGAGGAAGAACCACCGGATGATCGTGGTGTCGATGGTGGACCAGTCATGGAAGGCGGGGACGAGGCTGGAGTCGACGGAGCCGTCCACATGATCGACGAGGTGGTACTCCCGAAGCATGAGGGAGAAGTACGTCTTCCACGCGTAGTAGGAGGCGTCCGTCTGGGAGAGACGAACCGGAACCCGCTCGTAGATGTTGAGGTTGCGGATGTGGTTGACGTCGGGAGGGTTGGCATCGGCGAACGGGTTGCAGTTGCCGAAGGAGGACGAGGTGACGGACGACATGACGGCAAGAGGAAGCGGCGGCGGCTATGAGAGGGGCAGCGGCGGTGGCTTCGGGTGGAGGGAGGGAGTCGCGGCGGCGGGAGAGCGGCGGCGAGGAGGAGTAGAGCGGCGGCGGCGCTGCCAGAGGGGCGCAGCGGCGGCGGCTGGAGCGGAAGCTAGGGTTGAAACCTAAAATATGATACCATGTATGTTGGGAATTGCACACGTTGTATTACTCATGTGCAAAGCACGTATATATGATGTACAAACGGTGGGCACCGACCTAAACTATACAAGGAAACTAGAGGTGGGCCCAGATACACAATACGTACAACACATATACTCAGTAGCTCGGTGCGAACCGTTTTCCTCCCGGGCCGCTCGCGCAAGGGCGGCTCTAGAGGCGACTCGGAAACCTTAGAGAGCCGCCTCTCGATCTCCTCCTCCGGCCGCTGCCGCCGCCGCCGGCGGTGGCGGCCACGCCTTGCCAACTAAGCGGCGGGCGGGAAGGCGCAGCCCCGTCGGTTTCCTTCGCGCGGGGGCCGACACCATGGCGGCGCAGGTGAGAGACAAGGCGGCGGGGCGGCGGCGCTCGCCATGTGCGGCGCTCGCCGGCGCGCGGCAGGGATGCGGCGGCGCGAGACCAGAGGGACGGGCGCGGTGGTTCTGGGGGCGGCGGCGCGTCCTCTGGCGCGGTTGCTGCTTCCTGGTGCTTTGGCCTTTCCATCTGGGGACAACTGACTCGACTGGGTCAGTGGTCCGCTCGTTCCACTTGCGAGCTGCAGGGAGGCGGAGGCGCAAGGCCAGGGCGGGCGCGGGTTCCAGGGCGGCGGCGCGAGTTTGCTGCTTCCTGATCGCCGCTCGATCCGGGGGCCAACCTTGGCTCGAATTGAGCCGGAATTGACCCACTCGTTCTGATCGCCAGGAGCCGGTCGACGGCGTGGGGGCTGTGGGCTCGGAGCAAGAAGAATAAAGGTGGTGTTCCTAGGGTTCCAAATCGCGAGAAGACGAAGATATGCTTGACGCCGGTACCTTGATCTGGCAAGAGTGTCGAGTTTCGGAAGGCTCCGCCGGTGATCTTTCATGGCTAATTCCTAGGGATTGCTGGAGCGGAGGGATTCGGTCGCGCCGGAGGGAGCGGTGTGAAGCTCTGCTTCTGTGCCATCATGGGCAAATCCATGGTGTAGTCAGATGCAGGGAATGTCATGAAAGCTGGGATTAAAGGACTAGCAAATGGCGATTGGAGGTTCTGCGGCGACGAGGAACTTGCTTGGAGTTGCAGGAGGCGGAGCAGTGGCATGTTAGTGGGGGCAACATCACAGGTGAAGTTCAGAGTCCTACCTTTCAGGGTGAAAATCCAAGGTCTGGCCTTAATTGGTTGTGCATGGCAATGCTCTTGCTGAAGACATTGTTTTGAGAGCGGGGACTATTATCTTCAGGGTGAAAACCCAAGGTCTGGCCTTAATTGGTTGTGCCTGACACTGTTCTTCTTGAAGACGTTGTTTTTGAAGATTTGGACATCAGGTGGTGTCTTGGTGGTGGTTGTGCGGCTGCTGCAAGGGCTGTAACTCTGTAGCGGGACTTTTCTTTTTATTTCTTTTTCTTATTGTCTTTCAGCTGTGTCCATCCGTAATGGATTTGACTATTGTGTTGTTGCAGAGGCTGGGTGTAATTTGTATCTCCGCGATATTAATATATACTCTTTATCTAAAAAAAAGATATCTGTAGCTCAACCTTGTTTGTGAGCACTCACTCCATCTGATTTGTTTTTGCCGGGGGCAGTTGCAAATATAACGCCTTATGATTATAATATCCATTTTGGAAATGTAATACTTCTATGTGATCTAACCATTTATTTTCAACAATAGTTGTGTGCCTACCTTTTTTGCTAATACAAATAGCAAAACTATCGTATCCCAACTAAACAAAAGCAAACATCAAATGGCGAAAGTGATTAATCCTGATAGCGAGGCACCCGTGCCAAATAAAAGCAGCTGACACTAACTTTTGCTGATTTTCAGCTCCTCTTACAATATAAATGCACCAAATTATCTCTTTAATTTCGAGACACATTGACCAGTAGTGTGGACAGTACTCATTATTAATTATCTACTTGTATTTATCAGTTTGTTGACTTCTGCACTCCACGTGCTGGACCAGATCAGATCTTAGCTATAGGCTATAGCTATTACTATATCATCAAACTATACTTAGAGCAAGTACAATAGTACAGCCAACAGCTGGCTATAAGAGATTGCCATGTCATCATTGCCAGTCATATAGTCAACATATATAATAGTTAGATATAAAAATGTGTTAATTTATTAAGATGTGGCCCACCTCCCACTCTTATAAAGTGTCTAGAAGCACGTGTTAGAGCTGACTCTTGCATGAGAGTCCACTCCCCTTCTCTCACTTCTTCTCTCTCCTCCATGTCATCCAACAAATATTATTTTAATCCTTATATCCTGCTTACATAAGCTTATTATACTTGCTCTTAGCCAAAGACTAACAATGATCAGGTACTAACTAAAAGTAGTAAGTGTAACTAAACCCAGTGAAGATCATTTCTCTGCTCAGTAAATTAAGTATGCTCCCTTTGGTTGTGGGAGCGTGGAACGAAAGCAACGAGCCCAAACACGATCTATGGTCCTTTTGCATGTGCCGCCCGTACCCAGCGGTAGGAAACCCAAAGGAGACGCATGGCGCCTTCAATTTTTTCCAGCTCTTCGTCAACATGCTCCAAAACAGATACTACAATGGCGGGTCTCCGTGGAGTATTAAATAATGTCAAGCAATAACAGACATGGATGGTAAACAATCGGCTAACAAAAAAGTAAAGAAAATGAGAGCCTCGCCGCGGAGCACCTACAAGGGTTTTTCACCATTTGGTCTACCCTTTGCATCATCCATGTTCATGACGGCTCCTAAGGATGACATTACATGGAATCTTACACCCTCCCACAGCTACGCAACGACTTCGGCATACCAAACCTTATGTGATGGGGTTATCATGACCTTATTTAGGACGCTAATTTAGAACCATTAGGCACCACGGAGATGCAAAAGTTTTGCTTGTTGATCGTAATATACATGGTTAGACTCCGGACCACCTTCTAATATAGGAGATGGATGAATTGTGGGTTTATGCCATTGCCATCTTAGTAATAGAGAATAAGAATCCGCTACTCACGTTCCTTTTTTATGTTGCTACTCGGTCGTTATGTCCACTTCATGTGAATTTGGTGCTAGTGGAGCACGGTTGTTTTAAGAATTGTCTCCTCCATTCAACCACCATTGTCGCCAAGATAAAAGAGGGAGCTTATAGATGGGCTATTGCCGGTGTAAATTTCAAAAACTTCTTGTCAATTACTAAGATGATCGAGGCAAAGCATTACACTCGTTTGAGTAAGATTTTCTTTATTTTTCTGCCCTTATGTGAATCATGTAAATTTTAAAACTTCTTCTCAATTACTAAGATGAGACAAAGCTTTACACACGTTTAGAAAACAATGTTTGCGTACAGATTCCAAGCGTGCGCCTTTGGATGAGCTTCTGGTAGATCCATCTAGTGCACCCTCATATCTCCTGTTGGATGGTCGATATTTGACTCCAGAATTTTTTGCCTGGCAGATTGACTATTCAGGACTATTGGGGGCGACTAACAAAGTAGGCGAATAGATATGTCTCATTCATTGCATTACATAAATGACGCCGTGGTAGATGGAGAGCGGTGCTCTATAATCTCGCGATAGAGGAATAAATGCGTTAATCATCGTGTCGATGTTTCAAATAGGTCCCACGCTGATTGATCAAGCACTTCTCGTTAACGGGTGTGTCCCACCACGTCGAGCTATTTCATTTCCTTATTGTTCTTATAAATTTAGATGTCGTTTGGTAGCCATCATTTCGTGCCGGAATCATGGAATTCAATTGATATTCCATACCCAACGTGTTTTGGTGTCACGAAATTAGAAGCATCATTTCCATTGGAATTCCCGCAAATGGCTTAGTATGCTAAGTGAATTCATGTTCCTAGCTCGTCATTTCATTTCCATCAAATGAATTTTCGGCCAAATGAATGAAACTAGGAAAATTTACGCGGCGACACGCCGCGCCCGTGTGGAAACCTGTCCGGGAAAAGAAAAGCAGATAAATATGCATGAAATATATTTGAAACTTTTCTGAATATCGTTGAATATTTTTGGAAAAACAATATTACGCCGTGCCCGTGTGGAAACCTATCCGGAAAAAGAAAAGCAGATAAACATGCATGAAAATATATTTGAAACTTTTCTGAATATTGTTGAATATTCTTGGGAAAACAATATTTTCATATTGTTGAATATTTTCTGGGGGAAAATATTTATTGAGAAAATCTCCAACAAATTTTGTATGAAAAATATTTTAAACTTATAAAATTTGTTGAATATTTTCTAGAGGGAAAATATTTTTTTGAAAAAATCTGCAACAAATCCTGTATGAATTCTATTTTGAAACTTGTAAAAATTGGTGAATATATATATTTTTTTGGGAAGAAACAATATATGGAAAACTAATCGTCTACAGTGCATGTAACGTATGCGCCTCGAGGGAATGCTGAGAAAATCTATTTTAAACTTGTAAAAATTGTTGAATATTTATTCAAGGGAAAAATATTTATTGGGGAAATCCAAATTTCATCCTTTTTATGTATTATTAAAATTATGACAGATGGGACCCACATGTCAGGATTTTATTATTTATGAAATTGTCTAGTAAAATTTTAGATAACTGACAGGAGGACCCGCGATGACGTTAGCAAGTGACGTCACACGCCGGGAGCCATGCCCGTCTCTCCCGAGCTCGCGCTCGGGCAGGGGAGCAGGCGCGCGGGCCTGGGTCCACGCGGATCCGCTGGAGGGCGTTGAGGCGAGCCAGGCGGGCAGCGCCTCGGACTAAATGGTCGTCGGGGCCGCGGGGAGGACAGGGAGGTCCTACGGGACCGGCGGCTCACCAGGAAGACGAAAGAGGGGTCGGGGAAGCTGGGGAAGGTCGGAGTTGACCGGAACGACCTCGGTGGCCGGCGGTCGGAGTCGGGGAAGATGCACAATTTATCGGCGATTTCGGGCGTCCCGGCTCGCGTAACTCGCGGAGGAGATAGAGGAGGCGACGGCGGAGCCCTTGGCGGCCTTCTATTCGTGGGAGGAGGCATGCAACGGCGACGGTCCGCGTCGGCGCCGGCGGCGGCTCCGTCCGAGCGGAGGAGGAAAAGGGGGAGGAGGAGGCTGTAAACACTATATACATCTACAGTGATGAACAGTGTCGAGCACTGTGGGAGCGAGAAATTGCTTGTCTTTGATATAGGTAGGTAACATAATTTTTGGGAGAACAAAAAAATTCGCAAAAAAAAACACTGTAGAAGTGCGTCACTGTAGCACTTCTACAGTGCACGCGACGTAGCGCCACAGGCCGCTGAGATGGTCAGGCAGATGGTCAGACATTATATATAGTATAGATATAGATGTGGGGCTGTGAAACGATCTCTTACTCCGATCAACTCACTCCGTTCACAAAAGGATATCTCAACTAACTTCAAATTTGGATGTATCTACACACTAAATTATGTCTAGATACATCCAAATTTAGAGTTGGTTGAGACATCCTTTTATGAACGGAGGAATTATTTAATACATAATCTTAGTATGGAAGAGTCGGCGCAGCTTTGCCTTAGCGTGCAAGTCACTTCCTTTTTTCCATTTTGCCATCGATCCGTTTGCTTTGGTTGCCTGCCTTGTTATCGTTTCTCTCGGGACACCATAATGCTGGTTTGGCATTTGCGTGCGTATTTGTAGAGAACGAACACATGCACGTGCTTTAAAAGTGCATCTTTTTTGTTCCTCGCTTACGTTGCAGCTAAAGGTTCCACCGGTTCTTGCAGACCCTGTTGTGACGCATTACGCCACCTACAGTTCGAAATTGGAATGCCTAACTACGATAAGTCGTTTTGGATCATGGAATCCATTTTTTTCTTCCAAAAATTGAAAACGGCATTCTGAAGTTTCAAAAAATCTGAAAAAAAGATGTAGATGTTGACAATGACGTATTCTATAGTCCTGTAAAATCTCAACGCGACATGGTTTTTATTTCATCTACAAAAAATGACAACTTTTGATAAATCTGACGGTTTTTAATATTTGCACCTCTCACCGTCTCAAATCTAGAAATTAATCATTTTTTACACAGCCCAAAGCACATAATATTTCATAGTACTTTTATGCGTATGGTAGAAGTCATCATTATCTACACGTAGAGCTTTGTGAAACTTAGATGTCCTGTCTGAATTTTCAAAAAATGTCTCCATGGAGCCCGTCCTCCCAAACAACTCACTTTACCCGACTAGTACTAGTATGTTTTCGTTGAGAAAGTTTATGCTGGGAAGCAAATAGTGGCCCTAGAACGGTGTAACCATGTGCAGCCATGAAATTGGTGCACCGGTTGACCGGCTCCGGTTCAACTTAAGATATTTTCAAAAAAATCTGAAAAAAAATTGGGCACGGATAATATTTATATCTAACATGCCACAAAATTTCTTGTCAAAATTCATAACAGAGATTAAAAAATAGAATAGACAAATTCAACCATGAATAGCACCAAATGTAAGTTATTTTCCAGGTAAAACCAGATCTTTATTAAGCAGTAGGGATCACAGAAGGTTCAACTTCTAGTTCCTGAGGAACAACTTCACTATTGAAAACTTGCGACAATGAATAATTTTGTTGATTTGTTGATGTTGTGTTTCAAATTAAATTTTATTTTTATGACAATGAATAATTTTGTTGTTTTTAGAATATAAGGGGGTGGAAACCCCCTGGTTCCATTAAGAAATGAAACCAGGATGAACCCAGCACAGTCTCCAGTCGTTTTACAAGCAGAAATAAAGGAAAACTACTAGGAAGCGCTAAAGCGAAACAAAGTTTATAAACTCTAGAAGAGAAGGGAAACTACATGACGCAGGGCAAGCCATGCACGTCAGTACGCCTCTCGCAGGAGGGTTTTCAGGTGAGAGAAAGCTACACCAAGAGCTCCAGGTGAACTTCTTCAGTGGTTCCCAGCAGTGACGCGTAGTTTGAGGATTTGGATTTCTTCAGCGGCGACAGCTCTGGTGACGATGGCAACTCCAGGGGAGTCACGGGGCTGAAGAAGATGGTTTTCCCCTCGGAGCGAGGAGATCTCGGAGGCGAGACGTCCTTGTGCATGTCTGTCACCCCCACTCCAGCTGGTGAGGTTCGGCAACTCTCTTTGCCAGCTCTAGGCGAGAATTGTCCAGTTTGTTCAGCGCCGATTCTTTCGAAAGAATCGACCAGCTCTTGATAGTTTTGAGAATCATCCACAACACCTGCTTAGTATCAAACCATGGATGATTGTCAAAGATCATAGCGTTTCTAGTTTTCCAGATGCACCAAAGCACACCGGCACATATAGTGTTCAAAGCAGAGTTTTTTGATTGCGAAATCCAAAACCTGCTTACAGACAATAAGTCTGATCCTAGGGGGATGCCAAAATAGTCAGAGAAACATTTCCAAATCTCCTTGGCCACCACACATTCATGGAAAAGATGTGAGACCGTTTCCTCTTCAGTGCAGAAGACGCAGTCTACTGGCTTCTCTATTTTCCTTTTTTTTCAGGTTATCTCTCGTCATCAGTTTATTATGTGACATCAGTTTATGAATTTTGTTGTGTCAATGTCCAAAAAAAAACTTTTTAAACTTCTAAAGTTGTCAACCGGCGCCTGTTGTTTCCTTGGAAAGGATATACGTTCCCGTCCGGTCAGACCAAGTCCGACCCATCGACCACACGCGCTAGACCAGACCCCGGTCTAGTACTACTAGCTTGAGGCCATGAGGGGTTCTAGCCCGATTAGCTCAGTCATTTTCATTTTCTTTTCTCTCTCGCTCTGACACGGATCACAGCTCTTCTTCCAGTCTTCAGTGAGCTAACACCGAGCCGCCACCGCCGCTTCCGATCTTGCCGTGCCGCACGCGCGTGAGTGCTGAACCCTGGACCTCTATCCCGCGCAGCCCGGCGCATGGACCACACCCCGCCGCTCTCTGCCGACCTCTGGCGGCCGGTCCACCTCGAGGCATCCTCCGTCGTCACCGACCGGAGCAACGGCAGTCGCGGTGTCGGACGCAGGAGATCCCGCAGCGACGCGGATGCGCACGAGGGAGACTCGTCCAAGTTCGTCTCCACCTCCGGCGACGGCGCCGGCCAGGAACTGGTGAGGCTGTTAGCTCCTCCCGTCTCCCCCACTCGTGTGGCCATTGTGTCTGATCTGTGTGAGTTTGGATGCTTTTCTTGCCATGGGCAGCTGGAAGCTGCAAATTGCCTCTGTGACGGGTCCTGTTGTTGTGATCTGCTTGTTCATCTGCTCACATATGCTCATGTTTGTGTACGTCAGTGTAAATGCGGTGCATATAGCTTGGGCTATGCAGCCTGATTAGCTCAAATCAGAGCAACATGTGCTGAATAAGAATGCGTACGGTCGATGTGGATTCTGGAAGTCTTGTTCTTGGGCAATCTGGGGGTCAATGCAATGTAGCACGTCACGACCCACCGTTTCCTGTTCATGATTGCATTTGTTTCCCATTTTTAATGCATGAAGTAGAATTGTCGTTGTTTCAATGTGGATGTTTCGTGTGTATACTTGTCTAGCTGCCCCCCTGCTTCCTCTAAGAAAAACTGTCCTGGTGCTGCTTGAATTGACTGCAAGTTTCATGCTCTCTTTTGCAGGCTGATCCAGAAGCAAAACGTTTGAAGAAGGTGAAGTCTAGTGACGACGATCACGCGCAAACTGATTCAGGAAATGCTAGTAAGGCTGTTCATAAAAACCCTGCACCGCTAGAGCCACCAAAGCAAGACTACATCCATGTGAGGGCACGAAGAGGTCAAGCTACTGACAGCCATAGCCTTGCAGAAAGGGTAAGCTTGTCACCTTGGAGATTTGTGTGTTTAACTATTTAAGTTTTGATAATCCCTTATAGGACTACTAGGTAACACGGCGCAGCGACACGCCGCGCCCCTGGTGATAATTTTATTAGAGTTGTACTTAATAAATAAGCTCTTTCAGGAAAAAAAAGGCAGTAGTGAAACAACATAATTAGGTGGTATATTTTAAGGCTAGTAGAATTACTAAAACATAACTCATGTAAGGGAGTGGTTGGCGCTACTTCGCGGAATTTGAGGACCAAACCCCAGTATCTCCAACAACTACCATCTCAAGTTCCCCGCTTAGGCGAATTTTGCAAATACCCGCTTCTGCAAAATTCGTAAAGTTAGCCTTCTAGAATCAACCCTCTCTATCTGCAAAAAATAAGACATGCACAAATAGAATAATGTAAGTCACATTGCAATTCCCCGTTCGTGGAGTATGCAAACCGATTAGAGAACGCTTTAACAACTTTTGGCAATGCATTACAAATTAACTCCACTGTTCAGCTCAAAAATGGACAATGACTTTGTAGCCTTTCCACCGTGAAAATCTAAAGATTTCCTAATGTAATAAAATAACTATTTAATTTGCTTCTCATAGCCTCTACAGCTGAATTGCATCCTCTATACATGTGACTGGTCATAGGACATGGGTTGTTATTTATCTGCCCCATCGCTGAACCTTCAAACAGCTAAGAGAAACTTCCCTCCATCAATATGATTAAACATTAGGATAAAAAGTGTAAAAAAACAGTCGAATGTTGCACTATTGAAATTTTGAGTATTGCTTAACTGAGGTTGACATATCAAATTATTTACGTAAAACTGCACATATATAAATTTTACAATGTCATATTTAGTAGTAGCTTAACTGAGGTTGACATATCAAATTATTTATGAAAAACTGCACATACATATATAGGAATGTAGAAATATCACCTAGATCATCAAACATGATTGAATAAATCGCACATCTGTATTCAAGAGCAAATTTATATCTGACAACCAATGTGTCACTGATATAATGCTTAATTTTTTAATTAAAAAATGAAGTTCAAATGGCAACATGGGTTGGATTAATTATATTTTAATACCATGCGCTAGGAAGTGATCACAAACACTTAGTTTCTATCAGCTTTGACCAAACGCAAAATAAGTATAGTTACTTAGATGAAGAACCAGCTCCGGCTCTTGAGCGGGAGCGTGGTCGCCGGCCGCCCGCGCGGTCAAGCTGAACCGCGCCTCTGCGCACTCGCCTTGCTACAGCCATCGCGTGGCCGACGCCGGATCGGGAGAGGAGTAAAGGAAGCGAGCTCTGCTGGCAAGTTAAAAATGCGATCAGAAAACATGCGCCATTGATGCTCATCAGGAGGCCATAAAACAACATAAAGTCTGAGGTTTTTGAAATCATGTAAATCGATAATCACATACCTGAACCAAAAGGCAGACAGCCTACATTAGCTTATATTATAATATCAAAGGTCTCCTAATGGCAGAAAGGATGAAGTGCTCCAACTATAAGATGACCTCTCTATGACTTGTAAGGAGATTTCTTCAATGATTGTTCGTTCCACCTTCTCATGACTCAGAGCATAAAAAGAAACATCAATAAACAAAGATGTACTCAATAAACAAAGATGTACTGCTTAGAAGGCGAACAGTAAGGACCACATACAGAATGCAAAGGTAAAGTCAATAATCAAAACAAACTTTCTGGCACTTGTCTTCATAAGCAAATGAATTTTACTCAAAGAAAACCATATAGGAGTAACGATGTCTAATCAATCCACCATGGTATAAAGACAACTACATCAAAAGATCAATTTTGGCACGGAACAATATCATCTGCATCCAAGTTTCCATTCACACCATTAAGTGTTGTCACATTTTTAATGATCTAAAATGAACAGCAACCTCACCATCAAATTCAAATGATTAAGGACATAGTTCAGAATTAGAAAGTAATATACGGAACACCAAATATATGATATGCTTGTGAAGAGCTAATAACAATAGTTAAAAGTTTAGCCAAGCTAATGCAGAAAGCATGGAAAAACATGGACCTGAAGGGAGAGTGGTACATATTGTGACATAATGCTCTACCTCTGCCCACATGTATGATAAGCATCTCAGTGCTGCTCTTCAATATCTGGAGCATCAAGGTAAGACTATTAGCATGAGAACTGAGCAAGGCCATGTCAAAATATGAAATATGCACTCATGAACCTCTGAAACATGCACTCATGAACGATCTGATCCTGTACATTAACGACTAAGCAGTCGAAGTAGCAAGATCAGCCAAACTTGTTAATTCATTTTCTTTACAATTTCGACATGTATACAGAGAAGAAGTTATTGCCATCCTCCAGAAAGAAACCCCATTTTCGATCTGATCCTGTACATTAACGACTAAGCAGTCCAAGTAGCAAAATCAGCCAAACTTGTTAATTCATTTTCTTTACAATTTCGACATGTATACAGAGAAGAAGTTATTGCCATCCTCCAGAAAGAAACCCCATTTTGACGGTAGGAAAATAAAAACATGGACCACCGTGTCGGCTTATCCTGTTCTAGCTCATACTAAACCAATTATTGTTTAATTTAGTACTAACAAAAATCTGGACCAATAGACATTGTGTGTAACTTATATCTCCCCCGAGTAATTAAAGGAAGAGAGTTTTGCATGTTTCCATACAAATGGAATTCAGGTTTACTTAAAAATTGTCGTACCTTCTCAGCATGTGCAACTGGAAGGAATGCGTTTCAAAACTTAAGAATGCCACAACAGTCTGTAGTATGCACAACAGTATCAGCATTTTTAGAAGTCTATCTAATATGCATGATTGCATGAACAGTTTGAAGTCAGTACAGAGGACATTGGTTGTCTTCAGAAAACTTAGAGTAAATCATCCATGTTTGGGAATAATGATAATATGGCATAGAAATACTGCATGGCAGTTTTGATGCATATCGTTAGGCATCCTCTGATGGACCGCATTGCTGCCTCCATGTCCACCTCCACAACCTGCTCCTCGGATATAACAGCAGCCACCATGGTCTCGACAACCTGCACGACACCGATAAGAATACAAATGTCGGCAGCAGGCCTATAGATACGGAAATACGACATCTTGAAAACGCGCCAATACGATGATAAGTTCAATAAATAAGTAAATTAGTAGCTAAATGGGTCAAAATATCAACACCTTCTAGCATGGATGGAGTTGATTCAAGCTTTTCAAAATGTGCATACTTGATTCATACTAAAAAGATTACAACCAGCAACCAGATCAAGCAAACAACCACAGAGGAAAGCGAAATACAGATCGAAACCAGAAGGAAGCACTGCAGCAACAAACCGACTTCAACCTCAATGACACCGAACACGACCGTCCTCCAACGTCGACGACGAAGCAGGCCCCAGCCGCCGGCACCACTTACCCAGAGAGCGGGGGAACTCCTTGCCCAGCGGCGTTGTCGAGCCGCAACCACCACCATCCCCGTAGAGATGGATCTCCTACGCACTGAGGAACATCGGCCGGGGGAGGCCCCCAAGCACCCGCCGCTCCAGCTCTGGGGCGAGCGCCCCAGATCTTCAACCCGCTCACCACGAACCCCTGCAGCAGCCACCTCCTCGTCCCTCTGCAGATCGCCCAGATCCGCCGCACCCGGATCTGGCCTAGAGCGGAGCGAAGGAAATCCACCGATTTCCCGGCTCCCGGAAGTCGCGCGCGAGACGACGGAGCTCCATGGAGCGCCACCGCCGGAGGAGAGCCACGCCGACAGCAAAAACACGACCAGCACCACCGCCACCTCCGGAGCACCACTGGCCGGCCACCACACGAACCCTACCCTATATACACGCCGTGAGACGGGCTTCCCCACCCTCCCGCTGCCGGAGCAGCCGACGGAGGTGGAGGAACCCACGCCTCACCGGCGGAGAAGGTGATTCAAGCTTTTCAGAAAACTATGGGCTTGCACTCTACAGTCTACATGATTAAACTGCATCTCCATTACATTAGATTTTTTTGTTGCCATTGGTATTCCTCTAAAACAGGAACATGACGCCATATTGGAGGCTTAATATTTGTAGGCTGCCGTTGTTGTGCCATTAGATAGCGATCTAAAAAAAGATATGGAGAGGAGGGGAGAGGGCGCCCCAATTAGATGGGAATCAACCGGAGAAAGAGAGAGAGGAGGAAGGAATGCACCGAAGGGAGAGGAGGAGTCTAGCTTGCTGGCAAGGGGGGACCGGGAACTGCTGGCCTGCTGCTGCAGTGCTCATCCGCTCGATTGCCGGCCGGCCGGAGAGGACATGGGCTGGGTCGCCGCCGGGCGCTCGATCTGAGGCATGGCCGTGGCCTAAGACTAAGGCGAATCCCCCTCGCCTGGAGTAGGAGGAACACCTGAGGAGGCGAGGGTGTGCGCTTTACCGCCGGTCTCGGTATTGCTCTTCCTCCATGCTAGATCTTGTTGTGGGCTTCGTCTAGGATCTCGCCATTGGCCTTCCGTCTCATCTTCTCCTCCTCTCTCCTCAACATCCTATGCATGGGGAGGGTAGCGGGAGGTTGCCGCGGTGACCGACTGGTCGAAGGAGACTGGCGAGGCAGGGGATTGGGTCCTAGCGGGTGGCGGTGAGAGGGCATAGAAGGAGGGCGACACAGGGGTTGGGGGAGGAGGAGAAAGACGGGCGAGGCACGGGGTTGGGGAGAGGAGGACGATTGGGTGAGGCCACGGAAGTGACCGGTTAGCGTGCGCCAAAACTCGTGCAAGCGGGAGGGTGACCGGCCACGGGCCGGTGATGGTAGAAATCGTGCCCGCGCGCCAAAAATCGTGGTAGCACGAGGTGACCGGCTACGGGCAAGAAATCGTGCAATGAACAGTAAACCGCGGGGCTGAGCTGCGCGCTTCTATTCTAGCCGTCCGTTGGACCCATCAAATGGCTGAAATTTGCTTGGCGACGTGGACAGCGGCTTAGAGGCTGAAAATGTCCCTCCTTTATATATAGGTACTATAAGGACTCAACTAAAATAGCAAGGAAAAAATTCAAAGCCGAAGCATCGACATATTGCACCAAAGAATTAAAATATCCTATTTACATGTTTCTTTTGTCCCGGGAAAAAAAACGGCACTGTTCATGCGGGCACACTGGATGCCTGTCACTGATCATGCGATGACTGTTCATATCCGACTGTTCATGCGGCCGCACTGTTGGATGTCCGGCACTATTCACAGGAAACCCGGGACGACCAGTACTGTTCACATTTTTTAAAACTTCTTCAATAAAATTAAAAAAAAGTACATGGATGTAGCTAACTCCTATTTACTACGATCGGGCAAAAGTACATGGCTCAGAAAAAAAGACAAAATCAGCAATTTTTGAAAACTGGGCACGGAACGTGCACTGTTCATTGATCGGTGAACTGTTCATCTGAGTGGCAAGTGGGGATTGGCTCGTATATGTACTGTAGCTGCTGTACTGTAGCTAGCTACAGTACTACAGTGCGTGAAGCGCGGAGAGGCCGCGAATCCTGCGTGCCTTTATATATAGTACTAGGAAATGTCGCGCGGCGACATGCCGCGCCCGTTGTGATACAAAATTGTGAAATCCGTTGGATTTTTTTTCAGCAAAAAATACAATTTTTTTTGGAAAACTAATCCAAAAAATACGCAACAAAACGAACATTTCTTAGTTTATGTGAAAAGTTTAAAAATTTCTTAGTTTCACTTTTACACAATGGATATTTGGTGCAACCTTTATGTGTAAAGTTTGAAAATTTCTTAAATTTGAAATTTTCTTAGAGGTAGAGGAGACGACGGCGGAGTTCCTTGTGTGCTTCGATTTGTCGGGGGAGGAGCTCGGCGCCGGCGGCGTCTCCGTCTGAGCGGAGGACGAAAGAGGAGAGGAGGAGGGCGAGGAGGACCGGTTCGCAAATTTAAAAACATGTAGGGGCCTTTGCGCAAAAATGCCGGCGGATGACGAAGCGACGGCGCTTCTACAGTGCCCGGGCGACGTGGCCACCTCGAGTTTCAAAATTTTGAAATCCGTCAGAATTTGTCTTTTTTTGCATAGCCAAAAATACAACAAATTTGAAGATTGGAGAGAAATATGTTTATGTCCGTCAAAACCAAAAGGTTCAAATATGAAAGTTGTTCGGAAGGTTGATATTCATCTTCTCGTGAAAGGAATGCGCTGAAACGCAGCGCTTTTATATATAGATAGATTTAAACAAATGACTGAGTGCGACGAATTTGACCAAATTCATCAGATGTTTTTGCGAGTTTGGATCAAAATTAAGGTGTTAGAATCGACCAAACTCGAAACCGATCACGGGAATGGAACCTGCTCGTCGGCACGCATATATTTCATGTATATATTATCGCGAAAAGGGCAAAAAAAAACTTTTACAGTACCCGGTGACCTGGGCAGCGTATAGTGGGAAAAGGGAAAAAAAAAATTAGCGGGTACTGTAGAGGTGCGGGATACTGTAGCACTTCTACATACCCGGTGACGTGGGCAGCGCTCTGAAACGCAGCGCTTTTATATATAGATTAGTTTATGTGAAAAGTTTAAAAATTTCTTAGTTTCACTTTTGTACACAATGGATATTTGGTGCAATCTTTATGTGTAAAGTTTGAAAATTTCTTAAATTTGAAATTTTCTTAGAGGTAGAGGAGACAACGGCGGAGTTCCTTGTGTGCTTCGATTTGTCGGGGGAGGAGCTCGGCGCCGGCGGCGTCTCCGTCTGAGCGGAGGACGAAAGAGGAGAGGAGGAGGGCGAGGAGGACCAGTTCGCAAATTTAAAAACATGTAGGGGCCTTTGCGCAAAAATTCCGGCGGATGACGAAGCGACGGCGCTTCTACAGTGCCCGGGCGACGTGGCCACCTCGAGTTTCAAAATTTTGAAATCCGTCAGAATTTGTCTTTTTTTGCACAGCCAAAAATACAACAAATTTGAAGATTGAAGAGAAATATATTTATGTCCGTCAAAACCAAAAGGTTCAAACATGAAAGTTGTTCGGAAGGTTGATATTCATCTTCTCGTCAAAGGAATACGCTGAAACGCAGCGCTTTTATATATAGATAGATTTAAACAAATGACTGAGTGCGACGAATTTGACCAAATTCATCAGATGTTTTTGCGAGTTTGGATCAAAATTAAGGTGTTAGAATCGACCAAACTCGAAACCGATCACGGGAATGGAACCTGCTCGTCGGCACGCATATATTTCATGTATATATTATCGCGAAAAGGGCAAAAAAAAACTTTTACAGTACCCGGTGACCTGGCAGCGTATAGCGGGAAAAGGGCAAAAAAAAATTAGCGGGTACTGTAGAGGTGCGGGATACTGTAGCACTTCTACATACCCGGTGACGTGGGCAGCGTGAGCGTGCGCTGAAACGCAGCGCTTGCATATATTTCATGTATATATTATCGTGAAAAGGGCAAAAAAAAACTTTTACAGTACCCGGTGACCTGGGCAGCGTATAGTGGGAAAAGGGCAAAAAAAAAATTAGCGGGTACTGTAGAGGTGCGGGATACTGTAGCACTTCTACATACCCGGTGACGTGGGCAGCGTGAGCGTGCGCTGAAACGCAGCGCTTTTATATATAGATAGAAGTAGTATAGTGGTAGACTAGTAGTAGTAGTGCCAAATTGATCAACCAATTTGGAATGCTCAAATGTTTCTATAGTGCATGATATGTATTCAACCTGGTGTCCCAGCAACTCAGTGTTTGTTTATTGACAACAGGCACGACGAGAGAAGATAAGTGAACGGATGAAAATGCTCCAAGATCTTGTCCCTGGATGCAATAAGGTTGACTTCTGTATGACGCTATGCGTTGAGAATTTCATGTCTGAAAATCCTGTTGTCAGTTGAATGATGCCTTCTGAAATGTTGCGTTTCATTTCTTAGGTTATCGGGAAAGCATCAGTTCTTGATGAGATAATAAATTACATCCAAGCTTTACAACGTCAAGTGGAGGTATGGGGCTTTTACACTCGCGCCTTGTTTGGAATTGTCTTCTCATCCATGCTGAGGACTCGATGAACCCAACTTATTTGTTTTGTGCAGTTTTTGTCGATGAAGCTTGAAGCAGTAAATGCTCATGTGAATAACGGAATTGCCTTTCAGTCTAAAGATGTAAGTTTAGTCGATGATTCTAAACAGTCTATATCAATAACTGAGCTTCCTGCTTTCTGGAAAAAAAAAACTGAGCTTCGTGGAGATCATGAAAAGTATTATGGCATATCCTGCTTTTGCACATAATCTCAGCTTCAGGCTCAATACTAGTTCAAATTTTCCTAGTCCTCCAACTTGCAGTTTCTTGTCTTGCTACTATCCATATGCTACACATCCCAAGTTTGTCCTTTAATGTGCATAACATTGATGTTTGAATTCTGAAGATCTATTCTTGATCTATTGTATTGTTTTCAAGATGTTAGACAATCCATCTGGACCATTGAAAAAGTTCTTGGTCATGACATGTTCCCAAATGCTTATGCAAAAATCTTACTGAAACATAACCAGCACGAATAGTATCTTAATTTTGCAACCTAAATGGCCAGAGCCCATCTGGCACTTCCATATGTTTTTGCTGTTTAGCAGTATGGTCCTCCTCTATTCCTCTGGTCAATAGTGCTGTAGCTCAAGTTTTTTTAATTTAAGGCTAGTGCATTCTTGAAGTGGCATGTTTGTTCCTTTTTCATTCGCTTTGATGCTTTTCGCTCGTTATGTGAAATGTTCAAGGGTCAAATATATTCCTGTGCCTGCTTTTTTGTAGGCTGATGCTCAACCATATCATACAACTCTTGGGTTGACATTACATCCACAAACGCCAAAGGAATACGCCCAGGGCTCAACGCCAGAGTGGCTTCACATGCAGATTGGCAACACATATGAAAGAGTGACATGAATAAACACGGAACTCCGTTTGACAAAATTCCTTTTGGTGGCCAATAAAGAGTGCCAGGATCAATCAAATCCATGGTCTTAGGTTTCTCCAAGTTACCGCACGGTTGATGTATTATGGTTAGTTGCATAAGGACTGCGAAAAATTACTGAACAGCGGCTGTTCAAAATACCGATTTTTCTTCTGGATTTTTTGTGGGAATTTAGGCTGAACTGTTAAATGCAAACGGGCTGATAAGAACGATCTAGTGTCTCCTGAACTGCAAGGCGGGTTGCAACATTCTATTTCTTGTCCATGTTTCGTTTTTTCTCCACTGAAATGGGCGCCTGTAGTTTTTTTTAATGAGGCAATTGCCTTTCATTGATATAGAAAAAAAGAGTTTGCCAGTTTATAAGAAAAAATGCAAAAAACCGATACAACACAAAACGCACCGCCGCCGGCCCTGAGCCCCGCGCCCCCACGAATCGACGACTTGGTCGTCCGAGCGACTAAAGGACTAAAGCCAATGCAATAACAGCTCAACGTGATGTAGGCGAACATCAAGAGCTGTTGCTCCAACATCCACATCGGTCCGATGCAGCATCCCAGCATGAGTGGACGACCAACTCACCTGAGTGAGCAAAACCGACACTGTAACACCTCGACACAACATGGGGGAGGCGAAAATATGGGGCCGCCGGTCTGACATCAACACCAGCCACACCCACGCACCACCTCGCCGATGACGAAAAACGAACAACGCCGACCATACGAACAAGCGAAGCACCGACACCGGAGGCGAAGGGCTTCATAACCATGTCCCAAGGAGGAGAACGACGGACGAGAGTGCCGCAATCGACCGGCATCAATCGTGGAACTGATGTTTTCCTCCCTTGCGCATGTCGCTTATGCTGAGCCGCTGAAGAGGATGCTGCCGCCTGCACGAATACCTATCGCCTCCCTTCGCATGTCGCTTATGCCAGACCAATGAACTCGACTTCTCAACGGGGTAAAAGATCTTGGTACGTTTCCCTTGGTTGCACGAAGTAGAATACCTATTGCGGATGTTTTTCAATATTCTGCCGTCTGAAATAATTTAAACGGAACTTAAATTCAAAACAATCGGGCCAAAAACAAGTAACAACCGTTCGATGAATGTAAACCATCATAGGTCGTACTGGTCATAACTCGTATTAGAACCCGAATGTCACGAGTTTGAACCCGTGAATTTCTGTTTTTATTTTTCTGAGAACACGCATGTGAACACTATCCAAGGTCGCTGCTAATTTATTTTTTGACAATGGTGTCGCCGCTATTTTTCCTTCTTTATTAATTAGCTGCGTAAACAGCCAAAAAATTGACCTGCCGCATTGTCCGTAGAAGGCTTTTAGGTATAGCACACTGATATATTTTTTAACCTGATGTGATATTTTAGAATTCATATTTATCCAAAACAAATGCGCTTAGGAACTTTTCTCGCGGGGAACAAAAAATACCGTTTAACCTGCAGTGTACTCCCTATCCTTTGGGGAAGCGCTCTCTCACACTTTGGTTAGAGTTTAACCACTACTCCCTCCATCCACAAAAGGATGTCTCAACCTAGACTAAGTTTGCATATATCTACACACTGAATTATGTCTAGATACATGTAAATTTGGTCTAGATTGAGACATCCTTTTATGGACGGAGGGAGTAGATTTGAGTAAATGAACGGCCAATAATCACTTAAGGGTACTGTAAAAGAACTCTAATTTTTGTCATTACTTCTGTCGGTATTATTTTTTGTTTACTTTGCTCTCATAGAATGTTGCAGGAACGAAATTTGTCGTTTAACCTGCATTGTACCCCCTACCCTCTGGGGACCCTGTCCCGTCACACTTTGGTTGGAGTTTAACCACTAGATTTTAGTAAATCAATTATCTATAATTATTTAAGGGTACTGTAAATGAACTCTAACTTTTGTTATTTCTTCCGTTTGTATTAAAATTTTACTATTATTTTGCTCTCGTAGACCCTGATGCCGAGGTGGTCGCGTTGTCACCGACAAGGTTGATTGCCACTTACCGGTACATGTGCGAGTTGCGCAACAAGGGGTTCACGTAGGAAGACAACTTTAAGTTGCACAGAAGGATGCAAAACTAGCCTTGGAAACTGCACAAAGCGCGGCGACAACAATACCAGCGCAAAGTGTGGTACCAAGCTGTGTCCACCTTGACCCAAAGAGGGCGTTGCTCGACCTTACATGAATAAAGAGGCATTACGCGAGACGACACGGAAGAAAATTTGGCAATGCTCCTCCAGCGAAGCTACGCCATCGACTCAGAACGGAAAACACACAGTAAGCGTTGCACGACGAATACATGGGTGATATTAAATTTTCAACGAAATTTCCAAAATAATATGATTTTTTTTAAATGACGTAATTTGAAAGAAAAACCAAATTCCTGAAATTTCGAGAATTTTGTGCGTTCCAAAATTTTATCTTTTCGAAAAGAATCCCTACATGACATGATCCAAATTGAATTGTCCTTCTCGGTTGTGTCGTGTAACCAACACCGGAGCTATGCACAAGTCGAGGCGGGGGGGAGGGGGAGGGCAAACCCTCCCCCCCCCCCTCTCCCTTCACCTTTTAAAGAATCTGTGAAACAAGGGGTATACCTAGAAACAAAACTTGCAGGCACACAGATGAGTCCACCATGAGCCAAAGAGAGCATTGTTTGACCTTACATGAATAAAGAGCCATCACGTGAGGCGACATGGAAGAAAATTTGGAATTGCTTCTGGTACAGGTTACGCAGACCACTTTAGAAGGAAAGCGCACAGTAAGCGCTGCACAACAAATAGATGGTAGATATTAAATTTTCAACGAAATTTCCGAAATAATGTGATTTTTTAAAAATTTGATGTAATATGATAGAAAAATAAAACCAAATTTGAAATTTGGGAAATTTTTGTGGGTTTCAAAATATTTCAAAAAAAAAGTCCCTACATGACACACTCCCAATTGAATTGTCCTTCTCGGTTGTGTCGTGTAACCAATGCCGAAGCTATTGATACGTCTCAAACGTATCTATAATTTCTGATGTCCCATACTTGTTTTATATCGATTGCCACATGTTTTATATGCACTTTATATCATATAGATGGTAGATATTAAATTTTCAACAAAATTTCCGAAATAATATGATATTTTAAAATTTTGATGTAATATGATAGAAAAATAAAACCAAATTTGAAATTTGGGAAATTTTTGTGGGTTTCAAAATATTTCAAAAAAAAGTCCCTACATGACACACTCCCAATTGAATTGTCCTTCTCGGTTGTGTCGTGTAACCAATGCCGAAGCTATTGATACGTCTCAAGCGTATCTATAATTTCTGATGTCCCATACTTGTTTTATATCAATTGTCACATGTTTTATATGCACTTTATATCATATTATGATATTTATTGGACTAACCTACTAATAGTTGTCAAAGTGCACAATGTTCTTATTTTACACTTTAATGTGTAGGAATTATCAAAATTGGGCAAAGTAAACCTTGTTGGAGTCAAATTGAGACTTTTCTGAAATATGTCTGAGAACTGTTTTTGGAGATTATCAATTTAAACCCTGAAGATGACGTCAAATGGAAATCAAATATTCTACAAAGTTGTGGGCAATTTTCTGCTGATGGATCTAGACTTAAATTTTGGCTCAATCCGAGTCCGGATGCTCCAGATATGCCCGTTTTGGTGGAGCCCAACAGGGGCTGACGGAAATCCGAGAGTCCATATAAGGGAGGAAACCCTAGGTCGTGGGAGGAGCCCCATACCACGAATTTTCCTCCTCCCAAGCAGCCATCTTGGGGAGGAGAACCTCCTCAACACCATCCCCATTACCAAGGGTAGCCGCCGCCGCCGCCAAGGGCCGCTGCCGCCGCCACCGCGGGCCACCGCCACCACGCCATCACGCCGCCGCCGCGTCGCCATCACGTCGCTGCCGCGTCGTCATCACGCCGCTGCCGCCGTGCCGTGGCTGCCGTGGGCCGCCATCTTCACTCCGGGCTGCACCTCTCCATCAAGCTCCTCATCACCATGACCATGTGTGAGTAGTTCCCTCGGGGCTGAGGGCTCGTATGGTAGCTATGTGGTTTATCTCTCTCTCCCATGGTGTGATCTTTATGTGATCATGAGCTTTGTAATCTAGTTGAATTAATAGATGTTACTCTTCATTATCTTATATGCTACTTGAGTGGTTTTATTAATGTAAACTCCGGAGTCACCTTTGTCCCACGGTGCGAAGTTGACAGTGTGCGCACCGTGTGTGGCTCTTAGGCTAAAGATTACAGGAATACTTATCATGAGTTATTATTTGTGTTGGATGTCTCTATGAAATTGTGGTGCTTGTCTAGTACTATCTTAGGGCGCTCAAGTTGACAGTGTGGGGTTCCCTAGATGTGGAATGCGACTTTAAGGTGTGCTTTTATAGCCCTACGCAGTGGATTGGTGTTCTTTATCCAACGAGAGAATAATTCAGAGTAGCATAGTGAAAAGGAAATATCTATGTATTCAATTATATTATTATTGTTGAGAGTGTGCACTAGTGAAAGTATGATCCCTAGGCCTTATTTCCAAGCATTGAAACACCGTTTACTCTCATTTTATCTCATGTTTGCTTGCTGCCATTTTTATTTCAGATTGCAATTACCACTTATAATCATCCATATCACTTGCATTTTAATATCTCTTCGCCGAACTAGTGCACCTATACATCTGACAAGTGTATTAGGTGTGTTGGGGACACAAGAGACTTTTGTATCTTAATTGCAGGGTTGCTTGAGAGGGATATCTTTGACCTCTATCCCTGAGTTCGATAAACCTTGGGTTATTCACTTAAGGGAAACTTGCTGCTGTTCTACAAACCTCTGCACTTGGAGGCCCAACACTGTCTACAAGAATAGAAGCGTGCGTAGACATCAAGCTATTTTCTGGCGCCGTTGCCGGGGAGGTAAGTGTTGGAAGGTATCTCCTTTAGATCCTGCAGTTATATCTTTTTGTTTCTTGTTTTTATTTTACTAGTTAGGCTTAATGGAAAACAAAAAAAAATTAGAGATCTTTATGAACTTTATATTGAATTAGGACATGATGCTTTTGAAGAGAAAATTAAAAAAGCTATGGAGTTTGTTTGCATAATAGTGATAGCAATGTTATTAGCATGAATTCTTTGAACACCATTATTGCTAATGCTATGGAAAAGTCTAAGCTTGGGGAAGCTAGTTTATATGAAAATGATCTTTTTAGTTCCCCAGCTTTGGAGGAGAAAATTGTTTTGATAATGCTTTGTCTCCCATATGTGATAATTCTAATGATGCTTGTGATATTCTAAATCCACCTACTGAAAGTATTCCTTTTGAAATACCTATGGAAATTGTTGAAATGGTTATGGATGAACGTTATGCAGGGGATGGAACAGTCCATCCAATGATCACTTGTTGAAACTTACAGAACTTTGTGAGTTGTTTAAGGTTGCAGGTTTATCAAGAGAAGATGTCATGAGGAAATTATTTCCATTGTCACTTAAGGACAAAGCAAAGGAGTGGTATAGGCTGCTGGATGATCGTCCTTCGAATTGGAAACAGCTTGAATCTCTCTTTTACTCTAAATTTTATCCTCTTCATGAAGTGCATCTAGCTAGGAATTACATTTATAATTTTTATCCTCATGATGGAGAAAGCATTGCTCAAGCTTGGGGAAGACTGAAAACATTAATACTCAAATGTCCTAACCATGAGCTTCCTGAGGAAATAATTGTTACTAATTTTTATGCAAGGCTTTCAGGTCATTACAAGGATTATCTAGATGCTTCTTTAGGTGGTTCTTTCACAAGTAAGAAGGTTGAAGCTAAATGGGATCTTCTTGAAAAATTCAACGCAATACTGAAGATTGGGAGAACGACAAAGGTAAAGAATCAGGTATAAACTATGAATATGATTGCATTAAGTCTTTCTCTGAAACTGCTGTTTTCAAGAGCTTAGTGCTAAATATGGTCTTGATCTCAAATTATTGTTGATTATTGTAGACCTTTGCTTCTCATATTAATGTTCCTAAAGAAAATTGGGACATGTATCATGAACCTTTTAAAGACACTTGCATGAAAAATGAAATTGTTATTAATGATTGCAATAAACATGCTCAAACTTCTGAAAATACTATTTCTTATAAGCATGTTAATTTTTGTGGAGCACTTAGACCTTGTGAAAAGAATCAAATCGAAGAGAATATTGTATCCATCATAGGAATGAAAAAACTAGAATGTGGCACAGGCTCTAAGTGATCTTGCTGAAAAAGTTTGTGCCCTCTATCCTTTTATTTGTGAACTTTGCTTAAAGAGGGTCATTTCGAATTTCAATGCTCAGGTTCTAATAAGGATATTGCGGGAGACTTTTGTGATAACATGATCACTCCTAATCAGCATGATGAACTTACATTATTTTTGGTGTGTGAAGAGTTATCAAGAAAAACTTCTTCGTTAGATATGAGTGCTTTTGATATGAATAGCGTGTTGCATGGATGTCATCTCTATTGTGTTAATAATTGCCATGCCAACACTTACATACAAAATATTATAAAAGATGGAACGGCTTTACCAAAATATGAAAGGACTAATGTTTGTTTTACTCTTATTAATGAAAAGGAGGAATCCTCCCAAGTTTCTTCTATTGTTTCTAACAATAAACCAGGTATTCAAGCCTCTCCCTCCTAAAGAGGGAAAGAAGAAGAAGAAGAGGAGGAGTAAAAGGAGAGAGGAAACGGTATCTTCCCCTAAGCATGTTGCTCCTATTATAGTTGCTGCTGATGAGTCTGAATTCGATGATGATCCTATGCCTGTTACTTATAGTAGTGATCATGATTGGGAAAAGCACACTACTTTTGATATTGAAAATCTTTTGGTACCAATTCTGAAAATGATGATGTTATAATTGCTATACTATTAGTACTATCCATGTTCCTTCCAATGATGATATGGAAAGCTCTAAGCTTGGGGATGAGGTGTTTGAAAATCCTTTTGCTACTGATGATTATATATTTGAAACCTCTCTTCTAGTAAAAATGATGATGATATGTTTACAAATGAACACACTTTGGAAGATAACTATTCTATTGCTTATGATGATACTATGCCTCCAGTCTTTGATAATTATTATAAAGATAACTATGACATAGGCTATAATTACAATCATCCTCATGAAACTTGTCATAATTATGAGGGATTTACCAAAACCATTCCTCTAATATACAACTTGTCTATCATGTTCGAGTTCTTTATGATGATCCTACTCCCATTGTTATTAATAAGAAGAACTTTGCTTATGTGGAAAATATTGATACTTTTATGCATATGGATCATGGTAAGAATGTTTCATGTGATAGTTATATTGTGGGTTTTATCAATGATGCTACTGAAAGTTTTTATGAGAGAAGGAGACATGACTTCATATATCTCAATAATATTAAGTCTTCTCTCTTTATGTTGAAACTTTTGAAGTTCCACTTGTTTTGCCTTCCTATGCTAGTCACTTTGTGCTTTATTGATTTATTTTCTTACAAGATTCTTTGCATAGGAATTGGGTTAGACTTAAGTGTGTTTGATATTTGCTTCTTGATGCTCTTTCATATTCAACTCTTATACATATGAGAGCATCATCAAAATTATCATGCCCAGCTAAAAGGCTTTTAAAAAAAGCGCTTGTGGGAGACAACCAATTGTTTTTTTAATTTCTGCATTTTTTCTTTTATTGAGTCAAGGTGCTGTTTATTTCTGTAACAACTCCTTTGTATCTTTACTTTTTCGAATTGTTGTGCCAAGTAGAGCCTCTAATAGGAAGATGATGCTAGATTTGGATTTCTGCGCAGGGACAGATTTCTGCTGTTCACCGTTTTGCTTCTGTAAATTCGCAGAAAAATTAAAAAATCTGAAAAAATTTGTGCGTGATCCTCAGATGTGTACGCATCTTTCGTTAGTTTTTAATTTTTCGATTTGAGCAACGTAAGTGCCTCAAATTTTTTTGTCTTTACGGACTGTTCTGTTTAGACAGATTCTGCTTTTATTTTGTATTCTCTCTTTTACTAGTGTTGAGTGGATTTCTTTTTGAGGTGGAAGAGCTTCACATAACATCAGTAGCAGTAGCTAATGTTTGAAAAGTAATTGTCATGTTTGTGTCCTTATAGAACATGTGAGTTTTTGATTGTGCACTAACCCTCTAATGAGAATTATTCTGAGTTTGGTGTGGCGGAAGTTTTCAAGTATCAAGAGAGAAGGATGATATAATGTGATCAAGAAGAGTGAAGAGTTTAAGCTTGGGGATGCTCCCATGGATCACCCTAGCATATTTCAAGAAGACTCAAGCGTCTAAACTTGGGGATGCCTTGCCCTTCTTCATCAGCAACTTATCAGGTTATCTCTAGTGAAACTATATTTTAATTCTTTCACATCATATGTGCTTTACTTGGAGCGTCTGTGTGTTTTTATTTTTGCTTTATTTATTTTCTGTAACCAACTTGGTTGGATCCTAGTTTTCTTGTTTGGGAGAGAGACACGCTCCGCTTTTTCATGTGAATACTCCTATTCTTCACTTATACTTGTTGAGTATTCTTGTTAGCTACTGGTTTGCTTCTAGCTCCTTGTTTTCATGTATCTCTTGTTAGAGCTATTAGTTTCTTTTAAATAAAGTACTCTCTTGCTTCACTTATACCTGTTTGGAGAGTTATTGAATTAAGTTGATTGGTGTTTGGTTGGAACAGAAAATGTTGCATGTGGTAGATGGTATAATGAAGGCTTGCATATTCTTGTAGATCATTGAATTTTGATAACTTGATTCTTTGCAAATGTTTTGAGGTATTTGATAGTAGATTGTAAAATTTGCTGGTTAGTTAAGTTAAAATCATTAGTGGATTGTTGTCTTTAAAGCTTGTACCGTACTACAAACACTAAAATTGTTGAAGGTGTAGTTGGACTTGATAGCTTTCCATGTCTGAAAAGTAATTCGTAATAACTAAAGTTGTGTAAAGGTCGAGGGATCTAGCGGGGTACTTGTGCCGCCGTGAACGGCCCTCCTTGGGGTAAATTGTTGACCATGTTCTTAATGCTGGAACTGCTAGTTGTTTGCAATAAACTTGTGAGTTTTTTTTGACTAATGTTAAACTACGGTTTTTGGCACTTCCACCATCCAAATATTTGCTAACCTCTTTGATGTTGTGCATTGCCCTTTCTCACAATGATAGTTGGTGCATATTTCGCCAGTACATCCAAACCCCGTGGGAGTACTTTCTATCGTTCTCCTACACATAAGCCTATACATCTTTCTCAAAACAGCCACCATACCTACCAACCACATCATTTTCATAGCTGTTCTGAGATATATTGCCATGCAACATCCATCTTACATTACATGGCTTGTTGTCATTCATCATATACATATTGCTTTGCGTGATTATACAGCTGATGTGTGGTTTACCCATGTTACGCTAGATCATTGCATATCCTGCTACACTGGCAGAGGCATACAGTTCTATACATCATGTTTTGTTCATTATGAGTTATTTGTACCAAAAGTTGTAATCATATTAGAGTGTTTGCCCCTCTTGAAAAGAGCCATGGAGGCCATTGAAAAGAGAAACAGAAAAAGAAAAAAAAAAGAAAAGGGGGCAACACTACTATCCTTTATAAGTTGTGCTCATGTTTAGCACCAGTTTCATTCATAGTCATCATTTGTGCTCATGTTTAGCACCTATACACTATTTGAGAGAGTTTTCATGTTTTACTAGTATAACTATGTGGGGAATTTACACTATAGAACTTGGGTTGTATATTCCAATGATGAGCTTCCTCAAAATGCTCTAGGTCTTCATGAGCAACCAAGTTGGATGCACCCCCACTAGTTTCATTGGAGAGCTTTCATACACATATAGCTCTATGATCACTTATAGCTTTGTGAGACTTTCTTCCATTGGCCTTCCAAACCCTCATTAATGTTCTTTTTGCCATAACATCCTGGTGCCAATACCAAATGCTTACGCTCACCGGTTGAGTAGACTTCGAAACGGTTGATTCATGATGTTCATGTTGCTTTTACTTGACTGGACCCTTCTCTATGTTGTGAAAAATTGCTTGATGCTTGGAATTGAAGAATTGAACTTCTACACTGAATACTTAATGCATCTATAATGAACTTTGTGTGGTTTCATGTCTTTAAAGCAATCATTCATGAAAACTTTTAGCTTGTTTAACTGTCTTGCTTTATTATCTCTTATTTAATATCAATTATAGACTTTTGTTTAGAATGATTTGATCTCAGTTCATTCACATGTGCTTTACAATATTTGATCAAGTTTATGTTGGTAGCATGTCTCCTCATAAATTATTTTGTTTTTGTCATTTTACCTACTCGAGGACGAGTAGAACTAAGCTTGGGGATGCTTGATACGTCTCAAACGTATCTATAATTTCTGATGTTCCATGCTTGTTTTATATCAATTGCCACATGTTTTATATGCAATTTATATCATATTATGATATTTATTGGACTAAACTACTAATATTTGCCAAAGTGCACAATGTTCTTGTTTTACACTTTAATGTGTAGGAATTATCAAAATTGGGCAAAGGAAACCTTGTTGGAGTCAAATTGAGACTTTTCTGAAATTTGTCTGAGAACTGTTTTTGAAGATTGTCAGTTTAACCCCTGAAGATGACGTCAAATGGAAATCAAATATTCTACAAAGTTGTGGGAAATTTTCTGCTGATGGATTTAGACTTAAATTTCGGCCCAATCCGAGTCCGGATGCTCCAGATATGCCCGTTTTGGTGGAGCCCAACAGGGGCTGACGGAAATCCGAGAGTCCATATAAGGGAGGAAACCCTAGGTCGTGGGAGGAGCCCATACCACGAATTTTCCTCCTCCCAAGCAGCCATCTTGGGGAGGAGAACCTCCTCAACACCATCCCCATTACCAAGGGTAGCCGCCGCCGCCAAGGGCCGCTGCCGCCGCGCCGAGGGCTGCCGCCGCCACCGCATCACCTCGCCACCGCGGGCCACCGCCATCACGCCGCCGCCGCGCCGCCATCACGTCGTTGCCGCGTCGCCATCACGCCGCCGCCGCCGCGTCGTGGCTGCCGTGGGCCGCCATCTTCACTCCGGGCTGCACCTCTCCATCAAGCTTCTCATCACCATGACCATGTGTGAGTAGTTCCCTTGGGGCTGAGGGCTCGTACGGTAGCTATGTGGTTTATCTCTCTCTCTCCCATGGTGTGATCTTTATGTGATCATGAGCTTTGTAATCTAGTTGAATTCATAGACGTTACTCTTCATTATCTTATATGCTACTTGAGTGGTTTTATTAATGTAAACTCTGGAGTCACCTTTGTCCCACGGTGCGAAGTTGACAGTGTGCGCACCGTGTGTGGCTCTTAGGCTAAAGATTACAGGAATACTTATCATGAGTTATTATTTATGTTGGATGTCTCTATGAAATTGTGTTGTTTGTCTAGTACTATCTTAGGGCGCTCAAGTTGACAGTGTGGGGTTTCCTAGATGTGGAATGCGACTTTAAGGTGTGCTTTTATAGCCCTACGTAGTGGATTGGTGTTCGTTGTCGAACGAGAGAATAATTCAGAATAGCATAGTGAAGAGGAAATATCTATGTATTCAATTATATTATTGTTGTTGAGAGTGTCCACTAGTGAAAGTATGATCCCTATGCCTTATTTCCAAGCATTGAAACACCGTTTTTTCTTATTTTGTCTCATGTTTGCTTGCTGCCATTTTTATTTCAGATTGCAACTACCACTTATAATCATCCATATCACTTGCATTTTAATATCTCTTCGCCAAACTAGTGCACCTATACATCTGACAAGTGTATTAGGTGTGTTGGGACACAAAAGACTTCTTGTATCTTAATTACAGGGTTTCTTGAAAGGGATATCTTTGACCTCTGTCTTCCTGAATTCGATAAATCTTGGGTTATTCACTTAAGGGAAACTTGTTGCTGTTCTACAAACCTCTGCACTTGGAGGCCCAACACTGTCTACAAGAATAGAAGCGTGCGTAGACATTAGCTATGCACAAGTTGGGGATGTAAATGAGACCATAAATGCCAACATGAGGGTGCCATCTTTGCTCTTTGGAGTGTTAAAAATGTTTGAGAAAAATTTCAAAAAAAAATGTTTGAGAATTAAGCCTATTGTGTTTTGCATACTCACATTATATGATAGGAAATAATATATTTATATATTCATTTTAACATTATGTATTATCAATATAATATCACATGTGGTTCATTATGTCATTACAAAACCACCATATGTGTCATTGTTACAACGATACTACACAAGAACAATTATTAATTATGGATGTCATTACCGATACTCAATGTTAGAGAACTTGGACATCAAGTTTTTTAATATCAACAATTTTGAAACGAAAGTACAATTATCATCATCATTTTACTATTCTCCCCTCCTATATCCCATTATTCAATCGGCTGGCTCTTCACTCTCGCTCACATGTATTTGCCAAGTCATGTACCACGAATATGTTGCCATGGACATTATAGTTTCAGCATCTTAATTAGTTTATGATTTTACTACATTATTCCACTGACACATCTTATCACGTGTCATAGGAAAGATATAGGAACTCATGAGCCATAAATAATTCTTGAAAATGTTATTCCTGAAGACACATTTTCTTCCAAATCGAGTGCGGATTATTAAAAAATTATAACATCCCTTATAATGGAACTTAAATATATCTGTAGGAAAATTTTATGAATTAATTCAAAGATGACAACAAAAATTCGACATAATAGTGTATTTAAATATATCATAGGCAAAACATAGGAACTCATGAACCAAAGACAGCTTTAGAAAATGTTACACTGAATGAAAGGTTTTCTTTCCAGTGAATGGATCAACTGAATATATTGCTAACATTCTTAATACTGGAAATTAAAAAATATATATAGGACCAATTCCCAATAAATTATAATTCCATAGAGTATTTTGAATTCTTCTAGATAAACAGGGTCACAACTCTGTGTGATGACGACCGAAAACATCTTAGCGGGTATCCCCCATTCCACCACAGCCCAAGTAGAACTTTAGACTACCCATAGTATGAGTAACATAGGCAAAAAAAGATGATGTGGCTGATAATTAATGAGGAGAGAGACAAATAGAGTTACATAGGTAGTTACAATCACATAGCGGTTTCCAAGAAAATATGAGTCTACAAGCAAATAAATGAGATCATCTATAATATTATCTTGTTGTTACTTTGCACTATGGAGTTAGTAACATAGAGTAATAACATGTGCATGTTACCACTCTAAGTTACTCTCCACTATGACTAGTCTTACCCCACCCACGGGTCAAGGCCTGGCTACGGGCCCCACCCGCATGAGGGCCTCGGGCACTGCCTCCCGATGAGTCTCCGCCTACGGTTGTCAGTTTAACTTGTAATCGTGTATTCGTTCAGCGTTTGAAATTACTAGAAGGTTTGGGCGCGCTTTGCTGCGCCCGTCAGTGTTGCGCGTGTTGATGTACTTCGTTTGGTGCTGTTTGCGGGCTGGTTATGGGTTGTCCTTTTTTTCCCTTTTCGACCGGTGGCAGTATACCTGAGAAAGCATTAGCTGGGTATACTATTTTCAATTAAAAAATTCCAAGCAAATGATGTTAAGCTCTTCAACAATATCCGAAAAAGATTCAAGATCACCGACATCTCTTGTTAGTACTTAAAGCTACCTTGAAGCCAATGCTAAGAGGTTATATCTGAACTTCATTCCAGCTGATATGACATTACTTACAACAGTACAAGGAATAAACCATCTTAATTAATTATAGTGAACTCAACACCATGGACCTCCAGCTGCATGTTTTGGCTATATGCCAAACCCTTCATCTTAGAGTCATATATCAGAGGTGCAGTCTCCGCCAGGATATCTCATCTCATGGGCCAAGGAGACCTTCAGGCTCGGTGGTACCGAAATCCACAAAAAAGTCTAGGTTGAATAGCCAGCCCTCCTTTCTCAGTGTCGACATCGATCTGCAACATGTGAGAGCCCTTCCTAAGAAGATCAACACCATAGAACTGCTCATCCCACCGGCTGAAGAGAGAATTGGTCACATAAACCTTCTTGCCATCCAAGCTCAGAAAAATCATCATTTGTGGCCCACATCTAAGTCGATGCCCCTGATTATAAGAAACATGGTGTCTCAGATAAACGTGTTTCCTTGAATGAATATTACAGTTATACTGGATTACTCTATTAAAGTTTGAAACATGTGTGCATGGTTCCAATGCGGATGAAATGCTTATTATGACAACATATAGCAGCATGGTGTGGTGGATGTGCTGCAGTTTATACTTGAAACGCTTATGAAATGTACATTTGACCACTACTGAATTGGGACTCTCACGATAATTTTGTAAGAAGATAAACAAGACATTCTCAGGTTTGTAAATCAACTACCGAGCCATTAAGATTTAAGAGGAATAATGCTGAGTTTACCTTGACTTGGGGGAAATTATCAGTTATCAATCCTGGCATTTCGGGCAGCATCCACTTGCCCACCTTCAATGGTGTTATGGATGTAGCGACCTACAAAGTTAAGCATAATTAGTTTACATGAGATGGAATAACTAAATGACATATGAAAGAAGTTAGCATTACCATGCAGTTGTGAACAACCTCGTGGCTCGATGTTCCATCTGCAGTTTTGAAAACAACCAGAGAACTATGGTTATATGATATACGGCTGCATTATTATACTCCTCGTTTTAGTATTTGATACACACCTCCAGTGGAAGAACGCATTTTGCTGTTTATTTTATTGCGTGCACATGTTTTAGCTTAATAATATATTGGGTCAACCAGTTGGTTTCAGCATGTAAGCATCAGATGTCCTGAAGTGTTTAAAAAAAATCAGTCGAATGTAATGGGGACCTGCATTTTGTGAGTTTCATAATGACATGGGATGGCTATCAAACGAAGCAGAGCTCGTTCTCGAGTTCAGTTATTCATCGGGTGCGCCACTGTTAACATCATATGGGGCTCGATTCTCTCTTGGGCCGAGCTTCCCCAGGTCACTCCGACGCTGGGTATTTCTCTCTGGGACTGGTGGCAACAGAGCAGCTACAAGGCGCGAGCAGGGCGAGGTTTAATACCTTAGTTATGCTGACCACTTGGAGCATCTGGTGCGAGAGGAACAGGAGAGTTTTCAATCAGGTGTACAAACCTATTGCTACCTTCTTGGAGCAAATTAAAACTGATGATATCATATGGGCTGCTGCTAGCTCCAGTCGCTTTTTGTTACCAATGTCTGTTGATAGCTCCGAGCAGTTTTTGTTGCTTAGTTCAGGCGAGACTCCGTAGGTCATCTTAGTGTACAACTTGTGTTTTCTTTCTGTTGAAATTTGTAATGACTTGAGTCGCAAACTCTGTCTAGCATGTACTCTGGCCCTCTTTGGGCCTTTCTTCTTCTCAATTCATTCACATGCAGTTCTATGAAAAATACATGACACATTGTCAAAGAAAGGAGAACAGAGCATTGGTGCTTATGAAAAAGAGGAACACCGCGACACTGAAATCCACTAACGCCAACGAAGGGCAATGCTCCACCGCTGTGCCTCCTCTTGGCCTCGAACCCATTGCCGGAAGGCAAGCACACGCGCTGGTGGAAGACGACCGCTGAGCCTCCTCTTGCACTCCTCAGAGGAGACGGCGCAGGGGTTCTCATCAATATAAATGTCGTAGACGTCACATTGCAAAATAATAAAACACATACATGAACTGTGTAATATACCGGAATATCAAAACGTCTCAGGTTTCCTTTTTATCTGCTCACCAAAAAATGTCTACATGAGAAAGAAACCGCATTACCAAACCACTGATATAACTTGGATGTAAACAAATGTGGGGCTTAAAAAGAAACTACAAGATGTAGGATTCATGTAAAACCCCCCAAAAAGGAAAAAACTAAGGCCTAAAGCGAGATTTCATAAGTAAACAAGGTTCATTCCTATCTATCAGCTTTCTGAATTCACACCTATCAAGTGACTCCTCTCAATAAACAAACGTAACAAGGCTCACTGAATTATTTTATGTTGTGCTAATCAACCAGGCAACTGGAAGAACAGGAGACATCAAGTAGAACACCTATAAAGGGAACCGTACACGTACATAAAAAGGTAGTGGTAACCTAAAGGAAAGAAATCACCTATGCAAAGACCAAAAAACGATACAACCTAAATCTCCAATTACAGATACAGCAGACTGGCAATGCAACACTAATACAGTTCTATCTAGAACTAATTTTGTCTTTCACATATCAAATAATTCTACGCTTGAAATGTGTCCATGTGTCATTCACTTCTGTATCCCGTGCATAAACTATGAATCCAAGCAACACCAAATAATATGTGCATAGCGTGATAGCATCAAAATTAAGTAGAGGAAATTAGGGGGTAAATCTGGTGCTCAAAGCTTTACAAACATACTATCAGTTGTGTTCGATTTCTATTTGGGTATTTATTGGGCCTGTGTCGGCAGAGGTGAAACACGCAAGTCTAAAACTGATTAAGTGTAACTTGGACATCATTAAAAAAATAACTGCCTTTATGAGTGGATGCCAGATTCGTTAAGTTTTCACTCAACAGCTGATGAAGCAAGCCTGCTTCTCAGATTTATGAGTTTCAAGCGATGAGGATTGTTATGTGTAGAAAATTATACAGATTGAATGCATCAACCAAGAGGAAACTGGAAATCTCAGTATAGTATACCTCATTTGCAGTTTTGCACCACCATACAGTGGACTGTGGACCATATAGAGCTCCAACAGCACCAGAAAGAGCAGTGAAGACATCGACACCACTACATAAATATTTCCAATTAGGCATCAATTCACTCCTACTACTTGAGCAGAGAAAGAAGGACATGATTTACCTCGAAGCAAGGTGCCTAACAGCAGCCGTTGAGCAGTTCATTTCATGTTCAGCATGAAGAATAAAAAAGGACATCTAGAATCCTGGCAAGTCGGTGATTTAGCCTGTAAGTCTTTGTCACCCGTGCAAAACATTAAAAATAGGAAAATATGTATCAATATTGGAAACAGAACTTTAACCTTTTAGCAAATATATGTGAGCAGAACTGATAGAGCTTCCAACTAACATGACTTACAAAGAGTCCAGCATATACAAGCAATTCTCTGAATAAGAAAGATTATTTGAATGAAGGACAACATGTCTTCCTGCTAATCTCAGGTAGGCTGCAGCTGCTATTACTGGTGCCTACAAAAATAGTCAGATCGCAAGTTAGGCAACATGCATAACAAAATCAGAATGAACCATCATTATAATTTTTATCATGAGGTTGCATGAAAATCTCCTGGTATTTTTGGCACGGTGAACAAAATGTATCAGTTGAAGGAGTAGTACCCTACGGAACTACACTAATTAAAGATAATCAGATAACTGTCATACCTTCCCAAGAAATGGTACAATTTGCTTATCCCTAACCTGCTTCAACTTACATAGATCTTGACCCTGCATGGGCAGAATTTATCCGCGGTCAACTTTAAATTGTTAAATAACATGTAACAAATGTAAGTTACATGGTTTTACTATACATATATTGTGCATGAACTATGTGACGAAATGTGTGCCCCAATTCTTCCATTTAGGAATTATTACTCACTCTAAGAGCAAGGTTTGCATCTAGATGAAGACTGAAAGTGAGCTCATTTTGCACTCGCGAGGACACCCATGGGGTGGCATCATGAGGCATTGATTGTATCCTGACAAAATTAAAAATCAACAGTATATCTCACATTATAATTGAAGTGAAGCCTGAAACCTGTCTGAAATTCTGAATACATTGCAATATCGAGGATACCAAGAGACCTCGAGGAACAGCACTACAACAGAGTGCTGCGAAATTGCAAAGTCCCATACACAGTGAATGCAGTAAGTTGTTAACCAACAAGTATAAAACATCAAAGATGTGCTACAATCCTAGAACCCTATAACCAACAGAAGTTGTGCCAGAAACGTGAGGCGCCAACCCGAACCAAGATCAGTACCTGTATAACACATTAGACAACGCATAAACAATGCAATATCAATCAGCCGAAGACGAATCCCTAAAATCCAAGAAACAAACACCCTGCAAGCAGCAAAAATGAACCCAAAACGACTGGGGAAATCAAATGCAGCACAGCAGGGACTCACCTCAATCGAATCCACACCAGGTAGCCTCGTACAGCCGCTGCAACCAGGGGCACGAACGGCCAGGGAGGCGAGGCAGAGCGGCCAGAGGAGATGTGGAGCCTGCAAGGAAAAGCGAAAAGGGTTCGATGAGGTGTTCTACGGGATGGGGTAGAGGAGAGAAACGGAGTGGTGGTTAGATGATTAGGACTGGCCGGTGCTTTGTTCCCCTTCAGCCTAGCTAGCTCCGCCGTATGCATACGGTGGCCACCCGAGTCAGGGAGCGGGGGCGGCGCGTTGTACCGTGGTCGAGGTAGGCGACCAAACCCTAGAGGTGGTGGTTGTCCCATCCAGCGCCGCAGCGGTGCGTCCTTGTCGGCGGCGCTGCGCAAGGCAAGGGCCGTTGCGGCCACCTGCGGCTCCTGCGCCGCCAGCTCGTCCGGGCACCGGCGCGTCGAAGGCCATTACCTTGCTGCCAGGGAAGAACTGGACGGTGTGACCACCGGCGGCTATGGCAGGGGACGGTGTGATGCCGAGGGAAAGGGAAGGAGGAGTTTGAGGGGAACGAGAGGCGACGGGTCAAACACGGAAACCGACCTACAGTTCGTACATTGAAACCGACCTGACAACCGTACCACGTGTTATCTCGTTATTGGATTGGCAAACAAGTCACCGAATCAATGTGTCACTGAATTGTGGGCCCGCAACGTGGATGCACCACAGGGCAGAAATCCTAGGGAGCTTAGATGTTGTAGATTGGATTGGCAAACAAGTCACCGAATCAATGTGTCACTGAATTGTGGGCCCGCAACGTGGATGCACCACGGGGCAGGAATATTAGGGAGCTTAGATGTTGTAGTGATTAAGCCGCAAGTTTTCCTTCGTTAACCGTTTTAAAATATTAAGACGGTGGTCGTAATAAGTAGTCCTATCCGTGGACAAGTTGTTATTCATGTCGACTCGAGAGAGACGGCATGATCGGCCAGAGATAACTGTGTCGTCTATAGAGTGAATATAATACCGTAAAATCGACAAGAAGAAAAAACTATAAACCAGGGCCACGACGATTATTTAACGTTGTTTACCCGTGTTGGTGTCGTCCTGGCTCTCCTGATTGAATGAGAAAGAAGTGACGTGTCTTAAATGCAAAACAGGCCGGCTGACTAGGTCCTTCCGACCCGTCACAACGATTGATTTAGTTGCCGGCTTCACAAACGGACAAGCACCCACGTAACACATAGGTGGGGGTTTTCTTGGGTACAAACTACTTTAGATTTTAACACCAGCATAATATATGTTTGTGTAGTAGCATCTATATGTATTATAACAAGATCAAACTGATGCTCTGCCAGGACAACTTCTTCACTTTTTTTTTGAACAAGGAGCACCTGAAGGGGCAGGAAGCTTCACATTAATTCCAAGCAGGTGGATGTACAAAAGATTACAAAGGACCCCATGAGATAAGAAATTACACATAAATCCCTAGTACATGCAGAAAAGACCTCATTGAAAGATGAGAAAACGCAATAAGGTCCTTCTCTTTCTCCACCGCCGAGCTAGAAATCTACATCGCCGCCGTCAAACCCGGAAGCGGGGACGAAACCACTTGCTCCCGGGCAGCCGTAGTACGCAGCAGCAGACCTCAAGAGGGGCCTCACGAAGGAGGTTAGACATACGCCGGAGCCCTTCACCGGCTTCTGGATAGGCCTTGACTTGGCCTTGGATGTCGGACGGCTGTGACCCGCCGCCGAGGTGTTGCTCCAGAAAGTAGCTTCCCAACTCCACTGCTGCTTGGCACTAGAGCTCGCCCAATCGTTGCCTCCATCCTTTGCAACCATAGCACCCGACGGAGGAAGAAGAAGACTGGAGGAGCAGGAATACCTTGCAGCAGCAGATTCTTCACCAACGCCGGCAAAGTAGAACGGCCCGCCATCAAACTCACCACTCCTGCCACGGGTGGGAGGAGACAGGCGAAGAAGAACAGCTTGTCGAAGAACCTAAAGAACAGGCGAAGATGCAGCACAGACGACGTCAAGCTCCCTCCTCCCCTCGCCACCAAGGCCGGCCAGAGGAAAATGCCTTTTGCCGTCAAACACATCATGCTCGCCACCAGTCGATGCAGTCGCCCACACACTCATTCGCCCCCTTCCCTCGCCACCAAGGCCGGCCGGAGTAAGCTGCCGAGCAGATCGAGCACACAACACCAAATGGTGCCCGCTAGCCACGAATTTATTGAGCGGAGCGTCGGCCTTCTCCTCAACTCCTAGCTCCGACCGAAGGAGCAACAGAGTCAAGAAGCAGAACCCTAAGCCCAAGATCTGGCCGCCATGACCCATAGCTCCACTCCTATCTACGGGCAAAAAGCCCCTACACGGCAAACAGCCAGTGACTCTACCTCTACTATGCACAAAGGAGAAACCAGCACCTCCCCTTAGCCATCCCCTACCGGCGACGCCGGCGGGAGAGGCCTCGGTTCGGCCTGGGCACCGCTCGGCCACTCTCAGCCTCTCAGCTACAGTGATTTAGGAGAGAGAGGGAAAGGATCCGTTCCGCTTTTTCCACTTCTTCTTTAGAGGTTCTGTAAGAACACACCGTATGTTGCATGTTGCCCTGACACGGCTTACGGTTATGGCTTCCTTGACTGACGCCTATGGCATAGCTCACCATACTACCGTGATCTTGCGCAATACGCCTTACACAGAATGGACATTTGACCTGCGTGGACCGCGTAGGTACCTAATGCGTCCAGTCTGCAGTTTGTGCTAGCATTTTGCTTCCATTGATTCATCGTCACTTCCAACTTCATCAGAATCTTTTTCTTGAAGAATATAACGATTAGCATACAATAATAAATACAATCTACTCCCTCCGTTCGAAAAAGGATGTCACAAAAATGAACTATAGATAGACCATTTTTGTGACATCCTTTTCCGAACGGAGGGAGTATGAAATTAAACTAAGAGCAAGGTACATATACCATTAGCATCTCACGTATGGTTGGTCACATTACAGCCTGCTTATCTTCTCTTTACCTTTTTCTATCTTCCAAGTTAGCATAAGTATGTTATTTAAATCCTTATAGAACTCCAAAACTAAGTAGTATGTACGTGATCTATCGTATATTTGGATGCATCTAAAAAACTAGAGAATGATAAGGCAAATAGTTCTAATTATGGAGAAAATTACATTAGGTAAGCATGCAAACTTATGCGTGAACTATTACGTACATCGTCTTCCTCGTCGTTGTCAGGCTCCTCGAACGCCGGCATCTCCATGGGAGCCGTGGCGTAGTCGTGGGGGCCCTCGCTGACCGGCTGCTACGGGTGGTCATTCTCCTCCAAATATGCCACGGGCACGATCACATCCTCCGCCACCTGCTCTTGAGGGGATTGACCACCACGGTGACGACGGCCGGAGTAGCACTCGCACGGCCATTAGTAGCCGCACCTACAACCACATCATCCTTCGTCTGCAACGGATCTGCCATGGCCTCGTCTGTTTCTCTTGTTCGCTTTATCGCTGGTGGTGGGTGTGTGACTGTGTGTGTGTGGCTGAGAGCGGTATCGGAGGAGGGTGTGTGACTCCGTGAGCGACCGTGAGCGGTTCTTCTTAGATGCGGCCGTGGGTAGGCGATGCATCCGACGGTTTTATTTTAGTTGTTGGTGGGTGTGTCCTGTGTCGTCTGTACGCGACGTGTGTGAAATCAGGGTGTTCTCATTGTTCCTTCCCAAGGCATGCACGGCGATGGTCTGCGTATTATCCCATCAGTCAGACGAGTTGGACCATTAGGCACGTGAGTGAGACAGTGCTTTAAAGACAGAAATAAAAGATGTAGTTGACCAGCGATGCGTCATCACTCATCACAAGACTGTTGATAGATGTTCGCACGTTTGTCGGCTTACACGTGGCTTGTATGTCCCGATAGAACAGTGTTAGCGTGACGTGCAAACATATCGTTTCTTCCACCCGTTGTTGCTCTGGGAAATTGGTTCTTCTAACCGCATTTTTTGCGAGGCAGAGTCGATGTGAACGTGCTAACCCTAAACAGTTTTGACTAGTGGCACATAATCGAATACCATGTGGAACATACGTGTGTTAGTTTTCTATTGATGATTTATTATAATGTTATTTCTATTATGTATTTTCGTTCCTATTTTACCGCCGTGGTGGCAAGTCTTGGAATGTGGAACATCCGTTTGTTACATTACATAGACTGTTAGTGATGTGTATAGTTAGGTTTCTTCCATTTTATATGAGAAATCTCTATCCCCGAGCGTCTGAGTCAGCACATATTACACATGTACATTATAACTTTTAACCGCTAATTATTAACATTGTGTATAGGGTGTTGTCAACATAGGGCTCGGGGATCGTGTGCCAAGGCGCATCTCTAAATATAGTTTTATATAATCTTTTAATTCATCTTAGAAACTTGACAAGTTTGTTGGTTTGGTTGAGTGTTCCTGCATTATCAAAGGGGTCTCTTTGTTCTGGCAAGATCTGCTTAATGTTTTTTCCACTCTGTATCTGTTCTGTATTTTTGTCCGATAATATTTGTTTCCGATGTTTAAGTATTCATTTCCGCTTCCACAAAAAAAAATGAAAATAAATGTGGCACCACTTAGTTCCATTCATATCTGATCAGTTTTCATCCCGACAGATGGGTGGCTCTGGCGTGCGAGCAGGCCGAGGCTACGTACTCGTGGCTGCTCCATGCTGGGGCATCACTAGGTGGTGCCCCTAGGCGTGCGACTCAACTCGTGGACGTTAGTCTCCTCCTCCGCTGGAGGTGATGGTGGCCGGTTATGGTGGATCTTGGGATCCTACATAGTGTCCTAACGATGTACTCAGTGCGAAAGGTAGAGGAACACGATGACAGTAGTCTTTGGTTCCGTGCGTTGCGATGGCTAACCGGGTTCGCTCTGGTCGCTCAACCACTATCTCGCGGGCAGCGGTGATGATCCGGATGTCAGCGTCTTCGTCGCGGCGATGGGGAACCTAGGCGTGGCGGCGCGAGGGATGCTGGACCCGCTGCCCAGTGCCCACGGCTTTTTTGGCGGACATCGTGATCTCTTCGTGTCGGTCGTTGGCCGAGCTTCGAGGGTGCCCACCGGACTTCGGCTTGACATGGTGCCCCGATGTGGGGGCGGCGGCACTATACGACGACCTTCTGTTATCTCGTCGAGCTAAGAGGTGGCTCTACGAGAGGCGTATCTAGGTCGTGACGCCTAGTTTCGTTTGTGGCCTCAGACCGTCAGACGTGTGGGGTTGACGGTCTGTGTGCGGATTGGCGGTGGCGGTTTGGGACGGGTGCATTGTGTGACTCATTGCTGGGAGAAAGCCTTGTCATGACAGCCGTCCGAGACCGACGACGACGATACCCTTTGACGTCACGTCCTTTTTGAAGGCGTCGTCGTGGTGGTGCTCTCTCTACTTTTCCAAGAAATTCTGGGGCAACCCTAGATCCCGCGCGGGATCGGGCGAGGGCTGCATTTCTCGTGTCACTTGCCTCTTATGGCCTTGCTATTGTTCCACCGGCCAGAGGGATCAGCGGAGAGAGTTGGTGGTTGGTGGCGAGCTGGTGGCAACCTCGGGATGTGGCGGATAGGCTGGTTCGGCGATCTCCGGGTTTAAACGTTGCACCCGCCTCAGTCAAAGGCGGCGATCCCTCCTTGGAGGCATCGCTATGAACCTCTTCACCTCGTATGTCAGCGTTTTGTCTGTTCTTCTGGTCTGCGTTGTCCGTTCTTCGTCATCTTTTGGGTGGTGCGCGGCCATGGGGCCGGTGTGGATGTTAGAGCGGCGTCTTCGATCTTTCGCTATGCTGGGCTAAGGTGTTAAAGTGTCGTCTTTGGTCGTTAGGGCTACTTTGTCGGCGACTCGTGTTGGGGTGCGGCGTCGGGACGGTGTTTATGTCAGAGCATCAGATCTGGATGTTCGCTCGATGTGTTTAGGTTTCAATTTTGGTTGATAGGACAACTTGATCGTCGACTCGGGTTGGGGTGCGGCCTCGGGACCGGCTTGGTGCGCTGTGTTGTATGGTTTTTGGCCTTGTTTTTGGTGCGACTAGGTTTGAAAAAATAAAACCTGCTTCAAAACCAGCTCGACCGCGGCACCACACCGAACCCGAAGGTGTAGACCGAAGAACCCAGCCACGAGAAACTGTCCCGTGTTCCCGACCTGTATCAAACCTAGCCAACGGGCCGGCACGGCATGACCCAGGCACGTTAAGAGCTACGTGGGCCTGGCACGGCACGGCCCGTGCCGGCCCGTCTAGTAGGCGGGCCGTGCCGTGCCAGCACACGGGCTTGGCCTTAAGGTCCCAGCACGGCACAACAAACAAACGGGCCGGCACGAGCCCGCCAAGCACTAATGGGCTTGCTTTGGCACGTGGCCTATTTTAGCTATTTTGGCTAAATCTGTTTAATATGCAATCGATCTGTGTTCCTGACAAGAGCATACAGGTGGCGTAGTGGTTAGTTCAGGCAAAGCTAGCGAGCTGGAGCGTTGCGTCGCGTGTTCAAGCTCTGGCTTTCGCAAATTTTTACTCGTTTCGCTGACTAACGAGGACGTATTAGGCTAGTTCTAGCGGGCCTGTGATGCTGACCGTTAAACGGGCCGTGCCGTGCCGGCACGCGGGCTCAGCCTCCAGGCCCAAGCATGGCTCTAGGCAGGCCGCGGGCCGGGCACGGCCCGTTTAGCAGCGTGCCGTGCCAGGCCCCTGACGGGCCGGGCATGCGTGCTGGCCGCGAGCACGGGCCCAGATGGCCAGCTTTTGCCTGTATGTTTCACGTTGACGCATCGGCCCGAGTCGGCTGGCCAATCCCTCGCCCTCTCTGCCCGTCTCTCCCACCCCGCCGCGGAATCCCACTTTTACCCTTCCTCCGCTCCGCTCCCCTCTCCTCTCCCATGGCCTCCTCCTCCTCCTCACCGTCCTCGCCTCCCGCCTCCCCTTCCGACACAAACCCTAACCCCCACGCCGACGCAGATCCTCGATCTGATCCTCTCATGTCCGCCGCCAGCGACGGCGACGGGGATTCCCCCGCCTCGCCGGACCAGCAGCAGGAGGAGCCCGACGAGGCGGCGTCGGGGAAGGAGGACGAGCGAGAGCCCCCCGCGCCGCCCGAGGAGGAAACCCCGACCCCTAGGAAGACGCGCCTGCCGCGCGCCTGCAACAGCAAGCCGAGGCCTCCGCCTCCGCCCCCGCCGCCGCTCCAGCGGCCGCGCCGCCGAGCCGCCGCGGGCGCCGCCGCGGACGAGACGCCGCAATGCCGCGTCGTGACGCCGCTCGTGTCGGAGCCCGAGGCGCCCGCGGAGCTGCCGCGCTGGCGGCTCCGCTGTATGTGGGAGCTCGGCTCCGTCCTCAACTTCCTCCACGTGCGTGCGCCGTTTATCCCACATAGCCGCTCACTCTAGCTGCCCCCCACTGGCCGGCAGCTCGGAGTTCTGGGTTTTGTTTCTTCGGTTGGACTTTCAGAGCTAGGGTTAGGGTTTGACGCGGCTGTAGCTCTGTTTCTTGTGCATGCAGGTGTTCCGCCCCTTGCTGAATATCACGGAGGAGCTCACGGCCGAGGATCTTGAGGCCGCACTTATCACGCCTAACGCTACTCTATACGATGTTCACATGCCACTGCTAAAGGTCAGCTCCTTAGTTATTTTGTTTCCCGAGCTGTCTCTCTTTTTTATCTTAGCTGGAATGGGTTCTGTACTTATCACTGCCTGTGGGAGTGCAGGAGGGATCATCTTTTGTTCAGGATCAACACAAAAGATGCTCTTCTGATTGCAAGAATCACATTTTGTTCATTTCCTTGTATTTAAATTTTGATTCCATTTCCTGCTGGTTCTAGAAGCTTAGTGCTAATGTTTAGTCTATCTCCCATTAACTGTGTGAGCAAATGCTGCAATATCAACATGGCTGATGCTAGCTAATTCATGAACGAAATACGCTTCGTTGATTGATTCATTAGACTATATATGTATTTGGTCATGTGCTCTGTTAACTGTTTTTCTTACCTGTCTACACAATACATGTTATTCGTCCAGCATCTCTAGGATTGAGTTAGCATATTGAGTACCTGTTTTGCTGGTCTGCCTTTAGTTCATACTTTGGCTCAAGCAGTCACACACAAACTATGCAAACATCCGTCTCATGATTGTTGATCACATTTGCAGTCAATTCCCCCAATAACCCGCATGGCTATGGGGCGCGGAACCTGGGTGACCGTCCTATGTAGAAAGCTAAGGGACTGGTGGCATTGGGTATATTACTGACATCCCATGTTGCAAGCAATTAAATTGCGATATTGGCATTCCATTCAATTGTTGAACTGATAAGATCCAACCTGCAGGTTGCAGAAGGTGATCTACCAATATTTGCATCGCATGGGTTAGTCCTCTACATAAGAAGTGCTTGATCAAATGTCACGATTCAGTAGTATCTTGATAATTTTTCTAACTGTTCCATTTTGCACAGAGCTGAAATTGAAATGTACAATGAGCTAGAACCGGCGATTCGTTTAGTGATCTTGAAAGCAATATGCGACATACGTGTCGAGGTTTGTGCTCATTTTTATTATCATCTTACGGAGACAATGAAGTTTGGTAAAATACGTCGTTCTAACCTTTTCTAATGTGCTTCACAGTAGATAATTGTAATCACTGCTGATACAGTTTGATGTTCTACGTCGCAACTCTCACGCGTCTGTTTATTGGCCCATATTATTTGTGTAGATCAATTCTAACCCTGACTGACAATTTGAATTGAGTTCAATTATTGTTGATTCAGTTCTTTAGAAAGTTTTTTTTTTGCTAAGATGAGTAAAGTACCAGGATGACCAATTTTCATCGGCCTTTTGCATGTAACTAAATTTTTAGTAAAAAACTGACAATATGGCTAGTGGGTAAGGTATTCACAAACCTATGGAAATTCTTCGTGTGTGTTTCGACAGCAGTTACTGTTTATTCTAGTATATTGATATTTTAGCTTGACAAGGTTAACTGACACTATTGCCCAAAAGAGAATAAGTTGAAGATTAGTTGATGCCTGACACTGTTGAAGAGTCATGACGAGGGAGAAATACTGATAGTAATGCGAAAGATCTTGAATTTCTGAACAAGATCTCCCTTTTTATCTATTTAATGCATTATCTTTGCTCCTGTCCTTAACCTTGTGTTGTTTCATCTACATACAATTACAATACATTCATCTACATAGAGTTACACACATATTCGAAAATTGACAATAAACTAAAAAAAAAGTAGAATTGAACTGGATTAGCTTGCATGTCATTTTTGCAATTTAATAGGCTCATTTGGGGGAGTATAATTTTTTAGGGGAAAGGAGCCCTGCACAAGCTCTTGTACTTCAGAATAGAAATTTTAGCGAAGACGGTTTAAATTAGCTGCTGATTTTTTAGAAACATTATATGTCTGATAGCATACAGTAAATTTGTCCCTTCCTGTACAAATTTAACATATAGGAGAAGGGATGCATAGGGTGTGTTTTGTTGTTAGTTCCTTTCTGTTTATCTTTGTAGAGGACAATTGTAGCCAACAGCTACAGTTCTGTGCTACTTTCGAATACGTTTGGAAGTAGGTTACCATTTAGGTGTGAAGTCAGTTGCATTGCACGTGCTTTAAGTTGGATGTGATACTGACTATCAAGCATACATTTTGCAGCAAGAGGACATACGGAACCACATTGACAGTTCCATAAAGCGGGGTTATGACCTTTCTACCTTCCGTAAAGAACGAATTGGGGGAGATTCCCTTGGAATCTCATATTGGTGGGTCAAACTCTTCCGCCATTTTTTTGGGTGAAAAGCACCCTGAAAAGTTTTATGGTTCAGATTTGGTCCATTTTAATAAAGTCATGCAAAACAGGTACGAAGATGATCCAGTTCTTGGACATAGATTGTATCGAGAAATTAGACGAGTGGAACAGGTGAAGAAGGAACTGGGGAAGAAAACAAAGGGGAAAAGAGTTTCAACTCCTCCCGTTGTGTCATATCAGTGGGAAACTGTCGCATCCAATTTTGATGAGTTTGACAATGTTGCAGTAAGTTTTGAGTTCCTGATTTATGCTCCATATTGTGAGTTATTCCCTCCGTCCAGATATGTTAGGCCATATTTTTTTTTTGGGTAAGACAAGCCTTTGACCAACAATTACTTCATAAGTATGTAATTTATGTGATACAAAATTGATGTTATTGGTTCTTATTAAATAAACTTATGATTGTGATTCTGTATCACATAAACCTCATATTATTGGAGTAAGCTATGTCTGGATGGAGGGAGTTCAAGTAATCGTAATCATTTATGCTGACAATGAATGGAGATGGTCATATTTTAACCAAACAAAATACGCCTTACATATCCCAATCGTAATTACTTATGTTGACAATTTATGAGCATGTCTTTAGTTACTCTACAGAACTTTGACATCACTGCCACTTTGCAGTAGATATGATTCTAACACTTGTTTTTTAATTTCTTCATGTTTCAGCACTACTTTCAGTTTGCATGTAGGATGTAGCAAAGGCATCGTACTTCTAGGATGCAGTTTTATGTCTAATTTAGAGTATTATTATTCTGGTAGAACTTCTTTTTGTGTAGAACAGAAGATGTCATGCCATAGCTGATAGCAGCAACATGCTTGCTTATACATGACATTACTATCTCATAAAACTGGTTCCCAATATGTCTGAACTCGCATGAAGTTGATATAACCATCTCCAATGTTGGGGCACCATTTAGCGCTCAGTTATCAGCATGCCTGTTTTCAACTTTTCACAACCCTGTTTCTGGTGGACAATAATGCATCCCAATTTAAATAACATGCCAATATTTACCTAGTTGTGAATATAGTTAACAAATTTGCATGGAGCAGAACAAAGTAAATTGCAAGAAAATTATTGACATGAAATGTTAATCAGACGCTACTTCTGACTTAATTGTCGTTATTAATCTTATGCCCTCAATGATTAATTATAGTTACTTTTCTGTCATGTTTAGGAAAAGCTATTTTCCAGTCGAAACAGGACAGAGGTTTCCCTTGGCAAGAAGTTGAAGATTGAATATCTCCCAGAGATTGAAAAAATTCATAAAGTACATAGCTTGTCTAAGTCAGCTTAATATGTTTGTTTTGCCGCCGGATTGCTGTTTTTGAGCTTGTTATTGACAACCATTTCTTCGTCGTGCAGAAGAAGGAGAAGTCGCTCAAAAAGCAACAGAGAGAAGCTCTCCTCCTTGATAGTTACTTGACATCAGATGTTACCACTGGTCGTTCTCTTCGTGATAGAAAGCCTGTAACATATACCTTTGGTAAGGCCCCATTGAAGTAAGCTTCATTTTCTGTTCTTAAGTACCATCGCAAACATCAAGTTGAAATCCGACTTGCCCGCATCACACTGGATGATATTGGTATTATCCAATTTAAACATGCTACTTATGTAAATTATACTTATCATTTGAACACAATGACACTTCTTGCAGTAAGTGCTCAGTCGTTGTACTCTTTCAGTTATTTTCCCTCACATTGGATGCCTGATTAAACCCGCATCACTGACTCACTGTTCTGTCACTTACATACATGACCCTTTATGTATTTGTTCGCAACTTAATACGAGTCTTTATTTCCTATCAGCGGCAATTAATGACAAAATGACACATAGCTCCTGAGAATCTAACCTTTAAATTATCTCTGTTGACTAGCTCGGATTAACCCAACCAGAGTTTCGTTGATTGGCTATAGAATAATTTTATTTGGTAAGCTTCAAAAAGCAAAATTGATTGCTTACTAAGTAAGGTTACTGACTGGAAAGTGAGACGCAGTTGATCTTATATGCCCTTGTGCACTGGTTTCCTCGTGTTCTTAGGACAACTAAATATGTTTTGTTATAATTTTATTGGTTCGTTGGTTTCACTGCCTGTTCTAATTACATGTTTTGACTTTTCTTATGATGCAGATGACTATGACCGCTCAATAAATGAGGCCATTAAAATAACAAAGTATGTGGATCACCTTTTATTGCTTGATAAAGTTCTTTGACAAGAAGAATTTTGTGTACTTATCTGCTACACGTTGTTTGACAGGAAAGGAGAAAACTCTGCCGAGCCTGTTACTACTCTCAATAGAAGGATGTTTACACCAAGACCCGAGTCATCAAGCAATGGCAAGTTAAATGGTTCCTCACCTCTAGCCAATGAATTATATGATGGAAATTCTTCAAAGTCAGATGACTACCGAGATAGTGATGGCGAAGAAGAAAATGGAACACTTGATCGCAGGTACATGTCTCCCTGAACATTTGGTATGTAGCAGTTAAAACCCCAGTTAGTCTTGTTGTGCTTAATAACATTCATGCTTTCTTTTCTAGTAACCGGCGGAGGAGAAGATCCCAGCGGTACACACGAGATTTTGTTGAGGCTGTCTCGGATATTTATCCGAACTTCGATAGTGATGATGATATCATGGGGGAAGCGGTCTACGATGAGGAATATTTGAGAACACGCAAACATCAGAAAACATCAAGTGCTTCTGAAGAGGATGAAGAGTTCCGGTTGGAAGAGGATGTTGAAGATGAGGATGAAGAGGAAGAGGAATTTTCTGCGGGCAGCAGTGAAGATATAGAGGAGCCCGAACCGCATAAAAAATTGCGAAGTCAGAATGGCCGAGGGGCTAAGCTGAGATCTGTTGGTGAAATCCAGACAGGTCTCAGACGCAGCAAGCGTTCGTCTCGTCCACGTATTAACTATCAGCAGTATGATTTTTCAGATACGGATGCAGAGGCAGGAAAGGCAGGTAAATCAGATGCATCGGATCCCGATGCTAACTCTGATGGAGAAAATAATATGGAACTCTCGACATCGAGTCAAGAGCAACAGGAAGAAGAGGATGATGGCACAGAGGAACTAAAAGGTAGTAATGGTAATAATAAAATGGATGAAGACCATGAAGTGAACGCAAACAAAGAAGAGCAAGAGGAGGAGCAGCCGCAGCTGCAGCTACCGTCTGTCAAGCTACAGTCTGTCGAGAAGACGGATGTTCCCAGCAGAGAGAGTGAAAGTGTTGGAAGAACATTCTTAGATCTAAACGAGCTTGCTCCTGGAGGTGGCTTTGATGACGGGCCAAGCCTGGCAATGAAAGATGGAGACATGGATAACAGTTAGGAAATATGCTGTAATAGAATCAGCAGAGTTAGGAATTGCTGTTTCGAGCAAGGTGTAAATGCCCAGTCATGGACCATGGACCATGACAATCAATGGGCCTCTGATGAGATGTCGCTGCCATGTTTGGATGGTTCAGTTTGATCTTTAGTACATTGGTTTACCGTGACAAAAAGTGCCGAGGTTCCACCTGAGTGGTTTCAGTGACGAGCTTCCTCAGACATCATCTGTGCTCTCGGGAGGCCATGCTGACAATGTTTTGCATTCCATTGTGTACACTACATGAAGAGCACATGTCGATCAATTGCTGCTGTATTATGGTCAGATTGATCGATGCTATCTTGCGGCCGCATATGTAGGATATAAATCTTATTGCCTCCATTTATTTAGCCTTAGTCATGATGATGTTGCTGTACGGACCACAGCAGTATATTCGTAGGGAGCAAAACTCGTACAAGTGAGCTGTCTGGTTCTCGGCATTTGATGAATTCTTTTCCACGTGTAGCATGTAGCTTGAGCCTAAGCATGAGCTGTAGTTTTGTATTTATATGTGATAACATAATTAGCCTGGCAAAATCTGTGTAGCTGACACAGCCCTCTGACTTGCATTCCCGGCCAAAGGTGTTGTAGTATCGTGTGGAATTTGCTTTCTGTTTTTCCTAATTGATAAGGGGTGACAATGAAGTACATCATTAACTGCATTTATGTGCACAAGAAAATGTTCTTACTTTTTATGCGAGTTCTTTTCTAAAACATTGAAATTGGAACTTCATCCATTAATACAAGTTTGCTTGTGTCTGAGTTAACTTGGTTATATTGTACTCTCTCCGTTCCAAATTACTTGACTTCCATATATCCACATATGGATATATGTACACGCTAAAAGATGTCTACATACATCCGTATATAGACAAATAAAAGTCATCTATTTTGGAACGGAGGGACTAGTTCCTGTACGCATGGGCAACTCATTCCCCGCTGCTGGTTTAATGCACCGCCAATCTGCTGCTATTTCCCCGCACCTCCTCTTCCCAGCCTTTCCCGCTGTTGTTTTTGCTGCTCCTGTAGAGACGTGCACATTGTTCTTTGCAAAACGACGCCGTTGATGCAAGCCAGAATCGTGGCCAGCGCTCCTGCAAGAGAGCCGAGATGCCGGTGCTGCAATGCTGCCAATGGTGGCCGAAGGTGCTCCAAGTAGGCGGCGGTGATGAATGCAATGTGATGTGCTGCGCAAGTTGATGGCACTGCTGCGAGCGATGAGCAGTCATGCTAGGAGTCGACGGGTTTTTCGCCGGAGTTCTGAATGACAACGACAGGGGCTGGTGGTGCAACCACACAACTAGTGTCCCCTGTGTGTGGTGGGGGGGGGGGGGGGGGGGGGGGGGGGGTGTGATGAAAAGAATATAACATAAATTAACTTACAAAGTGGAAACTGGTTTGATGTGAAGGCACCTTTTTTTTTCGAAATCACAACCCCACACGAATTTTGTGCAGATCCGACGGTTGAAATCAACTACTCCCTCTGTTAACAGTTATATGATGTCTTACATACATGTGTTTCAGAAAAGAATATAACATAAATTAACTTACAAAGTGGGGGGGGGGGGGGGGGGGGGTGATGAAAAGAATATAACATAAATTAACTTACAAAGTGGAAACTGGTTTGATGTGAAGGCACCTTTTTTTTTCGAAATCACAACCCCACACGAATTTTGTGCAGACGGTTGAAATCAACTACTCCCTCTGTTAACAGTTATATGATGTCTTACATACATGTGTTTCAGAAAAAAAGCTACATCTTATAATTGTGAACGGAGGGAGTACATTTTAAGAGCATCTCCAACAAGCGCTGGAAAAAAGCCGCGTGCGGGAAAAAAAACTGCTGTTTTAGCGCGCCGTGGGGCATTTCGCGCGGTCCAGCAGACGCGCTAAAGTCCAGCGCGCGGGAAAAACCTTGCCGCGCACGCAAAAAAGCGGCAACACGCGGGCTATATAGCGCGCAGCGCTGGACAGCCACACGCCACACAACCACTTCCTCTCCCTCCCTCGCTTGCCACGACATTTCCTCTCTCTCCCCGCGCTCTGCCGCCGCCATGACTCCGCGCCGCCGAAGCTCCTCCGGCTACCACGGCGTCGGCCCCGTCGGCACCTTCTCCGTGGAAATCCGCTCCGGCGACGAGCGGATTTCGCTCGGAATGCTCGAGACCGTGCACGAGGCCGCCCGCGCCTACGACGCGGCGGCGACGCCTCCAACGCGTAGTAGGCGCAAAACCTAGCCCCTCCCCCGCGCCTCATCACCCAAGAAGATCGCTGCCTACACCGACGATTGGAGACCCGCCTCCCCGTCGCGCAGGCGAACGAGCGCGACATGGCGCAGTGGCGTGCGCGCTTCCCGCAAGACGTCGCCGACGAGGAGGAGTTCTGGGCGACCAGGGCGGCGGAGCGGACGGAGAGGAGGGCCGAGAAGCGGGCGCGCAAGGCCGTGGCCAAGGCGCAGCTCTACGCTACACCACCTAGGACGAGGAAGATCCCAGGTGGGAGGATCTGTGGACCTCCACCAACGGCACCACCTCCGGCGAGGAGGATTAGATTACGTGTAGAACTAGATGAATTTTAAATTTTCAGTATGAACTAGATGAACTTATTTTCAGTTTAATTTTAGTCGTCAATTTGATCTGTTTTTCAGTCGTTTGTCTGTAAAAAAGTGTTTGCGGCGCGCTATTTTAGTGCGACTGGAAAATCATCCTCTCCGCGCGCTAAAGTATCCAGCGTTTAGAAAAGCATCCCCTCCCCACGGGCTAAATCTCTAATTCGGCTCTTTATAAAATTTTAGGGCGCCGGTATTTCGAGCGCTTGTTGGAGATGCTCTAAGAAAAACAAGGGAGCGTGTTTTTGCTTCTCTACGCCTCAGCGCCGGCTAAACTTAATCCTTAGTAGATTTTACATATTTAAATCCAATTATGTATACCATGTTGAGCCGTTGAGGTACTTTGTTCATCTGGTAAAAGCATATATAGTATTTGTTCCCGACTTCATAAAATTATGGAATCCTTCACTAATCTCGATACCGATCGACAAATAAGATTTTTTTTAAGTGGCTGAGGATTAACAAAACTGAAATGACTAATACTCCGGATCAAGCGTCCTGAAAAGACAGCTCAGGTGAGGTGGTTGCGGGGGGCATATGCCAACGTTGGATTGGCAAGCAAAGCACCCGAACTGGGCCAAAAGTTCAAAAAACAATTCCAAATTTAGAGACGGAAGCAACGGATCCAGCCGGTGTGAAGGCACAGCTTCTCTTTAACCTTCGTCATTCACATGATCTGTCTCCACGATCGAGGTAGCAGAGAAGAAAATAGTGAAGAGTAGTAGAAGCTACTACTGTAGGTAAGAATAGAATGGACCCAGCGTTGCACACGGCGGCGATGAGTGGCAGCGTGGCTAGCCTGAAGAAGCTGGTGGCCGAGCGCCCTGACATCCTTGGTTCCAAGACGCCGCGGGAGAACACGGCCCTGCACCTCGCCGCCGAGCTCGGCCACGTTGGCTTCGCTAAGGAGGTCCTCAGCGCGACAAACGACAAGCTGCTCGTCAGCAAGAACGCTGACGGCGACACGCCGCTGCACCTGGCGGCCAGGGCGGGGAAGGTACACGTGGGTGAGCTGCTCATCGACCGCGCCAGGGTATGGAATGAGCAGAAGGGGGAACCTTCCCCGAGCAGGAGCTCCCCTGAGACTGAGAGCGCTCAGGGGCCTCTGTTCATGGCCAACAAGGCCGGCGACACGCCGCTACACGAGGCTGTGAATCACGGCAGGAGCACCCTGGCACTCAAGCTGCTGGCTGCCGAGCCCAGCCGAGGCCACGCGCTCAACCTGAAGAAGCAGTCGCCGCTGCATATCGCCGCCCGGGAGGGCCTTGCTGACGTCGTGGAGAAGATCGTCCGCCAGCCATGGGTCCATGAGAAGTTCGTCCCCTCCGACTCTATCAGCGGAACCGTCCTGCACCAGGCCGTGCTCGGTGGCCACACCGTAAGTAAAGCACCCGTCTCCTATTATTGGCCATATCCTCATCCTCATGTAACTACAGCTGTGGCGAATTGAGCAGGGGTGGTGGAGATCTTACTTCACGCTATGACGACGGAGGAGGAAATCGGGCTGACGGACTCGAGTGATAACAACGCGCTGCACTACGCGGCGCAGAAGAATAACGCCCGCGTGGTGAAGCTGCTGCTGAACCGGAAGGCGGACCTAGGCTACAAGCTCAATCGCCTCCAGCAGTCGCCGCTGCACGTAGCCGCCCAGTACGGCTCGACAGAGGCCATGGTGGAGCTGCTGAAACAGTGCCCCGACGTTGTGGAGATGGTGGACAGCGCCGGCAGAAACGCCTTCCACGTTTCCATCACCAGCGGCAAGGTGGCCGCGCTCCGGTGCCTGCTCAAGCACGTCCGCCCCGACGAGATCGTCAACCGTGTCGACCACAGCGGCAACACGCCGCTGCACCTAGCCGCAAAGATGTCCCGTATCCAGTCGGCGCTTCTCCTGCTCAAGGACCGCCGCGTCAACCCATGCGTCCTCAACGGGACGGCCAGTCCGCGCGCAGCCTCATCGAGAAGCGCGCCCACACAGAGGAGATGGACACCTACGAGATGTACCTGTGGAAGAAGCTCAAGAAGCAGGAGGCCTCCAGGTGCAAGAACGAGCTGCTGCCACCGGTCCCCTCGTACGAGTCGCTGCGCAGCCGGAGGGCCGGCCACGACGAGTACTACGAGCTTAGCGTCGGGACCTACACGCTGGTGGCCACGCTGATCGCCACCGTCAGCTTCGCCGCCACCTTCACCATGCCGGGGGGTTACAGCCAGACTGAGGGCACGGCCATCCACGGTCACACGGCGGCGTTCAAGATCTTCGTCATCTCTAACACTGTCGCCATGTGCAGCTCCATCGTCGTCGTCTTCAGCTGCATCTGGGCGTGGCGGGACCCCGTCAAGTTCAAGCTCGACCAGCTCATGTGGGGTCACAGGCTAACCGTCGTCGCTTGCCTCGCCATGATCGTCTCGCTCATGACCGCCGTCTACATCACCGTTGCGCCAACGGCGAGGTGGCCTGCGTACGTCGTGATCGCCATCGGCGCCAGCACTCCGGCCGTGGTGTTCCTCATCCTGGGGAAGGAGGCATTGTACGTGCCACTATAACTACATTAATAAAGCCAACGCAGGGATGGCAAACCAACGCAACAAAGAACTCCTTGTACAGGTTTTGTTGGGATTTTCATCTGTTGAAAATTGTGGGAATTATCTACCCACCCTCTATTTCTGTCTTTTGATAGTGCCGTTCACAGTGTACAAACTTCCAGCTTTTACAGTATTCCAAGTTCCAACACAACACTCTTCAACACAACAAGTATTACTTTTTGGAGTAAAATTCTGCACCGGCATCTTACACGATCCACTATGTGGTGGAACACTAACTCATAGCATTATCTCTCTATCTATCTCCTAGACACCGTAGAGAATTGTGAACTTTCATGTCTTTCAGTTGTCGTACTCGTAATTGGAAAGTTACGGAAGGAGACCCTCATTTTGTTGTTTGATACATAGCAGCTTGCTGAAAAAGCGATTGATCCAAAAAAGTGAACCAACAAGTTGATGCGGTTCAAAAGAATCTTTGTGTCAAGAGCAAGTCAAGTACACCTGCCCCGCAGCGACAAGAGATGGTTTTAACAGGAGAACATAGTGGATTAAAATAATTTCACATGGTGCATATGCCCAGCAAGGTCTCTGACCAAACCGATGTCTACCATTGAAGCATATGTGAAGCGATTCAATTCTCTGTTAGCTTTATCTTTGAACCGGAGTCACATTAGTGCATGATCTTAATGACTGGGGCGCTCAGAATGTGAACAGGTCGGCCAAAACCTGGCCTTAACACTCATCCCGTGAGACCGTGACCTCAAGGTCAATTTGAGAGGTTATGGTCCGACCCCATTTTTCAATAAAACTCAATGGCGGACCAATGATATTACGTGTCAATCCAAATTCTAGCCGCCCTAGGTGCCGGCACAAGCCGCCGACTCCCTGCGTGCATGTCGCTATCGTCATCATAGGTTATATCGTGTGACACCCTCCAAATTATGTAGGAGACCCAACATATAAGAGTTCGACTCCAACACTACCCGTATCCTATCCGCACCTATTATAACTCCAAGTTCTAACTTAACCCCTTGTACAAATTTTCGACACAATCTCGACAAAAATGATGCAATTTTAGATTGGATCCGTGGGCTGATTGTGGTTGCAGATTTCTCTGGCGTGGAAGAGGAATACTGGCATCAACGCAGCCGTCGCAACCGGTTACTCAAGGGTGATGCTAACACTGCCTACTTCCATGCAGTGGCTAATGACATGAAGAGCATGTGTTCCATTTTGAGCCCAACCACTAATTCTGGGGTGATCACTGAGATATTGAGGACGACATATACATGTTTTCTATTGAGCTTATTGGCTCTGAGAAACCGAAGTTCCTCTCCCTTAACCAGGATATGCGGGTCTCCTCCGGGAGAGCCTTTAATGCTAAAAATCTCGCTGTTTCCATTTCCTTCTTTGCTGAAGAGCTAGACACGGTTCTTAAGGATAATAAATCAGAAACGGGCGTCGGGACTAGACGAGCTCTGGGTTGCCTTTAAAACAATATGTGTGTCTCATTGGTTAAGAACTTGGTCCTCCACATCCATAATGGCCTCGCTCTTGGCACTGTAAATTTTTACAGACTCAACTTCAGAGTTCTATCACGCATCCCCAAAGTTGTCAGGCCTGTCTTGATTAAGCAATTATATCCGACATCTCTCATTAACATCATTTTCAAGATCTTGGCTAAAGCCTATGCCTTCGCCTCCCTCGGTACCGCACCAGATCATCTCATCATTTTAGATAACCTTCATTAAGGGTAGGCCGTTCCACGATGGGGTTTTGACATGTATGAGATTATTCATGAGCCGAAATCTCAAAATCTGGGTGTAGTGGTCCAAAAGTTGGACCTCGAGAAAGCCTATGATCATATTGGTTGGGCTTTTCTCAGGGATGTTTTGATTTGGAAAAAGAAAAAGGAAAAAGGAGAGCCCATGGGCTGATGGGCATCTCGTGGCGGCGGTGGGGTGCTGGTGTGCCGTGCGCCCGTGCCGGCCGAGGGACCCGAGCTAGGAGCTCATCTCTATCCTCTCCCTGGCCCAGCTCGACGCCTACCACGCGGGGCCATCTTGACCGACACTGCGCGCCGGCACATGTTGGATGCCGCCGTGGAGATCTCCGCGAGGCCGTGTGCTGCTTTGGCCAAGCGTTTCCCCGTCTGCATCAACAGTCGGGTCGCAGCTTCCCCTAGTGCATTGGAAGACTCGCCCTCGCACCGCTGCCGGTCCCCTCCGACGGGTCCTGCCAGAAGGCTCCTCTTCTGCCGCCCCTTGTCTCTCCATGCTCATGGTCGGAACCATGCGTGGTGCCCAGCGCAGGCCTCCGCCCACCACGTCACGCAGTCGTCGGCGAGGTCGACGTGTGGTGCTCGTGTACGAGCGCATTGGCCACGCGTGGAGGTAGGCGGCATGCGTGGCCTCAAGCTGTCTGAAGGCTTGTTCCTCGCCGGGCTCTTCTGGTTCGACAGGGTGTATTGAATTGATGCACTAGCTAATTATCTCAAAGTCCGAACTGATGGGAAGGGCTAGGCTTTATATTTAACACTTTCTTCACGTCTAGGCCGGACAAACGGGAATACCTTAGACGTGGAATAGATGGGAGGCCGTAACTATTATTATATTAAATAGCGCGTTAGCCGGGGCTTGAACTTGAGACCACTGGCATATTGAGTTGTTGCACTAGCCAATTATCCTAAAAGTCCGAATGATGGGAAGGGATAGGATTTATATTTAACAGGACGGTGGTGCTCGCCTCATGCTCGTGCGGGTGGTACAACGGCGAGGCAGCGTGGTGCACTGGTTCTGATGAACGCGCACATCGCACCAGGCTGAGTGCAGTATGCATCAGGCGCAAAATGTGCTAGCTTTTGGTACCGGTCTGCTTTTGTTCTTTCCAAACTTTGGTACTCCCTTCGTCCTAAAATAATTGTCTTAGATTTGTTCAAAAGTGTGCATATCTAGACATAAAACCATATCTAAATACGTCCACTTTAGGCAAATCTAAGACGGTTCTTTTGGACGGCGGGAGTATATTGATATGTAGCTGGTGTTGTAGTCGGTGCTAGCAGTAGGTATATGAGACGATGCAAAATTTGCAAACTTTGATATATGGATTTGTGGTATACTGATTGGAGTGAACAAGAAATTAGAGTGAGTGACACGCGGGTCCATTTTGTAATTGTATGGACAACACGGACGTGTCCTAAGTAGATTGCCAATTTTGAATTTTTAAATCAAAATCTGATGACTATTTTTCAAATTAAAATCTGTTATGTGATAAAATGTCGTTGATGGTTAAATCATGACAAGATATATCATGGTACTTCTGCTGCTTTTTTCTATTTTTTGGTTAATGCATCAGGGGCAAAAGTGTCTTCTTACATACCGAGTTAGCACCGTCAGTGCTCAAAATATACTAGAGTGTGATATAGGGAATGAATTTTACACCTAATGTCAAAAAGTGATTTTTTTTCAAGACCAAATAAGGAAGCAGATTTTAAGTGAGTGTCAAACAAGGAATTCTCTCTTTTTTATAGGATTGGAAACCATCACAAAGAAAACAGAAACAAAAAACAAAAAAAGTCGAAAACATAGGAAAAGGCGAAAAAAAAGGAATGGGCTGGCCCATGCGGGGGCCCTAGTGGCGAGTCGGTGCAAACCATCACAAAGAGGGATATAATAGTGCCCGCGGCCCGGCAGCGCCTGGTGCGATTTCCTCTCCTCGCCTCACCTTGTTGGTCTGAAACAAGGATTTGGTTACGGGTCGAAATCCCGCGGTTACCGGCCGGTAACCGGATTTCCGGTCCCCCCCCCCCCCCCCCCCCGGTAAATGTGTTTACCGGGCAAAAAATCCTAGACCATTCAAATTTGGACCGAATTCTTCCTCCAAAATCATTTTTGAATTCTTTTTGATGTTTTTATGTTCGAATTCAAAATTTGGTTGAGAATCTCGGCCGGTAACCAACCGGTATTTTCCCGGTAACCACGGTTACCAGAAATCCCGGCCCCCTCCGAGATTCTTTTGGTACCGGTATCCAAAACCTTGGTTTGAAATACTCCTAGTTTCTTCCGTCGACCCAGGTATCGTCGTCGTATAATGGGGCTAATGAAGAACTTCATGTCCGCGCAGCGCAAACATCGTCGGCGGCAAAACCAGTCCCGTAGTAAGCCGGGGAACCCAACATCAGGTATCCAATTTCGTCATTGGACTACTTGACCTCAGCTGCCTGTATATAGCTTGTTCTGAATATCATTATTCCGCGATCTTGTGCAACACTACTAAGTTGCTGTTTACGGTTGCCTTTCTGGAAGAATTAAACGTCTTATTTTTAGCCAATGTATACAATCTTATTTATTGGAGAGCAAGTTTGTTCCTCCATCTGTTTCCGTGGGCTAGATCTCTAAAGCAGCTGCTTTGGAATCCTAGCTTGCATTTGTTAAAAAAAGATTAATTTGAGAGGAGATTGCCAAAGATAATACATTATTGATTGTCTATTTGTTCCTGATGAGACAGCAATATTCCATCAAACAAAAGACTCAAATACCACCTGCTACATGGTAGCCCATGACTGGATAAACCGCTGCGAGTTTGGAGATGAAACTAGGGAGTGAGGAGAGCAGTGGAGATTGTGAACAGATAGGGATCTCACTGGCCAATGGTGTCCATTGTGATGTTCTGTTAGATTTGACCCGGGGGAGTTTGCAGTGTTTATAAAAACATTATCTTTACTCAATTAGTTTTTTCTTAAATTCAAACAAGTTGACGGCTTTTAAGATGCTTGTGTTGTCGTGCAAAAGTTAGAAAAGTGAAATAATTAGAATCTCTGTTTCTGCCGCCATGTTTTTTTTATAGAAAAGGGTGTTCCCGGCCTCTGCATCGTGATGATGCACACAGCCGCCATGTGCTTGAGTTTGTTGCTTTGTTCTAGTGTCTGCATTATTCATGACCATGCTTGATGTATTGCAGGTATGCCAATTGCTTCAGTGGCTAAAAGAAAGGCCCCGTCCTCTCAACAAGATGATTATTCAGAAGGCGCTAAAATGGCACGATATTCACTGCCATATATTCCGGAGGTACGGTATAGGATGCTGCAAATGTAATACTTGTATTGTTATGTTTGGTTCATCACCTCACTGACCTTGGTCCTTGTGATACAGAAAATTGTCCAATGTGGCACATAGGCATGTCTGCTTTCTAGCCTATCTAGTACGCCTTACAGATTTTTCTGATTTGATTATTTCTCGAATTGCTCTATTTGAAGTAATAAGCCAAGCACGCCAAAATTCTTCGCCTAGATTGTTTATGCCAAAGCTTTTACCAAACTGCTGCCTATGCCAAAATTCACTCAAAGATCCAAGGCTGACGCCTTACTCTACCACCTATGGCAAGCACGATGCCTTGCCATCGGAGGACGCCCCAGCATCTAAAACTTTGACAATAACAGTACTTCTAAAAATGCAGACAAGCAGCTAAACTAACCATTGCTCACTGTATAGAGAAGAGAATGTTAGTCTCTGAGCTAGCTTTCTTATGAAAACAGGCAAACTGTTCCAACTTGCTCCAGCCAATACGCTAATGGTTATTCTGTCCCGATCTTAAAACGAAAGAAAGAATGATAACTCTGGGAGGCAATGAAAGCTCACTGCAAGCATAGCAAACTGTTCCAACTTACTCTGTTTAATACGGTACTTAATGTAGCATATAGTTCAGTACATACAAGAAGATTTTCACTCAGCTTGTTACCACTGTTCAAAAGAAATAGATAAGATTACACAAGGAGTCACTAACTAAATGGCTAGATTGTAAACAGGCACAGAACAACGAACTATTGAGAACTGTATGATGCAGACAAGACATACATTGGTTCAGTTAAATCAGCCTTGACATGAACATGTTGACCAAAACTGAGTGATTGCCAAATCATTACGACCACATTCCACTGTGCTGTTTAACTTTATACTCTCACACTTTGGCACTGAGCGCCTGCCATGTTATTTACTCCACAATTAACTTTTCTTCCGTCCTTACTTTTTTAAGGACATCTGGTGTCACATACATGCCCTACTACCACTGCCAGATGCTGCACGAGCTGGTTGTGTGTCTCGTGATTTTTTATATTCCTGGAGATGCCGACCCAACATCACCTTGAGTGAGGAAACACTGGGTCTGAATGAAAATGTATTTGGAGGGGTTAAACAAGCTCGGTATTTCACCAAAATAGTTGGTGGGATTATGAAAAAACACTCACGCGGCATTGGTGTGAAAACATTCACGCTGCAGTACCATGGTTCTTGTATCCGCACCAGTCATCTCGACAGTTGGATTCGGATTGCTGTTACTCCAGGGCTTGAAGAACTTGCACTTTCACTTCCTCCAGTAGTACCACAGGCAAAGTACTACAACTTCCCATGCTCACTTTTACTCAAAGGAAGTGGAGACTCAATTAGGAATCTAAAGCTCACCCGTTGTGCCTTCCATCCCATGGCTGGACTTGGTTGCTTGAGAAAGCTGCATCTGCATCTGGTAAATATTACGGGGGATGAGTTAGGGTGCCTTCTTTCCAATTCTCTTGTGTTGGAGGAGCTGAATGTCATGAATTGCAATAAGATCATTTGCCTGAAGATACCGTGCCTGCTAAACCAGCTCAACCAGCTGACAGTGTTTGGATGCAGAACACTGGAAGTAATAGAGAACAAAGCTCCAAATCTTTGCACGGTTCGTATTGATGATGCTCTAATACGACTTCCATTTGGGGATTCATTGCAAGTGAAGGACCTAGATATGTGGTGTTCCTCTGAGTCTAACCTCGTTCATTATGCTTGTGCCAAGCTTCCATGGATTATGCCAAATCTTGAAACCCTTTCTGTATCTTCGGATGATGAGGTACATTAAACTCCTGATTTATTATTTGAAGAATATGGCTAGCAGTATATTTGATCACTAGGTACCATCTTCGTCGTCTTATTTTATTGTAGGTAATCATGTCTTGGTATATAATCTCTACTACTAGTTGAATGCCCGTGCGTTGCTACAGATAACAAACTTATGCACTATGTAGAGAAACAATGTTTAAACTATAATTGTAATTCATGAACTTGTGGGTCCCTAAAACTTATGACCTCGTTGCGAGAAGTACACCAATCACATACCACTTGTTTTTTCCCTTGTGAATCTGTAATCATAATGCACGTCCAAAATCATGTGTATAAGAAAATTGATAATACACCAAACATGGTTTTAAAGATGTCGCCATAGCGTCGCCTAGTCGACGCTTAAGGGTCAGAGCGCCCAGTGAGAGAGCAGGTGTCCTGCTCGCCTTAGTTTCCTGTCTAAGACATCCAAATTGGACATACGAGGCGTCCAAGTCCTCACCATAGCAGGGAAGGCGTCGCCCCGGTTGATTTTGGACGCCTTCGACCTCGTTGAGCAGCCTTTTAATGACATTTGGTTCCATGAAGGGCATTGTTTTTCTGACATCTAAACTTTTTTAACTAACCTCTTTGCACCTACAGTAAAATCAAAATATCATATCACCTAATTTTGTATGTGCAAAAATAAATAGTACTAAAACGCCACAAATTGTTAGATCTATCTCTTATGGCTTACATGCCGGTGTGAAAAAACTGAGAAATGAGTTGCCCAAAAGAGTTTGTAGGGGCAGAACGCCACTTTCTATTTCTACATTTGCACTATTTATGTTCCATTTATCCATGGTATGATTAAAGGGATATGTGGATAGTCACAGTGATCATCAGCCATAAAAGGGGCAAAGGGAAAATAATAAGGAACCACCCGAGAATTAAAGGGTCATGCATCATAAGATAAAAAGGGGTCACTTAAGAGTTAAGAGTATAACTTAAGTTACCCAGTATTGATGGCTGGTACAAGTAAAACACAAGCGATCCAAGAAGCAAAGAAAGGTATGGTAGATATGAAGAAAACTTTAAGTCCTGAAACATGAGAAAGAAAGCAGGTGCACTACACATAATCGTCCATGACAAATTTCACACCAAAAATTGATGGAATCTTGTACAACATATGTAACTTGCTATGCTTTTGCACAAGATTTTTTTTCATTACGTACAGAAGTAACCAAGTCAGCAGAATCCATAATGTCTGAATTTCTAAAATTCAGAAAATATATAATGGAAAAATTCAAAAAACACTAAATATTTTACTGAACATACTATTAACTCCAATTTTTAAATACATGTTCAGTGACTACCCAGTTTTTCTTCCCATTGTGCCAACACCTGCTCCCTCACTCCATTATGCAACATCCACATTGACATATCCAATGCTTACTCTGAAGCGACGGACGTCTCTTTGATCATATATCAGATATCAGTCGAGGAGTTGTTTCCCATGTCCAGCAAAAAACAGACTTCAATGGATCTTCTGTTGTAGCTGAGCCGAGCTACCATCCATGTAGGTGGGGTGTGAATTCTTCTTTTCATGATCCAAGGTATAACTATCAGAAGCAAGCCACATAGCATTTTTCAGCACAACTTAATACTACCTCCATTCCAAAATATAAGGCCTATTTCGTTACACATTTAACATGTGACTTGTGTGATATAAATCATTATCATAGTTGAAATACTTGGTCAAAGCAAACAAAATACGCCTTATATTTTGGAATAGAGGTAGTAGGAATAACAATATCAATCATCACCCCCGATACAATCTAGACCGTTACATATGCAGAAATGGAGATAATAAAGACTTACCCACACATAAAAAATGTACATAGCCTAATCCTTGAGAAACTGAACCTCTTTTGTGATAATTGGAACGGTATCACGAAGGGTTTGTTTTCTCGATGCTTAATAAATATGTATATGTACAAAAGTTTCATGTCCCTCTACACTTGCCCTCAAACCTGAAAATAAATGTTACACTTCAGGCACCACATATCGGCAATCTACGAAGCACCGATACTCCAGATCACAACGTATCGGCGTACCGTACTTGCCCGATACCCGTATCCGGCCGATACACCCCGATACTCGTGTCCCCCGCGTGTTCCAGTTTTCTCGATAAAAAAAAGAAAAAAAGCCGATACGCAGCTGGGACGGCGGCGACACGGGCGGGCGGAGGCCAGATGTATGGGTCGAAGCCCATTACTAACCCTAACTCCACAGCCCAGCTTTGCAGGGCAATGGATCGACTGATGTCGTTGATGTGCTGCTCTGCTTGCTTGCTGTTGTTGCCCATCTCTGTCGCCTGATGGCCTGGTGAGATGTTGCTGCTGTGTTGCTAGGGAGTGAGTCAGTGAAACAGACATGTCATCTGCGGGCAGTGGCATGGCAGGCTTCCAATCTTCAGTTGGTGGAAGTTAATGCAACACTGCTAGTGTTGATGGTGAAGAGGCTGGGGCTTGGGCAGTATTTTGATCTCATCTCACACATCCAAGCTTTCTGGTCTTTATTACTTATTCCAATGAGACGTTGGACGTCAAAGATGGTCCTCTCAGGGTTGACGTCTTCCTGGTTTTTGGCAACCTCAACAATGAGCCTCTCACCATCGGTGAACCTGACCCATGAGGGTGTGATACGGTTACCCTGACCATTGGCGATAATCTCGACGTGACAATTATTGTACACCCCGGCACATGATTAGGTTGTACCGAAATCGATACGGATCAGAATCCTAAGCTTCTCGGCACCTTTGCAGCAGAAAGTGCGAACAGCGAACCTGCATACAAAGACGAAAGTTTCATAATGCAAAGTATTGATCTGACCTGAATAGTATTGGAATACACACAATTGAATAATGCAAAGTATTTATATTCAGCTCGTACAGTAAATTTAAACTCAGCCACCTATGTACATTATTATACACTAAACTCAACAATATATAATCCAGCTCGCATCGGTAAAGTTTAATTCAGCCACTGTCATGCATTAATATTTTGCAGTTCCTGGGGTGCTATTTCCATTGCACTGCTATGGTAGAATCAAGCAAAAGCCCTCACGACCTACTCTTCTTCATTCTAGAATTGTGAGCCTAAAACTGTACTCCCTATTAATGCGCAGTCCAGATCATGGCACCAAACAAATCCGTTCACCAGGGAAGTGAAATCCATGTTTCCAACGAACCAAATGAGATCCAAGAACTGCTAACAACTGCAGCATCAGTTCAGAACTTCAGACTGGGCGCTTACTAACCTTGCAGCTGTTGCACGCTGGGGCACTTGAAGCTGACGACGTACTCTGGTAGGATTCTTGTGTTCATGTCGGTGCTCCACACAATGTACCACTTCGGATTCTGCATGTTGTCGACAGCGCTGTCATACTCGTCACTGCTGGGGTGAAACTGGGAGGACCCGGCTAGGATGGTTTCTGGCCGACCCATCAGCACACGGATAGCACGATATGTGCCTCACCGTTCTCAACTGCCTTTGCTAGCATCACACTGAACGAACAAAGATTTCATACCCGTTAGTTTTCTGATGAACTGATTAACTGGACATTCAGAACATGCTTGATTTAGTTCTGCTCACTGCCTAGTCAAATTAATGCATTAATAAATTATTCCGAATGCTACAGCTGATGGCAGCTTGTTTTCCCCCTTTCTACCTCATTTTATCAAGTGTTTCAAGATATACAAATCAAAAGGCTAATAGAACATGAATTAGATTGACTCTATGGATACATTATACGAGAACCGAGAGAACAAAGATTGTTCAAGCTTTTTCATGACGGGACCTATAAGCCAGAAGTCTAGATAGAGCAAAAACTCAGAAAGTCTAGACAGAGCACGAATATTTCTCGAAAGCTATGGAAGTATCGATGCAATTTGCAACTGTTCCCCAACTGGCAACTCTGTTTGATAACTTAGCGTAGCTATATTCGTGTCTACCATGGACCAAAACCACAAATTCAGAAGTTGGAACTCACCTGGCGTAAGGAGACTGAGGCGGCGAGAGATGAACGCCGTCGCCGTGCGCGCGATGGCCGAGAACCTGGCTGTTGGTCTTCCCGAACCCGTGCTCCACCGCCGCAGCCAAGTCCGCCGACGGCGCGCCGTACCACGCGAACTTGGCATTGCCGCCGGCAGCGCCGCGCGCAGCGGCGAGGCGTTGCCCCTGCAGCTGGAACGCCCTGGAGCGGGGACCCTGCGCGACCTTGTGCACGGCCGTGATGGCCACGCCGCCACCGGCACCCATCCCGCTGAGGAACAGCTTCTTGACGACCTGGTAGAACTTGTCCGCCTCGTCCAGCCTCGCCGCCTTCCCCCACGGCCGGCGGGCGTGGGGGAAGATCAAATGAGACTCCTAGAGCAGTCGAGCCCCAATGTGATTGCCTCGGATCGAGCCATCTCACGATGCGCGGATCTGACCAAGTACAAATCCGACAAGAGAGAATGAAACAAACAGCAGCGGGAGATAGAGATCTCACCTGCAAGCAAAAGAGCATGGCGTGGTATCACACGTTGGTGATACATCCCGATAAGTGGTGGCCGAGGTCCATCCCGATTGGTGTGGAAATTTTCTGCTGCAGCCCACACCATGGGAGGACGGAGGATGGAGGGAGGACTCAAGACGCGTGGGAGTGAGGAGGCACTGAACGCGGATGTGGATTTCGTGGATCTCCTTGTGGAAGCGTTGACCTTGGAGGTGGCCGGCAAATGGGATCGTGGAGGAGAGAGAAAGGGGACGATGAGCTCCGGTGCAGGCGTGGTGCCGTGGTGGTGACGAAGGATGGGGCCGGGCCTGGCGGCGCGGCGACGGATGCGGTCTGCGCGCGACGACGTTGGGGGCTTCCTTATCGACGGTGGCGGCGGCGGGCGCTGGGTGAGGCGGTGGTGTGGATGGGGTAGGTCCTGCGTGTGGTGGGGTCCGGTGTATGTGGATTGCGGGTTGATTTGCGGAAAATTAAAGGGCTAAAGTGCAAAACCGACACGACGGACGAAGGGGCGGCAGGAGACAGGACACTGCATACTTTTGTAGTAGAGATATACTATGCTTAACCGACCGTGGTACGTCGCGGTGATTTTGCGTTTTAGCCCCTCGAAAATAAGGTAATCAACCCGCAGTCCTATTTTTAGTCGTATACCGGTTCGATATTCACTTTGCAAAAACATGATCCCCTGCATCACGCGTCGGCGTCGCCCCGTCCTCGATCCCCTGCATCCCGGGGATTCGGCGCCAGCTCAGCCGATGTAGAGGAAGGAGCAGGGGAGGTCGCCGTGGTGATTCGGGGAGGAAGAAGAGGTCCGCCCCCAAGGCGCGCGCTGGGATCGATCGAGAGGATGATCGGCAGACGATTGGGCGCATCACGACCGTCGTCTGCCCTTCGCTAGCCCTTCGCTCGCACGGGCCTCGAAGACCTACCGATCTTTCTCGAGCGAGCGACGCCGTCGTCCATCTCGGCCTTTCTATCCTCTCCTCATCTGTGCGACCCTGCCGATCTGGGTGAGCCGGTGCTAGGGCGAGCGAAGAGGATCGAGGAGCGCATGGCGGCGCGATTTCCAGGGCGAGGTCAGAGGCGGGGCTGCCGGGACGAGGATGCGAGCGTCGATGGACGTGGCGATGCAACATGAGGGAGAGGCGACAGGAGCATGACGCGCAGCTCCCTTGCCCCTCCTCTGCATCGTGCGAGTCCGGCGGCGTGGCCCATCTTCATCCCTCCCGGCGAGGACACACTCCTCCTCCCGCCAGACGGGGCCTGCTTCAAGTGCCGCCCCGGCTCCCTTCTTCGTCGATCCATCCAATCGCCACTGCCTCCCCCATCGCCGGATACATCCACGGCGAGGTCCGCAATAGTAGGGCGTCATGGAGGGGCGTCGTATTTGCGCATGATGTGTCTGCGGCTGCCCTTCGTGGCTGACATCGACGAGGTCGCCTACGCCAGCTGCAAGCAGAAGCAGGCAACCCCCATCTCGCCCTCTGCATTTTTAGACGAAAAGTCCTAGGGCCCTGCTTTTTTACTCGCCCTCTGCATTCACAAGATAGCTACGGGCTGCGATAAATTTGATGGATTATGCGTGTCGCTCGGTGTTTACCTCAGGACATCCACGAGGGGATTTGTCAGCTGAGGCTATGCAGATAGGATTGTCTCCCAATTCGTGTTAAAACAGTTCGGTGTAGCACCTGATGTGTGATTCTAACAGGGAACTCAATGTGCAGCTGTTCGTTTTTGCAAGGAAGCCGCCTCCTCTCTCCCCTGTTTTTCTTTTACGCACTGAGCCAATTTCAGTATGCTAAGTTAGTCAATGATTGATTGTTTCTCAACTATGACTCATGTACAAAATCTATGAAGTTGCTACAGCCGGAGAATTTTATCCTTGGATTGGTTCTGAGAAAAGATGAGTTTCTTACAGTAAATGAGCAATTAAAAGAGTACGATCCCTCTATTCTTTTTGCTGAATTAATTCAAAATCGGTCCAGGCAATTGACTTCTCGCCATCTTTTCATTTTTGGGTTGTTTGTTCTCAGGTACATAGTGATTATGCCAAACTGCCCCAACCACTGTACACTGTGTAGGGGATAAGGTCAGCTAGAAGCTGAGATGCTCCTAATATCCCATGTAAGTCGCCTCTCCCTTCCTGTGTGAGTGCACTTGTACTTTTAGTATGCTCCTAGCTGTTTGATAATGCTAAAATTGGAGAACAAAATATACATTCTGAATCGGGCAAGCATATACACAATCCGTGCATAGTATACCCTATTTCGAGCTTAGTACAATAAAACCAAACATAGTTTGAACTTGTGAAGATGAAGATGCTCTACTTTGCTGTATGAACTCCTCGCCCTTGGAGATGTTCCCATGTGTTACTAGGCTAAAATAGGAAAATCAACTTGTGGAATTGTAATAGAAATATAAATATGCTTGCTAAAACATCATTCGTATCTATTTGGCCCAGTGTTTCGAATTCTACACTAATAAGCAAGTTCAATCCTGGTAACCTTTATTATTGTACCGTTGATATATATGACATGATCCTCTTCGTTTGTATCACACCTCAAATTGTTTTGGTGTCCTATGACAATTTCTAGAGAGCATGAAACCTATTGCAATTTTTAGACAGCATGAAACCTATGACTCTAATGTTTATTTGCCCCTTTGGATTACCGCCTCTCATGGTTCTGTGTATGATGTGATGTCTTTCGTAAGAAACCGCCGACTGTAAGATACACTGGCTAACGAGAAAAGAAAAATTGCAGATGAACACCACAACTCATCATTTAACTACCTTTAACATTATAATTTCCAATTTTATTTAGACATTCCTTCTCTTATTTCATCAGTGAGCCCTAGATATTATTTGTTCTTGTTGAACATTTCTGAATCCTTGCTGGAAAGCTACCTTGTACTTGCTTAAAACAACACGCTGGCCTTCACAATGCCATTCTTTTGTGCTGTCTCATTAGGCTTTTCAGAGCATTATCGACGTAGTAGTCAATCTGGACCACCCATCTAATTTTTGCATTCTTCTGCCGCTCAATTATCCATATGTTAATATGTTCTTATCGATGTTTTGAAAAAAAAACAGGGAGATGGATGCGTCTCCTGATTGGTTATCCCCTGGTCTAATGTGAGTAGGCCTTCACAAGGGTTGTAGGTACCAAGAATAACAGGGAACCGAGTTACTGATTGTAGCTGCTCTAAAAAGTTGCTTACTCCGCATCTTTATTTGGCAAAGAAAGTTCAAAGTTATGTCTGCCTATAGTTGTTATTTTTCTTTTTTGGTGGATGTGGAACTTTATTATTCAGCTTTCAGTGGCATTTAATGTAAAGATCATTGTGAAATTTCTTGCAAGATATTCTACCAGTTGCGGTGGGCATCATTGTGAGGTTTATGTCATCCAAACACACTGAGATGAAGGATTTGCTGCCAAAAAGTTTTGACGAGGATAAAATAGTAATGCCAATGGCAGTGTGGACTCAAGGTACAAATACTACTTCCATGATAAATTTTGTGTTTTAAATATTTGGTACATTATGATTCTCAAAAATAAATAAAGTTTTCACTATCATTACAGCTTGTGTGTACTGTTGTTCAAATATTTGCAAAGTATTTTTCATCCATCTAGATTTAATGTACATATTTTTATTTCTTTGACCAGTGTAGGAGCCACAACAAGAACTAGGTGGGCAAAGATGTGTTGTAGGAGAAGGTAGCACTCTTGTAAGAGGTTTCCACCGCCTTGGATGTCCCAAAGTAGTCTTCTTAATATCAACCTGCTCTTTGTGTAAAGGAAATTTGTGTGGTACATGCTTGGAGAAAAATCCAATATTGGTGACACCAAGGTTTTGGTTACCAAACTGGGAAAAAATCTCGTGGGTGCTCGAGATTTGCGGTTACCGCGGTAACCGAGAAATCTCGATGGGTTACCGGACGGATTCAAATTCTGAATTTTGAATTCAAATTTCTGGGATTTTTCATAAATTGGGTAACCGCTCGGTAACCGGAGAAATACCGAAATTTTGAATTAAAATTTCTGGGATTTTTCATAAATTGGGTAATCCTTATTTGGGCCGGGCTAAATTCAAAAAAGCCCGATTTTTTTTGCTCGGTAAGCCCTTTTACCGTGGGTGCTCGAGATTCCCGGTTACCGCGCGGTAACCGGATTTCTCGCTCGGTAACCCAAACGTGGGTGACACAATATTTTTTGTGACATATTCATACATAATACACATATTGTTGCTGACACACTCAGTTATTAAATAAAAAAATTAATAATTTCCCTTTATAATTTTTTTTGTCAGCCCGTAGCAACGCACGGGCATTCAACTAGTTAATATAGTAGGATTACATGCAGATTTTGAATACACCAATTCTACCTGCCAAATTCCGGCACCTCAAGCAATTGGAGATTTATCTTGGCGTTGGAATAGGGGCCTTTTCCCCAGCTTATGATTATTTTTCTCTAGTTTATTTCCTGGATGCTTGTCCCGTCTTGGTAACCTTCACATTGGCTGTAAGTCACTCTTCGTGTTGTGAAGGTACTATCTTATACTATATGAGGAACCAGTAATTCACGCATGTTTCCCTGTGCAGGTATTACAAACTCGCATGAAGCATGATTCCATATCTGGAGATTGCTCGAATCTGAGACAGATGCCAGAACGCCATCATGTCAGTGTCAATAATGTGAAGATCATTGGCTTTTGCTCCGCAAAGAGCATGGTTGAGTTGACTTGCCATATTCTCGATAATGCAACCCCTCTCGTCTCTCTCACCTTGGACACCATAAATGATGGTGGTTATGAAAACGATAGTTTTGCTGTGCCAAGAGCAATACCTTATAGAACTAAATAGTTAAATAACAATCTGACAAAAAACTACTACCTCCGATTTCATGAACAAGGCGTATAAATTTATTGAAAAAATCAAAATTTAAGAAAAATATCAACATCTACGATAACTTATGAAGCTTATATTTCATGATGAATCTATTGATATTGATTTGGTATTTCACATATTCATATTTTTCTCTATAACATATTCATTAGAGCTTTGCAACGGTTACCAGCTTGTAATTTATGAGGATGTTTCGAAACATGTAAGTGATTTACATGGTTACCAGCTTGCAAATATGCCCGAGCTTTGCTATGTTTTTTAATATCTTTTAGGCTGAGTATTTTTTTTTCAGTAATTTAAATCAGTTTGTCGCTTTTTTTGTGGGGTTACATTTAAGCACATGTGAGTGAGCCAAGCTCCTGATCCCACTGGGTCAAACTTTCTTTGCCAATTTAATTAGCATTAAGAACAATAGTCACATCTTATGCAAGGGTCACATATGCTTGATGGATAATAAACAGAAGCTATACAGTAAAAAGCAAGAAATCCTCTCTCTTTATGTGTAACGGGTCAGCGTTTTAGTTCACCGAGCAACACTTTCTGAAAACATCTGATGAAAAGCAGTCCCAAAAAGATCCCTTTGTCATCTCTCCCAGCTAGCCGGCTGTATCAAATCGAGTGATTTCCCAATCTTGACAGGGATTCTCTAGTGTGCGAGCTCTGCCCAAAGCGGCCAGCATGCATTGGAGCTGAGATTCTGGTGCCGCCCACCGCGGATGTGTTTCATCTCGCCGGTACTGGTAGCAGGGATGTAAATGGACCATTAAATGGCGCCACATAATACCACTTATTTTGGTCAACCGCTCAAAAACGTGTTCAGTTTCCTAGAAAAATCACTTACGCTCCACTTACACGGGATTATATGGCGCCATTTAATGGGCCATTTACATCCCTAACTGGTAGCAACACCTAGCAATTTCATCTCTATCTAATTATTCTCGTAGGCTAAGTTGAATCCAATGTTGAGCGCACTGGCTCACACCCAGTTTCTCGTGTTCTTAGGGAGGAGCAAAATGAGAAGAGAAACATATCGAATGGTGCAAGGAGAAGAGCGGCGCCGTGGATACTGTGGAGTGCACGGGCAGAATAGGCACGACGATGGTGGCCATGACTGCTGCGCAGCAACGCCGCATCTCCGCTCTCTGTCCTCGTTCCACACCATCAGCGTCTCCATTAGGTCCACCCTACTGTCTCGCCTCCATTGCTAGCGAGTCACACATCTGTTGATGACGACGGCCTCGCAGAGCGCGTCGTTCCGCTCCCCGTCCAGTCCTCCACCATCGTCGCGTTCCCCGCGTGAGTCTAGCCAACCACGGCTTTGCCCCACTCCGGCGAGCCAGCAATCCGTCCAATCAAGGCCGCGACGACGACCGCGCACGGTGTGCAGTGCCAGCTACCCGCCTACCCCTCCTATCGAGGCGGCGACGACCTTGAAGTTCCGGCCGCCATTTGTTCACCGGTAGCAGTGTGCGCGCCTGGAGAATGCCGCGTAGCGCAGGGTCGGCGACCTCCCCGCTAAGATCGCCGTGTGATACGACGCCCGCGCTAGTGGGGCAGAGTTCTTCGGTCGTGCGGGTCGGCCCCTCACGCAAAATAATGTTTCATTGCGGGGCTTTGCTAGACTGCGGGTTGAGTTTTCAATTTCATAGGGGGTTTTGTGGAAAACAACCGCGACGAACGAATCACGGCGTACGACCGCCACGGTTAACGATATTATATAGTAGAGATCTATTCTCAAATCTTATAGTACGTCTGATCTCATAATAAGTGTCACAGTTTTGAAACCCCAGTTCAAAACTGGAACACTTATTTTGGATCGTAGGAAGTAATATTTGCTACATGGAGTGTGATTAAGGAAGCCATGGTGATGCTCTAACATTGTAGAATGAGACATTTGTCCTTTTATAAAAACGAGCAAGATATTTGTTGATGTAATGTGTGGGTGGATAAGAGCAAGCTTGTCTATGATGCTTGTTCCTATCTCTTATTTTCTCACTCTTCGCCACGAGAATGCGTAGGGGTATATAGGGAAAGGAGGGAAAAGGTAATACACCCAGAAGTTGTGGATATAATTTCTCATAACAATCAGACCAATTTAAAACGTGAACGGTCGGGCGGGAAACCAAGTTTCTGAATTTACTGGTCATGGCACGCGGTGGTACCGGCATGTCCACGACACCTCAAGAAACCACAACACACCAAAGGTACTTGGGAAGGAGCGATCGGAGGTTCTTGCACAAAACACAAGTTCATATCCTTCATAAAAACAATGTGTTCGGTAGTTCCTGAGAAAATCGTGCTCTGGAGTTTTGATCAATAGAACACCCTCTAAAAACGAGTTTTTCACATAAATCCCTAAGTCCGAGTTTGGAGGTTCCGAGTAAATTTCACTTGAAAGTAACCAAAATATAACGAGGAACAACACCTGCTCGATAGCTGAGGAGCGATTCCATGTGGAAATATTAGAAGGAACATAAAAAATTGTGAAAAGTGTGTTCTCCTATATATGAGTCTCTTCATCTCACTGATTCGTAGGTTTCGGGTAAGTTCTTTCATGTGGTTCCGGGAAAGATGATTGTGTGAAGAATTTTTTTTATTTTTGAAAATTCTGTTGGGACTTGTCAATGGATCAACGTCCACCCACTAGCCAAGTACTCCCTTTTAGTAGTACACCATACCTATGATTCAATGAAATATGAAATTACAATCTTTAAGGTAGTCAAACCCGGTTTTCAATTTGGCTTTCAATCAATTTGCAACGCGGTTTTAAGGCTAGGGTAACGGAGAAAGAAAGAGAGGCGGCGGCCTACGGTTTCAACCCTAGCCGCCAGCGCCATCTGCATCTTCATCGTCGTCTTCGTCTAAGAATTGATGGGTCCTCGCCTCCTCTAGGTGCCGACGGCACTAAGAGGGGTGGGGACCTCGGACCTGCGCAGGGCGCTACACAAAGGTCTTTAATGTTAGAGCTTGGTTTTAGTTGTTATCTTCTTCATCAATGGAGATGACATCGTCTGTAATAAGTGAGCTTCCGTGCTTCGTTCGTCGGCGAGATCTCCTTCCCGACGTCAATGGTGGTTGTGGAAGATTAAGTTTGTCTATGTATGGTTCTTCAGATCTTGCTTCGCCAGATCAATATTGGATTGTTTCTCATGGTTGCCGCGAGGAGGTTTGTCCTCGCATTATCAATCCCGACTACTACGTATTCGGCAATGGTGATTCGTTCTCTCGGCTCCCAACGACGTCGACAAAGTGGTTCGGTTATTTGTCTCTAGAATATCAGTGGTGGTGCTCTTGCCGATGTTGTTTGATTAATTTAATGGCTGCGTGCATGCATAAAGCCTTGGCATTGCGGCTCAAAATTAAAAGGGGAGAACGTTCGTTGGTATTCACAGGTTTGTGGTTTGGTATATTCGGCGTTGTTCTACGACTGCTTTCAGAAAAATACAAGATTGTGTCATGGAAGAAGAAAGGGTTTGAAGATCTCATAGATTTGTTCGTCTCTTTTAGTATTGTTTTTGTAATCGATATAATCGTGTACTCTTTGTTGGTTTAATATATATGGAAAAATTCAAAAAAAAACCCGGTTTTCAATTTTTGGGTGTCATAAAAACTTTATCCAACCAGCCATAGATCTAAAATCCGCAACACTTAGTTAAATGGTTAGTTCCATAATTTTCTTGTTATTAATCATCCGAAACCTCATATGGATCCCCAATGCGCTTTTCACTAACGTCGTACAAATATAGAAAAATAGTTGTTACACTTGAGAATCTATTCTTACAAGATAGACATGATATTCTATTGACAAGATGAATGTGGCAAAGACGATTCTGAGACATGTCCAAAGAGCTGTGATTCGAGACACACGCCCCCACAGACCACAGTCCCACACCTCCACCCCGCCCTCGCATAAAAGTTACTCCTTTTTTTGGTAAAGAGCTTTATTACTTAAAAAAAATTAACCATTACACCTGGCCTCTGCATAAGAATGCACACAGCCGCAATCCAACAGAATGAAAAGAGATAAAAAGTAGCGCTAGACGAAATACAATCATGTATAAGTAAAACGTCAATGCCTATGACGAACGCCAATGCCTATGGAGGACCAATCCGGCGATCAAGCGACCATCCATGTCGGATAAAAATATCGCCTCGCCACCTCTTTCAATCGTGCACATGCCTCCATAAAAGTTACACCTACAAGGGTATTTTTTTAAATGCGCGTGTCTTCGATATATAGTGTACGAGCTTGTACATAGTCATATAAACATAAGGTAACGGGAAGTACCTAAAAGTGTACGAATGGACGATGAAAATTGACATCCGAGACGTTTTTCGGTGTCGACATAAGGGACGTCGTCGGCTGCGTAGATCCGCTCGTCGTATGTTTCCCCGCACTATGTAGCACCATCGTCGCACTTCCGCGTGAGCTAATGGTCCAGATGACCGTGCCGCGTCGTCGACATCGAGGATCGTGAGCACCTCGCCGCCCGCCGCCGCCTCCCGTGCGATGAGCCGACGAGATCCTCTGGTCACATCGTGCACGCGCCATGACTACCACGGCCATGCCGGTCGCCGCCCAGCTGGCGGTCATGTCCGCCGCACCACCCGTGGTCGTGGATGCGCGTTGTTCACCTCGCCCCCGGCCCTGCTGGCCCGCGCGAGGATGGCCGCTGCCTCCGGCACGTGGGTCGCCGTCGCCGCCCGCGCGCAGAACGTGCTCCGCCTCGAGGCGAGCCGCCGGCCGTCGTTCGGCCCCGCTGGTCGAGCTGCCCGCGCGAGCTTGCATCGCCGACATCGAGAAAGCCACGCGTGCGGGCCGCGACTGCGAGAATCTGGCCGTGCGCCGCCCGAGCCACTGGTCCGGCTGATCATCCTCGCCCCGCGCATGCCGGCCGCGTTGCCGGCGACCCTGGTGGCCACATGCAAGCGCTCGCCACCCCGAGCCCAGCCTCGCTCGCGCGCTCCGCTCCCTGGCTGCTCGACACGCTCTTGCTCTGCTCACCTGCAACTCGCGCTCGCCGCCGAGTCCGCTGGCCGTGCGCCACGCCGGCGCCTGATGCGCGCCGCCGCGCTGTCTTCCAGGCGCTAGTCGCAGGCCGCAATTCGCCCGTGCTCGCCGCCGCCTCTCAATCTCATCCATGTCAATCAATATGGTTTTTCAAAATCTCGTACAATTCAAGATTGTGTTGCTTGGGCGTATGAATATATCCATTACTGCAAACAATCAAAAAAAAGTGCATCATTTTGATGCTAGATTTTGCAAAGGCTTTTGATACAATTGAGCATCGAGCAATTCGGAGACTTTGAAGTACAAGGGCTTGGATAACCGCTGGCTCTTGGATATCAAAGCTAATGGTGACTGGCACATTCTCAATTCTTTTAAATTGTGTGCCTGGAAAGAAATTTGCATGTAAACAAGGGGTGCTGGCTCTATGTTGCTGGCTCGGATCTCCTCCAATTTATGGTGAATTTTCTATTTCATGAAGGCATTCTTCAAGCTCCATTACCAATTCCAGGGGTGAACTTTCCTATTGTACAATATGCGCTGCTTATAATGCAAGCTTGGCCGGATCAGCTACAAGCTCTTAGGGCCTGTTCGGTTTGGGAACCGAATGTAATGGAATGTCATCATTCCATTCTAAGGAACAGGTTGATTACGTTCTCATGTTCGGTAGGTGAACAAAATGGAATGGGTTAATTCTATTCCTACGTTCGGTTGGAGAGCTAGAAGGAGAAGGAACCAAGCAAATTAAATCTAATTCCACTCCGCGCCGGCCGCCGGCGCGCGGCGAGGTGGGTCAAAGCTCGGCACACCGGATCCGGCATCCACATTCTCCCATGCCGTCGCACGCAGCCAGCCCGAGCCGGCGTTCCTCTGCGTGGACTGTGACGGCGTTCCTCTGCGCGGCCGACCTCGCCGTGTCCTGGGGCCTCGACCTCCTCCCCGGCGGCGGCGGTGGTTCCATCGCGAGGGACGGCGGATGCGACGGCGCCGCGCGCGTGCCCGTCGAGGGCTTCTCGGGCTGCCCCGACGTGGCCAACCTCCTCCCGGCGGCGGCGGTGGTTCCATCGCGACGGCGCCGCGCGCGTGCCCGTCGAGGGCTTCTCGGGCTGCCCCGGCGCGGCCGACCTCGCCGCGTCCTGGGGCCTCGACCTCCTCCCCGGCGGCGGTGGTGGTTCCATCGCGAGGGACGGCGGATGCGGCGGCTTCGGCCACGACGAGGAGGACGCTCTCTTCTTCTCCTCCCTCGACTACTCCTAATTTCTATCGCTAATTGCTGAGGAACCATGTGATTCCACCGAATCGAAGGAACCACCAAATTCAGCATATAGGGAGGATATTCCTTTTCGAAGAACCGGTGCATTCCGGTTCCAGGCCAAACCGAACACAGGAACAACGCACAGGTGCGTAACGGACCCAGCCCATTCTAGTAGATTCTTCAACCGAACACACCCTTAAATCTTAGTTCAATGAATTTGCCAATGTCACGAGATTAAAAGTGTGTTGACAGAGAAAATGACACAACTTGCAGCAACATTTGAATGCTCAATCGGCACACTCTCTTTCACCTATTTGGGGCTCCCACTGGGTGTAGCGCGGCCAACAATCCGTGACTTGGCTCCGGTTAACAAACGAATTGAGTGGCATCTCAACGCTTGTGCTAGATTTCTTCCCCATGGTGGGCGTTTGATGTTGGTAAATTCAGTTCGGTCCTCCCTTCCCACTTATCTGATGTGTACTTTGAAACTTCCAAAAGGCTTTATCAAGATTTGTGATCAAGCTAGGCGTCACTGTCTTTGGGACAAACGCGAAGATTCATCTTCTTTTGCTAGTTTGGTGGCTTGGGAAAAAGTCTCTAAACCCAAAAACAGAGGTGGTTTGGGGGTTGTCAATTTGGAGCAGGAGAATATTGGACTTCTTCTGAAACAATTACATAAAATCTATCATAAAGAAGATATGTTGTGGATTATATTAGTGTTCCTCATGCACAACACACAGAAAGCCTCATTTTGGTGGTGTGACATCTTTAAACTTGTTGACATCTACAGAAGCATCACGTTGACGACAGTTGGGGATGGTTCTACGGTTTTATTTTGGAAATATTTTTTGGTTAGGTGATGAATTATTACCAGACAAGCTCTCATGGCTATTATGCTTTGCTGAGAAGTAGGATTTAAATGTGCAGTTTGTGGTTGCCCTAGCAAAATCGCAGCTCGGTGTTCTCCCTTTCCCTGTCAGAACAGGCTTTTGAAGAATTCCAAACTTTCCAGCAGATTTGTGATCAAAACCCCGCTTCCGTAGTTACTGATACCAGAACCTTTGGTTGGGGTAAATCTTTGTCCTCACCGGTTGCTTTCGATTAGTACATGTTTCATTGTTTCCCAATAGATGAGACCCTAACCAAAGTTTTGAAGTCTAGATGCTTGCCGGCTAGCTCTTGATCAACGATAGAATCAACACCAAGGATCTATGATGAGAAAACATTAGCACATAGAGGGTGGGCCAAGATTGTGCGCTTTGCGGTCTTTAGCCGCTAAAGAATTTTGAACATCTCTTTTTCACTTGCACTTTAATTTGCTAGACAGTGCTGAGACTATTGGGTTACGTAGCAGAATTTAAAATTTTCCGACCTACATAACAGCCAGGAACAACGATGAAGATACAAGCAGGGTTAGTACTGTATCATTACCGACACAAAGATGTGGAACGGGTGTCGATCACGATGTCGATGAAGCCTGACGAAGATTCTCATGGCCAAGCCTGGCGGTGAGAATGTTACCGATCCCTCGTACAGCCATCTGGATCTAGCAGAGCGAGGGTCAAACATCTGTGATGCTTCACCCCTCTGAGATCTCGCACACGTCCGTCCGTCAGAGTCCAGCAGCGCTTCGCCGTGCCAGAGTTAAGAGCTACTGGTGTACGTGAGGTGGAGAGAACCCAACACATGGGAGAGGGGGAGAGAGAGATTAGATCTAGATGAAGAGAACTTCCAGACATGGGAGAGCATCTAAATCCGTCTTTAAATTGTGTGTCCAAATAGAGAGGGGTTGGGGTGTTTATATAGGTGGCCCAAGGGGTAGAGGGACTTGGGGAAGGGGTAGAACCCCAACCCCAACCCGCCGGCCATGCGGGGGGGAGTTGGAGTCCAACTCCAACTCGCCACCCCCTTCCTTGCACCGCCCCGGGTGGGGCCCACCTACCGCACCGACCTAGGTGGTGGGGCCCACCTAGGCCGGCCGGCCCTTGGCCTCCTCCACCTCGGTCGCTTCCCCCCATGGGCCGCACGTGCCCATTAGGGTTCGGCTAAGGGGGAAGTCCCCCCATGCGAATTCGGCCCACCACCACCAAGTGGTGGTGCGGCTGCCATGTGGGCCCCCATACTTTTATTGGCCTTTGCATTTAAATAATTTTCCCTTTTATTTATTAATTAAATAAATTAATATTTAATCAATTAATATTTTGTCTAATTAATTCCCAGAATTAATTTCTTATCATATAAACATATTTACATGATCCGGGACACCCACTGTCCACCGACAAAATATACTGGATAATTATTTCCTTCTATATAAATCCGATACCACCTGAATATTTCTTTGATCAAATCTGTGAACATAATTCTATCACATCGGAACATGCCGAATGATACTCTTCCTCTACTCCGGACGTCCTATGTACATAACAGATTATGACGACTTAAGTGTGTGACCCCTACAAGTTCGATAACAGGTAGCTATAATTGGAAGTGCCTATCCAATCACCGGTCAGGGTCAGATCCATGGACGACCTGAATGACTGCTATCGTCAGCGAAGACACTCTGTTGAACCTGTTGACAATCAAGTATATTCCCATTACTTCGCGATACTCATCAATCACCCGAGGCGAGATATATGACATCACCATGAATGAGACCTTTCATTCACTATGTCACTTTATCCTCGTTACTGGTGAGATGCCATTACTCTTTACCCATGTTCCAGTATCCCCATGATATAACAATATCATGACCTTTGTCTGCGCAGACTTATCTATGGATACCTTCTCACTAGAGTGGATCCAGGATGTATCTCTCTATTATTCAGAGGAGCAATTCCATTCTTGAACTACTATGATTAAATGCATATCTTCAAGATTACCCAGCGACAGCCGTTATGACCACCCAGTGACGGCCGTGGCGTTTGACTGTGCCAAAGCAATCTCTCTAATATACACAACCATAAATTCTCATGGTCTAAGGAATAAACAAGTAGATCAATCTAAGACTATACCATATACACCAAAATCTTGATCTCGTAGTATATCTTATTTTGGGTCTTCCCAGTCATATTGTTGAGACAACAACATGCTCTCATTAATAATGACACATACTTGTGTCCATGACCGGAAAGCAAGGTCATCCAGTATTAACGAGTTTGTGAGAGACATGACAAAGGGCAAAATGGTTTGATTATATTTCTACATGTGCGTATGTGCTTCCCTATAAATCACATATTTATAGACCATAGCAGTTATAGCATAAAAACATAACACATTAATCATGAAACATATGTATATTTATTGTCTCTCGGGCATACATCCAACAGAGACATTGTTGGTCTTACATGGAACCTAGCTACACAGAGGAACCCCAAAATCTTATTGGCGGCTAGGACCTTTCTTGGAGCTTGTTTCTTTGAAATATTTTCCTCAGTGGCTTGGAACACTTGGAAAGAACGAAATGACTATATCTTCAGCGTTGTGCCCCCCTCTTTGGAGAAATGGAAGCAACGTCACGAGGCATGATATCTTGATAGATCAATACATGATCAAAGCGGCTCTTGTTCAAAACTTAGTTGATTGAGTTTCCATCAAGCTGGCTTAATTCTCTTTAGGCTGGGTTTTTCTTTATTTTCTTTGTGTGTTTAGGTTGGATCATCTTGTTTTGACTCTTTGTAGTTTGTAGCCTCTTTTTTGCTGAATGTAAACTCTTGTTATTATTGAAATGAAAATTTACCGCAGGGTAAACACCCCTACGGTAGCATGGTCAAAAAAATAATGTTGCTCCAAAGCTTTGTTGATGTGGAATGTTTGAACTTTGAAGTCCATACGTTAAAAATTCTAAGTACTCCCTCTGACCAGAAATAAGTGTATACCTAGATTTTGTTTTAGGTAAAAAAAAAGACCAACTTTATCAAGATTTGTAGCAATTTTTGTTAGATTAAATTAGTATATTATGGATTTTGGATTTGCTAAGACACAATCAACTGTTTTTTAAAATCTCTGTCACTTTTTAGAAAAGTGAAACCATTGTTTAGAGAAAAGTGCAATTACACCTTTTGAACTCTAGTTGCACTTTTCTGAGGTGACCGAACCGTAAGAAAAAAATCAGTCGGCTGAGACATAGCCACTCCCTATGAAATTATTCTAAGATGAATCTAATCACATTAATCTGGTATTATAAATATTTTTCTGTAAAGTTGAACAAACTTAACGAATTTTATCAGAGGATAAAATATAGAAGCACACTTTGTGTACGGAGGGAGTAGCGAGTTTAGTTGCACATATGTGTAGGTCAAGAAGACTACTCTCTTGCGAACGTTTGGAGCGGCTTGGAGATTTCTACACGGGTTCTCAAGCAATAATTGACATACAAATTGACAGATACAGCCTCCATAATTACATAATTTTGATTACAACACGGTAACACATGCCCACACCCACACCCACAAATTAACCAAAATATGTACCGTCAAAACGCCAGAACGATATGGCAGTTTTTCAAAATCATGCTGAACTCAAATGAACAGTGTTTCTCAAAAGCCCAAGCTCAGCAAGACAAGTAGCACTCCGACCAACATCATCGTCGCCATGGTAGGACTCCGCGCTCTGAACGCCGAGCTCGGTGACGATGCGGGCGGCGGCGCCCCTGCTGCGCGGAGCTCTTGATCGGGCACGCGTAGTTGCAGCTGCTGGGGTCGACCACCCGGTACACGCCCTTGCTGGTGAGCAGGTACACGTCCTTGGCGTTGTCCTCACCGAAGGAGAAGATGTAGCCCAGCGACGGCAGCGGGCTCTTGGCCGTGACGTCGCACGGGATCGGCGACGTCTTGGAGCAGCTGAACGACAGCGGCGTCTGGACGTACACCCCGCTGTCCTCCAGCGTCTCGAGCCCCGTCCACATCGCCTGCGCGTACAGGTCCGCGTAGATGTACCTGCAGCACACCGCGCAATCAATCAAGAAGAACATCAGTAAGATGCAGAATTGCCACCGGAGATGATGAGATGAGATCGATCGAGGTGTTCTAACTAATCCATTACCTGCCGTTGAGGCAGGGGTCGGTCATGGAGCGGTAGACGTAGCCGCCGGTGACGGAGGCGGAACCGACGTTGTTGTTGACGCTGTTGTGGGAGTAGCCCATGACGGGCATGATGGCGTTGATAGAATCGACGGAGGTGTTGCCGCCGGGGGTAGACAGCGCCGGGTACGGCTGCTCGCCCTCGAACACCCGCCACCCATAGTTCCCGCCCTTCATCACCAGGTTGACTTCCTCGAAAAAAGACTGCAAGCAGACTCGCACGGTTTTAATTTGCCATGACGATCTCATGGTGAAAAAAATGCAGTGTAATCAGTGATCACCGGGATGGCAAGAGGTACCTGTCCGACGTCGGCGCAGAATAAGTAGGACGGCTTGCCGGAGTCGAAGCTGCACCGCCACGGGTTCTTGAAGCCGAGGGCGAAGACCTCCGGCGCAAAATTAGGGTCGACGGAGAAAGGGTTGTCCTTGGGAATACCGTAGTTTCCCCAGCCGGGGGTACTGTTACCAGCTGCAGGTAGTACGGTTCGATTATGATTTTTTGCAGATTTCTGGTAAATAAATTTGAATCTGATCATGATCGTGAACTATCAGCAGTTGCCGCCAAATTCAAAAAAAACTCTAACGAACTTCAATAAGAAATTTTCTCTGGCTCTGAAATTTGTAAGTTCGTTGTTTTATAGTTATACACCCATGATTTTTGTTTTTTTTTTGGATTTTTTTCGGATACTTTTATCACAATGACATCACAAAGGGGATGCAAAGCTCCCTTCACACGAAACAGGGCCCCTAAGCCTGCCTGTTGGGAGAATTTTGATCACAACTACTACTTCGGTTCCAATCGTGTTGTTCTTCTTCAAATTAAAAGAATATGATTGTTTTAAAATTGGACAAATTTTTACTAGAATCGTAAATTGAGTTTCCAGTCTCATTACTTGGCATGTCGTTGACGTCGATCCGAATGATCTTCCCGAGCAGGGTCCCCTTGTTCTGCGCAAAGTTCCACGGGTCGCCGACGCTGCCGCCGTCGCCCATCATGAAGTACATGTAGCCGTCCGCCGGGCCGAAGAGGATCTGCCCGGCGTGGTGAGTCGTGAACGGCAGCCCGAGCGTCATGATCCTCCTAGCCTCCGTGGGGTTCGCGGTGGTGGCCTGAGACAGACAGCAAGCGGGAACGCATCAGCACACACAGTTCGTCGTACTACAAGATTTCATCAGCGGGCGTGTATGTGTATTACCGTCGACGGTGAGCCGGACGAGGCATTGGCGGTGTACTCTGCGATGACGCTCTGGTACTGGCACGGCTGCGCGCCGTTGTCGGCGCCGAGCTTGGAAGGGTCGCAGCCGATGTCTGTGTTGCACGCGCACCGGCCAGAGCACGACGGCGACTGCGTCTTGTCGCAGCTGTAGGAGACGAAGAAGCGGCCGTTCTTGGCGAAGTCCGGGTGGAAGGCCATGCCGAGCAGGCCGAACTCGTTGTCGGAGTGCACCTCGTCGGTGATGTCGAGGAACGGGTTGGCCACGTCCAGCTCCAGCGGCTTCCCGGAGCCCTGCGGCGGAATGGTGGCCAGGAACACCTTGCCGGCCTGGTTGTTTAGGAACACGCGGTTGGAGCCGTCAGGGTGCGCCACCATGTTGAGGTACGAGCCGTTGCTGACGCGCTCCAGGCACATGCCGTTCACGGGCGGCACGACCTTGGTCGCGTTGAACGCCGCGCCCACGCCGTCAAAGCAGATCGACTCGTCGCCTGACGCGCCGCCCAGCGCGCCGCAGAAGTCGCCCTCCGACTGCCACACCTCGGTGAGCTTCGGCGCCGACACGCCGCTCTTGGGCGGCTGGAACGGCGACCCTGGGATGGACACGTCCTTGCAGGTGTCCCACACCTGCGCGCAGTACCCCGTGGCCGCGGCCACGCCGCTCACTCGGCTCGCCGCGCCCGTGGAGTTGCACAGCAGGGGCACCGTCCGGGGGCTCGTCTCGACGGTGAACAGCTCGCCGGCGTACGGGTTGCATTTCTGGGACCAAAATAACCCGATTGCATCAGTGGCAGAGCCTTCCATACTCTCAATCCAGCATTCCAGCTGAGAGCGAGCAAAAGAGACCATACCGCGCAGAGGATGGACTTGACGAGGTCGCCGCACGGCGTGCCGGAGATGTTCATGGCGGCAAACTGCTTCTGGACGGCGGCGTCGTCCGTCGCGTTGCAGCAGGCCGTGCCGTTGTAGCCGCAGAAGGAGAGGGAGCCGTTGACCGCCCTCGGGAACGCTGGTCGACATTGATAGAAGCACAATGATCACAAACTGTTGGGACAAACGACACACAAAAACTGCAAGAAATGGACGGCATACTTGAGTCCATGCACAATTTCGCGCAATGGCTGTCCCGGACGGCGAGGAGGAGGACAACGGCGGCGATGAAGAGTGTCGTGGTCGCCATAGACGATAACCTCATTGTGCCTGAGGAAGGACTAGAAGGGGATGTGAGGTTGCTCAGGGGAGGAAACGATGGGCTACTAGTACGACTTTATGGAAGGCAGGCGTTGACCAAGGATTGGGATTACCAACTGACCACATGCCGATAAGGACAATTAGGTGCATACTTAATCATGTGAGATGGGCATTAGCACAAATCATGTGGAACGATGGATTAAACTAACTCAGAAAACGCACGGACCAGAGGGGACAAATGTGCCTGTTTGGATTGTGAAAGCGACAAGGTGAAACTGATTGCTAATTTGTCAACGTTGATTGGCCAACGCGAAAGCATGGAGGTCTAGGCCTCACATGTCATCGGATACAAATGTTGATGCCTCCAGTTTGAATAGGCTCATGATTTCGCATACCGTATAAAGATGATTCAGGGTCTTTCTGTTACGTCTACGTGGATTGCCCACATTGTTTCCATTTGTTCGAAATTTTGGTGCTAATGGTTGGTTGGTGCATCAAACTTGACATGGTATACGAGTCGGCTTTCGTTATTTAATAATTAAAATTGTTCTTGTCCCTTTTTGTCCACGTATAGACCTTCTCGAGTCATACTCAAGATTCTTCTATTCACGTGTAGCCCTCACCGAGTCACGTGTGCGATATATGATTGCATTTTTTCGAAGTAGGACACGAGACATAGACAAATGTGGTGAAGGAGGGCTTCTGAGGGAATAATCGGAGGTGGAAGCAGGGGCGATGCACACCGATCAACTGGTGGTTCATTGCATTATTTGCCAACAATGTCAGAACGGCCCAATCCTCCACCGCTTCGTGGCTTTGGCTTCTATCACCGAGGTGTTTGAGGTGTCGTTGTATTCTGTGTTGTGAAGAGTCTTCCTTATCCTTCAACAACTTATCATGGTCTTCATATCCCCCTATGGACACCGTGAAAGTGCATGGTGCCCCCATGTGTGGTTTTGGTAATTAATGACAATCCTTATGGACTAATGTTTGCATTGAGATATCCTTATAGGTCTCGTCCATAGGAATTGCTTGGAGTTCATGTGTTGAACTCAAGAAGATTAGCTGATGACCAAGGTTCAATTCAAGGGTTTATATGAAGAATGGTCATCTAGAGTGATCGAGCTTATTGCATGTGTGGCTTGGAAAAGAAGATTGAGTGAACATTCATGTTTATCTCCAAGCCATCATATATATATTAAGAGAAGATTATGAAGTGCAAGTTCAATATGATCCATCTCGAAAGATATCATTTGATTGAAGCTTGCAATGGATACATGAAGACGGAGCTAAGCGAGGCTCTCCCATAATGGAGTATGGGGGAGTATTTGGAGAAGCCTTCATCAAGCATGTGCTAGCAAGCACGATCAAGAAAGGTGTTCCAACTTGAGAGAGTCAAGATCGTCATCATCTAGCTCAAGTGGAATGCGCAAGGCAAAGGTATGACCTTGATAGGGTTTCTATTTTACCGGTCTCATGTTGTTAGTTTGGAAACCGGGTTATAGGATAGATACCGTATATCAAGAGGGGCTCTCGAGTGAGTAACTTGATCGCATCTTTGTGGAGAGCTCAAACCTTTGCATACTTGGCATATATCTTTCTTGGTAGTTATTTGGCTTTTATCCATGTGAGGATTTAGAGCTTGGTTCATCTCCATGCCAAGCTCTAGTTCATCAAAAACGGATTTCATATGAATATCTTGTTGCGTTTTTGATATTGAAGGTTTTACCAGTTTATCTTTTCTAATAGAGGTCAAACTCTCTTCTTATGGTTTCCTCCTCACATGATGACTATGATGTGTATATGCATGATCTTGTAGAGCTTATGATTATCTTCTAAACAAGCCCAAGATCATCAAAAACGGAGTCCGGATGAAATAGTTATTGTGTTTTTGGTATTGGAGGTTTTACCGTTGCTCTTTTCTCGAGAGGTCTAACCTTTCCCCATTTGGTTTTTTACTCCATTGTTGAACTATGATGTTTCTCTGCATGATCTTATAGAGCTCGTTGTGGTGATTCCAACGAGCCCAAGAACATCAAAAACGTAGTTCGTATGCGAAAGTTTTGCCCGTTTTGATGTCGGTGTTTCTGCAGTTTTTACAAAGGGCGGTAGTACCGACCCTAGCCCGGTACTACCAGATAATTCGAAGTCGCTACTGGTTTCCGGGAGCTTTTGGCCAGCACTATCGACCTGGCCCGGTACTTCCGGGCCATGCCCAGTACTACCGGGCCTGCGCGGAAACTGCCCAACAGGCAGATTTTCGGGGGCCTATTTAAGGGGCCTTCTTCCCCAAAGGGTCCCAATAACTTGAGCTCGTTTTTTCCCTCTCTCTCTCTCTCCTCCATTGTTGACTCTGGAAAAGCTTGCCTACCTCTCAATCGCTCCTATGATTCTTACACATCTTTGAGGAAAAAGTGAGAGGAGATCTAGAATCTTCCACCAATCCATCTTCCTCTAAGTGAGGGGAACTTAGTGGATCTAGATCTTGGAGTTCATTTGTTAAGTTCCTCTTTGTCCTTCCTCTCTTCTCCCCCCATAAGCATTAGTGGCTTTTGGTGGGATTTGGGAGTGAAGGACTTGAGCACTTCTTGTGTTCTTGCCTTTGCTTTTGTGCATCGGTTTGTGCTCTCCACGAGAAGTCATGGAAGTGAAAGTTCGTGAGCTTGTTACTCTTGGGTCATTGGACCGTAGACGGTGTGTGATGTTCTTGGGAGCCTCCAATCCAGTTGTGGATGCGTGCCCCAAGTTGGTGACTCGGGAGCCTCCAATCCAGTTGTGGATGCGTGCCTCGGGATTGCTGTAAAGGCCGGTTTCCGCCTTGAAGGTTACCGATAGTGGAAGGTGAACCGAGCCATTGGGTGAGGTTCATGGAGAATAGGGTGAGGCCATTTGTGGCATTGAGTACTGAAACTCACACCCTCCAACGAGACATACTCCCCTCAAAAGGAGGAACTCGGAATACATCTTCGTCTCCGGGTGCCTCGGTTATTTCTATACCCGAGCTCTTTACTTATGCATTTTAAATTGTGATAGCCTTCGTGCATGAAGTCCTTTATCTTGCTATCACCTTGTTGCTTGTCTTATTTAGCATAAGTTGTTGGTGCACATAGGTGAGCCTAGTATATTTAGGTTGTATGCTATTTAAATTAAAACACCTAGTTTTATTCCGCATTTATCAAGCCTAAACCAGAAAAAATTTAATCGCCTATTCACCCCCCTCTAGGTGACATCCTTGTCCTTTCACACTGCTTATGAGTGGAGCATGGCTCAACAATGCAAAGGAGGTTTTTCTTCAACGACAATCTTTTGATATGCCGGTTTGTTCGGTGGTGCGCTTGTTTCTGATTGTCATCCCTATGATTGATGGCCGTTGGACCTTCATACGGTTTTGTCTCATTTTCCCTAATTAACTAGGTAACAATTTTATTCTATATAGAGAAGTAACCCTGCCTTTTTTAGGTGTTACTCAAGAAAATAAACAAGATATGATTACCTATGGATGCCCAAATATCACGAGAGAATAATCTGGTAGGAAGTGTTGACCTTATAAGTAAAAAAAGAGGAAAGGGTGGTTACTTAAGATATACCTCAGTGACTTGCTTCTTTTGGGGAGTTCTACTTGTTTGGGTGGAAAATGTAGGCACCCAAGGTGATGATGAAGTCAAAGATGATTAGAAAAACATAGTTTTATTTTGGCTTTATATGGAAGAAATGGGGGCATTGACCAACAACATGAAGTTAAAGGCACTCGCCCGGGCTAACTTTTAGTTATTCATGGTACACAAAAATTGTAGTTGTTGAATTGTGTCGTATTCAATTTATTTTATTTGTACCAGCTCGATAATTAATAAAATTAGCTTTTTTCCAAGAAAAAACTTGCTCCCTCCGATCCGAAAAGGTTGTCGTGAGTTGTGTAGGAATTTGTAGTAGCTAGTTTGTTTCCACGACAATTATTTCGGACCAGAGGTATTATTTTATAATTTGTTGCAGAAAATAGCCGCACAAATAAGAAAAAGTGAAGTCAATTATAAGATAGAAGAACTGCATTAGACAAACATGATTATCAGTATCCACTGCAATGTCAAACATAGCGTTAAACAATGGGAAATGTGGCATCCTTGTTTGTGGTGAGAACCGAGAAGAGTTGGTTTTGTCTAGCTGCACGGCTGCAACAAGATTCTTCTGAACTTGGAGTTCCAGAGTCAACAGAAACCCATCTTTGATCACTTAGTAGGAGTTAAAGCTGAAGTTTTACTTATTACTGTCATAGCTGGTGGTGGTCCATCTAGGGTTCACAGATGACAATGACACTATATTATAGCTTTCATGCTTCTTATATCGCCAAGTCGCAATCAGTGCCCATCTGTATGCCCTACTAAGCTATATATGAGTCATTTTCTTTGGCGTTTTACGATTAATTACAATCGTTTAGATACTGAAATTTTGCTTCCTCGGGTAAACATTTTGTGTAGAATTTTCAATGAAGCTTGAGCAAAGCAAGATATGACAGTTCTGACTTTTACAGAAGCTCTCCCCTTAAACAGAGCTTCTCACTCATTTGGCATTCAGATTAGTACTCGCATAACAGGTTATCATCCGATTAGAAGAGGTTAACTATGAAATAGCTGATCATAATATGTTAATAGGCATGTACACAATTGCAATAAAAAAAGGATAGGGTGCACTTTAAAACATGGTATCACAATACATTGCGCCATAACGCCATGACCAGTCCAGCCTACAAATTAAATGAAAAGTACAACAAGAGCTTATGTTTGTGTTAATCTAAAAAAATTGCAGTCAATAAATTTGACAGTGCGAGCATAAAATAGTTATCCAGCTTTGATACAAGACAAGATGGTACTGCATGCTTTTCTTCATTTGTCAATAACAGCATTCATCTAGTGATTTTTTTTTGAGAATTTCTTCTATTGCAGTAAATAATATCCCTTCATTTCAAATTAATTGACTTGAATTTATCCAAAAGTAGATATATCTATACTTATTTAGTGTCTGATATGTTCACTTGTCAAGTAATTCGGAACGGGAGTACTTCCTTGTCTGCTAGAACAATTTTCCAGAAAGGAATACAGAGACGTGAAGCACTTGGATGTTTGCAGGCAGTTAGGCACTTGCCGTCTCTTGTTTCATGTGCTTGAGCCACTTGTGTAAGCGTGTGTTTGGATGCCGACCCAAAGGTGACTCGAGTGGAACCATCCCTAATATGCATGCGTTTGGTTGTGAACTCGCGTGGATTGATCCGCCCACATGCAGGAATATACCCTTGAGATGCTGAGCCAAAAGGTTCCTCCAAATCGGCCGCACCATTCGGCCCGTTTTGCTAATTATGTGGACCGACACATAATATTCTCTCCCTCGCTCTAATGGTCGTCGTGCTCGTGCTAATCACAGCGAAGCCACGGGACGGCCGGCGGGCTCCTGCCTTCTAAACGCGACAATAGCAACGCCACGAGATGACCGGACACCACGGCCGAGCACGCGTCCATGGCGGAGTAGCTGGACGAGCTTGGAGATCCGCCCATGGCGGAGGAGCTTGACGAGCTTGGAGATCCATCCATGGCGGAGGAGCTGGACGAGGATGCTTTGGATGGAGGAGAGCCATCCAAGGCGGAGCAGCTGGACGAGGTTGCTTGGGAGGGCGGAGAACTGTCCATGACGGAGGAGCTGGGCGAGGTTGCTCGCGGTGCTCCGGCGAGTCCGTCCGCTCGTATTCCATCCAGCGTCCGCCACGGACGGAAAATAGGAGAGCAGTTAATGACGCGTTAATGGCTTGCTAATCAATTTCTATTAAATATGAATTGAATCACTTCCTATTCCAACCGGATCAAAGTCCTCCAAGCAAACAAAAACCGGATCATGAACATGTGGACCATCCCACCCCTAAAATATGGTCCATCCGATTCCATCCACACTGATTCCATCGACCAAACACACGCTAAAAGTATTGTTTGGACCAGATTATTATTTCGCTGACATGACTAAGTTAAATTCATGTGGGTGTCTCTCTTAAAGTAATCACACTTGTGTAGCCACTAGCCACGCAGGGAGTTCAGTGTCCTGTCGCTCCCTTGCTCCCTTGCATAGTATTTGGGAACCATAGAATAGTTCTGTTACTTTTGTATGGACTAAATTCAAAGTGTCTTACTACAAAATGTGCGCTCCCCCCTTCTCTCCCGAGCTGCTCCCGCGAGCGGCAAGGGGGAACCCTAGATCTCCGCCCCCAGGCCCCCACCCCTCCACCTCCCCTTCCCTCACCGCCGCCGGAGGGCGTCGCCGGGAAGTTCCCGTGCGGCGTCGGCTGCGGCGGGGCCTCTCCTCTCCCTCGAGCGGTGGCGGCGCGCGGGCGCGGCGGCCGCTTGAGGGCACGGCGCTGGTGCGGGGCGCTGTGGCGTGGCCGCCGGCGGCGGCGCGGTGGCTGCTCGGTCTTGGTGCACCGGCGACGGCGGCGGCTCCCCTGGTGTGGCTGCGGTGGCTGGTGGCGCTGCTCTGCGTCTCGGCGGGTTGGTGGCGGACGGGAGCACGGCGAAGGCAGGTTGGCCGTCGCGGCCGTGGCGGGCACGGTCGGCGGCGGAGCTCTGGCCTGGTGGATCTGCGAGGAGGGCCCGGCGGCAGTCGCTAGGGTTGTGCGGTCTCGGGTCGCCTCGCGACTAGGGATGGGGCAGGGGGGCCGGGCCCTGTCCGAGTCCATCGGCCCTCGCACTAGCTCGGCCGTCGGTAGCCATGGGGGCTACTGGTTGCCGGCCTGGGATGGTTCCCTCTCTCCTCGGTGCTCTCCTTCTTTTCAGCGGAGCGCAGAGTTTGGACGCCGGGGCGGCGGCCCTGGACGGTGGGAGTCCTCTTGGTTGGCGGGCGTGCCAGGGACCCTTGTGCTGGCTGGTGACCATGGCCGCATGGGCGGCGTGGTGGTTGGCGAGTGACGTGCCGTGAGGTTGGTGTAGGAGGCGGTGAGGGATGGCCAAGGGGAAACCTTTGCCCGGGTTCTTCCCGGCCTGCGACGACGACGTCCACGGACGCCGCCTCCTTCTTGAAGGCGTCGCGGTGGCCTCTCCCGCTCCTCTTACCACTCCGGATGAAAATCCAAGATCTTCGGATCGGGCGCTGGCGGCATTCCGGTGTCGTTCTCTTCTTGAAGACGCCGCCTTGGAGCTCATGGCGTGTCTCTCTCCGGAGGTGGCTTGGTGTTTTTCGTCGTGCGTCCTCTGGCAAAGCTTGTGACTTGCTCTGCACCTCTGCGTTTCTTGTGCGGGGCTCCGGTTTGCCTGTCTTCTTCAGACAGTGGCGGTGTAGATCCTTGTGGTGCGATCCTCGGAGGTGTAGTCTGTCTCGGCGGTGTGCCGTGTGTGTTGGTGTGCCCGTGTCCCCCAGCTCCGGCCCGACTCCTCTGCCCGTCTTGAGTGTGCTCTCCTCTTCGGCTGCGCCCCTTTGGTGCTCACCTGTATTCTTCTCGGTAGCATTGTGTCTCTTGTGGGTTTGTAGTGTCGAGTTGTAGGCTGGGTTCAGCACTTTGTATCAGTTCGCCGCATTGGCGTTATTAATTTAGCGTTGGGCTTCGGGCCTTGTATCTAATAAAAAAAAAGTGCGCTAAGTTTAAATAATCCAGTCTCAAATGATGCTGGTAAAAAATAATAAGAGCAACGGGAGGATGTGCAGTTCTGGCATGAGAAGTCAACCGCTCAGATGAATAAATGTATTTCAACAACGTCAACCCGATTAAATCACGCTTATTTTATCAAAAATAATAATTGAAATTACGCTTTCCCTGTCAGGTACTACGCCCGTACCCCAATCGGGCGAGAGAACGCTTTGGATAGCCAGTAAAACACCAATCACTGGTTTGGTCAACTAAATCTGTATGATCAGCGTTCCGAGATTCGAAAGGACGAGCTGTAGTATTGATTAATTGAGAAAAAAAAATCCTCTGTTCGATATTGTCGGATTTCAAAGTCCACTTTGCTCTGAGAAGCATGCATCTACCCTGTCAGGGATCCTCCGGATATGATTTGCTTAGCAACGGCGTGGAAAGGAGCACTGCTAGACGGCTGAAGCTGTTGTGTTCATGACTTATGAACGGTTTTTCTCTCAATTAACTAGCAGATCATAAGATCCTTGGTGAAATGTGGATCTCCTGCATTTTCCAGAGTTTCTTGGGAAACTATCGAAGGCCATCAGATGATCTGCTCTGCACTTTAGGACCAACGATACCAATGCTAACGGCACAATCCTCCAGCGAGCTGGAAACCTCGGCTTCGTAGTGCTCTGAGGATACCTTTGCAGTTTGCACGATATCAAGAACCAATCAACCGGCAGCCACCGCCCAGAGACATGCCAGAAATCAGGAGGCTTCATCGTGGGGCGCATGAATCATTATGGTCTCAGTTCCGAACAGATAATGATAACAACATTTGGCACGGTTAATACAAGAAGATTTTTTTTGAGGACTTACAAGAAGATTATACATTCAGGTTCTCATCAATTTAAATGCTTTTCTCATAGAAATCTTGGAACAAACACTAGGACAAAATTCTGTTGCGTTTATTTGATTCTTTGGATTAAAGCCATGGAAGTACTCCCTTCATTTCTAAATATAAGATGTTTTAACTTTTCCGCCCCGCGCGTATCTAGGCTTGTTTTGGTGTAAGATTTGATTCTTACACCAAAACAAGCTTATATAGGTAAAGCCGTGGACGAAGTTGTTACATGCTCACAAACAGCTAATGCTCGTTTTCCACAGCTATGATACCATATAAATATAATGGCATAATTATTTAGTTGCTTTTGTAATTCATCCAAGTAGTGTTCCCCACGACTCGCCTATCTGAATCTGTCTGGGGCAGTCAGCAGACATACAACTGGGAAGATATTGTTGCTCTATTGGCTAGAGCTACAAAAGTGTAAGTGCCAATGGGTTTGACTTGATACAGTTGTGTTGCGCAACAACAAGAATGAAAAGATTTGTTGATGATGACTGTTTTCCCTCATTCTAACTGGAATACATCTGAAATGTTTGCTCGTGGGGAAAACATAAATAGTTTCCAAGATTGTAGCAGGGAATGCTATTCATGAGCCTTGGTGCAAAGACGGGCACGCCTTCAGGTTCAGATTTATGACTCAGCTGCCGAGCGCCCATCGGGGAAAAGGGACTTGATGCTGAGCTAATCATCGAGAGCACCCAGTTGCTTCATATCTTCCAGGAACGCCATGTAGGAGTCATCGATACTTGGTGGCTTAGAAGCTGACGGCGAAGGTTGGGCCACAGATTTTATTGGGGTTACTGAAGGCTTCAGAGTTGAATATGTTGGTGCTGATGACTGCTGCTGCGCCTTTGGTTTTGGTTTGGGGAGAGCAGATTCTCTCTTAATTCGAAGTGATGCAGGAACCTGTATGCGACACAGAAAGCTACCAATTAGAATGGAGGTAGTCGTTACAAAACACTAAAAGGGCAACATTTTAGACAAATTATACTTGGTGACTGTTCAAACTTGAGTCCCAATCAGTTCTTGATACTATATATTAGGACACCATGATAATCATTTGAAATGACCAGTAAGGCAACAGGCATTTTCTGTATATTTATAAGTTCAGGAATGTTAATACTGCCAACTAGTATTGCAAAAGGCAACATGCCTAGACGGAGTCTCTACACAGGATTGGTGGCGGCGCACTGGTGCCGTAAGAAAACTTGCATGTCTATAGCAACATCTTGTTAACATGTTCTACAGGCTATATATCCTTGATAATAAATTGGTAGTCTAAAGTTAATCCTGTTATTCGATTACAACATATTCTAAAAGTGTTTCTTCCTTGGGAGAGCTGTTCCCAAACCTTTTGTTAATGGCAAGTACAACAATAATCAAAATTGAGAAGGCAAAACAAATTATTTGCTGGATGATGTCAGCGTTCCTACGCTATCTGTGCTTTCTTGCTGTGTTCCTCAAACCTTTTGTAAGATGACTACAACAAAAATCAGATTTGAAAAGGCAAAATATATTATTTGCTGCATGAGGTCAGTGTTGCTATGTTATATGTGCTTCCTTGGAATGACATACCGAAGCCATAGTTCATAATTGCAAGGTATACTGTTTAAACTTCATAATTGCAAGGTATACTGTTTAATACTTTCTCGCTTGTGTTTGATAACTTCCCAGGCAATAATCAAGCAATCACGCTGACACGGTAACTTAGCAACCAGAGTAAAGAGCACATACCATAGCTGTTAGCTCAGGAGTATGTTGTGCTAATGGTCTCTTCACAACTGTTGAAGCAGCCGATTTGACATATGATGGCTGCTGAGGTAACTGTGGCCTTGGACCAAAGGCAGCAAATTCTTCTGATTGGATAGGGGGGCCTGGAAAAAATGGAGGCCTAAGCATTGGTGGCGGACCAGGAAGTACACCATATGGTGCCATTGGCATTTGAGCTGGAGGTAATCCTGGAGGGGGAGGTGGAGGAGGCCTGGCAGCAACACCAGGAGGCATAAATGGTGGCCTTGAATCTGGTGGTGGTGGAGGTGGAGGAAATCTGACCATTCCTGGAGTTAGCATATCAGGCTGTATCGTCATCGGAGGCCTTGGAGGCAAAGGTGGAAACTGCGATGGGTGCGGTGGAGGTGGCGGTAACACCCTTGAAATTTTGGCATCTTCTTTCACTACAGGAGCATCCCTGAAATTATTATTAGTAGCCTGCAATTCATTTGAGTTTGGTGGCAATCTAGGGGGTGGTGGTGGTGGAGGTAGCACAACTGGGGCCTACAAAAAGAAATCCTTCAGAGAGAGTTGTAACATGAACTAACATCCAAACAATAAAATCAAACATAAAGAGCAAATTGGTAACTGAAACATTGACACTAGGTTTCAAGAGGATACATAAATAGTACTCCCTCTGGTCCGTAATAAGTGACGGGAGCTGTACGTAAAGTTTGTACGTGACAAGGTCATTCTTAGCGAATCTTATATAGGATCGGAGGGAGTACAATATTAGGAAAACAGAAATGTGTAAAGTTAACTGTAAGTAGCACCTGTGCAGAATCTGCCAAGCTTGCACCCTCTCCAACAGACTGTTTATTAGTAAGCTCATTTGCACCAGGTAGAGGTGGTGGTTGCAAAGGCCTCGGTGGCGGAGGTGGAGGTGGTGGCAGTAATGTATGACCTAACACATGTTCTCTGGGAGGTGCGCCAGGAGGAGGTGGAGGTGGCGGAGGTAAGCCTGGTGTTGTTGCATCGCCAGCAGGCTTAGGTGGGGGAGGGAGCGGTGGTGGGGGTAAGGGTAGAGAAGGGGCAGATGTGTCTGTAAGTTCTGAAGAGGCTGGTAGTGGAGGGGGCGGCGGTGGAGGTGGCATGGTGGAAGGACCTGCTTCTTCAGATTCTGTCATCGAAGATGAAGGCCCAGCATCAGACGAGGAAGGCAGTGGAATCCTTGGTCCTATGGTTAATTAAGAAACAAAACTGAGAAATGCAAGGGGACACATTTCAGCAAAATATGAAATGTTTAACAAGGAAATATGCTAGTAAAGGTTATGCTGACCTATAGATGATTTGTACATAGGAGGTTTGCCAGGTGGTGGCGCCCCAGATGGATTCAATGTTGGATGATAGTAAACAGAATCCTGCAATGCAAACCTAGTTAGTATATATTCGAAACATGATGCAACATATATCAATTGGCATTATGAAGAACTGTAAATACCATACCTCAGGCATAGGATTTTTTGCTCTGTCATCTTCATCTCCTGCAGGCCGCCGCTTTGGTGGTCCAAGATGGCTGACAGGAAATGAAGTTTAAATTCAATAAAAAAAATATTGCATGCAAATTTAATAAAATGAAAGGAAAACAAAACAAGAAATCTCACCTGAACATAACTGGTTGCTCACCCTTTTCTTTCATTTTGTCTTCATATTCCTGGCAGATATATGAAAAAGGAATTAGGTATCATGTGGCCAACAAACTAATGATACCATATCCCATCGAGAAGTTCCAAAGAAAATCATCAATTTAAATATCTAAATAGACTTACTAACACCTTAAAAAACACTATTGCTCGTACTCATCAGTAAGCTAATAATAGTCTTCAGTAAGATTGGACAACATAGTTGATAGTTGATACAGATGATACCATAAGGTATGATCATTTCTAGTTCAAACTCTCTGACTGTTATCAAAACCAAAGGTTTATTGCGAAACAAATAACAATACAGTATTCTAGTTCACTAGCAGAATTGGGCATTTAACAGAAACCCTCCAAATATCATGTTTAAACCCTGATGAATTCTGATTTTCTTAACATTTTTCTTTCTTTGGTTTAATCGCTGGGCAGCCTCTGACCTTTCCTCTTAAAAATACTGTACTAAAGATTGTAGGGAAGAGAAAATATCAGTAGATAGCAAAACCTAATGTGCTGCCTAAGATTGTAACCAATTAGAGAAAATAGTTGAAACCTTATGTATTTGATTGACTAAAAAGATATTCAAATCACATAAAGAGTAGTGAACAGTCTTTCCAAAATAAAAGGTTCGCCATATCTAAACAAATTAAAATACCTTCCTTTTCTTCACAACAAGATTATAAGTATCTTCAAGCTGTCTTTTCTTATGTTTCCTAGCCTTATCCAAAGCACCATCAGCCTCTGCATCAACCAAATACTAATTTAGTCACTCAGAAATATAAAGTGGCTAAAAACGACAACAATCTTGTAATAACATCTGCCGTGTAACTAAAAGATGCAATAGCTCTAATATCAAACTGTAAAAGTTATGTATATACATATAATTAAAAAAACTGGCATGATAATGTGACAAGGTCAACTAACATATATATACGAGGAAGGCTCCCACCCCCTCATCTCTCTCTCCTCTCTCCTCGTTCCTCGAGAGTCCCTGCCGTCTACAGCTCCTCCCTCCCGCTTCACAGGCGGCTCCGCCGGTGTCGATGGGAGGGGAGAGACCAACCCTGTACAGGCTACTAGTTAGGTTAGTCCTAGGTCTAGGGCTTGGTCCTTCGTGGCGTCTGGCGCTATGCCGCTCTGCCTCTTGCTCCTGGCGCTTGCAGGCACCGCCAGCAATGTATATCTCTTCTCTGGTGGCTGCAGTTGGCAGTGGCCGGTGCAGGATCTGGTGGAGGTTGCTTGAATAAGCTCGATCTTGGCGGATATGGCGACCACGGTGGGGCCTTGGGATTCTCTTTGTTTTCTCGTCATGGAGACAGGGAACAAATGGGTTTCCATGTTCCTGCCTGCTGGTGGTCGGTTCTGCAACAAGGGAGCTCGGATACTTCTCCTGGGACTGGGAGCTTCCTCACGATGGTCGAAAGGCGACCGCTCCAGCCTCAGGTGTCGGCTACGGTCAGGGCTTCCGGCCGGCATCAGATGGTCATCTGCGACCTCCAGGCTGCCATGCCATATTGGAGGCCCTTCGGTTCTAGTGCAGCAAGCTCCCGCCTCCCCGTCCCAAGTGGTGCTGTCCCTGGCCACGTCGAGGTTGGCTGCACTGAGCTCCAGATCCGTCGCGGTGGAGAAGGAGCAGGACTTGATTGTGTTTTCTATTTTCTTTTGGAGGTCCTAAGTGCAAAATGTAAGGGGCTGAGTGTATTTCCTTATTCTTCTGAGCCCCTTGTTGTAAAATGTATCTCCACCGACGACCGACCCCAGTTCAAAAAAAAAACTAACATATATATACTTGATGAACACCGAGCCGAGTGCTCAAGAATGCACTGCTTGCCCTTATTATGCTAGAATGATGATTGGTACAAGAAACATAAATTTGAGAATACTAGGCCTCTAGAAACAAACCTTATTGTGTAAATAAATGATCATCAGAGAACAAAAGAAGCCTAAGAAATAAATTATTCAATATAGTGTTTAAAAATGACCTGTTTCTAATGCAATGATCTACGTCGCGGTCTGCATTAACCTATAATTATAATGCAATATACTTACTCATCTTTTCCAATTTGTCAATCTGATCCTTTAAAGCATCTGGGTCCTTTTTCAGAATACCAACCTCCCGTACCTTCTTCCTTTCTTTTTTGTTCTGCATAGCCAAGTAAACGATAAACTCTGAGAGAAATAAAGATGGATTAACCTAATTGGTAACAGATAAATACATTACTAACGTAAAATATTTTTAACAGACTATCTGATACGAAACTGAGGTCAACGACCGACAAGACTGCTAAGAATAAGTAACGTGATATGCAACATCTGTAATGACCATCATCCTCTCCTAGTGTTGGTACATGTGCATCAGGGTAAATGACGAGAGATACATTTTCAGTCCAAAATGATGTACGCTAAAAACTGTGACATCTGCAGACGCAAGAGTCAAATGAATAGACCAATTGCAGCAACTAGCAAGATCACTTTTGCTCCTCAAGTGCCCATCTAATAAAAATACATCTTACGAGAACTTGTGTGCTCCGCAAAGAAGAAATGTACTAACAAAGACGCACAACCAAACTGCTAGGTTGTAGCATCAAATTAACATTTGTATGGGTGACATAGCGAAAATAAGTTAACTGGACTGATCAGGCCAGCTACCACCCGAGATTGTCCAAACTTACACAAAATGACAGGGACCAGGTGAGTTTACACCACATAACAGAAGAGCCGACAGTTTAAGGTCAAGACTGTCCAACAAATAAAATTACGTGTATGCTCGCCAGTCATGACTATCCATATGATGTGCAATAGCAACACAGATCTAAGCAGTTGTTTAGTTATCTGCTGCATTCAAGCTCTTCAAACTGAAATATCTAGCAATGTTCATCCAAACTTGCTTGTTGCGTGCAAAATTGCCACATCGAATTTTCCCAATTGTACCCGAAAGAACGACTAGCTTACTAGGTGGCATCTGCATCGACCGTAACGAGGACAGGAGGATCCAAATTTCGCGTTAAGCCGATCAGAGGAATCAAGCTATGTGGTCACTGCTGAGTTACTTCCCACGACCATTGCGACGTACGTGGCCTGTTTGGGTACCTCCCACGACCCCGCCAGCGCGTGGGGATGAAACCCTAGGGTTGGAGGGAGACTCACCCGCTTGAGCTCCTTCCTCCGCTGCTCCTTGCGGAAGGCGTCCGTGGGGTTCATGACCTTACCGCCCTTGGTGGTCTTCATCTTTCCGCCCTCCCCCTCGCCCTCCGGCGGCGGAACGAGCGAGCGAGCTGCGGCGGCGGTGGCGTCTGGGGATTTAGCGGAGAGAAGGGAAGGGGGACGTCGCGGCGAACGTCGTCGGGATGGGTTCGGGTTATAGCTGGCCAAACGGGCCGTGCCAAACGGGCCGGCCCGAGGCACGCTTCATCTGGCACGGCCCAAGCACGGCCCGGCCCGCGAGCCAACGTGCCGTGCCGGCACGAGGCCCACCCGTGCTCGTGCCCCAGCTCGGAGCTGGGCACGCGGGCTGGCCCGGCACGGCACGCTCCACACCCGTGCCAGGGGAAGCACGCTGCAGGCACGGCGCGACACGCTCCACATCTTCTCTCTCCAACGCAGGTACCCTATCCTCTCATCTTCTTCTCCATCTGCACCACCAACCACGAGCACCACCAAGGCAACAACCGCGCCGCCGGCCGCCTCCGCCGGCTGACTCCCCATCCCGCCAGTGGGCGACGACCGCCTCCCCATCCCGCCAGCGGGCGACGACCGCCTCCCCATCCCGCCCGCGCTTGGAGGTGGCCTGCCGCCGCCGCTGCTCGCCGGCGAGGAGATTGTGGCGGCGGATCTCGTGGGCCGACCGTGCCGTGTCGGGCTGCCGTGCCCGTCGCGTGCCCTCGTGCCCGTGCCCATGCGCGAAGCGCAGCACGCGTGCCGGCACGGCACGGCACAGCACGATTGGAGCCGTGCCGCATCCGTGCCGTGCCGGCCCGATGGCCGGCTATAGTTCGGGTCGATGTAGCTTGTGCCTTGCGGTCGGTTCCGAGCCCGTCACCTGGTTCGACAACTTTGTTTTTTTAGTAAATTCCATCAATGGTCCTTGTACTTGTGTCAAAAGCTCACTTTGGTCACTATATCAAAATTATAATCAATACGGTCACTATATACACATGTAGGTGATTATACTGTCAATGGAAATCGTATCTATACCTCTTATAAAGCAAAACCCCACTAAAGTCATTTATTATTTTTCTATCTTAACATGCAGCCCATCCACATCATCCCATATTCACAGCCATCCGATTCCAGTTATCTGTCCGTCCATTTGGGGTGTCCTCATCGTCACATGTTCAGGCCAGCCCAGAAAATTTAACACGTACATGTCTTTTTTTTCCTGAAATCTAAAGCAGCCGGTTCACTCCTGCGGTCCTGCCCCCATGTGAGCATCGGTTACCAGATCTGATTTGTGAACTAATCACACACGGCTGGGCGTTTCTAGCAATCAATATGTTTTCAGACCAAATCATATTTTGAAAGGTTTGGCTGTTCACTTCCCCTTCCCCATGTTCTAACTAATACCTTCAATTCTCCCACTCAGTCCCGTCGTAATACTAAATGCCCTTTAGCCTCCTCTCATCTCCTCTTCATCTATACCATATAAATCTCCACGCTTGATCCCAGCGAGTCTATCACGATTCATAAGAGTTTCCTGGCTGGAGCTGGAGGGGATGATCTACTGCAGGATATCGGAGCCCGCTACCAAAGCTGGGATATCGGAGCATGGACGTGCACACATATTGTTCGATGGATTGTGCAAGCAGTGGTTCATGTAGAACTATATAATCGACAGGTACAGTACGTCACACACTCACACTTGCTGTCTAGGCTGCAAGGAATATGCTGGTTTTGCTACGAGTTTTTTGTTTTTGTTTTGACCACTTCATTTTTCTTACTCTGATGTACACTCATGAACCGTGTCTCAAGGTTTGCAGGAAGAACTATGTATATCCCTGTTTTGTTTCAGATTTTCCTTCTTGATCGAGGGACCTCAGGTGGGCATCTGTTCTCAGCATGACAGTGTTAAATCCTCGCATCATAAACTAGGACAAGCTGAACGACAAACCTGTAATTTTCTTACTCGTGTGTACACTCATGAACCGTGTCTCAAAGTTTGCAGGAAGAACTATATATATATATATATATATATATATATATATCCCTGTTCTGTTTTAGATTTTCCTTCTTGATCGAGAGACCTCAGGTGGGCATCTGTTCTCAGCATGACAGTGTTAAATCCTGGCATCATTAACGAGGACAAGCTGAACAAACCTTTAAACTTGCTTATTTTCTGCATTATGATCTCATTTTACTATATAAGTCAGTCTTTTGTTTACTGCAATACATGTCTCTAGGCTCTAGCAGAAACTCATCTTCTGGCTTTATGGTTGAAGACGAAGCTAAATGCATGTGTGCTTCTTATGCAAATAAAAAAATAGTGTTGTCGACCAGATAACAGTGATAGTACTATATTGCATTTTTTACCCGACATGATTAATTCTCATGCTTTTGTTTGATTTTTCTGCACCTAAACTATATATGATAATTCCTTAAAGTGAATGTGTAGCCGCTGCACGACACATTGGATTTGAACCATAATTAAAGTAGGTAAACAAAATTGTTGTCAACATATTTCGATAAAGAACCATAGTCAAACAGGGATTGTGTCTTGCGATCTTTTGCTCACTTATCTAAACCAAAGTATTTTGTGATTTATTTTACCATGGGAATTTTTAAATATAAGTTGTACTGACTCTTTACCAATTGTCCATTAGTAACTATAAATAAATTTCACATTTCATTTTTCTTATTTATTATGGACTGTTGTTCGAATTAGTGCACATCCACTTCTCTCTATTTATGCAAAAAGAGGAAAACAGAGAATATTAGTCCGTACAAGAAAGGTTACATGTTATAGTGTATAATTTGAAGTCTTGAATGCATTAAACAAGTATGATGCCTTGCCTAAAGCATATATTTTTCTAATTGCAATCACATTTGTTAATACATAACTTCATAATATTGCTAACTCTTTTTGGTATTTAGTTTGTTGTGTAAAATATTCATTTAACCAGAATTACCGCAGCAACGCGCGGGGTATTCATCTAGTAATTCCGTATGTGACTAAGCTGACCGGTCAACAGCCAAAACCAACATGTGGGGCCCATTTGGCAGTGGCACTATGTTGACCAGTCTCCAACAACGATATTTTTGTAAAAAGACCCCTCTCAATCTTGCAATACCAGCACACGCCCCATGTCTCTCTACGCCGGCAAGCGCCCTTGCTCCGCGTCCCGAGCCAAGATCTCGCGTGCATTTATGTCTCACCGTGACGCCTCCTCCCTCATCTTCTCCGCTTCCGGCTAGTTACTGCCGTCGAGCGAGCCGTCTTCCCATGAACGAACGCCGAAGAGAGACTCCACCTCGGCGCGGCGAGGTGCTCCATCTGCCTAACTCTAGCAGCCGCGTCTCCCATATCCGCAATTCCAACCGCCGCAGCGGGAGAGGTAGGGCCGTGTGTTGCACCGATCTCGCGGGGCAAGCTGCGGAAGGAGCGCACGACGCGCACGTCTCACTGTATGACAGCGCAAGACGTGCGTCTCGTCGCCGTGGTTGGAACCTCCCGCGGCCACCCAGCCACCAGAGCTGGGGCTCAAAAACGAGGGGCGCGTCCTCGAGAAGAAAGCCAGGGGGCAAAGGGACGGAGCAGGAGCGACGCCGACGTCCGCCACTCGAGCACACTGCCGTCGACAGCATCGGAGGTCACCAGGATGTGGATTCATGCGGCGCCACAAATTTCGTGGAGGAACTGCCATCAGTGGTCGCAGGACATGTGCGAGACGGCGATGGCGGCGGGACTAGAGGACTGGACGAAGATGCACGGGAAGGTGTAGCCGAAAGGGTAACACTGGCTGAGCGGGATGCATTGGAGGGCGTAGCAGCAGTCGACCATGGCCGGGGAAGAAGAGGGGATCGAAAGCATGTTAACATGAGGAAGAAAGGATTGAGAGGGGCCTTGTGCAAAAATATCAGCTGGAAACTGGTCAACATAGTGCCACTGACAGATGGGCACCACATGTCAGTTTTAGATGTTGACCAGTCAACTTATGTAACATACGGGGCTATACGATTTCCTAGTGACCGTATACTATCTTTTTTTTCTTGAGGACAATAGAGAGCTTTATTCATGTAATATAGCAGTATCATTACATTCCTGTTCTATTACATGAATAACAGAAGGGGGAGGCTAGTTAACCAGCTTCCCTGACTTGGGTTCTTCCTGATGAACTTAGCAAGCTCATGAGTTGCACGGTTCTGCTCTCTACTGATTTTTTCTGATATTGCATTTTCCACTCGATCTCCAAACTTCCTGAATATCCTGATAAACGCCTCCAAGTTTGGAGAATTTAGCAGCGATATTCTGAACATTATTTGCTACAAGAAAACTGTCAGTTTCAAGGGTGAATGTTCTTGAATCCATTCTGTAGCAAGACGAAGGCCATCTAGGCAGCATAAGCTTCACCTTCCTCTGCATCAGTGCATCTCTGCACCATACAGACATCAGAAAGGATCACATTACCACTGTGATTGCGAATTATAACATCCACGCTTGTTATCCCAGATTCAGCTATGAATGACACATCAACATTGACCTTTGTAGTACCTTCCTCAGGAGGTTTCCAAGCAGGAAAGGCCTCCCTCTTACCTCCAACATCGAGCCCATAATCAGATTATGTGATCACCTGAGCTTCTGCGTACATGGGTCTTTTACATTTTATATCACAACAGGAAGTGCTGTCCTTCGGCGATAGGCTCTCAACATAACTCTGAAGGAAAGCTACCGAAGCTGAGATAGGAGCTTTACCTTTTTTATGGATCACGTCATTCCTCAGGTGCCAAGCTCGCCACAACATTAAGAGGATTTGAGCGTGATAATCTTTAGGTGTGTTAGCAAGGATCAGTAGCAACCAATCCGGCCCAGATTTCCTGAACATACCTTCTTCAGGAATTTTCCAGAAGTTTCTCAGCTGATTTCTGAGAGCTTTTGCTTTAGTACAAGCAACAGTCGCATGAAAACTATCTTCCTCCTCGACTCCACAAATATTGCACATGTTATCCACCTCAAGTGTTCTCCATTTGTTCTTTTTAGTTGGTAGGTTATCATCAGCTACCCTCCAACTAAACATACGAATTTTATTGGGCACCGGTGCTTTCCAGATGAGTTTCCACAAATTTCTGCTTTTACCGTCTCCCAGACTTCTACCGATGTTCAGCCTGCTTTCATGAGCCAAACTGTAGCCTAGCTTGTAGGCACTTTTCACATTAAAAACTCCTGATTTTTCATAGTGTCAGGCCACAAAATCGACCTCCTCCCACTGTGGAACCTTGATTCTTAAGATTTCATCTGCATCATGCTCATAGAAGATTTGTCTTACCAGCTTTTCATTCCATAGCTTAGTACCTGGCTGAAAGAGTTCCTTGACCCATTTAACCCTTGTTCTCCTTCTTCTTCCTGTGGTTCGCAAGGTCAAACCTCTAGGAATCCAATTATCTCTCCAAATGCGCGTCTTGGAACTGTTCCTGATTCTCCAAATTGCCCCCTTTTTTAGAAGGGTTAAACCATGCTCAATACCCCTCCATGCGGGAGAAGCATCCCCTTTGAATAGTATCAAGAATATTTCCATTTGGGAAATATTTAGCTTTCAACAGCTTTGCACATATGGAATTGGGTTTTTGAATCAACCTTCATCCCTGTCTGGCTAAAAGAGTTTGATTGAAGATTGTTGAATCTCTGAAACCCACACCCCCTTGCTCTTTTCGATCAATCAGTTTGTCCCAAGGTGTCCAATGTACCTTTCTTTTTATATTGTCTTCACCCCACCAAAAACTCCTGATAGATTTCATGTAGTCATCATGAAACTAGCTGGCATTATGAAAATGCCATAACATGTGTTGCCAAAGACTGGGCAACAGATTTGATTAGTGTTTCTGGTCACCGTATAATATCAGTGCTAGAGACTGGTCAACGTAGTGCCACTGACAGATTGGCCCCACATGTCAGTTTTAGATGTTGACCGGTCAGCTTATGTAACATACGGGGCTATACGATTTCCTAGTGACCGTATAATCATCTACATGTGTATATAGTGACCGTATTGACCATAATTTAGTGTACTGACCAAAGTGGGCTTTTGACACAAATACAAGGAACATTGATGGATTTTACTCTTTTTTTAGAACATTTTACTCTTTTTTCTAGAACCTAGTTCGATGACCTATTGGAGGTGTGACGCACGGTCCATTGTGGCCTTGCGGAAAACGAGCGACGATGAACAAACGCGGGCCAGCCCAGCTAGGAGATTTGTTGTGCCTGGAAGATGTGTATTTAAAACCTGAAAAACTGTCGGTAGAGTGGTAATCACTAAAAGACCCCAGCATTCTCAAAGGTCCTACGATCGTTCTCATGTCATGCAAAAAACTGGAAAACCCAGCATTCTCAAATGGATGTATTTAGATATGTCCGATACCTCTATTTTCTTGACATCTTTTTCCAAACGGAGGGAGTACGAGTACGTCTGTTCTCAGCTTGTCAAGTGTCACCTCTCCTTAATCACGATTTTTTCTGTTTCGAAAACAGAATCACGAATTTTGTGGGATGATCACTTGCGATATGTGGCGTGATTAGGGAAATATGTGGGCTAAAATCAAGGAAATTTGTGGGTGGAGGTACGGGTTACCGAAAGGTCATTCTGTCCCTTAAATGTGTTTTGGTATTCAATAACAACATGGGGTTGTCTAGTAAGTTGCTTTTCTTTGACAACTCGTCTAATCCGTTGCTTAATTTATCTAGGTTATTTCTGGAGAAATAAGCAATTTGAATAATGGTTCCCTCGAAGTGCAAATGAGAAAAAAACACGAGGACAACTTTTTCGTTTCGGTTTACAGCTAGCCCCGCACTACCAAGAGGGATGCACAAGCGATATACACGGTGTTACTCATTCAACTATTTCATCCACCATTTTTTGTGATCTGCCCAAGGAATATAGCCCTTGTAAAGATTGTGCTAAAAACAAGGGGTCGGACGGTCCGGGCATGTGTCCGAATAACCAGACTTGTCCATGATTTATCCGGGTCTGCACCGGTCTCGCTTCGTGAGGAACAGGTTTGGGGTTGTGCTCCAGATTTTATCCCCATACATAACCTTTCCGTGCCCATTGGTACCTGATGACGTGAGACACACGTTTGTTGGGAGAGTCTAAGAGAAAGGTATAAAGTAGTGCAGCAACAAATTTCGGTTGACAACAATACCAAGGTTTAGTCGAACCAATAGAAATTGGAAAAGCTTCAACACAGTGTCAATCTACTCTGGCGCTTGTAGATTAACGCGGATCTGCACACAACACAATCAAACTATTTTGCCCCAACGAAACATGAAAGTTGTCAATCTCTCCGCCTTGCTGCATATGGTGTGGAAAATAAATGTAAACGCAAAAATGAAAGCGAACAAATGAGTGTAGAGCGTGGTGAAAACGGTGTTTTTATCATTGTAAAAGAATGGACCGGGTCCACAGTTCACTAGCGGTCTCTCCATAAATAGATAAATAACATGCTAGGTAAACAAATTACAGATGGACAATTGACAAATAGCAATGGCATGACAATGCATAATATGACAAGATAATGTTCATTGTAATATTTATTGGGCATTACAACAAGATACATAGACCGCTTACTAGCTGCATCTATGACTAATAATCCACCTGCGAAATAACATCCATGTTTCCCGCAGGTATTAAGTTGCAAGCAACAGTTAATTGCAATAAGCAAAGTGTGTAATGTAAATAATGCAAATAACACGTAGACGTAGCAAAGTTGTTTTCTCCCTAATGGCAACAGCACATACACATACTTAGTCGTTTCTGTCATTTGAGCCCAGGCTACTGGAGATATGAACCCACTATCTAGCATAAATACCTCCTCTTGGAGACACTAGCATCTACTTGGGCAAAGCATCTACTAGCATCGGAGCGCATGCAATACATAAATAAAACATATAGATAGATAAATGAACAAACTTGATCATAACTTCACAATTCATCGGATCCCAGCAAACACAACATGTAGCATTACATAAAGATGATCTTGATCATGTTAGGCAGCTCATAAGATCTGAACGTGATAGCACAAAGTGGAGAGACTACCAACTAGCTACTGCTATGGACCCGTAGTCCAATGGAGAACTACTCACGCATCAGTCTGGAGGCGGGCATGGTGGTGTAGAGCCCTCCGGTGATGATCTCCCCTCCGGCAGAGTGCGGGAAGAGCTGTAGAACCCTCCCGAACTAGGGTTGACGACGACGGCGGCGACGGAACTTTTCGTGGAATTGTGTTCGGGTGTTTAGTGTTTTTTGGACGAGGGAAATATATAGGCGAAGAGGCGGCGCTGTGGGCTACCCGAGGCGGCCAAACGACCCCTCGGCGCGGCCCCACCTTCTGCCGCGCCGAGGTGGCGTCTGGGCCCCTGGGTCGCCTTCTCGGTTGCCCTTTGGACTCCGTCTTCATATCGATGAAAAACTTGTCCCCATAGATTTTCGTCCAATTTTGAGAATATTTCCTGACTAGCTTTTCTGAAACAAAAAAGAACAACATAAAACAGGAATTGCCACTTTGGCATCTTGTTAATAGATTAGTTTCGAAAAATGTATAAAAATAATATATAATCCAAATAAAACATGTAGCATTTGGTATAAAATAAGAATGAAATATCAAAAATTATAGATACGTTTGAGACGTATCAGTACCCGAAAAAGGCTTGGTTCGGCTATGCTGGACATATCCGGGCCATGTTTAGGCACCTGACCAGCTCGAATTGTTGTGAGGGCTCCCCTTAACCGTATGGTCATCATGGCCGGACATGTCAGGGCTACCTCCAGAAATTCTCCAACTGCCAGATTTCCCACCTACCTATAAAAGATGCCTACTTCCTCCGTTAGAATGTGCCGATTTGACCTCTCTCTCCTCCAATTTTGGTCTCTCTCTCCTCCATTTTCGGCTGGGGCTTCCTACCCTCCATTTTCTTTCTTTTATTTTTCCTTTTCTATTTCAGGTTGTGCTTCTTTTTTCCCGTTTGAACACCAGATCACCGGAGGAAACTCCCTTGTCCGCCCGCGGTGATTCAATTGGAGTCGGGTTAGCAGGAGCAAGGCAAGGAGCCGAATGAGAAACGGTAAAGCGTTCGGGCAAATATATTGTCTCCCAACCCGAAAAAGAGCTTTACAAGGGCATATGGAGCCAAGAGAAAATCTGGGCCACCGGTTCTCTCAATCCGATGGACAAGATTCGTCGTTAAATGTGAGGTTGGAGGTCGGTTGGAAATTAGAATTTGCGTTCAACCTTGCTTGCATCCCGTGGTCCGGCTCCTCCGTGCTAGTATAGGGCTCTAGGCTAGTTGGATTATTTACTACTGGTTAGCTTATCTATCTATATATAATGGGCAATTGTTTCAGCCTCCCCCGGAGGCCTCCACCTCACCGGGGGCACTGTAGATGCGCATCTACAGTGCCGCGCATCACAGTGCCTGCTACAGTGCACGCATGTCCAGCCTCCTCCGTGCCGTCCAATCATGCTACAGTGCGCGCATGTCCGGCCTCCTCCGCTCTGTCCGATCAGGACCTCCTTTTCATGAAAACATATACACGAAATATATGCGCGTCGACAAGTAGGTTCCATTCCCGTGATCGGTTTCGATTTTGGTCAACTTTAGCTCCTTAATTTTGGATCCAGATTCGCAAAAAAACTTGACGGATTTTGTCAAATTGGTTGCACTCGGTCATCCCTTTGAATTTTCCTCTCACGAGTAGATGTGTATCACCCTTCCAAACGACTTCCATGTTTTAACCTTTTTATTTTGATGAATCGGTCCTCCGGAATAAAACATTTTTTCAGAAGAGTCCCCGCGTGCCGCTTCTTTGCAGTAAAGTTCTCGTGTTTTTCAAAAATTGTGAATCGGTCCTCCAAAATAAAACATTTTTGCAGAAAAGTCCCCGCGTGCCGCTTTTTTGCGGAAAAGTTCTGGCGTTTCCCAAAAATTGTGAATTGGTCTTCCGGAATAAAACATTTTCCCAGCAAAGTCGGTCGTCATAATATTTTCGACTCTGCTATCGAATAATCCCTAAATATATATTGTTTCCCGCCTTTAAGCCTGCTGTCAACAAGTATCCGATGAGCTATTTCTGTAACCAATGAAGGGATTGCAGTAGAGTTCGTCCACTATGAAAAACGTTAAATATAGCAGACAAAATGTGACCCCATTTCATTCTGAAAAACATCCGAATCCATTTCTTAGATCGTAGTCTCTTTTTTTCCCTTTAACACTAAGCTTTGAGACCAGAAATGTGTTCTGCAGAATACAAAGTGAAATATGTTCTATGTTGTGTCCTATATGTATCGAATAACTTCATGAATTGTGCAATCGGAACTACATGAATATTAGTCCAACCCACTAGCTAATCCCAACCATGCATGAATATATATATCTGACCAGCACTACTTAGCACTAATACCATGTGTTACATGTAAGCCCTTCCGCCTCACCACACGCAAAGGCCGATCAGGAAGTCGTCACTGACCAAATCGTCACCTTACGAGTGCTGAAGACGGACTTAATCATCATCCTCTCATCCAATGACGAAGATTGCCACTCAAGGTACCGACGCGCTCTCTCCCAGTATCAGCTATATAAACCTGATAAGTTCTAACCCTATCTATCGTAATGCAGTCCCACCACCATATTTATTAGGCTGATACAAATATTATCTGACCTTTCGTGATATTATTCTGGCCACCATGCTGATCAAGGCAATGTTTTTTTTTTACTTCTGATGGCGATATGTTAATGGTCCTTACATATATGAAGCAAGACAATGTAATGATGTCGTTTGGTGAAACTCTGTGTATACAAGTGGGTAACATGTTACTTTATGCATTCATATGTAATTCCGTATATATACATATATATCTTACTATCTATATATTAGCTTTATGTATATGACCATAGTTTAGAAGGAACACTTTACGTACCTTCATAAAATACACTTCAAATTATGCAGCAAAATTAACACCACGGGCGCGGCGTGCCGGCGCGCCAATTTTCCTAGTTTAGCTTCAATCAGAGTTTGTGTTAGGTTCGACGACGTCCGTATTGTCTAGGTTCGTGCATATATTTGTACAGGTCTTATACCAGCAAAATCACGAAAAGCAATAAAAGAAGCAGGAACGATACGTGTCTCTGGCTGCATGAGCGCCGGCGAGATACTGCCATTAGACCTTGCCGCGAAATCGTGCGTTATCCTGGTCAAAGCTAAGGCGGAGCATTGATCTATAGAGACTCCTCGATGGATCTATCGGGCAAAAGCAAGAAGATGATGATGGGTAAAAGCAAGACGATGATGGGAGGAGTGCTGGATCACCTCCGACGTCCGGCGACGTGGTATTACCTGACGCCTGTGGTCGCGGCGTGCGCGCCGGTGCTTAGGACCTACTTTAACCAGCACCTCCGGCGACCCGTGCGGCAGATCCTCCCGTTCCTCGACCCGTTCGTCACCATCGACATCGCCGCCAAGCCAGAGGACCACTTCCACCCCTACGGCTCGGGCAGGGTAAAGTCGAGCGACGCCTACGCGGAGGTGCTCGCGTACCTGAGCGCGGTGTGCTCGCCGGAGGCGCGGGAGTTCCGCGCACACGGCGCGGACGAGGGCCACGGTTTAGTGCTAAGCCTCCGCGAGGGGCAGGGAGGTGGCGGACGAGTTCGAGGGCGTCACCATGTGGTGGTCGGCGGTCGCGGAAGAGACGAAGTCGTCGTTCCGGTCGTCGGGTAGGTGCTGCCGCCTGACGTTCCACGAGAAGCATCGCAGGCTCGTCGTCGAGGAGTACCTGCCGTACGTACGCCGCACCGGACAAGAGGTCAACCTTGGGAAATCGTCCTCGCAGGCTCTACTCCAACAAGAAGGACCTCACCTACGGGTAAGTACCGTTCGACTTTCGAGGCGCGGAAGGAACAATGACTTACTTTCTTTCATCGAAATTAACCACAAGAGATCACTGATAATTAGATTCTCTTTTTCAGGTCTAAAGGGACGAGGTGTGGTCCGTGTGGACCTACATCGACTTCGACCACCCAACCACCTTCGACAACCTCGCCATGGACCCAGCGAAGAAGAAGATGATCGTGGATGACCTCGACGACTTCCGGAACAACAAGGATTACTACCGTCGTATCGGTAAGGCGTGGAAGCGTGGCTACCTGCTGTACGGCCCGCCAGGCACCGGCAAATCTAACATGATAGCCGCCATGGCCAACTACCTCAACTACGACATCTACGACATTGAGCTCACCACCCTGCAGACTAACAACGACCTCCGCAAGCTCTTCATCGAGAGCACGGGGAAGTCCATCATCGTCATCGAGGACATCGACTACTCCCTCGATCTGACCGGCACCCAACCCACCATCCCAAGGCTACCGCGGGCTCAAGACAACGTTGACACCGAGGGCAAGCAGAAGCGGCCCAACATGCTGACGCTGTCCGGCCTGCTCAACTTCATCGACGGGCTGTGGTCGGCGCACAGCGGCGAGCGGATCATCGTCTTCACCACCAATTACATCAACGAGCTCGACCCGGCGCTGATCCGGCGCGGACGGATGGACATGCACATCGAGATGTCCTACTGCGAGTTTGGGGCCTTCAAGACCCTCGCCAAGAACTACCTTGGAGTGGACGAGCACCAGTTGTTCGACCCCATCAAGGAGCTGCTGCACTCCTTGGAGATTACGCCCGCAGATGTTGCAGAGTGTCTTATGGCGTCCAGCCGCACGGATCGTGATGCGGATGCTTGCCTCCAGCGTCTCATTGACGAGCTTTACGAGAAGAAGAAGGCCATAGACATGAAAGTGAGGGACAGAGTTAAACCCAAGAACAGTAAGAGAAACAAAGGAGAGGTAGGATCGGCTGTTACGCCGCCAAATGGAAGCTTGGCCATGCCCAACGGAGCAACTAAGGATGAAGGCGGTGAAAGATGAAACGTTTCATTCCTTATATAAGGATTATTCTTAGCTAGGTATTAGTTACCCGAGGTGTATTGAAACTTTGATTACATATTTTTTTTTCAATGTGTAGGCATATATATAATTTTTAGAGAAAAAAGGTCACACGAGCAAGTGGGTTATTCGCATACTCAAAATTAAGTGGTGTCACTATTACATGATGGCATAGAGTATTGCTTTACGTGGTGACATGACGTTCATTGATCCATTCACTTACTCAAACAAACGAGACTATTTTTTTCTCACTAGCCACATAGCACATCATATCCCATTATCCCTAATGATTTAGACATAGAAAGGAAAAAATCATAATAGTTTCCAAATATTATGTCACTGTCCACTTACTTGTGTAGAGTGAGTTTGTCTCCTAATGGAGATGCTTTCAATGCTTTTGTCCCCGGGCTCTTAAACACAGACAACATTCTGATTTCTTATGAGCAAGGAAAAAAATAGCGTGCTATCGAAAATAGCGTGACCCTTCTCCAGAAGCTATACAAGATATAGCGTGATATAGCAAAGTTACATGTAATATAGCGTGATGAAAAAAATGCGAGAAATAACCCAAATATTAAGAATTTCAACACTACAAATTTGTCCAGGCGCAATACATGCCTAACCAGGTAACCATAGTCAAATGTCAAGTCTAAATCCATGGCACAAATACAAATATGAGGCTTAAATCCATGAACATCAAAGTAATAAACTCGATCCGAGGTGGAACTTTTTCACATAGATTGCAACCGGAAGTTGGAATGTGTGCGAGGTGGAACTTGATCCGAGTAATTCCATTGGTGTACACATTTTGACAGAACATGCACCTCAATGAATTAGTCTTTTGGGGTCAGTATGAGTGCAATATTTCCATCCTGGGTCTTTTGATTTAACAACAACAGCTTCTCCTTGTGCCGTTGATGCTGTGCTTGACACGCCAACGCCTAGAATCGGACAACTAGACCAATTACAAATTAGGAACAAGCAGTTTACAAACAGTAGCTATAGCCTAAAACTGAACAAGCAAGCTATGCAACAAGAAGAACTCGTTGATGTCACTGCCCAAAACAAGTAGACCAATGAACAGGCCTCTCTACTTGTAGACGCAGAGCTTAGGAATCAACGAACTACTGGCTAATGAACTACTACATGAACCAATGAACTACCATCTTTTGTACTACCTAGCTACTAGCTATTTAGCTAATGATCAACGAACTACACTTGCACGTAGCTAATAGCTACCGAATGAATCAAGGAACAGAGGGTATCTTATTCTTACCCGGTTGTGGCCGACTTGCCGCCGGCGTGGAGGACATTGTGGGCTGACTCCTTTCGACTAGAGGAACCTTCGCCGATGGTCGAGCTTGAGGAAGCACGGAAGCCGCCGATGGTCGAGCTTGAAGAAGCACGGAAGCCGCCGCCGCCGCAACTCGCCGTAGAGGAAGAGGTCGATCCGCTGATGGAAGAAGCGCTCAGGATGCCACTGGAGGAAGCGCTCGATCCGCTGGTGGAGAAAGCGCTCCCGCCGCCGCTGCAACTCTACCAGCCGCCGCCACCACCGTCGCTCCCGTGAACAGCGTGGAGGATTTTGTTAGGTTTGTGAGAAGAGAGAGGACTGAGGAGGCTGAGTGCGTGGTGTAGGGGCTTTTGGGCCGATGGGCTCTGCAGGATTTCAGGTTTTTTTCTAGCGCCGCTATACTGCTATACGCTAAACAGTTTTAGCGTGTTAAAAACTCCATTAGCGCTGTAGCGGAAATTTTTGGTCAAATATAGCGTAGCCCCTAAAATTACACTATAGCGCGCTAATAACCGCGAAATAGCGCGCTATTTTTCTGTTGCTTATGAGTGCACACATCTTATGAAGAATAAAAGAAGTCGGAAGGAAGTCTGTGCGGCTATTAGGGATATTAAAACTGAGAGGCTAACCACACTACTCTCACGTCCTGTGCATTTTCGGCCGTCAATCCTGCAGTGGGCCGACTATCCTAATGGACGCTGCTCTCCGCATCAAATCGGTCTCACGTAGTTAATTTGGGCCGGTTACGCGCAAAAGCCCACAAACTTTGCCGCTTACGCTCACGCAGAAAAAAAAGAGTCAACGCAGAGGAACCGGGCGGATGAAGAAGAAATGCGCCAGACGGAATCCCATCGATCCATCGCGACCGCGCGCTGCGGGCCGGCCGCACGCGATCCGCTCGATCCGCCGCGAGTGCGACCGGCGGCCCGGCCGCACGCGACCCGCCCGGCCGCCCGACGCGTGCCTCAGCGATGCATCAATCTATGATTCGGTCCTCACCAGGTGGTATCGCAGCGAGCTCAATTTCCCGAATTAATGGCAATGAACTGAAGCGTCGCTCGTGATTGCTCTTCACGCCCTCCACCAGTGAAGGTCATTTTAATTTTCAGTTTGTGCAGCCCTCTAATGGCAGCCATGAAGGCCAAATCGCCGGCGTCGAGTGATTGCCGTGCGTTACTGCAGTACCTCTCCTCTCCTATAAAATCTGGTATCTCAAACCTCTCCATACCACTCCCGCTCAAGCACAACTTCCACGCCCAATGTCCTCCTGCTAGTTTGATTATCTGTCCTCCCAAATCGTCATTTTCTCAACTTTTGCATTCTGTGCATTGTGTCCGTATCTAACTTCCCAAAACAATTTTTTGCAGGTTCTGTTCATCCTGTTTCTGGAGTCATTCCAGTTGGGTTGGAATTCTTTTGCCTCGGATTTTATTGGCCGCGGATTTTCTGATTTCAGTTTTTGCAATGGCTTCAGGCCAAGTAAGTTTGTTGAATACCTCTAATATTATATGTCATGCTTACATTGTTTCAGATTGCGGCACTTATATATATTTATTAGTACAATTTCCATTTTTCGAGAACTTGCCTCTGGTAAGATGGTTAGGAGGGTGGTTGTATCCCCAACCCACCAGAATTCAAATCCTATATTTGACATTGGTGTTTCTCATTTAGACGGAATATTCTTCAGTGGGAGACGATGTTCCTGTCGACAGCGAGGCGCCTATGGTGACTTCGTCAATCTCAAGACCCGACCGTCGGCTCAGTCTTTCGTAGGTGCTCATAGGGGTAGGGTGTGCGTGCGTGCATTCATAGGGGTGATTGTGTGCACGTGTATGTGAGCGTCTGCGTTGTACTGTGTTTAGCAAAAAAAAAATCCATTTTTCTAATTTCCTCATTGTATGCTACTTACATCCATCAGTATGGTTAAATAAACATCCAATGCAATCCCTTGATACTTGTATCAGGTCCAATTAGAGCACTAGAACAAACTGATTCACCCGGAAAACATATGATTGACTTGTGCCAAGGCCTCATTGTATGCTACTTACATCCATCAGTACGGACGACGTTACTGTCTGGCCGGAAATCCAATTTGGTGCCCGAGCACATATGGACTCGATATCCTGTACCTCTATTCTCCTCGAGATCTGGTTCTAGCACCCCGGCAGAGAATCCTTACCACGGTAAATTCAGACCCATGTCCCACATAGGTCCAGTTATTAAATGACCACCGGGACGGCAGTCCGTCACGGTACGTTTTTGTACCGTCCTAACTAAGCAACGCCGTGACACTCACCTGCCATATTTATTTTGAGATCTAGCCCCACCCTTCTTCTTCCTTTTGGCTGCGTCGCCGGAGCACACATCCGAGCACACATCCATACTGGCTGCGTCGCCGGAGCACATCCGAGCACACATCCACACATCGACCACAACCTCACACGACATGTCGTCCTCTAGTTCGCCTTCATGGCTGCCCCTGGCAAGTCGCTAGGCCGTCGGTGGTGGACGCGAGGCGGCCCTCCTCACTGGCCGGCGCGGTGCCGGGTGGTGGTGTGGCTGCTCACGAGGTGGTGGTGGCCGCTGATGGTCGGAGGTATGCGGATGCCCTCTTGGTGATTCTTGGGCGTGACCGGAACTCCGGTTGCTCCCCTTCTCAGTGCTGGCCGGCGGGATGCCGGTGGAGTCTTGGTCCTCTCTCCGGCATCCATCGGCCTGCTGGGGTCGCCGCCGCCCCGGCAGAGCAGCACCACCGCGCTGCAAGGAGAAGCCCCGCCAGCCGCGGCCGCCCAAGCCCATCTGGGCCCAGAGCGTGCACTGGCCGCGTCCCCCGCCACGCGCAGCGACGTTGGCCACCGCTCGGCACCATCCACACCACCGCCGGCCGCAGCTCCGTCGCCCAGCCCGCACCGTCCTCCTGCAACCAAACGCCGCATCGCGCCGGGGAAGACGACGCAGGACGCCGGGCCGCCTCGCATCCACCGCGGGCTCCCCCCAGCCGCCTTCGGCGACGGGGGCCGCCGCCACCGCGGCAAGGCCAGCGGCATCGGCGGAGGAGGGGAGACATCGATGTGGGGGCCGACGGCGGCGCTCGGTTTGCTCCCCCCGAGTCGCCGAGCAGGACGACGCGAGGGTTTCTTTTTTCTCTTCTAGTCTCTCCACTCTGTGTTTGTGCTCGTTGTGCTGTTCGGGCAAAAGAATTAGGAGTCATTAGGCTAGCGTGATCACTTTATTAGCTAAATGTAATCCCTATGTATCCCAGTTTGTCGCTCTGTCAGTGGCATAATCCATATGTAATCCGTAACCCTGAGTGGGCTTAATTTTTAAATGTCGCTTTTGCTAATTGTGGACACCGGTCGTAGCACCTGCAATTCATTAATCCCCAAGGGACAAAATTTCGTTACCATCCGTCGGGGCAACCCGGAAACGTCTACGCATCCCGTCACGAAACAGGCCCACAGCCCATGTGGGTAGCCCATATTCACCGCGCCTTCATGAAATTTACTGAGGAGACGCACATGCGAACAACGAATCCCAACGTAACCTGTGCGGTCGAGATATCAGGCTCAGCTGTCTGGCTGCCTACTCCTACTTGACTCGTGCCTATATATGCTTTCCCATTTTTTACTCCAGCAACAGCAGCCGGTATGCTTTCTGGGCAGGGTATGTTCATCTTTTGTGTAGATACTAGATAAGATGGCGCGGCGTGTACATGAGCGTATTTTGTGCTTTTAATAGTGCTAAGTAATTAGTCTTTTTGTTCAAAGAGTAAAATGGATCTACTGAAGCAAAAGATTGTATGTATTAAGAGAAGTGTTTGTAGTTAGACGTGTGAGTTCAATTTGTATTGACAGGTACCGTGGGTTTATTAAATCATTGTATAATTTTGTGATCAAACTAATTGTAATATTTTAAAGATAAACTGGGATGAATCTAAAAATAGCCGGATGTACAGTGGACGAATGTCGAACGAAAATTTGTGCTCGGACGGAAATTTGTGTCGCAAATTATCATTCTATAGGCTAAAAAAGAAATGAGAAAAAAGGAGAAAATATTTAGTTGTTTTTTCTTAGAAATACAGTCAAAAAGCCTAAACCTGTTTGAGAGGTATATGTATGTACGTAAATGTGGTTGATAAGTTGTACACAAAAAGAAATGCTGAAAATTACTATCGAAAAGTCCACAAAAAGGTTTAAAAAATCTATAGTAAAGAAAAATACCGTCAAAAAATTTAAACTCATTTAGGTCGAAAAGTTTAAACTTGGTCGAGAGGTATATGCATGTATGTAAATGCGGTTGGTAATTTCACACAAGAAAAAAAAGGCCAAAAAAACTATCGAAAAGTCCAAAAAAGTTTTTAAAAATGGAAAAAGGAAAGAAAAGGTTTAAAAACTAGAAAAAACCGAAAAAATACCGTCAGAAAGTCTAAACTCATGTCGGCCGATAAATCTAAACTTGTTCGAGAGGTATATGTGTGTAAATTCGGTTTGTATTTTTTAGACAAAAAAAACCAAAAATCACAATCAGAAAGTCCGAAGAAGGTTTAAAAAACTGTAAAAAAAATAAAGAAAAATACCGTCAAAAAATCTAAATTCGTTTAGTACGCTTGGAAAAAATTTAGCCAGAAAATATACGCTAAGAACTACTACCAAAAAAAAGTCTATGTGTAAAAAGAAACTAAGAAAAAAAAGCTAAAAAAGTTGACCGGCTGTTCACCGGATGATATACCGGTCATTGCACAGCTATTCACCGGTGTGACCGGCTTGTTTACCGGGTGGAGCACAATTCATCTGGAATAGCTACGTTTTTCTTCATAGGGGATAGTAACCATGGATGAGCCGATGGATTTAGATGAACCCGGTCATTGCACAGCTATTCACCGGTGTGACCGGCTTGTTTACTGGGTGGAGCACTGTTCATCTGAATAGCTACGTTTTTTCTTCAGCATAGGGGATAGTAACCATGGATGAGCCGATGGATTTAGATTAACTTTTTGAGTTGAATTTGAAGATTAAAGAGAAATACGTATATGTCCGTCAAAATAAAAATGTTAAAACATGAAAGTTGTTTGGAACGGTGATATCCATCTACTCGTGAAAGGAAAATTTAAACGGATGACTGAGTGCGACAAATTTGACAAAATTCGTCAAATGTTTTTGCGAATCTGGATCCAAAATTAAGGAGTTAGAGTCGACCAAACTCGGAACCGATCACGGGAATGGAATCTACTCGTCGACGCGCATATATATTTCATGTATGTGTTATCATGAAAAGGAGAGAGAATTGTCATTTTTGAAAACGGTACGGTTTCATCACCGGAACTGTTCATCGGTGACCGGTACTGTTCACCGAGGCTGTTCATCGATGGCCGGCACTGTTTATCACGTACTGTTCATCGAAGTCGCCGGACACACTGTTCATCGTACGGTGTGGCGCGTACTGTTCATTGATGACCGCAACTGTTCATAGATGACCGACACTGTTCATCAGGGTCCGGCTGTGCACTGACAGTCTGACACTATGCGTGGGTACTGTTCATCGATCAGAACACTATTCACTGGATGGGGAGGATGTGTGCCGTCGATCCGCGATCGGACGACCATGAATCGTTCTGTGGATGAACAGTGGCAAGGCCCCTGAGAGGCCGCCGTTTTGTCCATCCTTTATATATAGCATCTATAAGTGGAATTGTTCATCCCAATTCTGGTTGATTTCTTCAGGAAAATCTTTGAGGTTGGTTCTGAACTTCTGATATATTGATATATTGGTCCGGGGAATTGGGCGCCTGACAAGTTGTTGTGGCTACCATGCTCTCTTGCTCGCCTTGTAGTCCATCTCACCGCTCCCGCACCCAGCCGAATTCGCTTCTTCGTCGATTTAGGCCCCTTGTGAGCACCGCCGGACCACCCCTGCAATGAAATCACCCAAGTTGCAGGCCCTTTCCCCTACTAATTTCTTTTTTGGACGTATTGGTTTCAAGAAGGAGAGTCCAAGCGGACAAAAGGGATCACTCGCCAACCCTCCACCTATCTATGTGTCCTAAGCTATCCCTAAACATCCTCGCTGTCCGCCACAGGTCAGCCTCGGCTTCTACCATCCTGATGACGGTCGCTGCCGAAGGAGTGTGACCTTCGAAGACCACTCCATTCCTATGTCTCCACATGCTCCAGCAGATCAAGTTGATCGCCGTCCACAGGTCCTTCTCGTCGTTACCTCCCGGTGTCTTGGCCAGTAGCCAATCCGCTAGACGATCATCATGGTCAGGGACCCAATCCACTCTACCCCACCTGCTCAGGAAGGAGTGCCAAACCTCTCTAGAGAGGACACAACCAAGGAGAAGGTGGTTTATGTCTTCTCCCACTTGGTCGCACAGCGGGCAAGCGGTCAGTCTGGGCAGCCCCCTTCGCCCTAAGCGGTCTGCAGTCCAACATCTGTTCTTCAGCGCTAGCCAGAGGAAGAACTTGCATTTGTTTGGAGCCCGGGAGCTCTAGACCTGTTGTGCCCCAGCCAACCCGATCTTGCCCTCAAAGAGTCCTCTGTAAGCTGAGCGAGCTGAGTACTTGAGGTGGCTCTCCCAGTTCCACCTGAATTCATCCACGACCCCATCTGTCAGGGCGAACCCTGCCACTCTGTCAGCCAAGGACAACAACTCGCGGATCTCTCGCGCGTCCAGGTCAGGCGAGACGTCATCCAACCATCCACCTGCGAGCCCATCTCTGACTCGTCGGGAGCACCGCGCGGCCTTCAGCACTTTCATGAAGAGGTTCGGATCCAGCTCCTTCACACGCCCACCGGGCAGCCACCTGTTTGTCCAGAAAAAGGTGGAAGCACCGTCACCCACAACTAAAGTGGTGGCTGCCTCAAACAACTGATGTACCACGCGGGGTACTTGGATGTTGAACTCACTCCAGGACTTGGAGCTGTCCGTTTTGCTAAGCCAAAGCCACCTAGCCCTGAGAGCGCGGTTGATCTGTCGCAGGTTGGGAATCCCAAGACCCCCCCCCCCAAGTGCTTGGGCATGCAAACCCTCTCCCACGCCACCAGGCAGTGACCTCCACAGGCGTCCTTGCACCCAACACAGAGAAAGTTGCGGATGATCTTCTCGATCGCCACCAGGGTCTCCACAGACAGGTCAAGAGACATCATAGCGAAAATAGATATCGCAGAGAGGGTGGTCTTAACAAGCTCAAGACGTCCTCCACGGTTGAGCAGCCCGGCACACCACCTAAGAAGATGGCTGGCCACACTATCCACCAGATACTGGAGGTGAGCGGGCGTCAGCTTACTGAGGGAGAGCGGTAGCCCCAGGTAGTGCAGCGGGAACGGCAGCAGCGGACAGTGCAACTCTCGAGCTACCAACGCCGCCTCAGCCTCTCCACAACGGATCAGATGCGCCGAGCACTTCTCAAGGTTCGCCCTCAGCCCGGACACGAAGCCAAAATTGTCGAGTAGCTCAGCGAAAACCCCGTGGTCCCTTTCAAGGGGGCGGAGGAAGGTCACCACGTCATCAGCATAGATCGACGTGTGGTGCCTAAGACCCGTGTCAGCCAGAGGCGACAACAATCCACAGGTCGTAGCCCTCTCAATCAACAGATGCAAGACCTCCATGATCAAAATGAACAGTTGAGGCTAGAGCGGGTCTCCCTGCCTCAATCCGCGTCTGTTAAAAATCTTTCCACCAAGATGACCATTGAGTAGCACCTTAGTGGCAGCTGACGAAAGAAGGGCACAGATGGTTGCGAGCAAAAGGTCTCTGAACCCCATCTTCCTCAGCACCTCCAGGAGGAAGGCCCAACTGACCGTATCAAATGCCTTTGTAATGTCAAGCTTCAGGAGGACGGCTGGAATGTTCGAGCCGCGCGCCGTACACTGAACCATCAAGAAGTTATCATGTAGGCACCGTCCACGCACAAAGGCACTCTGGTGCGCCCCCACCAGTTGTGGAATGGAGGGGGCCACCCTGCAGGCCACCACCTTTGCCACTAGCTTGGCGAACCCATGAATCAAGCTGATAGGGCAGAAATCTCGAACTACCTCCGCACCCACTTTCTTGGGCAGTAAGGTGATCAACGCCTGGTTGACCGAGCTAAATCCACGGGTGTCACGCCGAGACAAGGAGTTGAACGCCTCCATGACATCCCCTTTGATGATTCCCCAACAAGCCACATAGAATATGTTGGAGAACCCATCCGGCCCCGGGCATTTGTCAAGCGGCATGCTCCTAATGGCGTTCCACACCTCCTCCTCCGAGAAAGCCATCTCTAAGTGGGAGAGATCCACAGTGGGCAGCTGCAGGTAGTCTAAGTCGAAGGAGAAAGGCCGGTCCACCTCCGTCCCAAGGAGATCGTCAAAGAAATCATCCACGGCCTCAGCCTTATCCACATGCTCAGTCTTCCTAATTCCATCGACCATGAGGTGGCCAATGAAGTTCTGACGCCGTCTATGGCTTGCATGCATGTGAAAGAACCTCGTGCAGCCATCTCCCTCCCGCAGCCATAATACCCTCGCTCGTTGCCTCGCCATGGAGCGCTCAACCTCTGATCCGTGAGTTCTCTCTCTACCTCTCTCTGAATTTTGGCTGGCGTTCAACACATTTAGGTGTAAACCAGCCGATTTGCCACCAGTTTTGTTGGTGGACTTAAATTGATCCCCTTTTTTTGTTGCTTCATGTGTACCAACTGATTCCTTATTTTCCAGTCCGGTATATTTACGTACATGCTTAATGTTCCTTCCTTTTCTTCAGATGCAAGAGTGCAGATTGTTTTTCCATGACATATTTTTGGATTCCGTTACTGATGATGCACCAGAAGGAGGGATTAACGGCTGAATATTTGCCTTGCTGACGCACTTACTGGTGTGTGCTTGAATAAGATAAACTGCATGTTTCTTAAGAGATGCTATTTGTACTTGATTCAGAATGCAACAATTACCTTCACTTCTGGTAGGTACTTCCATTCTATTGATTAAGTTTTACTCGTTTTCATTTAGCTCCATCCAAGGCCTATACTCACAAGAGGGTTGAGCTTAAAGGGCCCAAGCCTTAACTAGGTGCATGCATATTTTGAAAATTGCATGAATCAACCCTGATTGTTCAGTCTTCTTGCAACCATTCTACATTTCCACTCAAGCAAATCTCCTTCAAATTTTATCATTACCACTTGAGATGATTTTTCTTAGCCTTCTATTATTGAGCACTATTGAGTTTACTAAGTCTACGTGGAAGAAATTTTCATGTAGAGTATTCATTTTTGGGTTTAGTTACATACCGTAAGGTCTACAAACTTTGGAGCCTTAATCCGTCTTAACATTGTTGGGACTTGGGTGTATATTATCCCGTTCAATTGAAAAATTAAACTATTATATTTCAGTTTCCTTCTGAAGAAGTTTTAGCATATCGTCCCACAAAAAATAAAAGTATCAATTAAATTATCATGTGAAATGTTAGCAATATCTTTGGTGGTATCCATGCAAATTACTATTACCTCAGAATTGCCTCATAGGGTGTGTCCAGCTTGGACCGCTGACAAATCCAGGATGATCGGTTCACCTTCTGTATGTTAACAAGGAATCAAAGGACGCTTTTAATACTTTTTCAATCATGGCGTACATTTGCTGTTTATACAATATAACATGTACGCCAGAGATCAAGTTTCTGATGTATGCATTTGTCTTCTTTTCTAAGAAGAGATGTCTTTCTTGTTGTGTGAATACTGATAAACTTCTCCCCTCTTGGTAATCTTGAGGTGATCTTTCAATTTGAGCACAGCGTAGTTTTTTTTTTGCAATATTATTTTACATAATTATTCACCAATGTTAAACAGCTGAGGTGTATGGTCCCCTACCACTACATTAGTTTCTTGCAAATGGATTAAATCTTTGCTCGCTTTTTTACAAATAAATATTTATGTGTGAATCTACGCAAATGTAGTTTCCATGTATATGTGGGGCTCTTTTTATCTGGTATTGTAATATACATTTTCACCGATTCGTTAATGAGCAAAGATTTTCGCAAGCATAATGATGTCACGCGCTCATGTCTAGCCAGTCTATTTTTAAATTGTAGAAAGGCTTATGCTCATTTTTGATTTATTGTTCAGAGAAACACTTATGTTTACCTCTTCAATGAACCTGCCAGGAGCTGTGTGAGGTTGGTGCCTGCATTTCAGTTCAAAAAATATTTCCACCAATTCCTAACAATATATTGTCCTAATAGACGGGCGCAGCAACGCGCGCCTACATGATCTAGTAAACTTTATTATGGAGTCTAATGGGTGCTTGTGGAGCAAACGGTGCGAAAGATGGGCTTTAACGAGATATTGATTAGTCTAATGGGTGCATCTCTTAGGTCAAGTGCTAATTTAAAGTCAATGGTGCCTGTCAAATGTGATTGTACCCCACCGATGCCTTTGGCAAGGACAATCAATCTCCCCATTATATCTTCCTTATTTGCATCGAGGTTTTTTATCCACGTTTGAACCAGGCGGATAAAAATGTGTAACATTGTGATAGCTGCATTTTGTATCATCTACTTTGCCTCATAGGGTTAATTTATGATATTATTTACATCCATCTTGTTTTATTTTATCAATTTTTAGGTTATTTGGAATTTTCCTCAAAAATCTCTTTGTGTTTGTATTTAATCCTCGGAGGCACAACTTTTCGTATTTTATTGTTTCAGGAACCTTCCGTATTCCAAGAAATCGAGTAAAAGAACACCACGTCACTTTTTCGGAAGAACAAAACCAGCATGAGTTGGAGACCCACGAGGCTTCGGGGAGGGCCCATGGTGCTCCTAGAGGAAGCAGACGCACCATGGTGGGCTGCCGACGCCTCAAAGCTTGCCTCGCCACCTCTTTTTTTACATATGCCTTTGTTTCAGAGGAAAACCCTACGTCCATTTTTACGAGAATTTTCTGAGACGGTGGCGAGGCTCTTCTCCTTCTCCGGGAAATGGCAATCACGTTGTCCCGCTGCCGCCACCAAGGGAAAATCGCCTCCGTCCTCGACACCACCTCCTCCATGCCGTAAGTGGGATCATCTTCATCACCAACAGAACCAAATCCATCTCTAACATCGATGTCATCCCCCTCATAGTTTTTGTATATCAGAACCTCAAAATAGTTTCCTAGGGTTGTGTGCACGATTGTGTGGGCACTATTTAATTATTTGTGGTGAAGTTATACTTGCATATTGTGTTTTAATTCGTGCCGCTGGTCATTACTATGTTTAACCGTTGCGAGTAGTTCCTCTATTTCTGAGGGGATAGGATGAATTAGCCATGATTTTATATAGCATGCTTTAAATTGGTCAAGTTTATACTTTATTGTAATTCTATGATGGTATTATATGGAAGTAATTGCACGATATTTTGCCTATATGGGATCATAGAGCCGCGCCTTAGTGTAAAGAAGAGAGGAGTGATGACCGGAGATGACATAAACCATATCCAGCTCTAACATTTTGCCTATTAGGCAATAATTTCATGATTAATTCTAGAATATTAAACATGACAAACGCAGCTACTAACATGTTAAATACAAACATACTAGATGTACTAAGCAACATGAACAGCAGCAACATACATGCCAACATATCCATAGCAAAACAGTTCGGAATACGCTGCACGTACCGAACGGTTGTAGAGGAAGTAGTCGATGCAGACAGGTTCACCGTGCCCAAAGTAGCGGTGATGTTGTTGACGATGACGTTGGTGAAAACGGGTCGAAGAAGACGACGCCTGCGGAGACGATCCGCAGCTCCGGCTGGAAGACGACCCGTGGTGGAAGCGGCGAGCAGTCGCGCGGAGCGCTTCCCAAAAACCTAATTCGCCCTCTCCCGTACAGGATCACAAAGGCGACTGGTTCCGGAGACCTGCTCTCCCAAACGCCGATGCACGCCGGCGCTCGGGTTGGAGTAGACTACGGTGGCGGCGCAAGGCACGAGATTGGCAAAACCTAGATTGGTTCGAGTTGTGTGACGGCACACGCACTGCACGGCAATATATAGTGCGGTTCGGGAAACCCTAACGGGTACAACGTGGGCCGGCCAGGTCGCACACGTTCGAGTCGGTGCAGCAGCCCACGATCCGGGAGCGACCCGAACTGGCTAAGCTGTACGCGTACGCTAGCGACTCGATTTTACTGAACAGCAAAATTATAGGCATCGGCTCGGCTCATTCCCGCAACCCGCGGCGTGTCGTGACGAGACGGACGGCGGCGGAGGAGGAGGAGGAGTGCGCGGGAGAGAGCCTTCTGTTCTCAACTACCACACCAAGTGTCACAACACTCCACCTTATAAGGTGGTGTTTGTCTCCTCCAACTAGCATTGTGGGACTAAACTTTAGCACCACTTTGCACCTCCAAAATTCTGCCATGCACATGGGCCAATTTGAGATTTCAGGAATTGCTTATTGGGCTGCCCCAAATGGGCCCAAATTCTAACAATCCTCCACCAGATCTCAAATTCCTATTTAGAGATTTTGCCAAACCTCGTTTCTTGTTTATATACCAATGTTTCAGCAGAGACTGTTAAGTTGAACTTCCGCCTAGAACCTTAAACTACATCTACCAGCAACTTGAACAATGGACGAACCTTGAATTGCAAGTTTGGTGCCAATAGACTTTACTCAAAGTCATAACCAGTACGTGGCTACCAGTAGCCTACCCCGCGGGTGGAGCATATGCGTCATACTCCTTGGTCTCTTCATGAGCTTACTAGAGATCACCCAAATCTCATAGACTGCGACGTTTAACAGTCGGACTCATATAGGTGTGTTCTTTCAAGATCGCTCTGTAGGATAGCACCTTTGCTACGAATAGCCAACAGAAACATATTAAGGCATATTGCCAACCTGCCTTACAGAGTTTGAGAGTTATGCATCTTTTCACGGAGAGGGTTATAAAATAACTCTCCTCGGTTAAACCACTAGCTTGTTCTTGCCAGGTCCTAATTCACGGGATCTCCGATCACATAGGTTGGGTTACCACTATGGTGTAACGCTCACGGGTCTCAACCCCATCTCCCTCGATGCACTATCTATCACATTACGTGATAGTCCCTTCGTAAAGGGATCTGCTAGGTTTGTGTCAGTTTGAATATAACTAACAGTTATTACTCCGAAGTTTCTCATTTTCCTGACAGACTTCAGACGTCTTTTAACGTGTCTTGACGACTTCGCATTATCCTTAGCACTGTTCACTTTCATGATAACCGTTTGGTTATCACAGTTCATAAGGATGGCCGGTAATGGTTTCTCAACTACCGGCAAGTCCATCAAGAGCTCACGCAGCCATTCTGCCTCAACAGAAACTGTATCTAAAGCAGTAAGTTCTGCTTCCATGGTTGACCTCGTCAAAATGGTCTGTTTGCAAGACCTCCATGACACTGCGCAACCTCCAAGAATGAATGCATATCCACTTATGGCGTAGAGCTCATCAACATCTGAGATCCAGTTCGAATCACAATATCACTCAAGCACAGCAGGGTGCCCTTTCAAGTGCATGCCAATGATCAATACCCGGGTTAGACATGAACCTGCTCAATTTGCTCACAGCAAAAGAGATGTCAGGTCTCGTTGCGCTCGCAAGGTACATGAGTGAACCGATCACTTGAGAGTATCTTAGTTGATCTCTCGTTTCCTTCTTGTTCTTTCTGAGTGTCACATTGGGATCATAGGGTGTTGGAGAAGGCTTGCTGTCTATATAGCCGAATCGGCTCAAGACCTTCTCAACATAGTGTGATTGCGTTAATGTAATCCCACTCTCATCCCTAATCAGCTTAATGTTCAAGATCACATCAGCTTGTCCCAGATCTTTCATATCAAAGCTCTTTGACAGGAAAGACTTGACCTCATTTATCACTATCATGCTTGTTCCGAAAATAAGTATATCGTCAACATACAAGCATAATATAACGCTATCGCCCCCACCATGGCGATAATAAGTACACCTATCAGCCTCATTAATGGCAAAGCCTGCAGACGTTAGAGTGCTGTCAAACTTCTCATGCCATTGCTTAGGTGCTTGCTTCAGCCCATACAAAGATTTTAATAATTTGCACACATTTCTCTCTTCACCTTTTACTACAAACCCATCAGGCTGATCCATATAGATTTCCTCTTCCAACTCTCCGTTAAGGAAAGCTGTCTTTACGTCCATTTGATGAACGATAAGACCATAGGAGCGGTCAGGGAAAGTAGTACTCGAATGGTGGTGAGTCTAGCAACAGGTGAATAGGTGCCAAAGTAATCTTCGCCTTCGCGCTGGGTGTAGCCCTTGGCTACAAGCCGTGCCTTGTACTTCTCAATAGTACCATCAGGCCTTAGCTTCTTCTTAAACACCCACTTACAACCCACAGGTTTACAGCCGTAGGGTCGTTCAGATAATTCCCAAGTTCCATTAGAAAGAATCGAGTCCATCTCATTATGGACAGCTTCTTTCCAGTCATCAGCATCAGGAGATGCAAATGCCTCTGCAATGGACGTGGGAGTATTGTCCAGAAGGTACACAATGAAATCATCACCAAATGATTTTTCAGTCCTCTGTCTCTTGCTCCTCTTGGGAGCTGATTCATTGTCATCCTTCTCAAGGACTTCCTCAACATGTGGTTGTTCATAATAATCAACAGATGTACTAGATTCAGCATATATCTCAGAAGAAATTCTAGCAGTGCTACGCATATCCTTCATAGGAAACATGTTCTCAAAAAATGTTGCATCACGAGATTCCAAAATAGTATCAACATGCATATCAGGTACCTCAGATTTAACCACTAAAAATCTATAGTAGATGCTCCGCTGAGCATAGCCTAGAAAGACACAATCCACTGTCTTTGGTCCGAGTTTTTCTTAGGGATTGGAACATTGACTTTCGCCAAGCATCCCCAAGTGCATAAATAAGAAAGTGATGGTGTTCTCCCAGACCACTCCTCGTAAGGGGTCTTCTTTTTATACTTGTTTGGAACTCTATTCAGGACATGACATGAAGTCAATAGAGCCTCCCCCCACCATGCCTTAGATAAACCAACAGTGTCCAACATGGCATTCACCAAGTCGGTCAGCGTGCGGTTTTTCCTCTCAGCAACCCCGTTTGATTGGGGAGAATAGGGAGGCATCCTCTCATGAATGATACCGTGTTCCTCACATAATTCATCAAATATGTTGGAGAAATACTCGCCACCACGATCCGACCTAAGACGTTTGATCTTTCTCTCTAATTGATTTTCTACTTCAGCTTTATAAATTTTAAAGTAGTCCATAGCTTCATCTTTAGTGTGCAACAAATATATATAGCAAAATCTAGTAGCGTCATCAATTAACGTCATGAAATATCTCTTATCACCTTTTGTCAACATGCCATTCATCTCACATAGATCTGAATGTACGAGTTCTAGTGGTGCCAAGTTTCTCTCCTCGGCTGCCTTGTGAGGCTTTCGAAGTTGCTTAGATTGCACACAGCTATGGCACTTAGAACCTTTGGCAATGGTGAAAGTAGGAATTAAACTCAAGCTGGAAAGTCTACTCATTAAACCAAAATTAACATGACATAAACGAGAGTGCCAAACATTAGCATCCGAATCCACACTGCCACAAATATGGTTTACTGACTTATTACAAAAATCCGATAATGAAAAGCGGAACAAGCCTCCGCACTCATACCCTTTACCAATAAATTGTCCAAACTTTGACACAACTACTTTATTGGACTCCAAGACTAATTTAAACCCATCTCTGCATAGAAGGGAGCCGCTAACAAGATTCTTGTTCATAGTAGGGACATGCTGCACGTTCCTCAGCCGCACGATCTTCCCTGAAGTAAACTTCAGATCTACCGTACCAACACCACGAACAGAAGCATGTGATCCATTCCCCATTAAGACGCTTGAATCTACGACCTGATAAGAAGTGAACATAGATATGTCACACATACATGAACATTAGCACCCGTATCAATCCACCAACATGGAGATTGAAATACTGAAAGCACAATCGGTAAATTACCGTACCCATCAGCATTGCTAGCGGTCACGATGTTGACATGCTTTGGTGTCTTCCCTTTCTTGTCTGCACGATCTGGGCAGTCCACAGGGAAGTGTCCGGGCTCTCCACAAGTGTAGCACTTTAGCTCAGATTTGTTCAACATCTTCTTCTTCTTCTTCTTCTTCTTGAAAGAAGTAGTCTTGGTAGGCATGTTGAAGGAAGGCTTGCACTTTGCCTTGCTCTTGCCGTGGTGAAAGTTTTTCTGCACCATGTTGGCGCTAGACTGACCTTCACCTCTCTCACTAGTGTCCTTAGCCCGAGCCTTCTCCTCAACATCAAGAGACGCTATCAGGTTTTCAACCGATATCTCTGTTCTCTTGTGTTTGAGGGTTGTGGCGAAGTTCCTCAACGAGGAAGGCAACTTTGCAATAATGCATCCAGCCACAAACTTGTCAGGTAGGTGATGCATGTAAAATGCATACATGAACTTTACATTTTATTAGTTGATATTCCAACTTATTTGCATCATATATGAGTTATATTTATGTTTTATAATGATTTTAGGGGATAATTCACAGTTTCCCCATTTATTTGGAATTAACCCTGCAGAACCAGAAAACCGCTTTTTCCATGTTTTTGACTTTCAGGGACTGATGCATGTAAAATGCATGCATGAACTTTACATTTTATTACATGTTATTCCATGTTATTTGCATCATATAAGGGTTATATTCATGATTTATATTGAGTTTTGGGGATAATTAACAACTTCCCCATTTTTCTGGAATTAACCCTGCGCTGTCAGAAAACCCCTTTTTCTATATTTTGATGTTTCAGGGACCCAAACGACGTCCAAATAACCTGAGATTTTACGGGGATCACTTTTTTGGAAGGAAAGAAATGTAGGCGCAAAGGAATCGAAGAAACGGAGACCAGAAGGCCGAAAGGGGTGGGCCCATGCGGCCAGATTCCCTGACCGCGTGGGACCCACCAAACTGGCCCTCGGGCCTCCGCTGTCGTCGATCTTTCTTCCCGAAGCTTCGTCTTGACCTAAAAACGACTATATATAGACCCCCCAGGGCTTTCGCGAAAGGGAGCGCCGCCGAAACACAGAAACCACGAAACAGAGACCTGGAGCTGCAGATTGGAGGGGGAAAACTCCGGCGAGGCGCTGCCGGGGTGGTCTCCATCTTCTCCAACGACTTCTCCACCATCTCCATGATGAAGGGGGAGTAGTCCACCCCCTGGACTTGGGTTTCTGGTGGTAACTTATGTATCTCTCCTCTCTTGAGCTTCACTAATTAGTACCGTATGAGCTGCTGAACATGATTACGGTCATCTATGTAATTCCTATGGTGGATATTGTGGTATGAGATGATTTGTTATGCATTTACCGTTGTGTTGGAGCTTTTATGATTTGTCATACTTTGGAGATATTCTATGATGCATGTGATGGTTTGATTTATGCATAATGCCTTGTTTATCCTTTTCATGAGGTGATTGACACCACCAAGAGTGGATAGATGAATCATTGCACTAGTGTTTAGAATATTGTCCATTATGAAGTATGATGTTTGTAGGTACGGGATGGCCGATGTGACACGGCATATGTATTGAGTGACATGTGAAATATAGCCCAACATCCTTTATCTGGGGGTAAAAAGAAAGAGTATGATGCGGGAGTGACAGCAGCCATGCTAGCCTTGCGGGGGTGACATAGCACACAAATGAGTATTTCTTTCAACTATGTGTTTTAGGACATATAGCCGTCATTAAAAGCTACCATTAAAACATGACAATTGTGTGTAATTTATCTATAACATGATAATCACCGTAGATGAGAGAGAGAGGATTAAGTGAACCCATGAACCCATGTCCATTGTTCCTATAAGAGAAAACCTTTGTCTTGTCCTCTTGCATTGAAGAGGATTGGGACACTTTTACATTCTTGTTTTGTTACATCAAACTTCCATCCATTAAATCAACCACCTTGTTCTTTAAACTTGTTTAGTGCATAATCAACTAAACTTGTGACACTTTAGTTGTAGGGAATAGATAACTTTTCCTTCTTGCTCCTGCGGATCGATACCTTACTTCCACATTGAGAGGTGCTACAGTGATCCCCTGCTCTTGGGGGTTACCAGGGACCAAACGACGTCCAAATGACCTAATATTTTACGGGGTCCAATATTTAGAAATAAGAAGACGTACGAGCCAAGGATCCGCGAAAAAGGAAGTCCGAGGAAGAAAATAGATGGTCCCACACGGCCAGATTCCTTGGCCGTGTGGGACCACCTCTTTTGTTCCTCGTGGCTCCGATGCCATCCGTTTTCGTCTCCGTGGCTTCGTCTTGACCTAAAAACGTCTATAAAAATAGTCCCCGAGGAGTTTCGCGAGGAGGCGGCAGAGAAACACAAAACCACGAAACAGAGAGTCAGAAGGCTGTCGCCGGAGAAGATCGGAGGGGGGAAACGCCGCCGGAATCACCTCCAGAGGGCTCCACCCCTCAGGCGTGTTCATCAACATCTACAGCAAGATCATCTCCATCTCTCCACTGTAAACTCTTGGCAAACATGATATATGATGTAATATACTATTCCCTTGATCTATTGTGTCTCCCCATCTATGTTTGAGAAGTGATTTGTCCATGGCAATAGTGAAATAGTTCGTTGATTGGTTGCATACAAGTTTTGTTATCTTTTATGATTGTCTTTATGTACAATGTGTGAGTGCACACATATATTGGGGAATGCATGTAAGGTGATCACCGTAGTGTAATGGATTGAGTAGGACGGGTCGGAGTACTAAGACAGAAACCGTTGTCTGAGACTTGAAGTTACATTATGGGGGATATATATGGGGGACCCTAGAACTTAAGGCTATGGTGGGACAATTATGTCTTAATAATTCTTGTGCTGCACATTTACTTGGCCCTGAGATCCATCATAAGAGTTGTGTAATTTGCTCATTTACTTGGCTACACCTATTTATGGCTCCTTCCTAGAGGAAACAATTAAGACTGAAACATGTGCTTCACTAATTGTGACAACCACACGAATGAAATAACAATTGCTAGAACATTTGCTCCCTTGAGATATTTGCTACTTGAGATATTTGCTACTTGCTACTTTGAGAAACTTGTTTGAGAAAACTGCTGAGAGAAATTTGCTCTAAGAAACTTGCGTTCGAATCTTGATTGAGAAACTTGTTACTAGATAAACCCATTCCACATCACTTGCTTCCATTAGTTAGTTCCTTTTCATATTTAAATTTATTGCTTTGCATAAAAGGCCATATAAGAGGGTTATAGGGCTTTAGAGAATAGATAGTTTATCTTCAGCTCCTCGTGGGTTCGACACTCAAATACTTATCGTATTGTGCTACAGTGATTCCTTGCTCTTGGGGATTATCAGTAGGGAACACTTGAGGAGTTCCAGCTCTCTCGCAGTGCACTGTATCTCATGAGCTTGTTCGACCAAGCTACGGTTATTCACCATTATGTAGTCGTGAAAGCTCTCCATGATATACAGCTCACTACCTGCATCGGTTGCACCGAACTTAGCGTTCAGTGCATCCCAGAGCTCCTTGCCGTCTTTTATGTGCAAATACACATCACACAGATGAGCATCAAGAACACTCAGAATGCATCCACGGAAAATAGTAGTGTCTTTCTTGAACTTACTCTGAGCTTCCTCAGACATAGTTCCTTCAGGAAGACCATTATTAATTTCCCAGACTCCCATGGCCTCGAGTCAGAGTTGGCACTTCACCTGCCATGTCTTATAGCGCACACCGGTGAACTTTTCCGGTTTCATTGCATCGGTATAACCAGCCATATTTAAATCACGAAATTGCCTACAATTAGGTTTTTGGATTGTTGGAAAATTAGGCAATAATTCCATGATTAATTAAAGAATATTAAACATGACAAACGCAGCTACTAACATGTTAAATACAAACATACTAGATGTACTAAGCAACATGAACAGCAGCAACATACACGCCAACATATCCATAGCAAAACAGTTCGGAATACGCTGCACGTACCGAACGGTTGTAGAGGAAGTAGTCGATGCAGACAGGTTCACCGTGCCCAAAGTAGCGGTGATGTTGTTGACGATGATGTTGGTGAAAACGGGTCGAAGAAGACGACGCCTGCGGAGACGATCCGCAGCTCCGGCTGGAAGACGAACCGTGGTGGAAGCGGCGAGCAGTCGCGCGGAGCGCTTCCCAAAAACCTAATTCGTCCTCTCCCGTACAGGATCACAAAGGCGACTGGTTCCGGAGACCTGCTCTCCCAAACGCCGGTGCACGCCGGCGCTCGGGATGGAGTAGACTACGGTGGCGGTGCAAGGCACGAGATTGGCAAAACCTAGATTGGTTCGATTTGTGTGACGGCGCACGCAGTGCACGGCAATATATAGTGCGGTTTGGGAAACCCTAACAGGTATACAACGTGGGCCGGCCACATCTCATACGTTCGAGTCGGTGCAGCAGCCCACGATCCGGAAGCGACCCGAACTGGCTAAGCTGTACGCGTACGCTAGTGACTCGATTTTCCTAAACAACAAAAATATAGGCATCGGCAAAAATATTTCCACCAATTCCTAACAATATATTGTCCTAATAGACGGGCGCAGCAACGCGCGCCTACATGATCCATTAAACTTTATTATGGAGTCTATTTGGTGCTTGTGGAGCAAACGGTGCGAAAGAAGGGCTTTAACGAGATATTGATTAGTCTAATGGGTGCATCTCTTAGGTCAAGTGCTAATTTAAAGTCAATGGTGCCTGTCAAATGTGATTGTACCCCACCGATGCCTTTGGCAAGGACAATCAATCTCCCCATTATATCTTCCTTATTTGCATCGAGGTTTTTTATCCACGTTTGAACCAGGCGGATAAAAATGTGCAACATTGTGATAGCTGCATTTTGTATCATCTACATTGCCTCATAGGGTTAATTTATGATATTATTTACATCCATCTTGTTTTATTTTATCAATGTTTAGGTTATTTGGAATTTTCCTCAAAAATCTCTTTGTGTTGGTATTTAATCCTCGGAGGCACAACTTTTCGTATTTTATTGTTTCAGGAACCTTCCGTACTCCAAGAAATCGAGTAAAATAACACTTATAACCCACAAGTATAGGGGATCGCAACAGTCTTCGAGGGAAGTAAAACCCAAATTTATTGATTCGACACAAGGGGAGACAAAGAATACTTATAAGCCTTAACAACTGAGTTGTCAATTCAGCTGCACCTGGAAAAGCACTAGTAACAAGGGTGATGTGAAAGCAGCAGTAATATGAGAGCAATAGTAACAGTAACACAGCAGCAGTAACACGGAGGCAATGGCACCAGAAAATAGTTGATACTACTTCTAATGACATATAGGACCAGAGAGCAATGATGATGACAAATGGACCGGGGTTCCCAGCTATCTACACTAGTGGTAACTCTCCAAACAAATAACAGGTGTTGGGGGAACAAATTACAGTTGGGCAATTGATAATTGTAAGGGCATGACAATGCATGCTTATGATAAGATAAGGTTTACTGTAGTATTTAATTGGGCATTACGACAAGGTACACAGACCGCTATCCAGCATGCATCTGTGCCTAAATAATCCACCTTCCGGTTAGCATCCGCACCCCTTCCAGTATTAAGTTGCAAACAACAGATTATTGCATTAAGTATTGTGCATAATGTAAACAACACATTCATCCTTAGACAAAGCATTGCTGTTTTACCCCTAGTGGCAACAACACATCTACAACCTTAGAACTTGCTGTCACTATCCCAGGTTAAATAGAGGCTGAACCCAACTATCTAGCATAAATACTCCCTCTTGGAGATACAAGCAACTACTTGATCAGGGTAACCACAAGTACCGGAGAGCATGCAAGATCTTAAATAAACAATAGTATGATAATATGATGAACAATCTGATCATAATGTAACAATTCATCGGATCCCAACAAACACAACACCAATTACATCATATGGATCTCAATCACGTAAGGCAGCTCATGAGATCATTGTATTGAAGATCATGGGAGAGAGAGTACCAACTAGCTACATCCAAGAACCCGTAGTCCATGGGGAACTACTCACAAACCATCATGGAGTCGAAGTGGAGGCGGTGGAGTCGATGGAGATGGCTGATGTCTACGCACGCTTCTATTCTTATAGACAGTGTTGGGCCTCCAAGAGCAGAGGTTTGTAGGACAGCAGAAAGTTTCCCTTAAGTGAATCACCCAAGGTTTATCGAACTCAGGGAGGTAGAGGTCAAAGATATTCCTCTCAAGCAACCCTGAAATTAAGATACAAGAAGTCTCTTGTGTCCCCAACACACCCAATACACTTGTCAGATGTATAGGTGCACTAGTTCGGCGAAGAGATAGTGAAATACAAGTGATAGGGATGATTATAAGTAGTAACTGTAATCTGAAATAAAGATGGCAGCAAGCAAACATGTAGCAGAACTTGTTGTAAACGGTGTTTCAATGCTTAGAAACAAGGCTTAGGGATCATACTTTCACAAGTGGACACTCTCAACAATGATCTCATAACTGAATAAGTAAAACCTACTCTTAAACACTCTCTTGTTGGATAACAAACACCATTCATTGTGTAGGGCTACAAAAGCACACCTCAAGCCGGAGTAAACAAGCGCCACAACGTCATAAAGGAATCACACACAGTGCACACACTGTCACCTTTACACCGTGGAGAGTACCGGAGTTCATATTAAAGTAACCTCTAGAGTGCATAATAGATAAAGAGTAACATCTACATATTCAACTAGATTAGCACAACTGAACACAAGTAAATACTACTCAGGATTATTCTCCTTCTTGATGAAGCAAGAGTACTATGCGTAGGGCTGCAAGAGCACACCTCAAAGTCTGAGTAAACAAACACCACAATTCCAAGAATAAGCCATGATAAATATCTAAATTATTCATAGAGTCACACAAGTACCCACACTGTCACCTTGATACCATGTTGTCACAATGACTCCAGAAACTAGACAAAATCACTTGAGTAGCATAAACATTATTAATGTATTTAGCGATACTAGCAATACACACGATCACATAAAGATCACGCCATGGGAGAGAGAGATGAACCACATAGCTACCGGTGGAGCTCTCAGCCTCGGGGGAGAACTACTCCCTCCTCATCATGGGAATCAGCAGCGGCGATGAAGATGGCGGTGGTGTCGATGGAGATGACTCCGGGGGCAATTCCCTGTCCCGGCAGCGTGTCGGAACAGAGACTTCTGTCCCCCGAAACTTGTCGTCGATGGCGGCGGCGCTGCGGAACTCTTCGTGGAAATTGGCTTGGTGTTTTAGGGTTTTCGCGTCTGAGGCAATATATAGGCGAAGGGGCGATGTCGGCGGAGGTCCTGGGCTCCCTCCTCACCTCCCGGCGCGCCTGTGGGCCCAGCCACACGAGCAGGTGGTTTGGAGGCCGTGGGCCTCCCCCTGGCTTGCCCTTCTGGCTCCGTGTGTCCCTCGGAAAAATAGGAGGTTTGGCTTTTGTTTCGTCGAATTCCGAGAATATTGCCCGAACAGCTTTTCTGGAACCAAAAACAACAGAAAACAGGAACTGGCACTGTGGCATCTTGTTAATAGGTTAGCCCCAGAAAATGTATAATACTGATATATAATGCATATAAAACATGTGACAATAATACATAAAACAAGCATGAAACATCAGAAATTATAGATACGTTGGAGACGTATCAATGGCTCCGGGGGTCAATCCCCGTCCCGGCAGGGTGCCAGAACAGGAACTTCTGACCCCCGAAACGAGGTCTCGCGATGGCGGCGGCGCTGCGGAAGTCTTTCTGGAGTATTAGATATATATTTAGGGTTTTCGCGTCGGGGTGACTAAATAGGCGAAGGGGCAACGTCGGTGGAGTCCCGTGGGCCCCTCCTCATATGCCGGCGCACTCTCTCTCCTCGCCGCGCCGCCATGTGGTTTGGAGGCCGTGGGCCTCCCCCTGGCTTGCCCTTCTGGCTCCGTGTGTCCCTCGGAAAAATAGGAGGTTTGGCTTTTGTTTCGTCGAATTCCGAGAATATTGCCCGAACAGCTTTTCTGGAACCAAAAACAGCAGAAAACAGGAACTGGCACTGTGGCATCTTGTTAATAGGTTAGTCCCAGAAAATGTATAATAATGATATATAATGCATATAAAACATGTGACAATGATACATAAAACAAGCATGAAACATCAGAAATTATAGATACGTTGGAGACGTATCAAGCATCCCCAAGCTTAGTTCCTACTCGTCCTCGAGTAGGTAAACGATAAAAAGAAAATAATTTCTGAAGTGACATGCTACCAACATAATCTTGATCCAATAATAATGTAAGGCATGTGAGCTGAGATCAAATCATTCAAAGCAAATGTCTATAGTTGATATAAGAGATAATAAAGCAAGAGTCAAACAAGCTAAAAGTTTTCATGAATTATCGCTTTAAAGACATGAAACCGTACAAGGTTCATTAAAGATGGTTTAAGTATCCAGCGTAGAAGTTCTATCCTTCAATCCAAGCATCAAGCAAATTTTCATAACACAGAAGGATTCAGCCAAGTAAACATAAACATGAACGTCATGAATCAACTGTTTCGAAGTCTACTCAACCGGTGAGCGCAAGCATTTGGTATTGGCACCAGGATGTTATGGCAAAGAGAACATTAATGGGGGTTTGGAAGGCCAATGGAAGAAAGTCTCACAAAGCTATAAGTGATCATTAGACAAGAGGAAGTCTTATAATCGAAGCTATGTAAGGAGTAGTGATTGCCATGCAACGGATGCACATAGAGCTATATGTGTATGAAAGCTCTCCAATGGAACTAGTGGGGGTGCATCCAACTTGGTTGCTCATGAAGACCTAGAGCACTTTTGAGGAAGCTCATCATTGGAATATACAACCCAAGTTCTATAGTGTAAATTCCCCACATAGTTATACTAGTAGAACATGAAAACTCTCTCACATGGAGTATAGGTGCTAAACACGAGCACAAATGATGACTATGAATACTGCAGGTGCTAAACATGAGCACAAGTGTGGATAAAGGATAGTAATGTTGCCCCCTTTTTCTTTATTCTTTTTTTTCTTTTTTCCTTTTTTCTATTTTTTTCTTTTTCTGTTTCTCTTTTCGATGGCCACATAGCACTTTTCACTTTCAGGGGCAACATTCTAATATGACAACACACTTTTTGGTACATATAACTCATAACGAACAAGACATGATGTATGAAACTGTATGCCTCTGCCAGTGTAGCAGGATATGCAATGATCTAGCGTAACATGGGTAAACCACACATCAGCTGTATAGAATCATGCAAAGCAATATATAAGTGATGAATGACAACAAGTCATGTAATGTAAATGGAAGTTGCATGGCAATATATCTCGGAACAGCTATGGAAATGCTGTGGTAGGTAGGTATGGTGGTTGTTTTGAGGAAGATGTATAGGCTTATGTGTAGGAGAACAAGAGGAAGTCCTCCCACGGGGTTGGATGTACCGGCGAAGTATGCACAACTCTCAATGTGAGCAGAAGGCAATGCACAGCACCGAAGAGGCTAGCAAATTTGGATGGTGGAAGTGCCAAAAACCGTAGCTTAACATTAGTCAAAAAGAACTCACAAGTTTATTGCAAACAACTAGCAGGTTCAACATTAAGAGCATGATTAAAATTCACTCCAAGAAGGGCCGTTCACGGCGGCACAAGTACCCCGTTAGATCCCTCGACCTTCAGCACAACTTAGTTATTACAATGAACTTTCAGACATGGAAAGCTATCAAGTCCAACTACACCTTCAACAATTTTATTAGAGTTTGTAGTACGGTACAAGCTTAAAGACAACAATCCACTAATGATTTTAACTTAATTAACCAGCAAGCTTTACCATCTAAATACCTCAAAACGTTTGCAAAGAATCAGATTATCAAAGTTCAATGATCTACAAGATTATGCAAGTTTTTCATTATACCACTACCACATGCAAAAATTTCTGGACCAACACATCAACCAAGCAACTCTCCAAATAAATATAAGTGAAGCAAGAAGTACTTTCTATAAAATAACTAATAGCTCTGAACAAGAGATACATGAAAACCAAGAGCTAGAAGCTAAACAGTGCGAAAATGAATACTCAACAAATATAAGTGAAGAATAGGAGTATTCAAATGAAAAAGCGGAGCGTGTCTCTCTCCCAAACAAGATAGATAGGATCCGACATTGATATGATCAGAGAATAAAACTAACAAACTAAACACAAAGACGCTCCAAGAACAGCACATATGATGTGAAAGAATTAAAATATAGTTTCACTAGAGATGACCTGATAAGTTGATGATGAAGAAGGGGATGCCTTGGGCATCCCCAAGCTTAGATGCTTGAGTCTTCTTGAAATATGCTTGGGTGACCCACGGGGGCATCCCCAAGCTTAGGCTCTTCATCTTCTTGATCACAATATCATCCTTCCCTCTTGACCCTTGAAAACTTCTGCCACACCAAACTTCTCATAAACTTCATTAGAGGGTTAGTACTCAAAAACATTAATCCACTTTGGTTCTGTTGACACATTGCAATACTCAATAAAACATTAGCTACAGCCCTCCACGTCTAGAAAGCCTTACTTAAAGTCCACAAGAGACAATGCAAAAAAACAGAGACAGAATCTGTCAAAACAGAACAGCCAGTAAAGACGAATTTTTTCGAGGTACTTCCGTTGCTCAAATCGGAAAAAGTGAAGTTAATGAAAGATGCGTACATATCTGAGGAAGATGCGTGATTTTTTATAGAATTTTTCGAGTTTTCTCCAGGGAGAAAAGCTCAAATTCGTGACAGCTAAAAATCTGTCCCTGCGCAGAATCCAAATCTAGCATCATCTAATCATTAAAGGCTCTTCTTGGTACAACAATTCGAAAAAGTAAAGATACAAAGGAGTTGTTACAGAAGTAAGCAAGCTCCTTGACTCAAAAAGCAAAAGAAAAATTACAGAAATAAAACATGGGTTGTCTCCCAAGAGCGCTTTTCTTTAATGCCTTTTAGCTAGGCTTGATAGTTTTAATGATGCTCTCATGAAAATAGAAAATGAAGCAAAAGGAGCATCAAGAAGCAAATTCAAAACACATTTAAGTCTAACCCACTTCCTATGCATAGGAAACTTGTACACAAATAAATTCATAAAGAACAAAGTGACAAGCATAGGAAGATAAAACAAGAGTAACTTCAAAAGTTTCAGCATATAGAGAGGTGTTTTAGTACCATGAAAATTTCTACAACCATGTTTTCCTCTCTCATAGTAATTTTCAGTAGCATCATGAATAAACTCAACAATATAACTATCACACAAAGCATGCTTTTCATGATCTACAAACACATATTTTTATCAAGCTCACAAATAGTGGGATTAAAATTTCGAACCCACATGTAACAATTTTATAACAAGATGATTGATCACTCTCAACATATATGGGACGCCTAGATAAAGTCAAGACTTCTCCAATCCCATTTTCATTAGTGGTACAGTCAATATTATCAAGTAACATAGGACCATCATCTAGAGCTTTATCATAAACATTTTCTAAGCAAAACTCTTTAGTACCATGCATTTCGATATCAGCCACAAATAAAGGATTATCATAAGATTTATCAAAATAGCATGGATTATCATATATAACAGTAGCATAATTATTCTCACAAGTTTTACTCATAGGAAAAATTTCAAGAGAATCAACAGGAACATAACATTCATCCTCCTTGGGTAAGCATGGAGGGCAATCAAATAATGTAAGAGATGAAGAGTTACTCTCATTAGAAGGTAGGCATGGGTAGCTAATCCATTCTTCCTCCTTTTGTTCATCACTCTCCTCCTCTTTTTCATCTAATGAGCTTTCAGGTTCAGCAATTTCTTCTTCCACAGGTTCCTGCAAATTGTGAGTGCATTCTTGTGCATTAATGAGTCTCTCTTTGTAATCAACGATATAAGGATTATTGCTGTAATGTTCTATGCAATAATCAAGGATAGAAGAGACATAATCTTTAAGGTCCTTACAAGCAATACAAGTTTCATAATTTTTAGCCATGAAAGATTCTATCTCAGAGGCTCCCATAAATAAAACAAATTGTTCTACTTCTTCGAACCCAAGATGAATATAGTTATTCCAATGATAGTTCACAATTAAAACCTCTTCACTAAAGCTACACTGGAATTTAAGATGTTTAGTATCCTGTTTAGAGCAACAGTTTATATCATGGCGTTTAAGCAAGATTTTAGCAATTGTATTCAACCTTTCTAACACAACACTCATGACTTCACCCTTTTTTGATTCTCTATACTTCATATATAATTCTATAAGCTCCATATAGGTTGTGGGTTCTTCCATAACAACAGTTTTTAGTTTTTCGGTTTTTCAAATTTTTATGGATTTTCGAATTTATAAGAAAAATAAAACAAGACAAAAAAAATAAACAAAAATAAACTAAGCACAAATAAACTAGACAAAACAAAATAAAATAAAAACAGAGAGAGAGGTAGAGTGTACTCCCCAGGTGAACTTATGAGTAGAGCTATGCTCCCCGGCAACGGCGCCAGAAAATAGTCTTGATAACCCACAAGTATAGGGGATCGCAACAGTCTTCGAGGGAAGTAAAACCCAAATTTATTGATTCGACACAAGGGGAGACAAAGAATACTTATAAGCCTTAACAACTGAGTTGTCAATTCAGCTGCACCTGGAAAAGCACTAGTAACAGGGGTGATGTGAAAGCAGCAGTAATATGAGAGCAATAGTAACAGTAACACAGCAGCAGTAACACGGAGGCAATGGCACCAGAAAATAGTTGATACTACTTCTAATGACATATAGGACCAGAGAGCAATGATGATGACAAATGGACCGGGGTTCCCAGCTATCTACACTAGTGGTAACTCTCCAAACAAATAACAGGTGTTGGGTGAACAAATTACAGTTGGGCAATTGATAATTGTAAGGGCATGACAATGCATGCTTATGATAAGATAAGGTTTACTGTAGTATTTAATTGGGCATTACGACAAGGTACACAGACCGCTATCCAGCATGCATCTGTGCCTAAATAATCCACCTTCCGGTTAGCATCCGCACCCCTTCCAGTATTAAGTTGCAAACAACAGATTATTGCATTAAGTATTGTGCATAATGTAAACAACACATTCATCCTTAGACAAAGCATTGCTGTTTTACCCCTAGTGGCAACAACACATCTACAACCTTAGAACTTGCTGTCACTATCCCAGGTTAAATAGAGGCTGAACCCAACTATCTAGCATAAATACTCCCTCTTGGAGATACAAGCAACTACTTGATCAGGGTAACCACAAGTACCGGAGAGCATGCAAGATCTTAAATAAACAATAGTATGATAATATGATGAACAATCTGATCATAATGTAACAATTCATCGGATCCCAACAAACACAACACCAATTACATCATATGGATCTCAATCATGTAAGGCAGCTCATGAGATCATTGTATTGAAGATCATGGAGAGAGAGTACCAACTAGCTACATCCAAGAACCCGTAGTCCATGGGGGAACTACTCACAAACCATCATGGAGTCGAAGTGGAGGCGGTGGAGTCGATGGAGATGGCTGATGTCTATGCACGCTTCTATTCTTATAGACAGTGTTGGGCCTCCAAGAGCAGAGGTTTGTAGGACAGCAGCAAGTTTCCCTTAAGTGAATCACCCAAGGTTTATCGAACTCAGGGAGGTAGAGGTCAAAGATATTCCTCTCAAGCAACCCTGAAATTAAGATACAAGAAGTCTCTTGTGTCCCCAACACACCCAATACACTTGTCAGATGTATAGGTGCACTAGTTCGGCGAAGAGATAGTGAAATACAAGTGATAGGGATGATTATAAGTAGTAACTGCAATCTGAAATAAAGATGGCAGCAAGCAAACATGTAGCAGAACTTGTTGTAAACGGTGTTTCAATGCTTAGAAACAAGGCTTAGGGATCATACTTTCACAAGTGGACACTCTCAACAATGATCTCATAACTGAATAAGTAAAACCTACTTTTAAACACTCTCTTGTTGGATAACAAACACCATTCATTGTGTAGGGCTACAAAAGCACACCTCAAGCCGGAGTAAACAAGCGCCACAACGTCATAAAGGAATCACACATGGTGCACACACTGTCACCTTTACACCGTGGAGAGTACCGGAGTTCATATTAAAGTAACCTCTAGAGTGCATAATAGATAAAGAGTAACATCTACATATTCAACTAGATTAGCACAACTGAACACAAGTAAATACTACTCGGGATTATTCTCCTTCTTGATGAAGCAAGAGTACTATGCGTAGGGCTGCAAGAGCACACCTCAAAGTCTGAGTAAACAAACACCACAATTCCAAGAATAAGCCATGATAAATATCTAAATTATTCATAGAGTCACACAAGTACCCACACTGTCACCTTGATACCATGTTGTCACAATGACTCCAGAAACTAGACAAAATCACTTGAGTAGCATAAACATTATTAATGTATTTAGCGATACTAGCAATACACACGATCACATAAAGATCACGCCATGGGAGAGAGAGATGAACCACATAGCTACCGGTGGAGCTCTCAGCCTCGGGGGAGAACTACTCCCTCCTCATCATGGGAATCAGCAGCGGCGATGAAGATGGTGGTGGTGTCGATGGAGATGACTCCGGGGGCAATTCCCTGTCCCGGCAGCGTGCCGGAACAGAGACTTCTGTCCCCCGAAACTTGTCGTCGATGGCGGCGGCGCTGCGGAACTCTTCGTGGAAATTGGCTTGGTGTTTTAGGGTTTTCGCGTCTGAGGCAATATATAGGCGAAGGGGCGATGTCGGCGGAGGTCCTGGGCTCCCTCCTCACCTCCCGGCGCGCCTGTGGGCCCAGCCGCGCGAGCAGGTGGTTTGGAGGCCATGGGCCTCCCCCTGGCTTGCCCTTCTGGCTCCGTGTGTCCCTCGGAAAAATAGGAGGTTTGGCTTTTGTTTCGTCGAATTCCGAGAATACTGGAACCAAAAACAACAGAAAACAGGAACTGGCACTGTGGCATCTTGTTAATAGGTTAGCCCCAGAAAATGTATAATAATGATATATAATGCATATAAAACATGTGACAATGATACATAAAACAAGCATGAAACATCAGAAATTATAGATACGTTGGAGACGTATCAATGGCTCCGGGGGTCAATCCCCGTCCCGGCAGGGTGCCAGAACAGGAACTTCTAACCCCCGAAACGAGGTCTCGCGATGGCGGCGGCGCTGCGGAAGTCTTTCTGGAGTATTTGATATATATCTAGGGTTTTCGCGTCGGGGTGACTAAATAGGCGAAGGGGCAACGTCGGTGGAGTCCCGTGGGCCCCTCCTCATATGCCGGCGCACTCTCTCTCCTCGCCGCGCCGCCATGTGGTTTGGAGACCGTGGGCCTCCCCCTGGCTTGCCCTTCTGGCTCCGTGTGTCCCTCGGAAAAATAGGAGGTTTGGCTTTTGTTTCGTCGAATTCCGAGAATATTGCCCGAACAGCTTTTCTGGAACCAAAAACAGCAGAAAACAGGAACTGGCACTGTGGCATCTTGTTAATAGGTTAGTCCCAGAAAATGTATAATAATGATATATAATGCATATAAAACATGTGACAATGATACATAAAACAAGCATGAAACATCAGAAATTATAGATACGTTGGAGACGTATCAAGCATCCCCAAGCTTAGTTCCTACTCGTCCTCGAGTAGGTAAACGATAAAAAGAAAATAATTTCTGAAGTGACATGCTACCAACATAATCTTGATCCAATAATAATGTAAGGCATGTGAGCTGAGATCAAATCATTCAAAGCAAATGTCTATAGTTGATATAAGAGATAATAAAGCAAGAGTCAAACAAGCTAAAAGTTTTCATGAATTATCGCTTTAAAGACATGAAACCGTACAAGGTTCATTAAAGATGGTTTAAGTATCCAGCGTAGAAGTTCTATCCTTCAATCCAAGCATCAAGCAAATTTTCATAACACAGAAGGATTCAGCCAAGTAAACATAAACATGAACGTCATGAATCAACTGTTTCGAAGTCTACTCAACCGGTGAGCGCAAGCATTTGGTATTGGCACCAGGATGTTATGGCAAAGAGAACATTAATGGGGGTTTGGAAGGCCAATGGAAGAAAGTCTCACAAAGCTATAAGTGATCATTAGACAAGAGGAAGTCTTATAATCGAAGCTATGTAAGGAGTAGTGATTGCCATGCAACGGATGCACATAGAGCTATATGTGTATGAAAGCTCTCCAATGGAACTAGTGGGGGTGCATCCAACTTGGTTGCTCATGAAGACCTAGAGCACTTTTGAGGAAGCTCATCATTGGAATATACAACCCAAGTTCTATAGTGTAAATTCCCCACATAGTTATACTAGTAGAACATGAAAACTCTCTCACATGGAGTATAGGTGCTAAACACGAGCACAAATGATGACTATGAATACTGCAGGTGCTGAAACATGAGCACAAGTGTGGATAAAGGATAGTAATGTTGCCCCCTTTTTCTTTTTTCCTTTTTTCTATTTTTTTCTTTTTCTGTTTCTCTTTTCGATGGCCACATAGCACTTTTCACTTTCAGGGGCAACATTCTAATATGACAACACACTTTTTGGTACATATAACTCATAACGAACAAGACATGATGTATGAAACTGTATGCCTCTGCCAGTGTAGCAGGATATGCAATGATCTAGCGTAACATGGGTAAACCACACATCAGCTGTATAGAATCATGCAAAGCAATATATAAGTGATGAATGACAACAAGTCATGTAATGTAAATGGAAGTTGCATGGCAATATATCTCGGAACAGCTATGGAAATGCTGTGGTAGGTAGGTATGGTGGTTGTTTTGAGGAAGATGTATAGGCTTATGTGTAGGAGAACAAGAGGAAGTCCTCCCACGGGGTTGGATGTACCGGCGAAGTATGCACAACTCTCAATGTGAGCAGAAGGCAATGCACAGCACCGAAGAGGCTAGCAAATTTGGATGGTGGAAGTGCCAAAAACCGTAGCTTAACATTAGTCAAAAAGAACTCACAAGTTTATTGCAAACAACTAGCAGGTTCAACATTAAGAGCATGATTAAAATTCACTCCAAGAAGGGCCGTTCACGGCGGCACAAGTACCCCGTTAGATCCCTCGACCTTCAGCACAACTTAGTTATTACAATGAACTTTCAGACATGGAAAGCTATCAAGTCCAACTACACCTTCAACAATTTTATTAGAGTTTGTAGTACGGTACAAGCTTAAAGACAACAATCCACTAATGATTTTAACTTAATTAACCAGCAAGCTTTACCATCTAAATACCTCAAAACGTTTGCAAAGAATCAGATTATCAAAGTTCAATGATCTACAAGATTATGCAAGTTTTTCATTATACCACTACCACATGCAAAAATTTCTGGACCAACACATCAACCAAGCAACTCTCCAAATAAATATAAGTGAAGCAAGAAGTACTTTCTATAAAATAACTAATAGCTCTGAACAAGAGATACATGAAAACCAAGAGCTAGAAGCTAAACAGTGCGAAAATGAATACTCAACAAATATAAGTGAAGAATAGGAGTATTCAAATGAAAAAGCGGAGCGTGTCTCTCTCCCAAACAAGATAGATAGGATCCGACATTGATATGATCAGAGAATAAAACTAACAAACTAAACACAAAGACGCTCCAAGAACAGCACATATGATGTGAAAGAATTAAAATATAGTTTCACTAGAGATGACCTGATAAGTTGATGATGAAGAAGGGGATGCCTTGGGCATCCCCAAGCTTAGATGCTTGAGTCTTCTTGAAATATGCTTGGGTGACCCACGGGGGCATCCCCAAGCTTAGGCTCTTCACTCTTCTTGATCACAATATCATCCTTCCTCTTGACCCTTGAAAACTTCTGCCACACCAAACTTCTCATAAACTTCATTAGAGGGTTAGTACTCAAAAACATTAATCCACTTTGGTTCTGTTGTGACACATTGCAATACTCAATAAAACATTAGCTACAGCCCTCCACGTCTAGAAAGCCTTACTTAAAGTCCACAAGAGACAATGCAAAAAAACAGAGACAGAATCTGTCAAAACAGAACAGCCAGTAAAGACGAATTTTTTCGAGGTACTTCCGTTGCTCAAATCGGAAAAAGTGAAGTTAATGAAAGATGCGTACATATCTGAGGAAGATGCGTGATTTTTTATAGAATTTTTCGAGTTTTCTCCAGGGAGAAAAGCTCAAATTCGTGACAGCTAAAAATCTGTCCCTGCGCAGAATCCAAATCTAGCATCATCTAATCATTAAAGGCTCTTCTTGGTACAACAATTCGAAAAAGTAAAGATACAAAGGAGTTGTTACAGAAGTAAGCAAGCTCCTTGACTCAAAAAGCAAAAGAAAAATTACAGAAATAAAACATGGGTTGTCTCCCAAGAGCGCTTTTCTTTAATGCCTTTTAGCTAGGCTTGATAGTTTTAATGATGCTCTCATGAAAATAGAAAATGAAGCAAAAGGAGCATCAAGAAGCAAATTCAAAACACATTTAAGTCTAACCCACTTCCTATGCATAGGAAACTTGTACACAAATAAATTCATAAGAACAAAGTGACAAGCATAGGAAGATAAAACAAGAGTAACTTCAAAAGTTTCAGCATATAGAGAGGTGTTTTAGTACCATGAAAATTTCTACAACCATGTTTTCCTCTCTCATAGTAATTTTCAGTAGCATCATGAATAAACTCAACAATATAACTATCACACAAAGCATGCTTTTCATGATCTACAAACACATATTTTTATTAAGCTCACAAATAGTGGGATTAAAATTTCGAACCCACATGTAACAATTTTATAACAAGATGATTGATCACTCTCAACATATATGGGACGCCTAGATAAAGTCAAGACTTCTCCAATCCCATTTTCATTAGTGGTACAGTCAATATTATCAAGTAACATAGGACCATCATCTAGAGCTTTATCATAAACATTTTCTAAGCAAAACTCTTTAGTACCATGCATTTCGATATCAGCCACAAATAAAGGATTATCATAAGATTTATCAAAATAGCATGGATTATCATATATAACAGTAGCATAATTATTCTCACAAGTTTTACTCATAGGAAAAATTTCAAGAGAATCAACAGGAACATAACATTCATCCTCCTTGGGTAAGCATGGAGGGCAATCAAATAATGTAAGAGATGAAGAGTTACTCTCATTAGAAGGTAGGCATGGGTAGCTAATCCATTCTTCCTCCTTTTGTTCATCACTCTCCTCCTCTTTTTCATCTAATGAGCTTTCAGGTTCAGCAATTTCTTCTTCCACAGGTTCCTGCAAATTGTGAGTGCATTCTTGTGCATTAATGAGTCTCTCTTTGTAATCAACGATATAAGGATTATTGCTGTAATGTTCTATGCAATAATCAAGGATAGAAGAGACATAATCTTTAAGGTCCTTACAAGCAATACAAGTTTCATAATTTTTAGCCATGAAAGATTCTATCTCAGAGGCTCCCATAAATAAAACAAATTGTTCTACTTCTTCGAACCCAAGATGAATATAGTTATTCCAATGATAGTTCACAATTAAAACTCTTCACTAAAGCTACACTGGAATTTAAGATGTTTAGTATCCTGTTTAGAGCAACAGTTTATATCATGGCGTTTAAGCAAGATTTTAGCAATTGTATTCAACCTTTCTAACACAACACTCATGACTTCACCCTTTTTTGATTCTCTATACTTCATATATAATTCTATAAGCTCCATATAGGTTGTGGGTTCTTCCATAACAACAGTTTTTAGTTTTTCGGTTTTTCAAATTTTTATGGATTTTCGAATTTATAAGAAAAATAAAACAAGACAAAAAAAACTAAACAAAAATAAACTAAGCACAAATAAACTAGACAAAACAAAATAAAATAAAAACAGAGAGAGAGGTAGAGTGTACTCCCCAGGTGAACTTATGAGTAGAGCTATGCTCCCCGGCAACGGCGCCAGAAAATAGTCTTGATAACCCACAAGTATAGGGGATCGCAACAGTCTTCGAGGGAAGTAAAACCCAAATTTATTGATTCGACACAAGGGGAGACAAAGAATACTTATAAGCCTTAACAACTGAGTTGTCAATTCAGCTGCACCTGGAAAAGCACTAGTAACAGGGGTGATGTGAAAGCAGCAGTAATATGAGAGCAATAGTAACAGTAACACAGCAGCAGTAACACGGAGGCAATGGCACCAGAAAATAGTTGATACTACTTCTAATGACATATAGGACCAGAGAGCAATGATGATGACAAATGGACCGGGGTTCCCAGCTATCTACACTAGTGGTAACTCTCCAAACAAATAACAGGTGTTGGGTGAACAAATTACAGTTGGGCAATTGATAATTGTAAGGGCATGACAATGCATGCTTATGATAAGATAAGTTTACTGTAGTATTTAATTGGGCATTACGACAAGGTACACAGACCGCTATCCAGCATGCATCTGTGCCTAAATAATCCACCTTCCGGTTAGCATCCGCACCCCTTCCAGTATTAAGTTGCAAACAACAGATTATTGCATTAAGTATTGTGCATAATGTAAACAACACATTCATCCTTAGACAAAGCATTGCTGTTTTACCCCTAGTGGCAACAACACATCTACAACCTTAGAACTTGCTGTCACTATCCCAGGTTAAATAGAGGCTGAACCCAACTATCTAGCATAAATACTCCCTCTTGGAGATACAAGCAACTACTTGATCAGGGTAACCACAAGTACCGGAGAGCATGCAAGATCTTAAATAAACAATAGTATGATAATATGATGAACAATCTGATCATAATGTAACAATTCATCGGATCCCAACAAACACAACACCAATTACATCATATGGATCTCAATCATGTAAGGCAGCTCATGAGATCATTGTATTGAAGTACATGGGAGAGAGAGTACCAACTAGCTACAGCCAAGAACCCGTAGTCCATGGGGGAACTACTCACAAACCATCATGGAGTCGAAGTGGAGGCGGTGGAGTCGATGGAGATGGCTCCGGGGGTCAATCCCCGTCCCGGCAGGGTGCCAGAACAGGAACTTCTGACCCCCGAAACGAGGTCTCGCGATGGCGGCGGCGCTGCGGAAGTCTTTCTGGAGTATTAGATATATATTAGGGTTTTCGCGTCGGGGTGACTAAATAGGCGAAGGGGCAACGTCGGTGGAGTCCCGTGGGCCCCACTCATATGCCGGCGCACTCTCTCTCCTCGCGCGCGCCATGTGGTTTGGAGGCCGTGGGCCTCCCCCTGGCTTGCCCTTCTGGCTCCGTGTGTCCCTCGGAAAAATAGGAGGTTTGGCTTTTGTTTCGTCGAATTCCGAGAATATTGCCCGAACAGCTTTTCTGGAACCAAAAACAGCAGAAAACAGGAACTGGCACTGTGGCATCTTGTTAATAGGTTAGTCCCAGAAAATGTATAATAATGATATATAATGCATATAAAACATGTGACAATGATACATAAAACAAGCATGAAACATCAGAAATTATAGATACGTTGGAGACGTATCAAACACCACGTCACTTTTTCGGAAGAACAAAACCAGCATGAGTTGGAGACCCACGAGGCTTCAGGGAGGGCCCATCGTGCTCCTAGCGGAAGGAGACGCACCATGGTGGGCTGCGCGCGCCTCAAAGCTTGCCTCACCACCTCTTTTTTTACATATGCCTTTGTTTCAGAGGAAAACCTACGCCCATTTTTACGAGAATTTTCTGAGACGGTGGCGAGGCTCTTCTCCTTCTCTGGGAAAGGGCAATCATGTTGTCCCGCTGCCGCCACCTAGGGAAAATCGCCTCCGTCCTCGACACCACCTCCTCCATGTCGTAAGTGGGATCATCTTCATCACCAACAGAACCAAATCCATCTCTAACATCGATGTCATCCCCCTCATAGTTTTTGTATATCAGAACCTCAAAATAGTTTCCTAGGGTTGTGTGCACGATTGTGCTTGGCACTATTTAATTATTTGTGGTGAAGTTATACTTGCAGATTGTGTTTTAATTCGTGCCGCTGGTCATTACTATGTTTAACCGTTGCGAGTAGTTCCTCTATTTCTGAGGGGATAGGATGAATTAGCCATGATTTTATATAGCATGCTTTGAATTGGTCAGGTTTATACTTTATTGTAATTCTATGATGGTATTATATGGAAGTAATTGCACGATATTTTGCCTATATGGGATCATAGAGTTGTGCCTTAGTGTAAAGAAGAGAGGAGTGATGGCCGGAGATGACATAAACCATATCCAGCTCTCGTGTTTCTATACCAGCTTGTTGGAAAATTAGGCAATAATTCCATGATTAGTTCCAGAATATTAAATATGACAAATGCAACTACTAACATGTTAGATACAAACATACTAGATGTACTAAGCAACATGAACAGCACGCTAACATATCCATAGCAAAACAGTTCGGAATACGACGTACCGAACGGTTGTAGAGGAAGTAGTCGATGCAGACAGGTTCACCGTGCCCAAAGCAGCGTTGATGTTGTTGACGATGACGTTGGTCAAAACGGGTCAAAGAAGACGACGCCTGCGGAGACGATCCGCAGCTCCGGCTGGAAGATGACCCGTGGTGGAAGCGGCGAGCAGTCGCGCGGAGCGCTTCCCAAAAACCTAATTCGCCCTCTCTCGTACAGGATCACAAAGGCGACTGGTTCCGGAGATCTGCTCTCCCAAACGCCGGTGCACGCCGGCGCTCGGGATGGTGGTTCGAGTTGTGTGACCGCGCACGCAGTGCACGGCAATATATAGTGCGATTCGGGAAACCCTAACGGGTACAACGTGGGCCGGCCACGTCGCACACGTTCGAGTCGGTGCAGCAGTCCACGATCCGGGAGCGACCTGAACTGGCTAAGCTGTACGAGTACGCTAGCGACTCGATTTTCATGAACTGCAAAATATAGGCATCGGCTCATTCTCGCAACCCGCGGCGTGACGAGACGGACGGACGGCGGCGGAGGAGGAGGAGTGCGCGGGAGAGAGCCTTCTGTTCTCAACTAGCACACCAAGTGTCACAACACTCCACCTTATAAGGTAGTGTTTGTCTTCTCCAACTAGCAATGTGGGACTAAAATTTAGCACCACTTTGCACCTCCAAAATTCTGCCATGCACTTGGGACAATTTGAGATTTCAGGAATTGCTTATTGGACTGCCCAAATGGGCCCAAATTCTAACACAGCTCTCGTGTTTCTATGTTTTACTTTTTTTTTCATGACACTAGTTGCTAGGTTTATCACACTTGCCACGATAATGGTACATGGTTACTTGTGAATAATTTGGTTACACGTTTTTAGACATTACAATGATATGCACCACTAGAGTGTATGCGTGTGTTTGTGAGCGTCTGCGTTGTACTGTGTTTCGCAAAAAAAAATGATATGCACCACTATGTTACGAATTCTTTTATCACACCAATTGCCAGATTATATTACTATGGTTGCCAAATTAATTAGCAGTACACAATTCACATGATAATAAGGATGACTCCAACAGGGCGACGCATCGAGTCCACGCGCCTCCGTTCCTGTCCGCGGGGGCCAAAAACACGGCCCAACGGGACGACGCAAACGGACCGCGGTCCGTTTTTTTGTCCGTCGCGACCCATTCTTGGCCCAAATTTGGGCCACCGATGCGTCGGGCGCGGACGCGAGCGGAGCGCTAGCGTGTCCTGCCCTAGTCCGCCCCTGGCCCGCACGTCATACCATTCCCCACCCCGATCTCCTCCGCCTCTCTCGCCCCTCCCGCCGCCACCCCGCCGTCGCTCCCTCGATTTGGCACTGCAGGTCATTCAGGGGACGCCGTCTGGTGCTCTTCTTCCCCGACGGTCACCGGAGTTGGTTCCTCCCCGCCACGGCCGGTGAACCTTGCGACCACATCTCTCGGAGCGCCCGCGACACCAACGCCGCCCTGGCACCAACGCAGGTACGAACTCGGCCATGGATAGCTCCGATGAATGGTACTACAAGAACTACATCCTGTGCGCGCCATCATCGGATGATTCCTCAGACGATGAGAGTGACGGCCTGGTTGCCACCCTCATCGTCAATGAGTACATTGAGATGATGCAGCCGGTGTTCCGAGGCTCGTTGCCGGGCCCTTCTCCTGCATTGGCCAACTCCAGCTCTGGGGGGACTACTTTCGTCCCCACAGACCCACGTATCCTCCCAAGATTTTCCGGCGCCGTTTCCGGATAAGAAGATCTTTGTTCAACCGTATCCGGTTGGGGGTGATGCATTTTGATGACTATTTCATATGCAAGCCAGATGCATGTGGTGCCCTCGGTTTTTCATCATACCAGAAGTGCACCGCCGCCGTTCGCATGCTTGCATATGGAATTGCCGGTGATCTTGTGGACGAGTACGTGCGGATGAGCGAGTCCACGTGCCTAGAAGCAATGTACAAGTTTTGCAAGGCTGTGGTGCAGGTGTTCGGCCCCGAGTACTTGAGGGAGCCCAATGCTGCCGACATGACCCGGCTCTTGGCCATCAACGAGGCCAAAGGGTTTCCTGGGATGTTTGGCAGCATAGATTGTATGCACTGGGAGTGGAGGAACTGCCCATTTGCTTGGCAGGGGCAGTACAAGGGCCATGTTGGGGCATGCACGGTCGTCCTTGAGGCCGTGGCATCACACAAGACATCAACGTGCTGCAGCGGTCTCCGGTGTTCAACAGGCTCGCCAATGGCCTTGCACCCCAGGTGACCTATGAGATCAATGGTCACGAGTATGACAAACCTTATTATCTTGCTGATGGGATTTATACTACATGGACTACTTTTGTGAAGACTATCTCCAATCCTAATGATGAGAAGAAGATGTGGAGCGTGCATTCGGTGCCCTCCAGTCACGGTGGGCTATTGTTCGCCACCCGCTAGGACATGGGACAAGGACCAACTCTGGGAGGTGATGACAGCTTGTGTGATCATGCACAACATGATCGTGGAGGACGAACGCGACGAGGGTATGCATGATCAGGCTTGGCAGTTTCAGGGTCAGTTGGTTGAGCCCCAGGGACCGTCCACATTTGATCAGTTCCTCGACTTCCACCGTGACATTCGTGAGAAGGTGTCTTATAACCAGCTCCAAAATAATTTGGTGGAGCATGTCTGGCAGCACTACGGTAACCAGTAGTTCCATATGATGAACTATTGGTCTTATTTTTATTTGATTTGTAAGACTATGCATGAAATAATTTGTTATTTGTGAAACAATTTGTATTATTTGCTGAATTATTTAGATTGTAATAACTATGTGATGAACCATTTGGATTGTATTATTTGGATTGTATAATTTATTTTGTTTCATATATACTTGTTTTGTATGGATTGATAAAAATGATCAAAAACCCTGACCGGGCGGACTCGATGCGTCGGCCCACCCCCTATATATGAATGAAAATGGCCAATATATGGCCTGTTTAACTTTTTAAAAAAATATGCGGGAGGACTCGATGCGTCGTCCCGTTGGGGGCACTTGCCAGAAAGGGGCGAACATGGGCCGGACGCGCGTCCGTTCCCCGAACCAAACGGACAAAACACGGATCAAACGCGCGTCCGTTTGGGTCGCCCCGTTAGAGTCATCCTAATGCACATCGTTATCGGATATTTATTTTTACACATTTTAGATATGCATAATAACTAGGAAACTGAGTGTTAGCAAGTGCACGTCCCGTCGCGTCCGTCCTCTTGGTGGCGTCTGCTTCTTTCGCCAGGGCTGACGGCGGCCATACATCCATGATGCATCCAGTGCACCCGCCGTCCCTGTCTCCCGCGATTGTTTGCGGCCGTGCAACAACCGTGCATGCATCAGCAAGTATACGTCAGTCAAGATGCTCAGACGCGCATGCATCAGCACGTGCGTGCAGCGTGCGCATCCACCTGCTGCACTGCATGTCCCCTTCGTCTATCTACTCCCTCCGTTACACGATTCCCTCTGTTACTACTACAATGTACTCCTCCGTTTTAAATGTAAAATGTTTTAAGTGTTATTGCATACTAAAGTGAGTGAACCTAAATATGAAATATGTCTAGATACACTTGTATGTATGCGAATGTGGACAAAAGATAAAATATCTTATATTTAGGAATGGAGAGAGTAAGATGTTTGAGGTGTTACACATGCATATCTAAATTCATACACTCTTAGTTCTAAATTAGATGACTTATATTTGTCCATACGTGGAGTGAGTACTAAAAAGAATGAATGGACTAGATACATGTGTGCATGTGGAAAAAATTAAAACATTGTAGAACGGAGGGAGTATTTATCTGGCCCCGGCGTATATATCCTGCAGGCGTCTAGCTAGGTAGGCTTTCACCGAGTCAACTAATACGTCAACGAGTAAGACAGCACGCAGCACTTTCACTCTCTGTCCTACTAGGCTACTTTTCCTTTTGAAATTTCCACCGCATTGCATCATCTTGTCGTGGAACCTAGCTCTTGGACCAACGTGGAAACCTGTCGGACACGCTCAACTTGGTGGTCGATCTATTCTTCCCATCCACGACGGCCGCCTTTGCGGACCTACCGTTCAACTGGCGTCGACGTACTTCAAGGCTCAAGGCTACACGCATCGCACTCCTTCAATATTCGTTTTTGTTTTTTGTTGTTTAGATGTTCAATATTCTTGATCCATTCCCCACGGCTATACGCATGACTCCTGCTCCGGGCCGTACGTCTCTTTCTTTCCGGCGTGGCCATGACGTTTCCAATGCTAGTACTTTCGGCAAAAGCCTGTATACGGAACTGATATTAGTGAGGTCGACAGTCAATTCATTAAGAAAATTAGAATGTCTACCTTTTCTTTTACTCTTGTGAGCATGATTCTGATGAGAGTATCTCCAGCGACGAACGTGCCACTCCGCCGGCGAGGAGGACGAGTTGCCCAACTTTCCCTTACCAACGGCGCCACCAGCAGCGTCACCGTCACCGGAGAAGGGGGCACAAGATGAAGCTGGAGAGGCTTCCCTCCGCCGAGGCATGCATTGAGGGTAGATCAAACACCACCACGCGCCGGCGGCGAAACCAGAAGGCTCAGCCGACGCTATGGCCGTTCCTCAAGGCCGCAACCGGCAATAGCAAAAGACACTTCCGACGCCAGATCGTTAAGACATGTAAGTTTCTTAATAACCCGGTGCTGGAATTGGCATCTTCTTCACCAGCGCTGGGATTGGCATCTTCCTCAACGCCGATGTGTAGTGGTTGGTGAGACGCGGTAGAGTGTCGCCGGCGTCAGGATAAGCATCCTTCTCTCAACGTAGTTTATGTTTAGTTTGTTAAATTTTGTTTATATTTTGAAATGTAAGTTTGTTAAATTTTGTTTAATTTCATCGGATTTGTTTTCAAGAAATGTTAACTACGATAAAAAATTTGGGGTGTCGGTGTGGTGTGTGTGTGGTGGGGGGGGGGGGGGGGGGGGGGGGCTATGGGTAACACCCCATTACGACGGGCACATGTCCGACTCAATTGGGGGTGCCGGCACATATTTAGGGTGTGGCGATGGAGATGCCTATCTTGCAAGTGACTGACTTCTGAACTCATTCAACATTTCAGATGATATAGCTGATATTCACATGTATGTTTGCTTCAGGGACCTCATCTTGTCCTGCAAAGCTGAACTCAGGGACACGTACATTCGTGATCCTCTCTGCACTGCACTTCAGTACCCGTGGCTTGCTCCGTGACTACGTACTATGTACAGACAACTCACTTCAACCAAGTACTTCCAGCTAGGGGTGGCCATGCATCAAGCCAACGCGGCGGTGCGTTCTGCTCGTGTTCCTTGAATTACTGGCCCTTACAACGATTCTTCTCTATATAACCGGAGACTCGGCCGGACAGTGCCGGTAGTGCCAAATCCAAGTGTACGCAGCTGCAGCGTTGACAGTGGGACGCATCAGTCGATCGACAAGATGATGGCAGTGCTCGACAACTTCCGCTCGTCGGCGTGGCTCTACCTCACGCCGGTGGCCGCGGCGTGTGCGCCCATCGGGGTGCTGAGGACCTACTTCAACCAGCACCTCCGGCGACCCGTGCGTCGGCTCCTCCCGTTCCTCGACCCCTTCGTCACCATCGACATCGCCGCCAAGCCCGAAGACTACTCCTACTCTTACTACAACAGCAAGGCCAAGTCGAGCGACGCCTACGCGGAGGTGCTGGCGTACCTGAGCGAGGTGTGCTCGCGGGAGGCGCGGGAGCTCCGCGCCGACGGCGCCGACGAGGGCCACGGCTTCGTGCTGAGCCTCCGCGAGGGTCAGGAGGTGGCGGACGAGTTCAAGGGCGTCACCATGTGGTGGTCGGCGGTCGCGGAAGAGAAGTCGTCGTACGGTCGACGGGCAGGTGCTGCCGCCTGACGTTCCACGAGCGGCATCGGAGGCTCGTCGTCGATGAGTACCTACCGTACGTCCGCCGCACCGGACAAGAGGTCACGGTCAGCAACCGTCCCCGCAGGCTCTACACCAACAAGAAGCAGGGTGACTACAGTTCGTACGTACTACTATCTTGCGACTGCTTGATCTACTTTTTCGTTTGGATTTACTACTCCATTCTCTAGTAATTGATTAATTCAATTTCAACTCAAACTCGATTAATTGCAGACGAGAAGGAGAGGTGTGGAGCTACATTGATTTCGACCATCCGACCACGTTCGACACCCTCGCCATGGATCCAGACGAGAAGCAGAACATCATGGACGACCTCGAAGACTTCCGCAACAACAAGGACTATTACCGCCGGATAGGCAGGGCGTGGAAGCGTGGCTACCTCCTCTTCGGCCCTCCGGGCACAGGAAAGTCCACCATGGTCGCCGCCATGGCCAACTACCTCAACTACGATGTCTATGACATCGAGCTGACCACTCTGCAAACCAACTATGACCTCCGGAAGCTCTTCATTGAGACCAAGAGCAAGTCCATAATCGTCATCGAGGACATCGACTGCTCCCTCGACCTGAGCGGCAACCGCGCCACCACGCTGCCTCCGACGCAAGACGACGAGGTGGACGACGTCACCGGCGACAAGAAGCGCAGGAGAGGTAGCATGCTCACGCTGTCCGGCCTGCTCAACTTTATCGACGGGCTCTGGTCGGCGCACAGCGGCGAGCGGATCATCGTCTTCACCACAAACCACCTCGACAAGCTGGACCCGGCGTTGATCCGGCGGGGGCGGATGGACAAGCACATCGAGATGTCGTACTGTAGGTTCGAGGCCTTCAGGACGCTGGCCAAGAACTACCTCGCGGTTGACGAGCACCCACTGTTCGACACCATCAAGGAGCTGCTGCAGGTGGTTGACATGACTCCGGCCGACGTCGCGGAGTGCATGATGATGTCAGAGCGTGGAGCTCGCGACGCCGACGCTTGTCTCGGGGGTCTGGTACATGAGCTCAAGAAGAAATTGGAGGAGAAGGAGGATCAGAAGAAGGCAGAGGGGCACGAAGCAAATATGGCAACCGATTGGAGCAAGGAGAAACTTCCATCAGAAAATGGGAAGAAGGACAACGCCGAGGAGGATGCGGATACAAAACCAAATGGCACGGAAGTCATGGCCAACGGAGTAAAAGTGCTCAGAGTTCTAATGGTTCTTAGGATGATTATCAGCAATCTCTAAATTAATCTAGGTGATTATTATTCAAATGAGGTTGTGACGCAACAGACTTGCACGAATAAAAGTTCAGAGACTTTAGTTGGCGGAAAAGGATATTTACATTTTTGTTCGTATATGGTTGTAACGTTTGCTCCTTGCAAGTTCCAAAAGGTGTTTGAAATGTGAAACCACCTGCCAATATATATACTACGGGAGAGTAGAACGTTGCCGTGTGCCTAAAGCACATGGCGAAAGAGCGAAAAGCACACGACAAAGAGCACACGGGAAAGATTGGCACGACAACGTGCTCTTTGCCCTGTGCCAAATATGGGGGCGCACGGCAAAGATCTGAGGTGGGCCCACCGCCCTTTGACGACAATGACGGACGGTGAGCTCTCCTGACAAGTGGGCCCCGTGGGTCGTTCTTTGCCGTGTGCAAACACACGGCGAAGCCCCTGCCGTTTACCGTGTGTAAGCACACAGCAAAGAGGGGTGACGCCATCAAAGAAAATCCCCGTCGACCCTCGCTGGGACGGCCAGCGGTGTCGAGCGAGGGCAAACGGAGCAGTCGACTTGTTGCCGCCGAAGCTAGGACCGGGGAGGAGCTCTCCGGCGGCCAGAGGAAGGAGACGGGGAGCAGGGCGCGGCTGCCCACACGAGGTGGCCGGGGACGACAGCGGACGGAGGAGGAGCTCGGGAGCCTGGCGGTGTGGAGTAGCACAGCTTCCTAGATGCCGCCGAAGCTAGGGTCGGGCAGGAGGTCTCCGGCGGCCAGAGAAAGGAGACGGGGAGCAGGGCGCGGCTGCCCGCGCGAGGTGGCCGTGGACGACGTCGGACGGAGGAGGAGGAACTCGGGAGCCTGGCGGCGCCATGGCCATGGAAGGCGACGAGTTTGGCCGCGCCATCTCGTCTGTTCTTCGCCGTGCCCTGTTCTTTGCTGCGTCGGCGCGTTATCCGCGTCCTGTGCAAGGAGAGCGACAACAAGCATCGATCATCCAGAGTTAAGGAGCAGAGTAGCAGGTCGATCAAAAAAAAGGAATAGAGTATAGCACACGCCACACCATCGATTTACAAGCATCCCTCAAAATGGCCACCAGCCCACCATGGCTATTTGTTGAAGGGTCGAATTTTTCAAAACTATCGAAAGTTCTGTGATATAATCACTATTTGCGTACTTAAAATGATTTTTAAAAAAATCCAGAGCAAACTATCACACAGTTTGTAGTTAAAATTTTAATTACTTTCAAAAAATAGGCATAAAGTCATTTAAATAGACGAATATAGGTAGAAAGCGAGAAAATTCCTAATATTTTTGAATTGACCATCAAATATGGACTACTTTGCATGGAAATAGGATTGGTGCCATGTTGCATCATATGTTTTGTACTTGCTTCATAAAAAAAGTCATTTTTGGCACTTAGATAATGAAAAATGGTGTTTATAAAAATAATTTAAAAACTCATTTCAGCAACATTGTAGTCCATACAAAGATACACCTATGTGTCAAATATGGTGACTTTACCACAAACTATGCCACGGTAATAGTCATATCTTGGTCATTTGGTTTGAAACCTATACATGTTTATATATGATATACCTTTTTGTGAAGCATTCTTTTGAAAAGTTTGTCAAAACTCAAGTTTATTATTTTTGCTAGCAAGAGGTACACATAAAAGAACTCCATGCCAAAGGATTTATTTTTTTGAGTAATTGTTCACTTTATTTGATTTTTTTGAAAAAATGGTCAAAATGGCCACCATGGCTATTTGTCGAAATGGTCGAATTTTTCAAAACGATCGAAGGTTCTCTGATATAATCACTATTTGTGTACTTAAAATGATTTTTCAAAAAAATTCAGAGCAAACTATCACACAGTTGCAGTTCAAATTTTAATTACTTTAAAAAAATAGGCATAAAGACATTTAAATAGACGAATATAGATAGAAAGCGAGAAAATTCCTATATTTTTTAATTGACCATCAAATATGGACTACTTTGCATGGAAATTGGATTGGTGCCATTTTGCATCATATTTTTTTGTACTTGCTTCACAAAAAAATCATTTGTGGCACTTAGAAAATAAAAAAATGTGTTTATAAAAATAATTTGAAAAAACTAATTTCGGCAACATTATAGCCCATACCAAGATACACCTATGTGTCAAATATGGAAAATTTATCACAAACTAAGACACGGGAATGGCTATTGGTCTTAGAAAATGCGGGGGGGGGGGGGGGAAATGAAAATTGGTCTTTGCACACGGCAAAGAGCTGCCGTGACTGTGCCGTCCGCGTTTCTGTTTGGCTCTATTTTCTTTGCCGTGTACCTATCTTTGTTGTGTGTTTTACTTAATATTTTCCATGTGCATTTCTTCGCGGTGTGTTTTTTTTGTCTGCCGTGTGCCGACACACGGCAAAAATTTCTTTGCCGTGTGCCCGACATCCGGCACACGGCAAAGAGCAAGGCACACGGCAAAGTCGTGATCTGCCGTAGTGATGTTGCTATCATAAGGCAGGAGCGACCTAGTGAATTCGTTCCAAAGAAGAGAGCCGAAAAACTTAGGACACGACTAGGCATCAGGTGCCTGCTATTTGGGTGTATGAGATGAGAAGAATAGCCTGCTTTGCATGCATTCATAAAAAACCAAAAAAGATGGTGTCATCACGCATTAAATGCGAAACTCAAAAAATTCAAAAGGTTTTGTACCCCAAACTGTTTATCCGATTTAGAATAAGTTTTCACCGCTGAGCTAGTCGCGACGAGATCTTCGAAGTTAGATCCATGTTGACATATTCTGACGACATTATTTTGACTAAAATTTACCCACCCCGTGACATATAAGAGCATCTCCACCGGGGCCTCCAATTGAGCCCAATTGGGGGTGCCGGACATATGCCCGACCAATTGGGGGTGCAGCCCATAGGGGCGCACCCCAAACAAGCACGCCAACTTTTTTTAACATTCGTTCATAAACAATTCTGGCGGATTTTAAACGAGATTTAACAAACTTACAATTTCAAATCTAAATGAGATTTAACAAACTAAACCTAAACTACGCCGTTACCGGCTACACGCTACAGCGTCTAGCCAACCACTACACGCGCCGGCGTCGAGGAAGATGTCGCTTCCATGGCCTAGCGCCGGCGAAGAAGATGCGTACCAGCGCCAGAATCATCAACAGACTTGCATGCCTCGATGATCCGGCCCCAAAAGTTTCATCCGCTATTACCATCGGCTACGGCCTTTAGAAACGTAGCCTCGGCTCAGGGTTCTAGTTTTGCGGCCGGCACGTGGTGGGATTTGATCTACCGCAGTTGGGAGCCATGGCGCGCCTGATGGGAAGCCTCGCCGGCTTCATCTGGCGCCCCTTCTCCGGTGACGGCGACGCTGCTGACCAAGATGCGGCTGCCGGTGGTAAGGGGAGATCGAGCAGCTCGGGGTCATCATCGTCGTCGTCGTCCTCGCCGTTAGAGCGGGCACGCTCGTCATCCGAAGCAGACAGCTCCAGCGTTGGCTCCCGCGCCGCGGTAGGAAGGAAGACGCAGCTGAGACGCGCCTGGTACTCCGCGTCCACCACGGCGTGCCAGTAGGGCGCCGAGATGGAGTACTTGGGGTCGAGCTTTTGCTCGTACGGCATCTCCATCCACTTTCGCTTGAGGAAGTCGACGCGCTCCATCCCGCTGAGCCACGGCGCCACCGGCACGTTGACGGCGTTCCTCGTCCACCCTTCGGTTAGGCTGGCGTCGTTCTCCACCGGCACGCTGTGGCGGCTACACAGCCGCGCGGTCTCCAGCGACACCACGTACAGTGGCGCGTTGGCTGCCTCCTCGCGCCACATCTCGCATTGATACGCCTTGGCCATCTCTGCCTCCTCGTTGAGGCAGTGACGTTCCTCCATATGCTCGCGGCGTTGCTGGCCGCGGCGCTTGTTGCAGCGGCGCGCATGTTCCGCCAAGAGGAAGTCGCGATGACGCCGAAGCGGCGCTCCTACGACGTCTCGTGGCTGCCCGCCATGCTTGGCGGCCGATCTGCTTGTGGCGAGTTGAGAGTGGGGAGAAAAAGTGGTATGGGAAGAGGAGGGCCGCGACGCGTCGGGTTTTAAAGGCGGCCGGAGGAGCGGGGTTGGGTGGCCTGCATTAACGCCTAGCAACCGGTTCGCCTGGCCATGCATTGACGCCGACTGACGTGGTTGTGCCCACGGCAATCCCAGGGTCGAGTACCCCAGGTAGATTTATAGGGAGAAGATATGCGCGCTGATAGTATCGGACGGCTGACAAGCAAGGATTTACCCAGGTTCGGCCCCTCATCGTGAGGTAAAGACCTACTCCTGCTTGTCTGATTATGATGATATATGAGGTTACATGGTGGCCGTAATGGCGATTATGGTGGTGAGACGTGATGTCTCTATGTCTATGCTATGGCGTGTATACCTGTTGTCTGTCTAGTTGTGCCATATCCCTCCATGGGGGTGCCCCTGCCTGGCTTTATATATGCAGCCAGGTGGGGTTTACATGAGTCCTAGTAGACTACGTCTTGGAGTCCTTGACTTGTGCTTGAAGTAATTACTGGTCCGTCAGGTGGGCCTTCGTCTGGGCTGTACCAGGTATATCAATAATATGGGACCCGAAGGGTATAACCCCGTCAGTAGCCCCGAGTATCTGGTCGATTCAAAGAATCGGGCAGAGACTCAAAACAGTATGTCGAGTAAGGTAGTCGATGCGTCGAGTGTGTTGATATCCATATGATGACTGTGTTTGACCATGATATGAGAGTTGAATCACTTATGAGAAATCTAGTGTAAGTGTATGAAATCCAATAATAATAAATCCGATGCGATCTATAGAGAGACCGACTTTGAGAAATCCAATAATAATAAATCCGATGCGATCTATAGAGAGACCGACTTTGAGAAATCCGATGCAAGAAATCCAATATTAATAAATCCGTGCGGGCTATAGAGAACCTGACTTTGAGAAATCCGTGCGGGCTATAGAGAACCCGACTTTGAAAAATTTGTTGCATAGCACTCGAGCCAACGGCGAATGCGCTCCCGAGGGGAGTAGTCGAATGAATTTCGAGTTGTCCAAGGAGATTCTCAACTTGGGCTCAGTTCTCGTGTCCTTTGCTGCGTTGTCAGATGCTTTTGACTCGATAATTCGTCGGTGCGCGGCAGCGCTCCCGATGGGAGTAGCCCCCGAGTGACTGGTCGATTCGAAGAATCGGGCAGGGACTCATCTGCAGGTGTATGTTACCATCTGATTCTTTGTTCATTTTGCTATGTATTTTTTGAGTCGAGATTGTCTCGATTGTGCTTGCTGAGTCGGTAATTCGTCGACTTATATTCTGCTTTGGAGTCAAGTGTTTCATCGACTATGATTTTTGCTTATGATAGTCAAGAGATATTAGCTTAGCAGGCCCGGCACACACGACGGATCGGGGCCAGTTAACTACCATTTGTGGCAAAACCATACTAGCTTTCAATCAAACTCGAGTCCCCGGACTCGAATCTGGAACAGACTGGACAGACTCGAAACGGCCGTTGAGGTCTTACTGAATCGAACTGCAGTATAATTTTGAATCTACCCAACGCGTCCGTCGGGGATTATTCATCATGTCTGCTGACACGGAATACTTAAGGATAACGCTGCTGGAGCGGTCCTTAGCCCAGCTCGACTGGTCGGTGGGTCTTACCTTTGCACTATGCATGCAGCATCCAAGGATCGTCGGATCAACTCGGAAATTTTTCGAGTATGATTTTGCTTATGAACTGAGTCGAATGATTTGTCGACTGATATTTTGCCATAATTCTATCTGGTGCGCGACAGCGCTCCGAGGGGAGTAGCCCCCGAGGCTATGTGCAACTATTTGTAGTTGGGCATAGGCTCAATTGCCTTCATTGTGCTGTTTGTCGAGGATTTTGTGAGTGCTCCAATCTTTGCGTCTGCTGGCATAGATATTTGCCTGTTGCATAGCACTCGAGCCAACGGCGAGTGCCCTCCTGATTGTCGAGTGCGGCTGAGTTTTTGCGAATTGGGACCTGTGCGGCGCAGCCCCCGAGTGTTCGAGTGCGGCCAAGGCATTGCGAGTTGAGACCTGTGCGGCGCAGCCCCCGAGCATCGGGTGTAGCCACGTCTTGCAGTGTTTATTCAAAGAAATCGACGTGGCGGACCGGAGTCGACGCGGCGGAGTTTGATCGGCGAAAAGGTCAACGCGGCGGACCGGAGTCGACGCGGCGGATTTTTGCGGCGAAGGGACTCGACGCGGGCGGACCGGAGTCGACGCGGCGGAGTTTTGCGACTGAGGGACTCGACGCGGCGGACCAGAGTCGACGCGGCGGAGTTGTGCGGCGAAGAGGTCGACGCGGCGGACCGGAGTCGACGCAGCGAGTTTTACGACGAAGGGACTCGACGCGGCGGACCAGAGTCGACGCAGCGGAGTTTTATGACGAAGGGACTCGACGCGGCGGACCGGAGTCGACGCAACGGAGTTTTATGATGAAGGAACTCGACGCGGTGGACCGGAGTCGACGCGGCGGAGTTTTGCGACTGAGGGACTCGACGCGGCGGACGTGGCGGAGTTGTGCGGCGAAGAGGTCGACGCGGCGGACCGGAGTCGACGCAGCGGAATTTTACGACGAAGGGACTCGACGCGGCGGACCGGAGTCGACGCAGCGGAGTTTTACGACGAAGGAACTCGACGCAGCGGACCGGAGTCGACGCGGCGGAGTTTTGCGACTGAGGGACTCGACGCGGTGGACCGGAGTCGACGCGGCGGAATTTTGCGACTCAGGGACTCAACGCGGCGGACCGGAGTCGACGCGGCGGAATTTTGCGACTCGACGCGGCAGACCAGAGTCAACGCGGCGGAGTCGAGAAGCACCGGCTTTTGTTGTTTGTCGTTGATGATGAAGCGCCAGCCCCCGAGTGTCGGAGGCGGGGTCGAGGAAGTCGCGGGTGTCGCCTTGTTCCCGAGTCGACGGTCTGTCGGGTAGCGTGGTCCGGTGGCCAATGATGCTTGCCGCAGTTGATCTTGCGTTGATGTGGAGGTTGACGAGCGGCCGAAGACGCGCAGCACCACCACCGCCCTAAGTCGCCGGTTTTATCGGGTGCACGCGGTCGAGCTGATACCGTTTGTTGATGTCAAGTGCCAGCCCCCGAGGGTACATAGTGCCCTTCTAGGGAGCGGCTTTGTGCCGATTCCACCGACGCCGATTGCCCCCGTGTTGGTTGATGATGTCGAGGGAGTCGAAGTTTGCCCACAGCGAGGTTGTAGTCGATGGTGCCGCATCCGCAGCAAGGTTTGAGTGAACCATGACGCGAGTCGATGATGATGGTTGTGATGTTGTTAAAGCTGAAGTTGTCCATGCGCCGATGACGGTCGTGTCCTTGCGAGTGTGATCCTCTGAGACCGTCGACAGAAACGCGTCGGAACCGTGCGTGTCCGCAGCAGCGGCATTGATCTCCAGTATGAGCCCTCGTAATGTAAACAGAGAGATTAGCCTATGGAATAAAATATTCAGAAAATCTTAGTTAGTATGCGAGAGATTGATGAGCTCGAAAAAGCCAGGTTTGATTCATGCAAGCGTGCATGCTTCCTCGTGCATGTTGTGGCTAGCTGCTTCTTGTGATCGATCAATGATCGATAGTATTTGCGTGCAACGATTTGAACGATGAAGTTGAACTAGATCAGAATCCTTCGGCTGTCTCGTCGTCATTATGTTGGCGCGCGGCATCGGATCGCACCTGCGCCTATGTCGACTAACAGACGGACGGAAGACACGCGGTCATCGGAGTAGAAGTTTGCGGCGTTGTAGTAGATTTTGATCCCCTTATGCACCAGCTGTAGCCACTAGCCGACGAGATTGGATTGTTCGAGGCTAGGAACGGAACGGCCATCGCTAGGAAAATCTGCGAATATCATAGTGCGAGTTGGAAGTAAAAATTCTTCAAAAGAATCAATCTGTGGGTCTAATAGAAAATAGCACCTGATGTTATGCGATTAGCACTGCGGCCGCAAAATCCATGCACGATGCATGCGACCATGCGCCTGGCTGGCTGGACTTGGTCTGCCATGGACGGCTTGAACATCAGCAGTCGCAACTCCCTCGGCTGGCCGAAGAGATTTGATCGTACGTGATTTGCCACGGAGCGCCGCCACACCGAGCCTGCGCGCGGGACGCCGCCACCACCCGACGAAGTCGACGGCTGTGAAAGGGCATGGCGCCCCATGTGTGGTTTTGGTAATTAATGACAATTCCTATGGACTAATGGTTGCATTGAGTTTTACTTGTAGTGTTTATCCATAGACCATGCTTGAACTCCATATGTTGGATTCAAGGTTGATGCCATGAGTATATTGATATAATGAAGTATTTGGCATCAAGATCATAGAGTTGAGCATATTGCAAGTATGTCTTGAAGAAAAGAATTATGTGATCATTCATGGTTATCTTCAAGACATCATCTATTTAAAAGAGAAGAAAAGATACAAGGTTGATTAAGTATTGATCAACACACAAAGCTACAAGATGTACCAAGTGGGATCATGTATCTCTTGGTATCGTAAGCAATTGTCCATATAGCTTTATGAACTAACCCATGATATGTGTGTAGCATTTCTATGTGTGGTTAGGTATCTTTCTATGGGCTTGCATCAAATGAAGATTTCATATGGCCCATGATCGATGACGTAAAGTGGTGATCGTCATCAATGTTGAGAAGCGCAAGTTCAAGAGGAGCATCTCGAAGAAATCCTAGGCTTGAAGCTTGCCACCCATTTAGAGATAATGTTCATGTGAAGATGTGCCTAAGAGAGGCTCTCCCATATGGAGTGTGGGGAGCAATGTTTGGGTCTTCACCAAGCGAAGCGCAATCAAGAAAGGTGGTCAACTTGAAGAGATCAAGATCGACGTCATCCAGCTCAAGTGGAATGCGCAAGGCAAAGGTATGATAGGGTTTCTATTTTACCGGTCTCATGGTACTAGTTGGGAGACCGGGTTATAGGATAGATACCGTACTATCAAGAGGGCTCTCGATTGAGCTTTAGCGTATCAGTTTGAGAGAGCTCAAACCTTTGCATACTTGCCTTCATCATCTTTCTTGGTTCTTATTTGGTTTGTCTCCTTGTTGGGTTTTGGTGCTTGTTGTGATCTTCATGACAAGCCCAAGTTCTCCGAAAACGGATTTCGTATGGAAAACTTGTTGCGTTTTCTGGTTGGAAATATTATCGGTCCACCTTTGAGATAGGGTCCACACCTTCCCATGTGTGGTATCCCCTCTATATTTGTGACCCTTAATATTTTTTCACTTTTTGTAGTAAAGCTCTTGTCGCTACCTTTCCAACAGAATTGGATTCATCTCGTTTGGAGCTTCCTTGCAAAAATTATTGCGGTTCTCTTTTTCTGGTTCTGCAGTTTCTTCTTAGGCCGGTAGTACCGACCTTAGCCCGGTACTACCGGGTGACACCTTGCGGAACTACCGCGGCCAGTACCGGCCCAGTACCGGATCTCCAAATGCTCTCTGGACTCGCTCGATTTAATCCGGTAGTAGCCCCGGTAGTAGCGTGGTATACCGGGTGGGGAGCACTACCGGACCAGGCGGTCCGGTACTACCGATGCGCGCATGGAGGAGACGTTGACCAGTCTGTCGCCAGGCCGTCCGTTCCCTGTCAGCCGGTACTACCGGCGAGGCCCGGTACTACCGCTGCGGCCTTTTTCGTCTGCAACGGGCAGATTTTTGAGAGGACCTTTTTAAGGGGGTTTCTTCCCCAACGGTTCTCTCATCTCTTGAGCTAGCTTTTCCCCTCTCTCTCCTCCATTGTTGACCTTTTGAAAAGCTTGCCTTCCTCTCAATCCCTCCCATGATTCTTGCATATCTTTGAGGGAATTTGAGAGGAGATCAAGATCTACATATTCATCCAATCCATTCCTCCTCTAAGTGAGGGGAACCTAGTAGATCGTGATCTTGAAGTTCCATTTGTTGAGTTCTTCCTTGTTCTTCCTCTCTTCTCCCCCCACAAGCATTAGTTGCTTTTGGTGGGATTTGGGAGTGAAGGATTTGACCACTTCTAGTGGTCTTGCCTTCTTGCATCGGTTGCATCGGTTTGAGTTCTCCACGGTGATACGTGGAAATCAAAGTTGAGTAGCTTGTTACTCGTGGGTACTTGGGGTGCCCTAGAGCTTGTCCTCTTGGGTACTTTGAGTGCCCTAGACGGTCCTTGTTGATCGCGGAGTTTTGGTGGCTCGCGGGATAGTTGGGAGCCTCCAATTAAGTTGTGGAGTTGCGCCCCAACCTTGTGATTCTCGTGGCTTTGGGAGCCGCGGGAATTCGGTGAGAGCCTCCAATTAAGTTGTGGAGTGTGCCTCATCCTTGTACGGGTTCGGTGACCACCCTCAAGTGTCCCATAGTGGTTCGTGGCACTCCGCATTGGTGGAGGCACGAAGGAGATTACGGTGTGCCATTTGACGGCTATTCGGGGATCACTTTGTGACTCCGCACCGCTCCAACGGAGACGTAGCTTCCATTGGGAAGTGAACTTGGGATAAATCATCGTCTCCAAGTGCCTCGGTATTTCTATACCCGAGCTTCTTACTTATGCTATTTACTTTGTGATAGCCATCGAGCTTGAAGTAATATATCTTGCTATCACATATTTGCTTATCTTGTTTAGCATAAGGTGTTGGTGCACATAGGTTAACCTAGCTTGTTTAGGTTTCGTGCTTGATAAATTAAACGCTAGTTTTATTCTGCATTTATTCAAGCCTAAACCGCAAAGAATTTTAATCGCCTATTCACCCCCCTCTAGGCGGCATCCATGTCCTTTCAGGCTGTTTGCTGATTATGAATTTGATCGCGTCGCCTGCGATTGTGACTTAGATTGGATCCGCTATGTACGGAGCGGCTGATGAAGATTTTGTCGATGAATATGATCAAGCTGCCGAAACCGCGATCCATCACGCGTTCTTCCCACATACGGCGCCAATTGACGTGGTTGTGCCCACGGCAATCCAGGGTCGAGTACCCCAGGTAGATTTATAGGGAGAAGATATGCGCGCTGGTAGTATCGGATGGCTGACAAGCAAGGATTTACCCAGGTTCGGCCCCTCATCGTGAGGTAAAGACCTACTCCTGCTTGTCTGATTATGATGATATATGAGGTTACATGGTGGCCGTAATGGCGATTATGGTGGTGAGACGTGATGTCTCTATGTCTATGCTATGGCGTGTATACCTGCTGTCTGTCTAGTTGTGCCGTATCCCTCCATGGGGGTGCCCCTGCCTGGCTTTATATATGCAGCCAGGTGGGGTTTACATGAGTCCTAGTAGACTACGTCTTGGAGTCCTTGACTTGTGCTTGAAGTAATTGCTGGTCCGTCAGGTGGGCCTTCGTCTGGGCTGTACCAGGTATATCAATAATAGGGGACCCGAAGGGTATAACCCCGTCACCGACGACGCCTGTGCAAGGCGTCGCCGCTGGAAGCCGCAGCGACGTCAACACGTGGACGGCGCTCGAGGCGTCACTTCCGTATGCGCCATGGGAACGAGCGCGGCGTTATTGCGATGCGTGCTGACAGGCGTGCCGCCGTCTCGTCGCCTTGCCATTAATCGGGCGGAACGGCCTCCTGCATAGCCCTAATTACCTAGGGCGTCGGCGTTGTGTGTATGACGGGCGGGCCACCCATGTCGAAGGACATGTCCGCCCCATATCCGGCACCCCCGAGAGGGCCTCCAAACTTGGGGCCCCTTTTGGGGGTGCCGGACACGATTTCACTCTGCCCAACCCTTTGGTGGGTGCCGCTGGTGGCCGATTTTGGCGTCCGGACCCCCAATGGGCCTTTGTAGGGTCAATTAGAGGCCCCGGTGGAGATGGTCTAAGTTACCCAGGTTTGAATGCGTATGTTACCCACCATATTAACGGTTAGTTTTCGGGTTAAAATAGAACCATTTTTTGTTGTTCTTTTAGATTTTTACGACTTTTGAAGTTACCACATCATTTTGAGATGATAAATTTATCGTGCATAAGTATTAGGATGATAACTGTTGATTTTATAGTGACAACTACACCATAAAAAATATGGACATTGTATTTGTAACTATTATTTAGAGGACATGGTAACTAAATCGATTCGTGGTGGATAACTACATCATGAACACATTGATATCTTCATATGTACTGAGTGGGTAACTCCATCAGTATTGCGTGAGTAACTATTACCGAGAGAGTATGATAACTACATTGATTTCATGATGGATAACTACACCATGAAAACACATGGATAACATTATCAGTACTAGGTGGGTAACTCCATCAGTATTGGGTGACAACTATTACCGAGAGAGTAGGTTAACTATAACGATTTTGTGGTGGATAACTACACATGAAAACACATGGGTAACTTTATCAATACTGGGTGGTAACTCCATCAGTATTGGGGTGGTAACTATTACCGAGAGAGTATGGTAACTACATTAATTTCGTGGTGGATAACTGCACCATGAAAACACATAGGTAACTTTATCCGTACTGGGTGGTAACTCCATCCGTATTGTGTGGAAACTATTACCGAGAGAGCATGGTAACTACATTGATTTTGGGGTGGATAACTACACCATGAAAACACATGGATAACTTTATCAGTACTGGTGGGTAACTCCATCAGTATTGTGTGGTAACTATTACCGAGAGAGTAGTGTAACTATAACGATTTTCGTGGTGGATAACTACACATGAAAACACACGGGTAACTTTATCATTACTGGGTGGTAACTCCATCAGTATTGAGTTGGTAACTATTACCGAGAATAGCTGAATACCCATGCGTTGCAACGGAATAATGAAAAGCATGACATATACGGTTTCTTTCATATGGAAAATATATGAATCGTTTTCTCTGTCCCACCACCTCCATCCTTTTCGACTGTTCATGATATAGTGTTGTCGTTGCTTCAAAACCTGTCATCTTCCCTTGCTTCCAGATCAATGAAATAGTGCTCACACACCGCACGAAATGATGGTCTATTGTGTACATATACAAATGAAACGGTTTCTACCTAGTGCGAGAAATGATGGTGTATTAGATTTCATACACACAATGAAAAAAGCATACTCCTGCGATAATTTGTGTCACATTATTCTTTAACCTTATCTTCTCTTACTCCCGCTTAGACACTTTTTTGAGCTCGATCTATAAAAAAGTGCTCTCACACCGCAAGAAATGGCAGCGTATTTTATAAAATAAAAATGAAACAATTCTTACCTAATGCGAAAAATGATGGTGTATCAGATATCTTACAGACAGTGAAAATGCATGTACACACCGCAGCGGAAATTTGTGTCTCCCATTATTCCTTAACCGCGACAAAGGTGTAACGCTTTTTTGACCAGGAGATGTACAAAAAAGCATGGTGTACATCAGAGAAAATAAAACTAAAAGAAATACCAGATTAACTAAATATTTTCTTCTTAACTTATCTTATTTCATTGTAATATGCACATTGCTGAATGGTGACTTGCATTCTAGAAATTTAATTTCAACACATGCTTATTACAAACCCATGGTCACTTCTGAACTATGTTGGCTATTAGACGTCAGTGCACCTATGGCAAAGCTTGTGGAAAAAAAACCTATGGTGGAGCACTCCGCATTCCCGCAAGCATCTCTCACCAACAAGGTCTTCCATGTCAAATGGAGATGAGTACATAGTAATTCGGGCTCTTATTAATACAACTAGCGCCTACAAATGCTTTACGACCACACCAAAAGCATTAGATTCAGCATAATGAGTTTTGGGAGTGAATAGCAAAAAACTACCACTTTAAGGCCAATTGACCAAATCATACCACTTTTGGTTCTGCCAACGAAAATCTAGCACTTCACACGCACGTTTTCTCAAATCACTCAAATCGACGGCTGAGAGCCAATTGACAGTAATTCTAACAGTGGGTCTGATGTAGCCGAACCTCCGGCTCTTACAACAAGCGATCCAATGACAAGAATAAGAGTCAAATCTCTCCATGATAAGGTGAATGCGCTCCTATCTATGTGTGATCTTGACACTCCCTTGAATGGCTTGCTACTTCATTTCGATACATTGTGTGTGCTCAGTTTTTTTAGATAAAGGAATTTTATTACTTAACAGTTTTAAGCATTACACCCGGTCTCTGCATAACTAGGATGCATACAGCTACAAGTTCACGAGTACCCAAAACGGAAATAAAAAAGGTGAATTACATATCATAATGAGAAATTGTAAAGCCGCCTAAGGTGTGTGCTCAGTTATAACGGCCTTGAAGACCGCCGAGGAAGCGTTGATCAAGATGGCCAAGAAACCAGCCAAGATGAAGATGAAGACAAAGGCGGAGCCAGGCAGCCCGGCCTGGCCGACCTAGGCTGGCCTAGGCCGGCCATGCACCAGACGCCGCCGGCCTCCTCGACACCCGAGGCCGGCCCAGCACGGCCTAGGCCAGCCAACCACCCGACGCCGCCGGCCTCCTCGGCACCCAAGGCCGTCCCCCAGCCCGGCCAGGTCGGCCACCACCGACACCGTCGGCCTCCGCGACACCCAAGTCCGGCCCCAGCCCGGCCAGCACCCGACGCGCCCGGCCTGCCCCTGACCTAGGCCGGCCCTAGCCCGGCCAGGCTGGCCGCCCGACTGCCTGCGTGCTGTTTTGACCTTTTGAGTCAGGTAACCTTATCCTCCCACCTACCCCTTCTTCCTAGACTATAAATAGATTCCTCCTACCTCAGATCTAGGGTTAGACTAAGATTAGATTTAAGTTGAGCTTTGATCCTTTTCCACCCATGATGGTGTTGCCTCTTTGGAGATGAATCAAGACCTCCTCTTGTGGAGATGAATCAAGGCCTCCCCTTGTGGAGAAGATCCCTCTAGTGGATTCAAGACCTTCTTTTTGTAGTTGAGGCTACTAGCCAATCTTTCCTCTTGGGGTGACTAGATTGGATCGGTTGGATTGGCCGATAAGAGAAACAATCTTAAGAGTAAGGTTGCTTGGAGATTGAGAATCGGGGGCTACCCTTGGGGATTGGTTACCGGTTGATTTCGTCCGTGTTGCTTTGCTAGTTATCTTGATTTGAGACTTTTCCCCTTTTGTGTTCTTCGTGTTCTTCGCCAAATCCACCCCAAATCCATGAAGATCGGGACCTACCCCGCATCATATGGCATCAGAACAAAGGTTGCCACGGATTTGACTTTGTTTCCCCCATAAATCCCCCAAATTTTTCTTTGATTTTGAGAAAATTCAAAAAAATTCACCAAAAATAGCCTCACGAGCTTTTGGATCGATATGTGAATCTTGTGCGTTTTGGTAGGTTTTGATCCATCGATCTATTGCTAAACTTGTTGATCTACCTTCCTTTACGTTCCCATAGCCCAATTCCATCATTTCAACCTTCGATTTGCTATTTTCCGTTGCGTTTTTTCACCCAAATCGGCCATTTTCGTGACCCCGGGCACGAACAGCGACCGCAGCCCGGCCTGGCCGGCCCAGCCCGGCCTAGGCCGACTTCAGACAACTGGAATTTCCGGAAAAAACGGTTTTGGCCATATCTTTTGATTTCGGACTCTGTTTTTTTGTGTTTTTCGACTCGTTTTGAAGCTACGGACAAACTTTACGTCATCATTGCGGTTGCTCCAACATCCACCACCTCCCAAAATTCATGGGCAAGTACGAGACTTCGACACCAAAGGGTAAAGTTCGTCGACAAAAGGTATAACATCATGACTCTTTTCCCCTTGCCATTCCTTTGTGAGCCACACTATATCTTTGCGATTACCATGTCCTATTGAGCGTAGCTCTTGATGATTGCTTGGGCTTTGCACATTTGCATCGTGTAGTTTCTGAGCAAACTTGCATGCGCTAGTTGACATATATCATATATCTTGTTGGCATCAAAGAAGTGGGTGTGCAAAAGATAAAATAATCAAAAGAGAAAAGAAGCAAAAAGAGCCAAATCAAAAGAAAGAAACACCACTTGCCATATCTCTTGTAGGAAGCGCGCAAGCTCGATGAACATCTTGTAGGTGGTACATTTTGTGCAAATCTTGTAGTCCACCAATAAATTGCAATCGAGCTAGTGGCTCTCTTTGTACTTGTGCAACACGAGCTTATAGTTTTCGCTAGGATCATATGGTTCTTTAGCTCACTCCTTGGCTGCATAAGTCCCATTTATATATCATTGTGTGTGTTTTCTTGAGCTACATTCCTATATTTTGAGATTGACTTGTTTTTACTTTGTGATCATCATGGTTCTCTACTTGCATTTACAATATCTTGGTTTCCGGTTGGTTCAATTTGCTTTCCACCTATCATACCTTCCTATCCTCATAAGTGTGTGTGTTGGGTGTTAGAACCGGGTTCTCTTTTGTCAAGCAACTCTATTCGTTGGATATAGTTTCTCTTGGTTCTCCATTTTCGAACATTTCACTTGTTCTTGAGATCATTTTTAGGGGAAGTACAAATGGAAGCTCAAGCTCGGATAATGATATCAGTGGAGGAATTCAAGGTCACAATGGCTATGTCACACATAACGAGTTCGTGGGCCTTCGACACCTTGTCCGTGATGGTCTAGGCCACTATGAGCACCGTCTTCAAGCACAAGAAGCAAACTTCAATGCACAAATGGTGAATGTGACCGAAGCTCTCAACAACCTTGTGCAGCGTCGATCTTCTTCTTCGTCACGCTCAAGCCATACAAGAAGCACCTCAAGGTCAACACAACCAAGGCAAGCCCATCATGGTCCTCATCAAGAAGAACTGCAACAAGGTCGCCAAGAAATACCAAGACGCGACGAACATGATCGACATCGCCATGAAGTGGAACGTCCACCTTCTCCTCGAGCGGACCATGACAATGCGCATCAAGAGCAACATCGCCCAAATGGTGGATGCCGTGAAAGAACACCTTCACCGCCACCTCAACATCAAGATCGTCGAGATCCATTAGCCAATGACAATGGTGTTCCGGGTGCGCATGACTTTGGTGACCAAGGCCGTCGACACCGCCATCCTCCAAGGCCGCGCCTCCACAACCGTGACCATGGGAACCATGAAGAGCACCCAATTCCACACCATGAGCATCATCATCGCCATGAGCCTCGTCCCCGTCAAGAGCATCCACATGATCGTCACCACCACCACCATACCGAGTCAAGTGACAATGAGTCGAGCCAACATAATGGTGATGGACTCAATAGAAGGAGACGTGGACGTGCATTCCCACCTCCAAACCGTCGTGACGAAGATGACAACTTGAACAACCTTCGCTTTGATATGCCCAAGTTCTATGGAACAAGTGACCCGAAAGCCTATCTTTCATGGGCACTCAAGGTTGACAAGATCTTCCGAGTTCCCCGCTATTCCGACAACAAGATGATTGCTCTAGCTTCAATGGAGTTTGAGGATTATGCTCTCTTGTGGTGGGAACAACTCCAAGATACACGCTTGAACAACCACAAACAACCAATCCACACTTGGGTTGAGATGAAAGAAGCAATATACAAGCGCTTCGTGCCAAACCACTACACTAGAGACTTGTACAAGAAGTTGCAAGAGTTGAAGCAAGAGTTGTAATCGGTTGATGAGTACTATAAGGAGATGGAAATTTCCATGATGAGAGCCAATATTGAGGAGTCGGTGAAAGGACATGTGTTGCCCCATGAGTGGTTTTAGTAATTAATGACAATCCTTATGGACTGATGTTTGCATTGAGATATCTGTATAGATCTTGTCCATAAAGAAGATTGGAGTTCATGTGTTGGACTCTAGAAGATTACATGATGATCAATGCTCTATTCAAGGGTTTATATGAAGAATGGTTATGTGTAGAGTTGAGCATATTGCAAGTATGTCTTGAAGGATTCAAGACATCATCTTCATGAAGTTGGAGCTAAGCGAGGCTCTTCCATGTGCTAGCAAGCGCAATCAAGAAAGGTGGTCCACTTGAAGAGATCAAGATCATCATCATCTAGCTCAAGTAGTAAGCGCAATCAAGAAAGGTGGTCCACTTGAAGAGATCAAGATCGTCATCATCTAGCTCAAGTGGAATGCGCAAGGCAAAGGTATCTTGATAGAGTTTCTATTTTACCGGTCTCATGTTGTTAGTTTGGAGACTGGGTTATAGGATAGACGGCGTACTATCAAGAGGGGTTCTCAAGTGAGTAACTTGATCGCATCTCTATGGAGAGCTCAAACCTTTACATGTTTGGCATATCATCTTTCTTGGTTCTTATTTAGCTTTTATCCATGTGAGAATTTAGAGATTGTGTTCATCTCCATACCAAGTTCTAGTTCATCAAAAACGGATTTCATTTGAATATCTTGTGGTGTTTTTGATGTTGGAAGTTTTACCGGTTCGTCTCTTGTAGAGAGGTCAAACTCTCCTCTTGTGTTATCCTCCTCACATGATGGACTATGATGTGTATATGCATGATCTTGTAGTGCTTGTGATTATCTTCGGAGCAAGCCCAAGATCATCGAAAACAGAGTCCGGATGGAAAACTTGTTGCATTCTCGGTGTTAGAAATATTACCGGTCCTCCTCGAGATAAGGTCCACACCTCCCATGTGTACGAAAGCTCTTGTCGCTACCTTTCCAACCTCGTTGGTTTCATCTCGTTTGGAGTTTCCTTGCAAAAGTTATTACATTTCAGGTTATGCAGTTTTGCTGGCTGTCTAGGCCGGAGTCTCCGGTGTGCCTCAACCAGAGTCTCCGGACCAAGGGGTTTTTGTCGAAAATAAGCAGCTTGTGTCACTCCCTGGATTCTGTCCGGAGTGTTGCCGGAGTATGGCCGGAGTCTCCGCCCCAGGCCGGAGTCTCCGGTCATTGGTCAAAAAGTCTCCGGCCCGAGCTGCTCCTTGCCAGATGTGGTTCAGCCCTGGAACCTGTCCGGAGACTTGCCGGAATGTTCCCGGAGTCTCCGGTGTGTAGGCCGGAGTCTCCGGTCACTCTGACCGGAGTCTCCGGTGTGAAGTTGGCTGCAAGAGCTCTTTTTCTGGGAGGGGTATAAATACCCCTCCACCTTCCTCCAGCCAACTAGCTTTGCCCAGCACGTTTTTCTCTCTCTTCCCCACCATTGTTAACCTTGCAAAGCTTGCCTCTCTCTCAATTCCTCCCATGATTCTTGCATATCTTTGAGGGAAAAGAGAAAGGAGATCTAGATCTATATTTCCACCAATCCATCTCTCCTCTAAGTGAGGGGAACCCTTTCGATCTAGTTCTTGAAGTTCCATTTGTTGTGTTCTTCGTTGTTCTTCCTCTCTTCTCCCCCATAAGCATTAGTTGCTTGTGGTGGGATTCGAGAGTGAAGGATTTGAGCCTTGTGCTCTTGCCTTTTGCATTTGGTGCATCGGTGTGCTCTCCACGAGGATTCGTGAAAGTTGAAAGCTTGTGAACTTGTTACTCTTGGGTCTTTTGACTCTAGACACCCGTGTGGTGGTTGAGACCCTTGGTGGTCACTTGTGGCTGTTCGGGAGCCCCCAATCCCGTTGTGAGTTGTGCCCCGGATCGTTGTTGAAAGGCTCCGGATTTCCGCCTCGAAGGATTCCGATAGTGGAAGGTGAACCAAACCTTCGTGTGCGGTTCATCGGAGAATAGGGTGAGCCTTTTGGCGTTGAGATCGACCTTTGTGGTGCCTCACACTTCTCCAACGAGATGTACTCCCCTAAGAAGGAGGAACTCGGGAATACATTCTCGTCTCCGCGTGCCTCGGTTATTTCTATACCCGAGCTTTTTTGTAACATCCCAATTTTCACAAAAATTTAAAAAATTTCATTTGCATCATGCATCATGTCATTGCATCATTGTTGGCATTGTGTTTGAATTCAAATTATGAAATTTAGAGAATTTATCTCCAAAAACCTAAATTGCAAAGTATCTGCAGATGCCTTCTCAAAACTATTTCAAATTTTCAAATAAAGATTTTGAAAATTATATCCCCATTACATGCTAAACATGCGGGCATGTTTTTACAAATTTATTGAAAGTGGTTTGAGTAAATTTGAGTTTGAAATACAAAAGTTATTTGAAGTTGTTTAAAAACAGAAAAGAAAAACAGTTCTGGAAAAAAAATGCGAAACGAGTTATTTGGGCCGAGCCCATCTTCCTTCTCCCGCGCCGCGCAGCACGTAGCAGACGCCCAGCCCATCTCTCTCTCCCTCTCGCTGACGTGCGGGACCCATCTGTCATCCCCGTTCTCCAACGTGAAGAACACGATTTCCTCACCGATGAAACCCTAGCCAAATCCTAACCGAATCCGGCTTGATCTGCACGCAATCACACGCGTCTTTGCACCCTATATAAACTCCACGACACCGCCGTCGTTTTGCCCCAAACAAATCGAAAGGAGAGCCCCAGGCTGCCCGCACGAGTCGCCGCCGTGCCGCCACTGCCGCCGCCGTTCGTCGTCGAATCCGGTGAGCCTCGATCCCTGCAGCTTCTCTTGACCCTCCCTCTCGCTTCCCACATCCATGCGCATCCTCTAACACCGCTCCTCGTATTTGTTGTGCGCTAGATCGACGAAGCCATCATCGACCCAAAGCTCCAGCCGCCACATCGAACTTCGGCGATTGTTCCAGGAAGGAGAAGGACGTCCGCGACCACGCCATCAACGTCATCGACTCCGCCTCGTCGCCCTGAATGCCGTGGTACGCCCCATGATCCGTAGTTAGGCCTAGATCAAACTCCGGCGAAGCTCCGGCCATGGCGCCACCGTAGATCAAGTTTTTCTGGCATGTTTCTGTCAGCCGCGCCGCCCGTTTATGGTTCGTTAGCTGTAAGCCGTTAGATCTAAGATCAACGCTCCAGATTAGATCGTCCACGCGAAGGGGTACCAGCCAATCAGAGGAGGCCACGTCGCCACGTCGTCCGCGTCGCCGCATCCGCCCGCATCCGTCCGCACCCGCTTCTGCCCGCGAAGATCTCCGCACCAACCAGAAGTCTCCACGTCGTCCAGCCGTCCGCGAAGCCGCGCCGCAACCCGTCCGCGTCCGCGACGCCCGCGATCTGCAGAAGACCAGTCAACGGGGAGCTCCGCACCAATCAGGGAAGGCCACGTCGACGGAGGACCCCAGCGCGAAGATCTTTTCGGTTTTCTTTATGTTTAAGCCCCTGCGCATCACGGATAGGTCCCGGGATTTTAGATTCATTATTAATTTTTATTCCTTTATCCAAAATTTATGAAATTTATATTTTTGGAAAGCTAATAATGTGTAGAAACTTTCTATATGCTTAATCTGAGGTTTGGACGAAATTAGTTTAGATAAATTTTAAAAATGGTTTAATTGATATTTTTGGCTCGAATTTAATTATAAAAATTGATAATTGAGTAAAATATTTTGCCATATTTTTGTTTGTATAAATAATGGCCGTAGCATTGCTCTGTATTTTTGTAGAAGTGTTTTTATGTGGTTTTACATGTAATTTGTTTTTATTGCTTTTTAGGTGTTATTTTAATAAGTAAATTATATTAAAATTGCTCTCCACATTAATTTTTCGAATAGAAAAATTTAGCTAAGTATTTATGACCATGTTATATGCAAAATAACTTAGAAATATTTCACCTCACCGAAATATTTCTTCCTTCCTTAGAATTTTCAACCCATGTTAAAAGTGCCAAACTTGTCCATAGAAATTTTTAGCATCTAGAAAACTTAGTTGTTTCCTTAGAAAAATATTCTAAGTACTTGCTATAACAAATGTTGGTCCTTAGAAAAATTCATCAACTATTGCTATCATACCTTTTTCCTTAGAAAATTTTAGCACTTCTTATTTTGTTTACTTTCCTTAGAAATTATTTTGGACTTGATGTGTTAGTTTTAGTCCGTAGTTAAATTTCGACCCAAGTGTTAGGATCTTGGTCCTTAGTCATTTTTGACCTTCTTGATTGTCTTGTTTTTAACTTAGAATTATTTCATGGCATGGCATGCATGCATCTCTAGTCCTTAGGAATTTTGCACATCATGCATGACATATTTTTCCTTAGAAGTTTTATGAAACTTGTTTGTTCATTATGTATTGTTTGTTGTGTTAGAATCTCCGGAGGGAAACGAAGACTGTTGCAATTGCTGTTGCTTTTCTGCTTGTTGCTAAGGCAAGTGGCACACCCCTCATAATTTTCCTAAGTATTTTTCTATGCATGACTTAGTGTATTTCTTTATATGCACGTGTAGGATAGTATTGCTATGCTAAGACTACTATCTCCTTTACACTAGTTGTGTCTAGAATCCTATTGATAACTTGGTAGAATTATTGATGCTATGCAAATTTGTTTTATTCAAAGCTTAAATTCTACTAAGTTAATTTATCACCTGGGTGGATTTGGGATTGCATGGCTGCCAGAGTTGAGTGTTTATTCACTTGTGGATTGCCACCCAGGATTAAAGGGACCAATGTTTCTCTAAGTGAAGTTGCTTACCGTGCAGCCATTAGTCATATGGGCTCTGGCTAGATGGATTAAGTTGCGTGGACTCATCCCGACTTGACAGGTGGTGGTAGAAGGTTAGATGGGAGCGCGTCAAGGCTGCATGGGATGGGAAAATGCTTCTGAAAAGTCTCGTCTCAACTCTCTCCTTTTCCTTAGCACAAATTGAGTGCTTGAGGATAGTTTGGGTTTGTTGGGTCTAATGATGAAAGTGCACAACCTCTGCAGAGTTAAAAACTAAGTACTTAGCCGTGTCCCCGGTTATGGACAATTGAAGCAGCTGATCAAGGATGGCAACGGAGGCTCCCAACATCTTATTTCTCTAAGTAAAATTTTGATGGGTGAACAAGGGTAGAAGAGACTATGGATTTCATGCCATATTGTCTCAAACTCTGAAGAAAATGTTTTACAAAGTGTTAGGCAAAATTGGCTTTTATGCAAAATAGCCTTGAACTCCACCAGCCAAATATGCATATAGGCTATAGAGTTATTCCATTAAGTGTCCACATAGTGTCACTTGCCAGATCCATTTTTAATGGTATCTGACCCACTCTGTTGCAAATATTATTTTGTTGCAGACTTTTCTGACGATGAGTAAGGTCACGTTTGGGTTTCGAGTCTACAACCAACATGTTTTCGCCTGTGGCGCATCATGAAGATGGAGGCTCTTTGAAGATTTATTTCCGCTGCTTTATTTGTTTTGAGCTAGCTATAAGCTATGCAAAGATGTATCGAACCATTTATTTTTCCAAGTCTGGATCATTCGTGTAATAATTGATACAATGTTGTGATATTCATCTTAAACTGTGTGTGCAAATGAAACGATCCAGGGGTTTGCACTATACACAGGTACCTTGCCATTTTCTAAGTGCAGGTACATTACATTTTTACTTATGCACTTTACATTGTGATAGCCTTCGTGCTTGAAGTATTCTATATTGCTATCACCTTGTTGCTTGTCTTGCTTAGCATAAGTTGTTGGTGCACATAGGTGAACCTAGTTTATTTAGATTGTTGGCTTGTTAATTTAAACACATAGTTTTATTCCGCAATTATCAAGCCTAAACTGAAAAAGTTTTAATCGCCTATTCACCCCCCTCTAGGCGACATCATTGTCCTTTCAGTTGGAGGAGCAATCCATGGCTCGCTTCATGAATGGCCTCAACTATCCAATCAAGAAGATTGTGGAATTCCAACCATATGCCACCTTGGTTGAGCTAGTTCATCAAGCAATAAAGGTCGAGCGTCACGTGCTTGAAGAGATCAAATACATCAAGACAAAGGCATTCTTCGCAAACAAGCCTTCATCTTCCACGCCTACAACCACACAAGCTCCTACTCAAGCCAACACAAGAGGTCCTACAAGAGCTTCTACATCAACAACTCAAGCGCCTCAACCTTTCAAGAAAGCGCCTCCCTGAAGTAACACACCACAAGGATCTTCGTCCGGCACACGACTCTTGAAATGCTACAAATGTGTAGGACAAGGACGCAAATCCTTTGAGTGCACAAACAAGAAAGTCATGATTGTCAATGACACGGGAGAATATGAATCTATGAGTGAAGAGGAGTACCATGCTTTGAACCAAGTCACCACAATGCATAGTGTTGAAGAAGAATCAAATGATATATATTGTGATGGTGACAACAACGAGCATTGACCACCAATGCCCAAGTTGAAGAAGACCAAAGATACAACTTGTGTCCAACAAGAGCGGGCATCAATAGAAGGTCCATCAAGGTCATCATAGATGGTGGAAGTTGCCACAACTTAGCGAGTAAAGAACTTTGTGACAAGCTCAACTTGAAGTTCAAGAAGTATCCTCACCCATACCATGTGCAATGGTTGAGTGATTCCGGATCCGTCAAGATTCAACACATGGTGCAAGTGTCCTTCAAGATTGGAGCCTATGAAGATACCATTGACTGTGATGTTGTGCCTATGTCTGTTTGTCAGTTACTTCTTGGACGTCCTTGGCAATTTGATATGGGTGCTATGCATGATGGAAGGACCAATTACTATAGCTTTAAGAGCAACGACAAGAACTTCGTCCTTCGCCCCATGACACCAAGTCAAGTCATTACCGACAATGCCAAGACTATTGCTCGGGCACAACAAGATCGTTCTTCAAGTGAGATGAGTGGTGAGCGAGAGACCCACCATAAAGTGAGTGAGCGCCACAAGCCAAATGAGAGTGACACTTCAAAGAGAGCCCCACCAAAATTGACCCTATTTGCCACCAAAAGAGAGATGAGTGATTTGAGAGAGGACCCATCCACGCATCACTATGTGCTCATATGCAAGGGTGAAGTTTCTATGACTAACACTTTCACAAATCTCCCTCCTCCTTTGATGTCTCTTTTGAAGGACTTTGAAGATGTCTTCCCTCAAGACGTGCCACCGGGACTACCTCCTCTACGCGGCATCGAGCATCGCATCGACCTTGTCCCCGACACACCGCTACTGAACCGCGCCCCATACCGCACCAACCCCGAGGAGACAAGGAGATTGAGCGGCAAATACAAGAACTCCTTGCCATGGGACACATCCGAGAGAGTTTGAGTCCGTGCGCCGTGCCCGTCATCCTAGTGCCCAAGCACGACAACACTCTTCGCCTATGCATGGATTGTCGCCCCATCAACACCATCACGGTGAGGTATCGCCACCCTATCCCTCGACTTGACGACATGCTTGATGAACTTTGTGGTTCCTCCATATTTTCCAAAATTGATCTTAAAAGTGGATACCACCAAATAAGGATGTGTGAAGGTGATGAATGGAAGACCGCATTTAAAACAAAGCTTGGTCTTTATGAATGGCTTGTCATGCCATTTGGTCTCCCCAATGCACCTTCTACTTTTATGCGTCTTATGAATCATGTGGTAAGACCTTTCATTGAAAGTTTGTTGTGGTATATTTTGATGATATCCTTATCTATAGCAAATCTATGGAAGAGCACACCTCTCATGTTGCTCAAGTTTTGTTGGTTCTTCGCAACAAAAGCTTTATGCTAATCTTTCTAAGTGCACATCTGCCACCAACAAGCTTGTTTTCTTGGGTTTTGTGGTTTCTTCCAATGGAGTTGAAGTTGATGATGCAAAGATTAAAGCTATTCGAAATTGGCCTTTTCCGATGACCTTGCCGAGTTGAGAAGCTTTCTTGGTTTTGCCGGATTTTATCGCCGGTTCATCAAGGACTTTTCCACAATTGCATGCCCTCTCATGAACTTACCAAGAAAAATGTACCTTTCATTTGGGGCAATGCGCATGATTTTGCTTTCAATGAGCTCAAGCGGTTGTTAACCGAAGCACCACTCCTTGCCCTTCCGGATTTCTCTAAGACATTTGAGATTGAATGTGATGCAAGTGGATTGGGCATTGGAGGAGTGCTTATGCAAAATGGTAGACCCATTGCATACCATAGTGAGAAACTAGATGGAGCTCGTTTGAATTATCCCATTTATGACAAAGAGTTATTTGCTTTGGTTCGTGTTTTGGATGTGTGGCAACACTATCTTCGTCCTAAGGAGTTTGTCATTCACTCCGATCATGAATCTTTGAAATATTTGAAAAGTCAAACAAATTTGAACAAAAGACATGCTAAGTGGGTTGAGTTTATTGAGTCTTTCACTTTGTAATCAAATACAAGAAAGGTAAAGACAATGTGGTTGCGGATGCTCTATCCCGCAAGGCCAACCTACTTACACGTCTTGACATTAGTGTTTGGGTTTGGATGAGATAAAGGATTTGTACACCACCGATGCTTTCTTTGGAGACATTTTTGCTCAATGTTCGGAGCATAAAGGAATTGATGATTACTACTTGCACAAAGGTTTTTGTTTAAGGCTAACAAACTTTGCATTCCCGAGTCTTCGCTTCGTTTGCTCCTTTTGAAGGAATCACATGGAGGATCACTCATGGGAAACTTTGGCCGCGACAAGACCTACGCCATGCTCGCCACCAACTACTATTGGCCAAGAATGAAGCGTGACGTGGAACGCCTAGTTCGACGATGTTAGACATGCCTCAAAGCTAAGTCTACTCTTAACTCTCATGGCTTGTACACTCCTTGCCCATTCCGCATAAGCCATGGTCCGACATTGCTATGGATTTTGTCTTAGGCCTTCCATGCACCAAAACAAACAACGATTCCATATTTGTCGTCATTGATCGATTCTCTAAGATGGCACACTTTATACCTTGCAATAAGACCGACGATGATTCACATATTGCTACTTTGTTTTTTAGGGAAATCGTCCGTCTTCATGGAGTGTCCAAGACCATTGTGTCGGATCGAGACGTCAAGTTTGTGAGCTACTTTTGGAAGACTTTGATGGCCAAGCTCAGAATCAAGCAACTTTTCTCCACCGCATACCACCCTCAAACCGATGGTCAAACCGAAGTGGTGAATCGAAGCCTCTCTACACTCCTTCGTGTGTTGATCGAGCCAAACTTGAAGAATTGGGAAGAGTGCATCCCACACGCCGAGTTCGCCTACAATCGAGCACTACACCGTGCAACAAAGCGAAGTCCCTTCGAGATCATCTATGGCTCAAAACCCTACACCGCATTAGACAGCTACCTCTTCCACTTCGTGAACAAGTTAACATGGACTTCGACAAGCGTGTCGATTACATGAAGAAGCTACATGACGACACAAGAACCACGCTAGAGAAGCACAATGAAGACCATGCTACGAAGATGAACAAGCACAAGCGCACCATGATCTTTGAAGAAGGAGACCTTGTTTGGCTACACTTGCGAAAAGAGCGCTTTCCGGATGCAAGGAAGTCCAAGCTCCACCCTCGAGGAGACGGAACTTTCAAGGTTCTCAAGCGCATCAACAACAATGCATACAAGATTGACATCTCCAACTCCAAGTACTTGGTCCATGACACCTTCAATGTCGCCGACCTATCGCCATACCATGGGACATCAAGTGATGAGGATGACCAAGAGTCGAGGATGACTCTTTCCCAAGGGTGGGGGGGAGATGATGTAGCCCAACCTCCGGCTCCTACAACAAGCGGTCCAATGACAAGAGTAAGAGTCAAAACTCTCCATGATAAGGTGAATGCGCTCCTATCTATGTGTGATCTTGACACTCCCTTGAATGGCTTGCTACTTCATTCCGATACATTGTGTGTGCTCAGTTACGACGGCCTTGAAGACCACCGAGGAAGCGTTGATCAAGATGGCCAAGAAACCAGCCAAGATGAAGATGAAGACAAAGGCGGAGCCAAGCAGCCCGGCCTGGCCGACCCAGGCCGGCCAAGGTCGGCCATGCACCAGACGCCGCCGGCCTCCTCGACACCCGAGGCCGGCCTAGCCCGGCCTAGGCCGGCCAACCACCCGACGCCGCCAGCCTCCTCGGCACCCAAGGCCGGCCCCCAGCCCGGCCAGGCCGGCCGACCACCCAACACCACCGGCCTCCGCGACACCCAAGGCCGGCCTCCGACGGCATGCGTGCTGTTTTGACCCTTTGAGTCATGTAACCTTATCCTCCCACCTACCCCTTCGTCCTAAACTATAAATAGATGCCTCATATCTCAGATCTAGGGTTAGACTAAGATTAGACTTGAGTTGAGCTTTGCTACTTTTCCACCCGTGATGGTGTTGCCTCTTTGGAGATGAATCAAGGCCCCCTCTTGTGGAGATGAACCAAGACCTCCACTTGTGGAGAAGATCGCTCTAGTGGATTCAAGACCTTCTTCTTTTAGTTGAGGTTACTAGCCAATCTTTCCTCTTGGGATGACTAGATTGGATCGGTTGGATTGACCGATAAGAGAAACAATCTTAAGAGTAAGGTTGCTTGGAGATTGAGAATCGGGGGCTACCATTGGGGATTGGTTACCGGTTGATTTTGTCCGTATTGCTTTGCTAGTTATCTTGATTTGAGACTTTCCCCTTTTGTGTTCTTCGTGTTCTTTGTGTTCTTCGCCAAATCCACCCCAAATCCGTGAAGATCAGCACCTACCCCGCATCAGGGTCCCACCAGTCAGGCTGACGTGGCACATGTGAAAATAACTGTTGGGTGAGGTAGACGTGGGTCCCACATGTCAACCTCCCATCTCTTTTCCCCTCTCTGTCTCTCTCTCAAAACCGTTGACCGCGCCAGTGGAGAGCAGATGTGCCGCGACCGAGCAGAGTGAGGCGCGCCCGCGGAGGAGTGCGGCTCGCGTAGGAGCGAGGTCGAGGTGCTTGTGTGTGTCGCTATCAACCGGAGCACATGATGACTTGCAATCTAAGCCTTGACTGAACCGGGATAGTTTAACAACTTCGTTCAGGATAGCAAAAGGCTGTCTTTTGTGTTTTATCTACAAGAAATCTGCGTGAAGAAAAATATGGCATACATTTTTTGTTTATACCAAAAGTACCATTCTTAGATATTGAAGAAATAACATTACAGGAATTTAGAATGCAAAAAAAAAAACTACCGTCTGTAATGGGCTTTCTTAGTTAGCCAGCAGTACCTTTCTTTTGCGGGTTGGGGGACGGGACTAACCAATATTATCTTAAGGAAACAAATCTCCAAAAGAAAAGCCAATGGAGATAATGTAGTGCTCTAGTGATCACTTAATATTTCGACATACTGCCAAATAAAACCTAGCCATGCTATTGTTGGTTGTGTTGTCAATCTAACTCCAGTAAAACTGGAATACATGAACAAGCATTACCAATGCTAGCTACGTTGGCTTTTCTTTGAAAGGTTATTTATTTAGGTTTTTGTTTGTAAATATAGTCTCATAAAAGCTGAATGTTTCCTCAAGGGAATCAACCCAGTAGGAGGGAAGAAAAAACCATCAACAAGTTTCATAAATGATTAGCATTCATAGGAAAACCAAACAAATATATTAGGATAGTAGATCCAAGCAGGTTTTTCAAGTAGAAAAAGATGAACGATTTTTCTTCAAACAGCCAGAAACAACTTGTTCGAACAAGCGAGTGGGGTATGTGGTAATTAACGCCAACCCCTAGGTGAAGCTTCCACCATACTGATACCGAGAAGAAAGTTGAGTAAAAAGCCTGTAAGTTTTTTTTGGAACTCGACTCTCCCCGTGTCCCCTGCTACAGTCGAGACAGGCGACTCGGAGGGCGTCTCGAAGCGTCGAGCTCTCGCCGGCGATTTCCGTCGCTCCCCTCTGCCTCCGGTCGCCGTTCCGGCACCGGGAGGTGGGGGGAGCTCCGGCTATCGTGTGCGTGTAGATAGGTGTGTACTAGGTGTGCGTGCTTCCTGGCGGTGTCGCAGACGGCGGCGATGGCGCTGGTGGTTAGGGTGTGGTCCTTCCCCTCCGTGCTCCGTTCCGGCGTCGTTCTCGCCGCCGGGGAGGTCGTGAAGGTGCTTCGTCGGGTGTGCTGCTCCGCTTCTGCTTCTCCGGCCGGCCGTGGCGGCGAGGGGAGGAGTCGGTGGAGCTGCGCTTCCCGTTTTGTTGCTGTTGATGCAGGTGGTTTTCCTCCGTCGTCTCTGCTCCGGCTGGCCTCGGTGGCGAGGGGAGCGGCGATTGGAGGTGGTAGGGGGCGCGTGGAGGCTGGCCTGGATGTGGCCGTGTCGGCGGGAAGAAGGGAGGTGCTGGAGAGCTCGCGCTGCGGTCGTGCGCGTTCATCGAGTCAAGACTCCGTTGCGTCGCGGCGGGCGACTCTTGCGACCAGCTATAACATGCGGCGGCGCCCTCTCTCCGGCGGATCGTGGTACGGCGACGGCGGCTTCGTCTAGGCTCTTGGGAGCTGGCTGTGGATCCGATCGAGATTTGACCAGGCTGCTCAGGGTGCTTCGTGCAAGTTTCCAGGGTCTCTTTGTAATTTTCTTTGTTTCCTGGACCTTTGTGTAATTTGTGCTGGGTATCCTAATATATGGCTCGGATCCGTCCTTAAAAAGAGAAGAAAGTTGAGTAAAAGAAGAGTTCGTCGCTTTGCAGAAAAAGTAAAATAGAGAGCATAAACAAAACTATACCGATTGCTTCTCCTTTCCATGTCGGAACTGAACTGAAGCAATGCTTGTCTTATGTTTTTCCGTAGCCCCTTCGTTATAGCATCCAGCTATGGCTGGGCCTTGCAATCTGTGTCTTTTCTTAACGGCCGGAATTGAAATTCCCGAGTTCTTCAGACCTATTCGAACAACCCGATGCTGGAACTCAGGCAATTAAACACCACTCTTCATCAATCGAACCCAGTGGATCCTCAATAGCCAAGGCAAAAAGAGCAGCCGTCGGTACAGCCATGCTGCCAGAAGCTGCTATGTTGGTATTACTCTAGGACTAATCTGGTTTTCACCCGCCAGAAAAATGCAAATGCACACTGACTAACACTTCTGAATGATGCACTGGTGTAATCGACCAAACGAACCGAAACTAACTTGATCAAATTATATATCTCATGCGAACCAAGGCTGACATAATCTCCATCCGAACCGTTTCAAAAGAACATGTCCTGCCATCCGACTGACCAGATCTGAAAATGGTCTAGCGTGAAAACTGTGGTGTTTGTGGGAAAAAAAGATACTGCAGCTTCAATTGCATCTAATCTGTTAAAAATAGGAAACTGTGGTGCTTGCAGGAAGGAAATATTGGTGATTTCTCAAGCTGATCAGCTGAATCACACTACTAAAGAAGAAATTATACTACTAATTCAATGCGCCAGTTCCACAGTCTTGTACATGTAACATATATAAAGAATCTCAAAACTAAGAGGCGTCCTAGTCCTAGGCATGATCAAACATAAGTTAGCAGTTAGCACGCAGGGCAAATACTAATTTCCATGGCAGTATATGAGTATATCCCACACGGAAGGGCAGTATTTTCTGGAATGAAATCAAAACTATTCTCGTAGGATGGGCTAAAAATCAAATTACCTAATTCGGCTCCAGCAATGTGGCGTCGTGTGTACTGGCCTACTGGGTCGTGGCGGCGTCGTCCATGCCGTGGTATTAGCGAGACTCCGGAAAATTGCGGCCAAGGAGGTGGGGGAGGGTTGAGCTGCGGTGTCCATGCTATGCCCTCCCACGTCGGTGAGAGGATCCTGCCGGCGATGGGATGAGGGGAGGGGCGTGTCGGCGGGGTAGCGTCGTGTGGCGTCGGACTGGACAGCGTCGATCACGAAGGTGCAGATCTCAGTCTTAGGTCCTTCGCCTTGATCTCCTCGGAGACGGCGGCGTGTGGGCGTCAGGGACAGTGGTGGCGGCGCCGCACCTTGCAGCGCGACACCGCCTCATGTCTCTCATCCCTTGACTGGCGGCATCCTATCCCCCCGTCGGCCGGTCTACCATCAGTCCCCTCGTTCTCTTCCTCGTATAGTTGCATGCATGTGTGTTTATTGCGATAAACACATTTGTTAGGCATGCACTAAAAATATGGTCTGTTAGCGAGATAAATTCGGTTTATATATGCATGTAGCGCTTATCCTCTAAAAAGATGGGGCGGTGGCATTCCTTGTGTAATTTATTAGATGTGTGACACCATACCACGGACTCTCCTTTAATAGTAAAGATAATAGGTAACTATAACGATTTCGTGGTGGATAAATACGTCATGAAGATATGGGTAACTTCATTAGTACTGAGTGGGTAACTCCATCAGCATTGGGTGAGTAACTATTACAGAGAGAATAGGACAACTACATCGATTTCGTGGTGGATAATTACTTCATGAACACATGGGTAACTATATCCATACTGGGTGGTGGGTAACTATTAGCCACAAGGCAGGGTGACTACATCAAATTCTTGGTGATAAATTTCTCATGAACATATGGTAACTCCATCAGTACATGGTTGGTAACTATTACAAAGAGAGTAGGATTACCACGCTACATTGAATGCGTGGTGGATAACTATATCATGAACACATGGTTAACTTTGTCAGTATAGAGTGGATAACTCCATCAGCATTGGCCGGGTGGGTAATCCATCAATACTGGGTGGGTAATAATTAACGAGAGTGAGGTAACTGTATCGATTTTGGTGGTGGATAACCATATCATATTATTATGAACATATGAGTAACTCCATCAGTATTTGATGGGTAACTCCATCAGTACTCCATCAGTATTATTCGCACGTCGGGTCAGGGATCTTCAGGGTGTCGAGGAAGTAGTCAATGTCGGGGAAGTAGTTGAAGTTGTCGTCTCATCGCCATCTTGTCGATGTCGTGGAAGTAGTCGATGTGGAACCGCAGCAACATCATATTGTCGGTGTCATGGAAGTAGTCGAAGTAGTTGTACTCAGGTCGTCGTGGTAGCAAATCTTGTTGACGCTCCAGGTACACAGCTCGGCAACGTCTCTCTGCTCGGTGACGGTCTTGGCGGCGGATAACGGGCAGGGTAAAACTCACAGGCTCAGCTCGTGCAGGTCTTGGCAATGGTTCACGGATGCGCACGAACACGGCGACATGGCCACGGACACCGGAAAGACGTGCACGGCGCACACGGAGCAGCAACACGACGGGTGGACAAACATGGGCGAAGGCGCGGTACCGGATTCCTTGCGGTATTCCATCAAACGCCTTTCGGTTGTTGATGACGAAGCTCACATCGGGGACGAAGCAAGGCTAGGGAATGCACCGGAGGAGGGAGGCGGCGCAAGGACGATGACCTGGTGAAGCACGACGGTATGGAGGTCGACTTGGAGGTGCTGGTCGTCGGGGCAGAGATTTGCGGCGCCCTGGCCGGAGATGGAGGAGGCGGGCAAGGCGAGGTTGGCGAGGTGGCCAAAGCTGGAGGCGTTGAGGACGGCGGTGCCGACATCTAGCCTTGACAGAGGAGGGCGGGCGCGCAAGCACGACCGAGCAGGGAGGCGAGCTGTGGCAGGAGCAGCGCGACAACGCGGTGGTGGAGGTCGTCGAGTGTGGCACCGTCGGTCGGAGCAGAGGAGCTAGGAGGCGGCGGGCGGAAGCAGGGAGGAGGCACACCAGCGGGGCGGCCATGGCGGCATGGTTGGAAGCAGACGGGGAAGGGGCCGGACCTGGCCGTGCAAGGAAGAGGATAGGGGGGCCAGCGACGGGGTGGAGAGGGAGAGGAGCGAGGCGAGGGGCGGCCGGTGGAGGGCGGCCGGGCCGGAAAGGGAGGAGGCAGGAAGGAGGCGGCGGCCGGGTGCGCGTGGGTTCGTGAGTTGTGTCATGTGCGTGTTGGGTGGCTGGGACGAAGAGAGAGAGGAGGGTGGCTGCGCGTGCGCGTGCGGAGAGGGTGAGCCGCGTCCGCGTCGACTTCCGCTAATCAGCAGGCGCCTGCTGATTAGATAATCAAAAAACTTAACAAGATGCACAATGCACACACGTACTTAATAAACATTTGCAAAGTCTAATAAGAAGAAAGACAACATAAGGTGCAGAAGGACTTATCTGAAGACTAAACCACCATCCATGGGTTTAAGAGCATATCAAGATGTGTCGTCCGATTTCTGTCTGGATGCCCTCATGAAAGAGCATATTTTATATCCCCTTGGTGTTTTGTGTGTTAGGCAACAACACTAGAATATATCTAATGTGATGCTAAGTGGTGCAGGAATCAAAAGAAATATTTGCACTTTGCATCGAATCACTTGACAAGAAAAAGGGTCTGCAACTGTGTCCAGTCCGGAGTCTCCAGTCTCTTAGGGGCTCAGGGGCCGGAGTCTCCGGCCTCCCAGGATTTGGAGCGAAGAGCTTCACAGGACGGCAGCTGCGGTATTGGGTGCGGAGTCAGTCCGGAGTTACCCCAGAGTCTCCGCCCCGGCCGGAGTCTTCGCACCTTCCAGTCCGGAGTCTCCGCCCCAGACAAGCTTTGAAGCGAAGTGTCACACTGGACGGCGCGTGCGGTATAGGGGTCCGGAGTACCCCCGGAGTAACCCCGGAGTCTCCGCCCAAGGCCGGAGTCTCCGCACCTCAGGGTCCGGAGTCTCCGCTCGGGCCGGAGTCTCCGGCCTTCCTGGTTCAGAGTCTCCAGTCTAAGTGGACTGCAACGGTTACATTTTCTGGGAGGGGTATAAATACCCCTCCACCTACCTCCAGCCAGCTAGCTCGTCCAACATTGAAGTCCACCATTATTGCAAGCTCATGAATCACTAGATCTCCCAATCCCTCCACCCAAACTCGTTGATCTTTGGAGGATTGAAGGAGAAGGCCCGGATCTACATCTTCACCAAGCAGTTTTTCATTTCCCCCTTATTCACTTGAGGGCCCCTTTGCTAAGATTTCCATTGGGAAAACCTTGTTGATCTCACTTATTGTCTTTGTGACAGATTGTAGCTGTTCGGGAGCCCCCAATCCAGTTGTGGGTTGTGCCCCGGATCATTGTTGTAAAGGCTCCGGACTCCGCCTTGAAGGTTTCCGATAGTTGAAGGTGAACCAAACCTTTGTGGTGCGGTTCATCGGAGAAGAAGGTGAAGCCTTTGTGGCTGTTGAACCATTGTGTTGGTTCACACCTCTCCAACGAGACGTACTCCCCTAAAAAGGAGGAACTCGTGAATACATCCATGTCTCCGCGTGCTTTGACTTCGGTTACCTCTATCCTTGTTTACCGTCTTTATTCCGTGTATCTTGCTTAGTTGCTAGCTTGTCATATAGGTAAATTCACCGTAGTTGCATACCTAGAGAATTTACTTTTTGTATCAAGCCTAATTTGAAAAAGTACTTAAATTGAAGTAGCACATATTCACCCCCCCCCTCTAGGTATCATACGATCCTTTCAATTGGTATCAGAGCCTCGTCTCTCTTATTGGGCTTAACAAACCACTCCGGCATCCATGGCCGATCTCAAAACGATGGAAACATCATTGAAATCGTCCATGGATATCAAATTTGGTGAGATGCGTGACTTGGTCATGAAACTCTCAAGTGGCAAGGTTCCTTCGGAGACCATCCCACTAGAGGACTCCGCTAACTCCAATGACAGTGAAACCGAAGAGGAAAAAGAGAAAAAGAAAGGGGATGAAGAAACCGAACCTAAAAATTCCCTTGCATCCACATCCAAGCCGGAAGGTGGGAAGCCCGAGTACCACGAGGTCTCTCCTCTTGGTGTCTACTCTCCCGACCCACCTATCCCTCATCCTCGCATAAATACCTTAGGTCCTCCACCTAAGCTTAATGCATTGGCTTTTACTAGTTGGCAACACTCAATGAAATCTCATGTCAACAGTGCCTCCATCGAGCTTTGGAGGATCATTCGAGTGGGATTCAAGGCCGTGGATCCAAACAACTTGACAAGAAGAGAGGTGGTTGAGGCTCAACTCAATGCCTACGCTCTTCACATGCTTGAACTTGTCATTGGAGAAAATGGTATGCATCACATTCAACATGTCTCCACCGCCAAAGAAGCTTGGGATTGCCTTGAGGTGGCATTTCTTGGAAATGAAAGCATGAGAGGAATAGATTTGATGCCTTGAGCAATGATGCCGAAGGCTTCTACATGCTTGATAATGAAACTCGTGAGGAGATGTATGGAAGACTCAAGATTCTTGCCAAAGCCTTTTATAATGTTGGGGCAACCTATGTGGATGATGCTTGGATCAAGAGGAAATATGTGAATGCTCTCATGCCCTTCGAGCCCATTGAATTGAAGGCCATACAAGGAAGACACAACTACCTTGAAATGACATCTAATGAAGTTATGCAAGAGGTGCAAGCTTCCAAGGTTGCCACCAAGAATGCTCTAGACAACCGTGCGAGGGCCATGGGAATGAAACAAGGTCCCTCACTTGCTTTGAAGGCCAAGGTGGTGAGTCTTGATGATAGTGTGGAAATTGAAGCATGCCCAAGCAACATTCTCCCCGATGATCTTGAACAAGCCTACCATGATCACGTGGCTGTTGCCACCAGAGCTTTTTGGTGTGACCCGGCCAAGGCAAAGGCTCAAGTAGATCTAAAGAACAATCCAAGTGGGAAGGAGTTTGATATAAGGATAAAGACTTGCTACAATTGCCATGACAAGCATCACTTCATCAAAGATTGTCCTTATGAGAACCGAGAACAACATGGTGGAAGACTTGTCCCAAAGGATCACTCAAAGTTGATTCAAAAGAAGCCCGCAAGCAAGAGGAAGCCATTCTTCAAGAAGGCACCAAGAATAGTGTTGGTGGCTCAAGAAGAGTATCCTTCTGAAGATTCTGAAGGAGAAGATGAACCCACTAAAGAGGTGGCCGCATTGGCTATTGTCTCAACTTCATCATCTTCTCTCTTTGAATCCCCCAATGAAAATCTCTCCATCAACAACGCTCGTTGCCTCATGTCTCATGTTTCCGAGGTATCATCTCCTACACCCAAGACCATGCATGAAATGGATGATGTCACTAGTCTTGCAATTAAGAAAGAACTTGTTTCTTTCGATACTTTTGTGACTAACCTGCAAGGTGAAGCCAAGAAGCATGTGGAGGCTCTCATGAGTCAACTTGGTAAGACCGAAGACCTCCTTGAGGACAAATGCCGCATTGAGAGAGAGGACTCTATCACTATAGCATCTTTAAATGCTTCTCTTGTAGAAGAACAAGAATATAGGGGTACTCTTGAGGAGAGACTTGAGTCTCTTGATAGTACTAATGATGAAATAATTGCTAAAATTATTAAGGAAAGAGACCATGCCATTGCCAAGTATAAAGTGATTAAAAAATAGAAAGCCGAATTTGTGGTTGCTAATGCTAGACTTCATGGGATATTGATAAGCTTGACAAGGCTCACAAGGCCTTGGAAACGACTCACTCTCTCCTAGTCAAGTCTCATGAGCAACTACAAACTCAACTTTCTAAATCTAACTCACCTAGCACCTCTACTCTCTCTTGTGATCATGCAAATGTTATTGAGGAAAATGCTAGGTTGAAGGTGAATCTTGCCAAGGCCACTAGTGCCAAGACCTCTATTCCCAAAGGTAAAGAAAAGGTTGTTGCTCATGTTTTGAGCAAAAGCCGCACAAAGGGAAGGAGGGTCTTGGTTATGTAGCCAAGGCAAAGAACAAGAAGAGCAACAACAAGGAGAACAATGCCAAGCCCGCACAAGCCAAGACTTCCATTGCGGGTGGTAATGCCACTAGGGGCAAGACCACTCGTAGTGACTTTGCGGGCATAACAATCCCAACTACATTCTTTATGTTGATTATTATGGGGATGTTTATGCAAAATATGTTGGTCCTTATGATGGTTACATTGCTTATTCTATTTGGGTTCCTAAGACCCTTGTTGCTAACAAAAGAGGACCCATTGAGAAATGGGTACCTAAATCCAAGCAATGATTTCTTGTAGGACTATGCTTCCGGTGGGTCTAAATGGGTGGTTGATAGTGGATGCACTAGTCATATGACCGGAAGCAAGGAGATTATGACGGAGTTGAGACCAAATTAAATCACTCAACCGTCTCTTATGGTGATAAGTCAAAAGCTGAGGTAAAGTCTCGGCAAGGTGGTAGTTGCAAAGGATATCACCCTTGTAAATGTCATGCTTGTCGAGTCTCGGTTACAATCTTATGTCCGTTCGTGCACTTAATAAGATGAACTTTGATGTCCATTTTACTATTGATATGGTGGTACTCTTGAGGAGCAAGACTCTAAAGGTCATGTTCGTTGGGTATGTTGAAAATGAGTTGTTTGTGGTGGACTTTTCGGGGTCAACCAACACTCAAGCAATATGCCTATTCGGAAAGGCCGACGTGGGGTGGTTGTGGCATCGCCGCTTGTCCCATGTCAATATGAGAACTTTGCAAAGTCTTCACAAGGGTGGCCACATTCTTGGACTAAAAGAGAATGTTTCTTTTTCTAGAGATCGTCTTTGTAGGGCTTGTGTTGAAGGAAAGATGCATGATTCTCCCCACTCAAGCAAGACCATCATTCATCAAAGAGGATATTGGAACTTCTTCATGTTGATCTCTTTGGTGCCGTTCCTCAACCAGTCTTGGTGGGAAGAAGTATTGTTTGGTGATTGTTGATGACTATTCAAGATTTACTTGGGTTTATTTCTTCAAGTCGAAGGATGAGACTCAACAAGCCGTCATCGACTTCTCCAATGAAGTTCAACGTCAACACAATGTTCCCATATTGGCCATTAGAAGTGACAATGGCTCCGAGTTCAAGAACTACACCCTAAATGAGTTTCTTAGTGAAGAGGGAATTCGTCATCAATATTCCGCTGCATATACCCCTCAACAAAATGGTGTAGCCGAGAGGAAGAACCGGACTCTATGGATATGGCAAGGTCCATGTTGGCGGAGTTTAAGTCTCCACTTTCTTGTGGGCCGAGGCCATCTCCACGGCGTGTCACTCATCAAACCGGTTATTCTTTCGCGTTGGAAGAAAGAACTCCATATGAGATGCTTACCGGCAACAAGCCCAATATTCCTACTACCGAGTGTTTGGTTGTAAGTGTTTCTATAAGATCAAAGGTGTTCGTTTATCTAAATTTGAATCTAAAGCTTTAGAGGGTATTTTGTTGGTTACGGTGCCGAATCTCACACTTATAGAGTCTACGACAAATCCTTAGGGAGAGTTGTGGAATCTTGTAGTGTGAGTTCGATGAGAATGACGGCTCCCAAGTGGCGCAATTTCATGTTTGTGATGTAGATAATGAGGAACCTCAAGATGCAATAAGAGAATGGGCGTTGGTTTCTATCGCCCCATTGAGATTCATCATGAGCCTCCTCAAGCAAGTCAAGCAAGTCCAAGCTCCACTCAAGTGGAGACACCATCATCACAAGTTGAACCGGCCCTACCATGGAAGCAAATGATGCACCAACCCAAGAACAAGTTCAAGACCCTCCTCAAGTTGACCAAGTTGCTATGCAAGAACCAAGTTCTCCTATTGTTGATGCTAGCCAAGGTCAAGACCAAGATCAACCCTCTCCTTCTATTGTTGAAGATGTGCATCAAGATGATCAAGGTCAACATTCCGGTCAAGACGGGGACTCAAATGATCAAGATGATCAAGTGATACCTCCAAGATCCAATAGAGATATCGAAGCCCGTCGTAAAGCAAGAGTTGCAAGGACTTGAAATAAGAAGCCATAAGCTAGAAGAGGTTCTTGGTGATTTGAAGAGCAAGGTGACCACAAGGGGTCAATTGGCAAGCTTTAGTGAGCATCAAGCACATATCTCCATGGTGGAACCAAAGAAAGTGTTTGAAGCTCTTGAAGATCCGGATTGGTTGGAAGCTATGCATGATGAACTCAATAACTTCAAGCGCAACAAAGTGTGGAATTTAGTTGAGAAGCCAAAGATTGCCGCAATGTTATAGGCACAAAGTGGATATTCAAGAACAAGCAAGATGAACATGGAATGGTTGTGAGGAACAAGGCAAGATTGGTTGCACAAGGGTACTCTCAAGTTGAAGGCATTGATTTTGGAGAGACTTATGCACCCGTGGCTCGCCTTGAGTCCATCCGTATCCTTCTTGCATATGCATCACATCATAACTTTAAATTGCAACAAATGGATGTGAAAAGTGCTTTCTTAATGGTCCTTTAAAGGAGTTGGTATATGTTAAGCAACCACCGGGTTTGAGGACCCAAATTCCCTAACCATGTCTACAAGCTTGATAAGGCGCTCTATGGTCTCAAACAAGCACCTCGTGCTTGGTATGAGCACCTAAGAGAGCTATTGCTAGACCGTGGATTTGAAGTGGGGCAAATCGATCCCACCCTCTTTACCAAGAGGGTTAAAGGGGAGCTTTTCATATGCCAACTTTATGTTGATGATATTATCTTTGGCTCATCTAACAAAGCTTTTAATGATGAATTTTCAAAGCTTATGACCGATAGGTTTGAGATGTCCATGATGGGAGAGTTGAAGTTCTTCCTTGGTTTTGAGATCAAGCAATTGAGTGGAGGGACTTTCATTTCTCAACCAAATACCCAAGACATGCTCAAGAGGTTCAAGATGCAAGATGCTAAAGAGAAGAGGTTTCCTATGGACACCAAATGTCATCTTGAACTTAATCCAAAGGTATTGATGTTGATCAAAAACTTTATCGCTCTATGATTGGTTCTTTGCTTTATCTTTGTGCATCTAGACCCGATATTGTGTTGAGTGTAGGGGTGTGTGCAAGGTATCAAGCGGCTCCTAAAGAAAGCCACTTGCAAGCGGTCAATAGAATCCTTCGATATTTGGTTCATACCCCAAGGTTTGGTTTGTGGTATCCAAGGGCTCCAACTTCTCTCTTGCCGGTACACGGATTCGGATTGGGCTGGTTGTAAGGATGATAGGAAATCAACTTCCGGGGCATGCCAATTCCTTGGTAGGTCCTTGGTGAGTTGGTCTTCTAAGAAGCAAAATTGTATATCTCTCTCCACCACGAAGCCGAGTATGTGGCAGCCGCTAGTGCTTGCACTCAATTGCTATGGATGAGGCAAACTTTAAAGGAATACGGTGTCCATTGTGACAAAGTGCCTCTTTTGTGTGACAATGAAAGTGCTATCAAGATTGGTCACAACCCGGTGCAACACTCAAGAACGAAGCATATTGAGATTCGTCATCATTTTATTCGTGATCACATTACCCGGGTGACATTGAGCTTGGCTATATTCCAACCAAGAACCAACTTGCCGATATGTTCACGAAGCCACTTGATGAAGCAAGATTCACTTATTTGAGGCATGAGCTAAATATCGTGGATTCAAGGAGCGTGGCTTGACTATCTTGCATACACACCTATTTCTTGACTATCTATTTGGTTTAGGTGTAGGCATGGACATAGGGGGAGTGTGGTCCTAATCCATTGGACTATCCCTCCCCCATTATGCCGATAGTAAGAACTCTTTTGTCTCTATATTTTCATTTTATGAATTGTGAGCTTAAATGACGAGTAGTGGCCGTGAACCCAAGATATATCTTGCGGTGTCACACCACACACTCATACATGGTGGCCTAGGCCACCGCCCTCTCTTTGTGAAGAGTTGATCTTATTTGGTCTACATTTGATTTTATTTGGTTCCTAGACCTTTTATTATGTTTTGGGAGAAACACTTGGAATTGGCTTTTATATTTGCATCTTGCAATTTCCTAGTGTGTATCCCACCATCAGTGACTTTGTTCCAAACCTAAGCTCATCTTATCTAAAGCCTTGCTCATCTTGCAACATACATGTCCCCATTTAAATTCTGGCATTTTGGAGCTTTTGGGTCCGGAGACTCCGGTCTGTCCAGAGTCTCCGCCCTAAACCTGGAAATCTCCGGTCAGTCCGGAGACTCCGGTGTTTAGGCTGGAGACTCCGGCCTCGGCCTGTTTCGCTGGGTTCCTTAAGGGGCTCGGGGTGGGGAGTTGTTTCACAACTCCTCACACACCCCTGACCCCCAACTCTCCCCAGTCGCCGCCCGCTCCAAGACCGCCTCCGGCCGCTCCCCACCGCCGAAATCCACCGTGCCACCGGTTCCTCCACCTACCAAGCGTCGGGGATCTTCCTCCCCTCCGTTTAGATCTCACCATGAAGGACAAGGGTACCACTCTCTCTTCCTCTAGGGTTTCATCCTAGATCTAGTTTTGAGAGTAGTTCTTGATGAAATTCTTGGTGTAGAACCTTTAGGTTGGCAATGTACACTCTAGAAAATTGTTGGTGTCATTTTTTTGTTCAGATTTGACCTAGATTGAAAGTTCCAGTCTCAGGCCGGAGACTCCGGTCCTCCTGACCGGAGACTCCGATGTGGCCGGAGTTTCCGCCCCCTGAGACCGGAGACTCCAGTCTAGATCATATCTGATGAAAAATTTCTCCAACAGTTTCTCTCCTTTGATTTCATGGACATGTATGCTTACCTCAATGCTACCTACCTACTCCTGTTTCACAGCTAACAAGAGGTATCCCGGTGCCTCATCCTCATCCTCAACCATCGAGAAACCGAAGAAGAAGTTTCAAGGTAGAGACTACATGGTCTATAATGAAGAGGAGGACAAGCATGTGCAGAGTGGTGCTCTAAAGCAGCAAAAGGCTGCTGAGGCTAGAAGGGCTAGGCAGGAGGCTACCCTTCTTTGAGAAGAAAAGGCCAAGAGGGCCAAGCTTGACAGCTTGACCACCGTGAAGGACTTGAACAAGGAGGATTTCAAAACCATGAGGGCACAGAATTTCTATGATATACCCAACAACTCAACTGATGGTCACTTTTGGAGAAAGGAGCAAGAGCTCATTATGAAGGAAATCTATGCTAATTTGGACCCAAAAGCCCTTGTGTGCCCTCAAAAACCGTTGAAGTTTGAAGAGTTGGCCAAGAAGACATACTTTGCGGATGCAATATGGGTTGCTAGGAAGATTGGACTTGAGCACCTCATTTCCACCCAACAAGACTATGATATTGAGATGGTCCAACAATTCTTTGCCACTCTTGTGCTAGGACCGGAGGAGGACACCAAAATGACTTGGATGACGAGGCCTCTCAAAGTGAGTGCAACCTTTTCAGAATTTGGACAGCCTTTGGGATATGAGTTCAAAGGTGTTTCCGTTTCCGTTGGTCGAAGGATGCATGTTGAAGGGGTGGATTATGATAAGAAGTTACTTGCCCCTCTTTGTGCTAAAAAGGGTGTCATTGCTACCACCCGAGGACTCAAGCCCCTTTACAACATCTTGATTCGCATGTTTCGTTGGAGCATTGCACCCCAAGCCGGTAATACGAGTGCTATCCGTGGAGCTCTTGTCAACCTCATGTATCATACCCACAAGACATACCTTGCCGGACCAAATTGCCAAGGATATGAGATTGATGTGATGGATTATATCAAGTGTGAGATCAACATATTTCTATTCATGAGAAGAAGAATCCTATGTATGCTCCCTATGTCATGAAGCTCATTCTCAAAAAGATTCCCAAACTCGATCAATCTCATTTCAAGAAACACACGTATGGTAACCTTCAAGTGCTATCCCATCATCTCACTCCCAAGCCTCTTATGAAGAGATAGAGGCAGAAGAAGCTCCTAGGGCAAGAAGGAAAAATGCCACTCCACCCTCTTGGAATCATGGTGGCAAGCAAAGAGTCAACAATGAGTTGAAGAATGTTTCATGGTGGCAAAGGGCTATGATGTGCATGGGTGTTGCGGTGCACAAGGAAAATCATCAACAATATGTTACTAGCAAGAAGATCTTGTCCAATCAAGCCAAAATGATGAAGGAAATGCGCAAAACTAGCAATGGTGGTACCACTCCTCCTCGCAATGAAAGTGATCCCGTCACTCCGCCATCCGAAGCCACTATCCCTCTTGAGGAGTGGAATGAGGATGTCTTTCCTTGGGCTGATTATGCCGATGTGTCCTCCATGCCTTCCTCTTCTCTCAACACTGGCAAGGCTCCTATGCGCTATGAAGAAGAAAGTGATGAGGAAGACGCAAGTGAAGAAGAAAGTGAAGAAGCAAGTGGTGAAGCAAGTGGAGATGATAATGATGCTGAGAATGATGATGATGAGAGTCGTGATGCCGACGATGATGAAGACGAAGAGTGATCGCCTTGGGTTTCGTTAGCATTGCTCTTTTCCCTTTTTGGTGTTTCGATGCCAAAGGGGGAGAAGTAGTTCTACTAGGTTCTCTTCGTGGGATTTGCATGGGTCAGACACAAGCATGCTCGTTTTTCATTTCTTTGAAGCTTGTGTCCTTTTATCTTTGTTGTTGAACTTATTTGCCTTTTATTCGTGTGAGACTATGTTTTATTTAGTGTGAGACATATAGATATTTCATATTATCTATGGTTGAGATGGTATCTATCTTTGTGATATTTTATTGTGCATTGGTCTATATTCTATATTATTATGCACAAGGTATGGTTCCATTCCTCTCAATCCATTATCTTGATATGTCTTTGTGCTTATGATATTCTATCATGTTCAATATTTCTTGTGAGTTGCCTATCCTCTACATGTTGAGCATTTGTATTCAAATGCAAACTACTTATATGCACACATGTAGGGGGAGCCTCTCAAATTCTTTGTGGAACATGTCGATATATGTTGTGTGCTATATTGCAAATCATAATGTTGTCATCTAACACCAAAAAGGGGGAGATTGAAAGAGCATATTTTATATCCCCTTGGTGTTTTGTGTGTTAGGCAACAACACTAGGATATATCTAATGTGATGTTAAGTGGTGCAGGAATCAAAAGAAATATTTGCACTTTGCATCGAATCACTTGACAAGAAAAAGGGTCTGCAACTGTTTCCAGTCCGGAGTCTCCGGTCTCTCAGGGGCTCAGGGGCCGGAGTCTCCGGCCTCCCAGGATTTGGAGCAAAGAGCTTCACAGGACGACCGCTGCGGTATTGGGTGCGGAGTCAGTCCGTAGTTACCTCGGAGTCTCCGCCCCGGCCGGAGTCTCCGCACCTTCCAGTCCGGAGTCTCCGCCCCAGACGAGCTTTGAAGCGAAGTGTCACACTGGACGGCGTGTGCGGTATAGGGGTCCGGAGTACCCCCGGAGTAACCCCGGAGTCTCCGCCCAAGGCCGGAGTCTCCGCACCTCAGGGTCCGGAGTCTCCGCCCGGGCCGGAGTCTCCGACCTTCCTGGTCTGGAGTCTCCGGTCTAAGTGGACTGCAACGGTCACATTTTCTGGCCTCCAGCCAGCTAGCTCGCCCAACATTGAAGTCCACCATTATTTCAAGCTCAAGAATCATTAGATCTCCCAATCCCTCCACCGAAACTCATTGATCTTTGGAGGATTGAAGGAGAAGGCTCGGATCTACATCTTCACCAAGCAGTTTTTTATTTCCCCCACATTCACTTGAGGGCCCCTTTGCTAGGGTTTCCATTGGGAAAACCTTGTGGATCTCACTTATTGTCTTTGTGACAGATTGTAGCTGTTCGGGAGCCCCCAATCCAGTTGTGGGTTGTGCCCCGGATCGTTGTTGTAAAGGCTCCGGACTCCGCCTTGAAGGTTTCCGATAGTTGAAGGTGAACCAAACCTTTATGGTGCGGTTCATCGGAGAAGAAGGTGAAGCCTTTGTGGCTGTTGAACCATTGTGTTGGTTCACACCTCTCCAACGAGACGTATTCCCCTAAAAAGGAGGAACTCGGGAATACATCTGTGTATCCGCGTGCTTTGACTTCGGTTACCTCTATCCTTGTTTACCGTCTTTACTCCGTGTATCTTGCTTAGTTGCTAGCTTGTCATTTAGGTAAATTCACCGTAGTTGCATACCTAGAGAATTTACTTTTTGTGTCAAGCCTAATTTGAAAAGGTACTAAAATTGAAGTAGCACCTATTCACCCTCCCTCTAGGTGTCATACGATCCTTTCACCTCAAATATTGTCCGTTTGGTTGGTGGCGTCTAGACATTTGTCTGGACCGATAGGGGCGGGTGTCTCCAATGGCACCCCATCCGGACTGGCCCTCTACATTTGGGTCATTTTCTTACCATTTTGGCTATTTTTATGCCATTACGGCCACTTCTTTTTTTACAATTTGCTTGTTTCACGCAAATAAACATCAACAAATTAGAAGCACAAAAATATGTAGGCATATAAATCAAGTCCAGCCACCAATGTGTCACCAAAATCAAGTCCGAACATACATCCAAGTACCAAAATGATCACAAACACCATTCAATTCAAACATGCCACATCTGCGTGAAATGATTGATCAATCAGTGCGAGGAAAGATCCGTTCCCGAGCTTGTTCAAACCAAGTATTTGTCTTCTCGTCCACGTTCTTGTGTCTGTTGTCAAGGTCCACACCTACTCATCCATAATTGCAACCCTACTTGATTCGCCTCTAATTCCACTTTGAGCTTATCGTTTGCAACCTTTGTCGCCGACCTAATCTTAAACTTTTCTGCATCAATGGCAATGTTGTGTTTATCCATAGCCATCTTCTTGTCTTGCATCACCATAAAGCTTGCAAAGCATTCATCCTTTTCTTGCTCCCACGACTCTCATGATCTCGACCAAGGATCCTTGCAGTGACCTTTGATGATGTTGTCGCACGCATTGCGACGTCTTTTGACTTCTTCCTTCAGGTGGCCAAACTGTCTGTGGCTCCCCTCTTCGCCCAGATCAGAGCCATCGTCGTTTACACGCTTGCTTCTTAGATTTCCATTATTCTGGATTTTGATGCTTGAGTTGTGCCCGGAGTTTCTCCATTTTTGGCATGCTTGGATCCTTAGCCAACAATGTGAGGAGGCGAAGGATTTATTTTTGTAGAAAGTCTTGAAGAGAACCATAGCTTCGGACACCTAAACACAAAAACATGGCACATGTCAATATCTAAGACACACCGAAACCAAACATTGTTAGTAGCAAATTAAATATAGTTTGGAAATATTACTTCTATGTGTATACCCATGCCATTTTTTCAACTATTGACAATTTGATCATGGAAACCACTAAATTTGCAGCGTTGATCTTGGATGGTATGCCACCAGTGTGAAAGCGAGTTCTCATTCCGGTCGATTTTAATCACGTAGGGAGGGTAGCACTTGTTTTAGTAGTTAGGGTTAAATTATGTGTATGTGTAGTATTGTGGTAAAATCACCACTAATAAGAAGAGATGACCCCAACAATGGGCAGTGAGCAACCAAATACCATGAATTTCCATCTTCTCAGCCCTTAGCCTAACGTGCTGCCAACCAAACACCAGGTATGAAACCACCTCTCGATTCAATCGAGGCGACATTATGGTCTTCACGAAACTGCGCCATTGGACACAACCCTTCACACTATTCCCCAAAACTGCAAACCATTATCACACAATCAAGAAAGTCAGAAGGCAGGAAGGGGCAAAACTTAACTCGTAATTGATTAATTTATACATTATACTCGATCAATCAATTCATTATTCGATCGATTATTTCTATAATTGCTATAGTAGCTCGTTTAGACATTATCGGCATCGTGAAGTCGGATTATAGTAGCGGTATTTGTGATGATATTGTTATATTTTTTTTATAAAACTTAGGCTCCATGTTGCATATCGCTCTGGGGGGCTTAATTTCTGGAGGCGTCCCTTCTCCTCGACTAGACTCATAGGAAAGATGTAAACAACTCCAATGGAAGGATTAAGAGCATGCCAATAGTTCTTTTCTTGAGCATACAATGTGTCCATCTGGTTGCCTATACACTTAACCAAACTGCCCGACAAATCCATGATATCAACGTGTGCAACACAGAAACTGACCAAGAAGAGAGGTACATGTCAGCGATTTGCATGGGCCTTGATAAAGAGAGGTGCGAAGGTGAAATGCAGCCAATAAAACTGTAGGTATGGTGACTGTGACTGTGAATGCAGAAGACCTAAGTGACAAACTGACAATGTTGTTATGGCAGGATATAAGTATATTTACATGAAAATTTGACACTGTTACAATTCACCATCACGCCATCCGTATCTAGGCACACCATAAATGACAAGCACCTCATCTTCATGTTGTTTTTATGCGCCAATTTGTCAGGGAAAAATGTCCTCCTTATCCACATTTTTTATGGCCCACATCTTTGATATCCTTTAGAACCTCTTGATCGTTTTCTTCGGTCACTCTGTGTCTACCTGTTGTCATCATTGTTAGCTCCAAAAAAAGGAATTCCCTCTTCGTCCACGTTTTCGTGCGCTCCCATGTTTTTATTGTCCCCACCACCTCATGTATGGATGTTGTCCTCTCTCGTGGTATCTTTGCCCCATAGAGTCGAGGGTTTGACGACAAAAAAGCAAATTTATCAACATATGAAGAAAATTGTTTCTTGCACAACCTTCACAAAATCCCTAGAAACCGTGATAATTCGGGATGACCCGAGGGAGGAGAGAGAGAGAGAGAGAGGGCGGGGAGGGGGAGAACATAAGGCAGGAGGAGACATGGTTGTAGACTGAGGAGGAAGAGGTACAACAAATGGGGAGAGATTGAGGACGAGATAGAGTAGTGGTGATGTGGAGCAAACTGCAACAAAGATGGTATGATCTACTCAACTGGAATCACTTCCACCCGCGACATACTCTGTTCCACATTTTGACTGGACTTCTCCCACGTGCCGACGTATAGCCGACATGGACTTCATGTTGTTGTTATGCGCCAATCTTTCAAAATAAAAGGTGTCCCTCCTTGTACATATATTGGCCGACGTCTTTGATATCCTTTATTATCTCTTGATTGTTTTCTTCGGCTACTCTCCGGGTCTCTTTCTACTTGTTGTCATTGTTAGCCTCCAAAAAGGACTCGCGTGTCCGTCCACGTTTCCGTGCGCCCCCCGTCTTTGTTATCCTCGGGACCTCATGTATGGATGTTGTCTTCCCTCGTGGTCTCCTTGCCCCCATAGAGTTCAGTGTTTGAAGACAAAAAAAAGCAAATTTATCCACGAGGACACCAATCCCTCATATTGACAATTACATATGATTTTTTTTGCGTCCTGCACACACAACACAACTAAGGGGATGAAAACCTTCACAAAACCCCTAAAAACCGTGATAATTGTGGTAGAGAGAGAGATGCATGGCTATAGATGAGGGAGGAAGAGGTAGAAGAAATGCAGATAGCTTGAGTACGAGCTAGAGTAGTGGTGATGGAGAGAAAACTGCAAGAGAGATGACATGATTTACTCAATCAGTATCAATTTCACCCGTGACATAATTCGTTGCGCATTTTGATTGAACTTCTCCCGCGCACCGACGTATATTACAGGATACTACTCCCTCCGTTTTTTAATATAAGATGTTTTAGATGTTGTATATGTTGTCTAGATACATGCTAAAGTGAGTGAACATACACACTTAAACATGTCTACATACATTTGTACACACATGCATGTGGACAAATGTTAAAACATCTTATATTAAAAAACGGAGGGAGTAGATAGTACAGGAGTCAGGAGCCAGACAGCTAGGCTATCCATGTTGGCACACTCCTCCCTAGCAGCCAACCAGCTGACTTTACAGTCCGACTTTAAACAGTAGAGGAGAGAATCCAAGTACTAGACCATAACCGAAGACAAATGTGTCGGGACGAGAATTTGAGGTTGTTTTCAGGTAGTGATGATTAGTTGATGAATTGCAGAATCGAGTAGTCAGTTGCCTCGAGCATGCCCAGTTGGCCTAGCACAGTTATCCCTGGCCCACTGTCAGACGGCTTCACCTATCCCCTCCAGGCTCAAGTGATCCAGTCTTGTCCTAGTCTTCTCCGATGGAACCCTGACCTCGCCGCCGCACGTACGCTCGCACCACCGGCTGGTATGCTCCCTCCACCACCCCGTCCCCTCTTTTGTCTACGCCCGCGGGGCTAGATTCGAGCCCTCCATGTCTTAGTCACCGAATTTACGCAATATCTCTTGGCATTTCTTCAGCAGATCGAGCATCGGCGGCCTCAGCGATGGCGTCGCCAACGCCGAGCAAGCGGTCAGGGAAGGACCCCTCCGAGGAATCCGGCGCCGGCGCGCTGGCCCCCGACGGGCTGCACGAGATCCTGCTGCGGCTGCCGGCCAAGGACCTCTGCCGCCTCCGCGCCGTCTGCCGCTCCTGGCGCTCGCTCACCTCTGACCCTCTATTCATCAAGGATCACGCGGCACGGCACACGCGCCCGTTCCTCGCGTCGACCTTCGTCGACGACGGCGGGGATGAGTCCTGCGGCGTCAGCATCGTTGACCTCTCCTCCGGCGACGTCATCAAGCGGGTACACACCCGCGACAAGGACGTCAGGTTGCAGCGCACCTACCTTGACCGCGTCTGCTTGGTTGGAGGGCGCCACCCCTTGGCCGTCGCCGCGCTTAACCCTGCTACCGGCGCTGCTCTCGGCCCTTCCCGTGACATCTCGGCGGAGTATGAGGATTTACTGGAGAGAAGATAGGTCTCCATGGAATCTTGTGCTTTTGGCAAGGTAACCTCTACAGGAGAGTACAAGGCCTTCCGATTCCTCAATGTTGGCTCACCTGTTGGTTCGCAGCAGCTGTGCGAGGTCATGACCCTCGACGGCAGCAACCGTGCACGGTGGAGGCCAAAGCCAGGCCCTCCAGTCCTTGTTCGTTCGAACAACAAGATCACAAGCGTGGTTATTGATGGGGTTGTGTATTTCTTGTTCGGTTATTTTAACCCTGGCATAATTCCGTTTAACCTGGAGACAGAGGAGTGGATGCCAACCCTCAGTTGTCCAGAATCAGTGAGCAGTTATTATAAGGGTGGCAGTAAGGTTACTATCTCTCGGAGCCCTGAAGCTGTGGAGCATCTCTCGGTAACCAATTTGAATGGGTTCTTAGTCATGGTGCACCTTGTACATCATGTCTCCATGGACCTATGGTTTCTGATGGATTTTGAGGAAGCTCTCTGGGTTAAGTACAGCATAGGATATCAACGTGACTATCATTGTGCTTATCCTTTGCTGGTGTTGGATGATGAGAGGATAATCTTTATAATGCAATCAAAGGATACACTTATAAGTTATGATCCAGAAACAGATACTTACACAGATATGTTCCACCTGCAAGATTACAGGTCTATTGGTATTTACACTGGAAGCCTGCTGAGTTAAGAGCGTGCATTTCATTGATGAGGTGAGTATATACATTTATATTTATTTTTCTCGTATCATAGTGATAACTGATTATCCCCGAGGGGTGGAACAATTATGATTGATGCATATTAGGGGAAGGATCAGTTAAAAAAAAAATTATGCATGATTGAAGCTCTAGAAAAAATAAAATATACGTCTTGAAATCAAACCTACCGATTCCAGTCTAATATGAAGAAAAATCTTTAAGAAAATTTCCATGCTTTTGACAGATTTTCCGTTACTCTTCTATTGTTCTTCTGAGCCAGAGGGTAGATGCATATTACTCAAGATAGAATTGTACTGACTCACAAACCTTTCTTCATATGAACTCATTTAAACCGACTCTTTCCTGATTCAAACTATTATTTAGCATATAGTAAATACATAGGTGGCTAGGTTCACTGGAAAGGATTTCTAATTTATGCTGCAGGGCAACTACGCTTATGCCCTGGCCACAAAGGGTTGCTGTCCTTGTCAGTTTTATGCCAGCGGTAATGTGATGGTAGGCAACCAATTGATCACGCTCCATGTACGAAAAGTACAATATCAGTATGCAATGCACTAAGCCAGTTGCAAGCATCATGTCAATATTTAGTACCCATACCATTTTCATCTTATGTAATTAAACTTAACTTTTGTAATGCTACTTGCAGCTGTATATTTAGCAGCTACTGGGTCAACCTGTGCAAGATAGCAAATGATGAATAATGTTAAACATAGACTAGGATCAATACTTGAGAGTTCTGATATAATGGCTCTTGGTTATCACCTCATCGAGGTACTGGGTAGGGAGTATTGAAAGAGAAGTTGTGGCCTCTTAGGGAAGGCAGAACATGATTCAAGGAATATGCATATCTCTGATGGAATTTATTTTCTATATATATTCTGTAAATTCTTAAGGCTATTTTCATGCGTCCATGTAAATTACGAATTTAGTGAAGCCTAGTTTGCATTGTTTTAACTGTATAGCACTGAAAAGCATTATCCACCAAGCACAAGGTTCGGAATAATGTCTTTGCTGCCACTGTGCTTGATGTCTGATATATTTGCTCATTGTTCTTCCAGGCCGAGCATTTCATTGAAGGCGATGCTCCTTCATGCATTTATTATGTCTTGGCTACTTCGTTGCTTCCTCATTTCCAGATTGACCAAATGGTGCTATCTCATCCAGTTAGAACATGATACAGTAATATACCATTGCTCATTAGTGTTCTCATAATAAATTTGCAAGTTCGTGTGACAAGCCTTGTAACTTGCTAGGCATCTTTTGCTGTGTGTACAACTACAAGTACATCATCGTGACCCTGCGCGGTTGTATTTTATGTATGGTAATTTGTCTTGTCGTACTCTTGGTCAACTCAGCGTGAAACTGTCTGTTTGGCTTCATCAAAACCAGTTACCAGTGGCCAACTTCTATATGACATTATTCCCAGACTCTGGTTAATCAGTTAAAAAATTCAGTTTGTCAGGCGTGCGTGAGCTTGAATGAAGTTACTGTGCAACGTGTTTTCTGTGTTTGTCTAGAGGGGGAAACGTGCCTTATTTAAAATATGTCAATTATAAATTTTCCTTGGGATATTATGAACTCCCAAATTGATCAATCTGGGTTAATTAATTTTGTAGTGTTATTCCTGGATGAGCATTCTCTGTGTGCATCATCCAAAGAGGCACTGCTCAGTGCTCACATATAGAAGAAACTTCTGGTTAACATTGTCACATATTCCTGGGAGAGTAGCGTTGTATGAGAGTTTTGGTGTGTGGGACACATGTCGGATGCAATGTAAAATTTCGTTCCTGTAAATTGTTTTTTCTATAAAAAAATGGTACGATGTGCCGAACACTAAAAAAAAACATTTTCAAGACCAGTTCCCAATTGTAGGGCATAGTAGCCCTAGCACACCGGGTGTTGGGGGGGGGGATCTTCTTTTGAGAGTTGTTATAATTTCACTTGACCTTCCTAGGACAATGTAAAAATAGACAGCCGAGGCGATGTTTGATGATGGAGCTTGAAGACGAACTAGTTGAATTTGGCGCGGCGACACGCCGCGGCGTTGGTGATTTTTTTTTGGGTTTTCTTCCTTTTCAAAAAAATTTATATGTTGTTTGAGTGAAAAAATACATCAATCATGTTCTTTCTGTACACCAAAACGGAAGCTCTATGATGTAACAGTCATAAACCCTTTTTTGTGAGAAAAATACATCAATGTATATGTACATTAAATTAGTAATGTTCTTTCAGACGTGGAGTTATGGTACCACAAACAAATTTTAACAGGGTATAAAACATTACAATAGAAACAATCAGTATACTTCACACTTCACTTAACAATGTATTTCAGCTGCATCTAGGCATCTCGCTGATGCTAGTAGCCAAGTTCAAGCCAGCACCAATGACAACTGGTAAATATTGTGGCCAATTGGTAAACAACTAAAGAGTTGAAGACAATAAACCTGCAAAGTAAAAAACGTTAAATTCCTACATGTGGGTGACGTTGTGGAAGCCGGACAAATGACTTGAAGTCTATGGAACAACAAATCCAGGTTTTTGGACCTAAAGCAAATTTCTGTTGCGAGCAACAAAATATGCAAGCAAATGTTCAGACTTGCTGTCAAGAAGCAGTATCATTGCACTCCAAAAAACATAATATATATCTACAGGGGTAAAATGAAATTAGGCAATGAATTCAATCTCACGAATTTAAATTAATAAGGGCATAGGAGGGGCAAGATCATAACCAAGCAATACTCACTCAAGTAAATGGCGAATCACTCTGTAATCGGCACCAAATCAACTGCGGATATGTTACTACCTTGGTTATATATTTTGCACTCGGTCTGCATAACAGTATAGACACCGGTCTGCATAACAGAACTTACAATATTAATCCAGATAATTATGTGCTTCAACTTGTTTAAAGTAATAACTGGAAACAACCATATACATGTGGACATGAGTAACATAATCATAGCTAAAGACAGCTTTGTCAGGTATTATCGCCAGATAAAAGGTACCTCACTGATAAAGCATTGGAAAACAAAGTACAAAGTATGTTGATATTGAATGAATACACAGGTACCCAAGTGTGTCGCATATTAAGGTTGTAACATACAAACAATACTTGCGAAAATATTCACATTCACCCATAACTTACCATCTGTATCTCCGGAACTCAAATCGCTAAATGACGTGGGATAAAATGGGGGTCATGTGTATATGGCTGCAACTACATCAAAGAACACATGTACATTTAGCAGACTGCACAGTTGTAGGAGTAAACTGGAAAGAGTAAAATATAAAAGAGTAATCTGAAAGGAAAATAAACATTGTTTAGCCGGCATTCCTGTTATCATCCCTCAGAATACAAATCTGAATTAGAGTAATCATATATACCCAACAGAATGCTGCCACCAATCTAGCTAGTATAGCATCTGCCGATACCATTGCTTGCAAACAAATGGAATTAAAACTAAAAAATAGATGAGAAGTACCAGATCATGCTCAGAAGTACTGACTAATAGTTGATTAAAGAATAAACATATCTAGAATCTGTTAAACTTACCGTGCGCAGGACTTTCATGTCATGTTCTCTGGAGTACCATCGAGCTAGGCACCGATCTGTTTTTTCCTTTCAAGGAGCTGCATAATCGATTAGTGCCATGTGCTCACATCTGTAATAGTGCAATGACAATATAAGAGAGAATGGAAGTTTTGACACTAAGAACTACTATGTAGTAATATATCAAACTAAATGCTCAATGTCAACTTAGAAAAGCATCAGAATAATAAAAAAGTTAGTGCCATGTGCACTAAAAGGCACACTATTGTTTAAGCAAGCATTTCCGTCCTTCACGCCCTAGGTAAAATTCACGATAATAAGAAATAAAAGATTTGTATCCAAAATCCAAAACATAAGAGGACAAAAAACATGGAAATAAACAGGACCAAATAATTGAGATCGCAGGCTTTAGATGCAAACACAAAGAACAAATAGACATGTATCAATACCAATCGCTGACCAAAGAGCCCGTGAAAACAACCGATCACGACACTGACACACAACCAATAATATGTATTACAACGATGGAGTAAATAATATATGTAGCATATACTCACTAAAAAATAGAAGATCATAACACACTCAGGTCTGTATCATAAAGGAGTAAGCAGAAGAGTCATTCCAATTTTCTGAGCAAAGTGGTAAAATATCTTAATACATTGGGGTGCAAATTAAAAGAGAACTGTCACGTGTTCTTTTTTTTAGAACATCAAACGGAGAAAAGAATTCAAATTTTTGCCCATATCATTCCACTTTTAATGTAATGAACAAATCTACATAGTAGTAGTCTAAATATCGTCACAAAGCATTGCAATTCATGAGTCCTTGTACAATTGTTCGAGTTTTTTAAATTACCTTTGAGTAACCGAAGTCGCAGATCTTGAGGCGTGGAGCCGGGCTGCCGTCCAGCAGGGTGTTCTCCAGCTTCAAGTCCCGGTGGCAAATTTGCTACGTATACGCAACAGATTTTGAGCATCCGATCTGATTATTATTGCCTCTCTTTGTAAGCACAAATTTTGATTGATCTTCTTACCATGAAGTGGCAGTAGCTGACGCCGCAGATGAGCTGCTGGAAGAAGTACCTCGCCTGCAAGAGAACAGGGCGACCATGCATCAAGCAACAGACAAATCGGCTGTCGAATGAAATGGAGATGGGCAATGAAACGAAACCGATCCTCACCTCGTCCTCGCCGAATCTCTCGTCGTTGCAGATCCGGTCGAAGAGCTCCCCGCCGGCCGCGTACTCCATCACAATCGCCAGGTGCGTCGTCGTCACAACCACCTGCGCGCAAAGGAATCGATTACTCTCCGTCTCTTCACCCGAGAACCACAAAAATGGATAAATTCGTCCTCTATTTCCTGACTCGCTGACTTCCTTGAATCGGATTATGTTGGGGTGCCGTAGGACCGGTGGTTTATGATCTCCCTCGCGGGGCTGGAGGCGATGCGGGCGGCCGGGGTTGGAGGGTGGCACGGGGCCGGGGCTGGAGGCGGCGCCGGCGGACGGGGGAGGTGGAGAGCGGCGCCGGCGGCCGGGCTGGAGGGCGACGCGGGCCCGGAAGCTGGGCAGCGGCGGCGGGGGCAAGATGGAGGTGGGGGGAAATGGAATGAGATTTTTCAGATTCTAGGGTTACGGCAGTGTTTTATGTATGGGGACCGGTTCGTGATTTTTAGAAAACATAGGGACTTTTTGGCAAAATTACGCGTGGGTACTGTTCAACACTGTTCATCTCAACCCAGACATACCCAGTCCAGCTATACCTATACTGACTATATACAAATTTGTTTCACTATGTTGTCTTTGGTAGGTTGTATAAGCTAACCTGTGCTGAGTTGAGACCATGTTTGGTATGATCTAAGCCATGCAGACTTTAATAAAAAGCAACCAGGTCCCTGAATAGAAAACTTAAAAAACAATCAGGTCCCTGCGACATTGGGCTCTGGCTTCAGCGCTGCTGTGGAGGAGAGGAGCCTCAGCCGTCGGGAGGCCGCACCCTCCTATTCCACGCGCGGAGGCAGCAGGTGTGGGCCACAGCGCTAGGAGGCCACGCCCTCCTATTCCACGCGTCGAGCTCTTCCTACTCTACGCGGTGAGGGGGCACTGGGCGACGGTGGTGGGTGCCGGCGTCAAGCGCCTGGCGGCAGCGCGAGGAGGCGGCACTAGGCGGCGACACCAGGCGCGGGGAAGGGCGGCGGCGGGGATCTCTCGGGACGGGAGGAGAGGAGCAACATGAGAGAGGAGGGAATGAGGTGCGGGGCGGAAGCGCGGAACAGCCGAACGGGAGCGGGCCCATGCGTGGGATTATTTTCGAACGAGTTCAGCAGGGTTAAGGTGAGAAGCTCGAATCGAGTATCTCAACCCGGCAGGGCTCTGGACCATTTTCCGCATGAGCAAAGCATGGGCCAGGTGAGCAAACCGGTCTACCAAACAAGTGAAAAGTGGGTGGGGTGGGATTTTCTTGGTGTAGTCGGGCTTCCAAACACGCCCGTAGTGCACTGTTAGGATTTGTTTAAGGTGTCACTAACATTAAAAAGTTAGCTACTCCCTCCGATTGAAAATGATTAACGCAGATTTTTCTATATATGGATGTATCTAGGCATATTTTAATATTTTAATGTGTAGATATATCCATATTTTGACAAATCTATGTCAACAATTTCCTTCGGATCGGAGTAGCGTTTATTTCAGAATTTTACTAAGCCTAATGCGGATATGCCTTCCCGTCTTTCGTAGTGTCAATGAAGTGAGAGTTGTTGGAATAACATTGGATCTTTCTGGGACAATGTATAATTAGACAACCGAGACGATGTTTGATGACAGAGCTTGAAGACGGACTAGAGGAGTGGCGACGCAGAGGAAACTGCAAGAACTTCCTCTGATGATTTATTCAGCTTGAATCAGTTCCATCCGGGACGTACTCCATTCCGCAATTTGAGTGGATTTCTCTTGTGCGTCGGCGTTTATCTTAGATTGTATCACTAAAATATGTCTAGATACATCTAATTGAGCGACAATTAATATGAATCAGGGGTACATGTATGCTATTATTTAAAAATACTGCCACCCTCGAATAGCACTGTTTCTTAATGCCGTTTGTTATTAATAAAAAATGGCATATTAGTTTTCTTTTAGTACCATCTTAGCTGAATATTCATGAGAAAACCATCTGAATACAGAAAATATAAAAAATTACTAGTACTAGTATGTACTCCATCCGTTCCAAATTAGTTGACTTGGGTTTGTGTAAATACGGATGTATCTATACTTGTTTAGTGTCTAGATACATCCATATTTGGACAAACCCAAGTCAAGTAATTTGGAACGGAGGGAGTAGTTCACCAGTCTGGCCCGGCCCGGCCCGGCCCTGCCGGTTCGGCCCATTTCACCACTGGTCTGAAGAGGGGCCTAGACCCTATGAGTCATGACCCGCAACACCAAGCCTCGCTTGCACGGCCGAATCATCAGCTCGAGCGCCGCCGCCTCCCCCAACAGGCGACGGCCGTAGCCTCCGCGTTTCCTTCCGCAACCGCGACCTCATCACTCCACCGTCGATCTCCTCCCGGCGCAGACAACACCCTTCCACTCCTCGCGTGGCCCTCCCTCCGTATCGCGCTCAATACCAGCGTGCCGATTGACTGGTGGCGCAGATGGTGAGCTCTTCTCTTTTTAGATGCGCGCATGGTCGTATATGTGATGTTTGTTTATCATTTTACCGCTCTATGCTCTGAGGTGTCGTAATTGTAGCTGAATTTACGGGTTTGTTCATCCAATTTAGCGTAGAGAACGAGGGGGAAATAGGTGTAGTCACTCTTTGGTGCATTTAGTGTCAAGTTAACCCTATGTGCCATGTTTGGGCTACACTTTCTGCTTTAATAGCTCCATAAGTTATAACTCATGGAAACAGACTAATAAAATTTCCAGCCTCTAATGGCTAAGCTTCTTGCCCTGGTTATGTTTTTCATGCAGTTTATTTAAGATAAAACGAGGTTTTGGTACTCTCTTATATTGAAGGGTTGACTAGAGTGAAGCTTTCTTTGCTATTGTTTGCCACCAATTAAGGATGCAGTTGTTCAAAAAAAAAAAAAAGGATCGAGAGCAATAATTATCTGATTACAGTTATGTATTAATGTTGCTTTGTAGCATCAAGATGGTTTTAGGGTCTGAGATTCAGTTTTTACTTCAATTCATGGATGTAGAGGCGGCACAAAAAGCTCAAGATGTATAGCAACACGATAAAGTTAATGTTGTTGATATTTAAAACTTATGTATACTTGATATCTGCAGGGTACACCACTGATAGCAGGACTTGCGGTTGCAGCAGCTGCTCTTGCTGGCCGATATAGCATCCAAGCTTGGCAGGCATATAAAGCAAGGCCTATTGTTCCTAGACTGCGAAAATTCTATGAAGGTGGCTTTCAACCTACAATGAATCGAAAGGAAGCTGGCTTAATCCTGGGTGTCAGGTGCATATCTTATACGAGCATAATGAATCATCACTTATGTTTTTCTTAATATGCGACTACTCATATGTCTAGCACCATCCCATTCATTGAAATTATGTTGAGCTTATGCACAGACACACATGAATGGATGTCCCTGTACAATGGCCCAATTTGTTGCCCAAAACCCCATAAACAATTGAGCCGTCGATTGGAAAAGGGATAGTATGGATACTGCAATACAATCTGTAACAACATATATTTTAGGAGGCAGATCAAAGAATCGTGTACTATTTGTAGTTGATACTACACAGTAGACATGTAGCAGAAGAGTAATATACAAAGGTGGTAGGTGCAGTTTTACCATAATAAACATTTCAACATCTGATTTAGGTTGCTTTATTCATTCGCAGATGAACAATTGCAAATAAGTAAGCTCGGTCCTTTCCAAGCACACACTGTTTTTTATTTATAGGAAAGCCTCTACGACTATGAGTGAATGCAACAGCTAGCGTTGGACATGTCCATACATCTGTCTTGGTTAACCACTAGTTTCACTTCTGCTGTTTGAGCAGGCCCGTCGAGGGCCCAGTGCGAGCTGGGCGACCGCACAGGGCCCCAAAAAATTTGGGGCCCCCAATTCCCAGCGCCAGCCCAACCATACTAGAAAAATCCTGAAAACTACAGATGGGCCTTGTACCGAATCTCCAACTCGATTGGCCCAAAAGCAGCCCAGTAAATCTAGCAGAAAAATCTGCCGGCCGTGGCCCAAGAATAACTCAACTCCCGTGCATCATGCATGCCTGATACCCGTACGCCTCCCATATCAATCCCGATTTTCTGCTAAAAAAAGGAAACAGCTCGCCATAGATGATGGAATTGATCGATAACCGATCTACTAATTCTTTCGCCGACATCACCTGGAATATTAGAGCGCCGACCAGCCCTAGGCCCTAGCACCGTTCGATGTCGACCTGTCCAGCTGCGCGCTTGCGTCCTGCCGCCATCCAAATTCATAGGCTGATCGAAGTTTCGCCCCGACGCCTAGCTACGATCTGGAGGCCGGTCAAGGTTTGGCCATTTAGTTTTCTTGATTAATTCTACTATACTTTCTAGTTACCTTGGCAAGCCTAAAGTCCATGTTCATGTAGGTGTTTGAATTAAATCTTATAATTATTTGTAGTTTATAATTAATTGGTTCTAATCCCCGCAAAAAAATATTAAGCGAGAGTGTGCTTTAGTTTTTATTTTCAAAATTTGGGGCCTCATTGTGAGTTTCGCACAGGGGCCCCCAAATCCTGGAGACGGCCCTGTGTTTGAGGTGCTCAGCTGTCTTAATCGACCAACACCCTTTGTGGGTTCTAGGTTAGCGCGCAGTTGGGCACCATAACCCGGCTTCCGGTTCATCCCGCATCGCCAGTTCTACTGCAACAGTTCTGCCTCCAGCTGTCCTGGCTTGCTAACAGTTTGCAGTTTTTAACCGTGTTATGGACATGGACCTAGATACACAAGACAAACTCTACCTCCATCTTCCTACTTAAATTGATCTTACATAATACAATAACTCTTTCCCTAATTAACTTGTCTCTCTCTAGTAATCTAGTTGTTGATAGCGTACCAGGACCTTTACTATGCATGGGCTGGGATATATCTTGTCCGTAAGGCAATAACAAACTGACCCTTGTCCTTCTACTGCCTGGTTTGAGGAAGGCGGTGGTTGTGGTTTATGAGGTATGGAACAGGGGTAGAGGTCAGAATGATTGGAGAGGAGCAGATATATGAGTGACATGTATATACAAAACTATTGGACTTTTGATTTCATGAGACCCACGTAAACCTAGTTCTCATTTGATGGGCTAGTGATGGTGTGGTGGGATTCGAATCCAATTCACATAGATCTTCATTGTTTTACACATAATTTGCATCCTGGCCATCCCGAATTGGCCAGATAAGGCATTGTCGGTTAGAAATCGCCATTATTGATTACATGGTACAAAGCATATATGATCTCTTTTATGTTTCACTCACAGCCCAATTAGGCCGCAGTCAGTTAAAACTTTCCCTGGAAAATTAAGTCCCTTTTTGCACTGGACTTTTTTCCTTCTTTCACACATTTTTAAAACAAAAACTTTGCCCATCGATAAAACAAAATATACTGTTGGAGGCAAAATTGCCGATTCTTGAGCTATAGAAATTTGTCATTTTTCTATCAGGTGTCCATCTTAGTACCAACATACTCAACTAGGTCTTTACTTTGTCCATCAATTTGTACAGAATGTGCTTGCCCATGTCAGATCACATTATTGCCTTCGAATAAGTGTCGTCCATCTATGATTCAACAACTTTTGATTGGTAATTTACAATCGGAGAGTGTCATGTTCTTGACTTTACTGAGTGTCCCTCTGGTTTTCTTTTAATTCCTTCAGGGAAAGTGCCAACGCCGAGAAGGTAAAGGAGGCACACAAGAAAGTCATGGTTGCCAATCATCCAGACGCTGGCGGGAGCCATTACCTTGCTTCGAAGATCAATGAGGCCAAAGATATTCTGCTAGGGAAGACGAAAGGAGGTGGATCTGCCTTTTGATTATGGACTATTCCTCATGAAAAAAAACATGAATTTAGTATCTCCAGTCTCAGCACTGTAGGAGGTAGACTAAATCTTGGTCTTTTACTGACATTCATGGACAAAGAAAAGACCTTTTTAAGGCAGGTATGTCGACATGAAGTTGGAATTAGGAGGAGTTATCAAATATTTGCATTTTCTGTTTATAAGTATCCAGTCACATTTCCAAGCTTCTTGATCAACATTCAACCATTATTTTCTTCACCTCACTCACGTGGCAGTAATGTTTGGTTAAAACTGCACATTTCTAATACTGCGATCGTAGGCTCGCTAAACATTTTGTAATTTAAAATGACTAGTGAATTCACACACACAAAATCGCTAATTAGCAAAACTGTAGTTATTTATGTAAGTTTGTCACAATGTCTACAATGCAACATGCTTGTACTGGTACCATAGTCAGCTTTTGGTTCATTCGAGTCAACCAGAGTGACCTCTAGTTTTCATCCAAAACCCCAACAATGGAAAATAAGAACAAGGTAAGGGCATCTCCAGCCGTCAAGCCCCCCCCCCCCCCCCCCCCCCCCCCCCCCAGATGCAAAAACGGCGCAAATTAGGCTCGGTGGGGGAGGGGGCAACGGCGCAAAACGAGAAGCTGGGGTTGGAGTTTTCCCAGTCGCACGCACCCCAACGGTAGAAGATGAGAAGAAAAAAAATAAAAAAGAAACAGGCCAGCGTCGATCCGGCCGCAAGCCACGGCGGTGGCGCTCGAGGAGCTGCACCCCGGCGTCGATCCGGCCACGAGCCACGGCGGTGGCGCTCGAGGAGCTGCACCCCGGCGTCGATCCGGCCGCGTGCCACGGCGGTGGCGCTCGAGGAGCTGCACCCCGGCATCGATTCGGCCGCGAGCCACGGCGGTGGCGCTCGAGGACGAGGCCCCAGGCCATCTCCCTCGAGGACGAGGCCCCAAGCTCCGCCCCAGCCCCGGCCGCGAGCCCCAGCCGCGCCGGCGAGAGGCGCGAGGGCCGCCACGGCCGCGAGCTCCGCCCGGCGACGCCAGCGCGAGGAAGAACGCCGCGAGGTGGAGGAGATGCACAAAAAAGTGACGGTTCTCCCGGAGACGTAGCTGGGGGAGGGCGGCGGCAGCGTGCTGGCCGTGCTGCCTCCCGTGCGTGGTAGGGAAGATAGGGAGGAAAGAGAGAAGCGTGGGGAAAAGTGGATAGAGGAGAGTGAAAATTGGGGAGGAGAGAGGAAATTGGGCGTGTGGCACGAAATAATTGGGCAATCGTTGTCTTTTGCCCCCAGGCCAAACCCAGCCAGTTGGGTTTGGCCTGGGAACGCCGGCGCTAAAACGGCGCTATTTAGCCTCTAGGGGGCACGACTAGGAGAATTTCGGCGCTTTTCGACTATCCGAGTCTAAAACCGAACCTAAAAAGCCTCCTGGGGCGCGGGGGCATGGCTGGAGATGCCCTAACTAGTGAGACTACATTAAGATAAACTTGCAAAAAGAATCCATTTTTTTTTGCGAATAGTAAAAAGAATCCAGTTGATGTATAGCCACGCCAGAGAGCAAGACAAGTACTCCCTCCGTTCCAAATTAATTGACTTGGTCTTGTCCAAATATGGATGTATCTATACTTGTTTGATGTCTAGATACATTCATGTGGAACAAAATGTGTGTCAATTAAATCCGAACGGAGGGAGTAACAAGAAACTAGCCAAGTCAACACTGGCGGGCCTACTAGTCGTCGTCGTCGTCTGCCTCGTCCGCCGCATCCTTCCCCTTTCCTTCCTTCTTGGCCAGCACCTTCTCCTTGGCCTTCTCCAGCTCCTCCACCAGCCCGACGAGGCACGAGTCTGCGTCGTCGCCGACGCTCTTTGGCGTCAGGTTCTCGGCGACATCCGCTGGCGTCATGTTTGCCTCCGGCAGCAGCGACTCCACGACGTCGAACAGGTGGTGGGATTCCACGTCGAGGTAAACCTTGGCGAGGAGCTTGAACGCCTCGAAGCAGCAATAGGACATCTCAATGTGCTTGTCCATGCGGCCGCGCCGGATCAGGGCCGGGTCTAGCTTCTCGATGTGGTTTGTAGTGAAGACGATGATGCGCTCGCCACCGCACGCCGACCAGAGCCCGTCGATGAAGTTGAGCACGCCGGAGAGCGTCACCTTGCTACCGCCCGCTTCCTTCTCCTCATCCGGCGGCTCGGTGGCGCCGTCCTTCTTGTCCACGTCGTCTTTGGCCTTCTTTTTCTTCTTGCGCGCGCCGGTGAGGTCGAGGGAGCAGTCGATGTCCTCGATGACGATGATGGACTTGCTGGTGGTCTCGATGAAGAGCTTGCGGAGGTCGGTGTTGGTGCGCACGGAGGTGAGCTCGATGTCGTAGACGTCGTAGTCGAGGTGGTTGGCCATGGCGGCGATCATGGTGGACTTGCCGGTGCCCGGCGGTCCGTAGAGAAGGTAGCCCCGCTTCCACGCCTTGCCCACCCGCGCGTAGTAGTCCTTGCCATTCCGGAACGCGTCGAGGTCGTCCATGACCTCCTTCTTCTTGGCCGGGTCCATGGCCAGCGTCGCGAACGTCTTGGGGTGCTCGAACACCACGTGGCTCCACACACTTTCCGACCATATCCTAGTGCAACAACATCAGCAAGCAGCAATCTTTGTGGAAATCGATCTAATCAAGCAAAAACGCGATGATGTTGGGCTGATGTCGATGGATTGGTCGCTGGCTAGGCTTACCCGTCGCCGTCCCAGCCGTCAGCGGAGAGGTTGGTGAAGAGCTTGCGCTGGCGGTTCTTGACCATGACGGCGCGGCCCTCGCGGCGTACATGCGGGAGGTAATCCCCGAGGACGAGCTCCCGGTCGCGCTCCATGAAGAAGAGCCGGTAGAACCGCCGGTCGGCGCGCGCGGCGCGGCCGCCGCCCCAGTAGGACGGCGCGTTGTCCTCCCGCGGCGGGGTGGAATAGGCGAGCCATCACACTGTGGCGCCCCGGAACGCGTCGGCGACCTCCTCGTTGTCCCCCATGCTGAGCACGAGCGCGTCGACGTCCTTGGCGGTCTCGGCCTTGAGGTGGCGCACCCCGCCGGCGGCCGCGCAGGTGGCGCGCTGCAGGTAGGCCTGGACCTCCTTGTAGGCGTCGCTCCGCTTCATGCGGCCCCCGTCGTACTCGGCGATGGTGACGGTGAGGTAAGGGTCGACGATGGCGGCGAGGCGGCGCGCATGGCGGCTGAGGTGGCGACCGATGAACTGCTGCAGCTGCAGGCCCTGGAGGTTGTTCCACAGCACCGTCCACACCACGGCGACCAGGCTCAGGACGATGCCGGAGCTCAGGCTGCTGCTCCATCCAGACGCCTCCATCTCTCTCACTTTTCTTCTGAACCCAGTCAGCCACTCGTGGCCTTGCACATGGTAGAGCCGTAGAGGAGTCACCTTGTTAATATAGACACGCGCAGGAAATAAAATATCGCATTTGTGTGTGTTTTTTTAGATGAGCATTTGTTTTTTTTTTAGATGAGCATTTTTGTTTCTTTGCCAACAAATTAATCGGCGAGAAAACTTTGCTCCATTCCAAAATATAACATGTTTTTGGTAGGGTATCCTATCCCGGTCACATTTTCGTGTATCCTATCCCGGTCACATTTTCGTGTGTGCATCCATTCTGCGTGATTTTGTTTGGTATATATGTTTCCACTCAACTTTCATCTTGATGCGAACTTTTGAATTATAAAAGCATCATTTATTGGAAAAAAAAATCACACGGTCTCATGATTCTGTTTCATATATGTTTACACTTGGTCACACTTTCTCTTTCAAATAAGAGCATCTCCAGTCGTGGTGCTCAAATGAGCGTCTGGACAGGCGCTATGGCCGTTGTCCGGACGAATAATAAGCAATAGGCAGCATCGCTCCCACTCGCGGCACCCAAATATCTTTTCAAATTGACATTTAAACACAAAAACACATAGATTTAATTGAAATTTCGTTCAAACTAGATATAATTCATTTAAACTTGACATATTTCATTCGAACTAAAACCTAGACCTAATTGGTAGGGAGGCGCGTCGGGCACGGCAGTTCGGGCAGGAGCCCGCCAATGCAGGCAGAGGAACCCGGCGGCAGCCGGCGCATAGGCAGTTGAGGTAGCCGTCGGCGGCGGCAGGCGGCGCAAGAGGGGCCAAGGACGCCTCAATGGCGAACTGCATCTCGCTTGCGTCCCACTGAGGCGACGACCAGTCCTCGGCATCATCAGCGTCAACCTCCTCCGCCTCTTGTTGAGATTGCGGCAGAGGAGGTAGCACGTGGCCATGTTCTCCTCTTTCGCGTTGTGCCGCTTGCGCCGCCTCGTACCTCACTCTCTTCCTTTTGGTCCGACACACCTAGCCCACGCCCACCCCTCAATAAGACGGTAGTTCGTCGGCAACGGCGTGTTGGTGCGGATGAGCTCACGCGCCTCCGCCTCAGTGAGCAAGCCCGCCTCTTGTTGATGTTGCGGCGAAGGTGGTGGCAGAGGAGGAGGAGGAGGCGGGGGCGCACGGGAGGATGAGACCACTTCATGGTTGTTGGGCAACGGCTGGGAGACGCGGAGGCGAGCGTCGCGCATCAGAAGCACTTCCCGACGGTCCCTTCGGCGCATCGCCTTCTCTCGACGACGGATGCGTTCCTCCTCCGTCAGGGGAGCACTGTTGCACCGGGGAGGCATGGATGTGGTGGTGGAGAAGGTGTTGTGGTAGAGACGGCGAGGGGCCTGCTCTATATAGCGGCCGGGAGACGAGCGGGTGGCGCACCGTAACTCCGGCCACTGGCCCGCCTGCCGCCGATTTACGGCGACGCTTCAAAAGGCGCGTCGTCTGCATTGACGCCGCCACGGCGCAGACTCTTCCTCGTCGCAGAGAGGCGAAGCGACGCCTCGTTGCGTCCGGCTGGGAAACCGAGACGCCGTCCGCCATTAATTCAACTAACCGGCAGCATTCAGCTTCATGTCTCAATGACAGGGTTGCCCCGCGCGTCACGTGGCGTCGCTCGCGGTTTCGTCCGACGCAGCAAGGGGAAGGCGTGGGCTGGGTGTGCCGGACCAAAAGTTGGGCATCGCCGGACCAAAATTAAGTTTGGGCGCCGTGAGTAGAACCGAATTTTGGTCCGGCGCACCCAAACGCTTTTGGGCGGCCATTTAGGTGCCGCGAGTGGAGATGCTCTAATACATCAGTAGATCTGAGCTATGAGAAAACAAATTTCTTAGCTCTGCACCAAAGATGCACATACTCCACTATTACGAAATTCGCTGTTGAAAACTAAAAATAATGCAAATTACACATCATGTAACTAAAGAAACAGATATGTAGGAGTAGCACGTGACATGTCACTCAGCCGCCATCCATACGTGGTCAAAAGCTTCATAACTACGATCTCTATCTTTACGAAAATTCTCTTGGGCAGTGGCAGCCTTTGTGAAGAACGACTCCTCCTGCCGCTGAAGATCATGGCCCTGTTCTGTTAGCACTCGTACAGATAACACGATGGTTTAATTTTTGTTGAGTAGTCTAGATTGGTTGCAAGCTTACAAGGTGGACACGACGGGGCAATTTGTTGGACGCGGCATGTCCAGCTCAAAACAAAACAAAACAACAATGGCATGTTTCCAAAACCGTATTTGGATTTTGAGCGCCGTGCCTGGCCAATGGTCAGAAAGGAACAACAAAGCGCATCCGTCCAACTGCAGCATCCGCCGACGTGGACCTGGATCCAGTGAAAGCCTAGCTAGCACGCGTGTACGGGTTCGATCAGACATTTGTCCCAGCTGCACGTTCTCTCTGACCAAGTTTCTTGCAACCAAAGAGCCGGCAAAACATTAACGTTTTTTGTCGATGAGTCGGTCCGTGTAGCGTGCCCCCATCCATGTGTGCAGGTGCAGCGAGGGGAAGAGTGGTCTTCAAGTCACATGTGTAGCTGAGACGCGCGATGTAGCGCGGTGGTTAGGTGCGGCAGTGGCCGGCCGACCCGCCCGAGTTCGATTCTCTTTTGAGACGAATTTTCGGGTGTTCTCACAGGGATATGATCCCTTATTATATATCCGCTCACACGCATGTACACTCCTAAACTTGCGTGCTCTGTGTATAGTTATAGGATCTAGACTTATACATTAGGGATGTGCGTGAGTGTGGTGTTGAGTTGGTGTACGAGTTCAGATACTACAGCTGTAACACAGATCAGGGGTCTCAAAAAAAAGTCACATGTGTGGCTAGCGCTGGCCGATTTTTTTTTGAAATATAAGTATCTCTAGCAGATCTTAGAAAAACTCGCCCCGCAAAGCCAGTTTCACACAAAACATGTTCCAAAAATTCGTAGTACTATAAATTTAAATAAAACAGTTCGCGCGAGATTTCATCGACCATTTCAAGTTCACCCAGCTTTACATACTCCCTCCGTCCAAAAATAAGTGTCTCAAGTTTATTCAAAATTAGATATATCTATACATGAAACATGTCTACATACATCTACTTTTAGGCAAAATTGAGACACTTATTTTGGGACGGAGGGAATAGATAGAACAATATGTATACTAAAAGTAAGAGAGCTAATGAACTAGATCCATGTGGTATTTGTTCTTCGGGGGCATGCTGACTCGAAGCCGTGGTATTGAAGGGTAGCCGACTTGTGTAACGACCGATATGGTATAACCCTAGCAGCGGAGGAAAATAAATCGTGGCGGAGGGGATACTTATCCGGATCCCCGGATAAATTTTTTCGGACTCAACCGATATGCGGTGCCTGTTCGGACCGTAAAAATTGTCAATTGCTCCGAGAGAAACACGTTTAACCTCGGAGCTCTTTGAAGGGGAGCTTCCGGAAAAGAAGGTATATACGTTACCATATTAAGCCCTGTCCCAAGATATCACACTAAATCAAACCCCAAAACTTGAATTCCAGAAGTTGGCACACCCAATTCTTCAGATGCATTTCAGTAATTCGACATTGGTAGCCTCTCTCTCTCTCTCTCAACGTTGCACCTGTCGCATTAGCGTCCCTCTGGGGACAGGAATGATTAAGAAAGGGGAAACTAAACGACGATGCGTGGGAAGACCCCACATTCTTCAGAGTTAACAATTATTCTGATCCTATTCGACAGTCGGACACACAAGTTAGCTTGACGATGGCTTTCCAGGCTGCTTCGATCGACCCGATACCCCGCGTTGCTATCTCCATGTACCAATTTGATGCGAGTCACTTTCAACTTCCACCTTTTGGAGCACAACAACATCACGAATGCGTTACTTCATCTACTAGATCACAATCTCGACACTCCTTTCTGACCATAAATTAATCGCCTCCTCGTCAGGAGGAAGATGAAGCATACTTAACAGCCGATGTCATACTGATTTCCTACTTGAGAACCATAGTGATCCACATTGTCTAAATCACTTCCACACAAAATATGACAGCTACCTACTGATGACAAGTCATTCAAATCAAAACTTTCTCAGTAGTCAGTTTTGTTTATAGCATATTGTGATTCATACTCGGTGGCGTATGTTTCATCTATCCATGCATAAACGACAAAGGTATCACGATCTTGGTCTCCTACAATAATCCCTAGAAAATTTGTGGTCTGAAACCGGAAAATGCATAGATGAACATGGGGGCGTATACCATGTTTTCAAAAAACATACTTCCAAATGTTAGAAAAATCCGAAAAAAATTGTGTACGTACATATCCATGTTTTATATGCATGCAGAAAGTTTCGCCAAAAAATGATGATTTTTTTGGTCGGTATAAAAATGACAAGAGAATGTCTTGTGAAAAGTTATTTCTTGGGTACCTAAATTTGTCTTTTTTGCATAGGCAAAATAAAAAGTTATTTTTTCACAGAACTTTTGTGCAGCACAAATATTTCGGGGAGATGTACACATAAAATTTTATTTCGATTTTTTTACACAATTAAAATCGTGTCTAAAACCCTACATATGTACAACGCTGCTGCCACTATATGGTACTACCTGATAATTCCTTATTCTCTACACCCACCAAATGCTAAAAAAGCAAAATGAGGAATCAGTAGAAGTCCAGCACTCCTGAGATGGTGATCATAGGGTCGATCGGCACACGCTTCGCCTGTCCTTCTGAAACTAACCGCGGCAATTCGTTTGCCTCCTTTGCTGCAACACCAGGGGCTGTCCAAAGCGTAACATGTGGCCAATCGTTCCTGGAATCAACCTTCTCACCGTTTACTGTTCCAAGCTGCGCCTCAAGAGCAGCCATCTTATCGGTGTAGAGGAAGGCGCTAAAGGATACAGGGACTTCCTGGTTCTGGTAGACTCCATAGCTAGCGACTGCAGCTACACCATGGGCTCTTTTGTGGGCAAGGGTGACATGAGCCTTGCTCAGGTTATCCTCCACTTTTATACTGTTGAGAAAGTTGTTGACATCACTGTCATTCTCGCCCAACTGTTACAGTTATGCAATGCAAATGGTTAAGATTGGAGCATCAGCCATGACTGCTTCATGGCGACAAAACCAAGCAGCAGCAGCAGCAGCAGCAGCAGCCAAATGACTGCAAGACTAAGTACTGGGAAAGACTACAGCGAAAACAAAAAAGTGCATGCTTCTTTAGGACCGAGTTATAGTTCTTACCTTTCTGAGAAGGCCCAATATATCTGCCTGGGGTACCGTAACAGCAGCAAAAACAATATTCCCAAACCTCCGCTTCGCAGTATCTGGTGTTTTGATATCACCTGTCGCAACAGCCTTTAACTGTTCCAGTACTTCTTTCACCGCAACCTCAAATGGAACCTGATAATTGTGAACATTGTAATGCATCATCTCTTTCTGTGCAGTGAAAATGTAATGTCACAGCAACCAGCCTTTTATTGTTCCAGAGCATTCCACACCACAACTCTCTAGTTAAATGACATCATGTATAAATTAGAGTGTATATCCATCACTATTGCTGAATCAGAGAAAGTAAATATTATAACTAATGTTGTGATTCTACTCCCATATATTGGTAACGGGACAAAGTGCCTTTTTGAAGATTGATCGACAGTACCTTCCTTCGGCATAAGCTTAGAAGGAAGTCTTTATTATTACTTGCTTAACAGTGAGACAGAGTGTTGCAAGACCACCACAGAATTCTTTTGAAGTCGACATCCTTAGACTGCAGTATTTTGTACTCCCTCTTTGCCAAAATGTAGTGCATACTAGTTTTAGTCGAAGTCAAACTTCATAAAGTCTAATCAAATATGTAGGAAAATATATTAACATCTACATCATGAAAGCAATGTTATTAGAACCATCATGAAATATAATTTCTTATTATATGTGTTTCCCGTTGTAGACGTTGATACATTTTCCTACATGCTCGGTCAAACTTTACAAAGTTTGACTTTGACTAAAACTAATATGTACTACATTTTGGCAAAAAGGGAATAGGTGTAAGTGGCCCAACTTTCAGAAGTCGGTCGACCCAACACTGGTTTATAACCACTCTCGTTGATTCCTTAACAGAACATAGATTTTTAATCATGAACAAAATGAAGTAAGTTTACCTGAATGGAGGTAAGATAATTAGCATTCCCCGACAATATCACACGCAGCTTTTTCTCCCACTTTGCCCATTCTTGAGCATATGAACCTTTTGATGGTTCCGCTCTGATTTGATATATTTGTGAAAAACAATCAGCATATAAATAATCATGGATTTAAAAATGTAGCACTAATTTTGTACTAAAAGAAGGGGAAACAACATGAAAACTTGTTAACAGTCATACCTTCCATGCCTGCTTTGATGCAGTTTGAATAAGCTGATTCCCTCATCCAAGATACCCTTCACATCACCAGGCAACGGGGCTCTGCATGAAAATCCAAGCAGTAATTCAGTGGATACACGTACAGCAGACCAACATATGAGTCATACTGTACAAAGAGGACATAAAAATAAAGACAGCCTCATCAGGACGTGCTTTCTCTGGCGCATGATATGAGATACTTGTAACAAGTGTACTTGAACAAGTCTTCCTAGATATTTTTTTCAAGTGAAAATAAATTAAATGTACTGCTGAACTAACATGGTATTTTAGAGTCATAGGATACAAGATGTATAACCCAACCATATAAAAAGAATGGAAGAACCATTACAAGAATATAAGAAACATGACATTTGATAAAACATTGGCAGAAATAGTATAAAATGTAAGAGTATAATTTTACCTACATACAAAGAATGGAAGAAACAGTATAAAATGTAAGAGTATAATTTTACCTACATACAAAGAATGGAAGAAACAGGACATTTGATAAAACATTGGTGGAAATAGTATAACAATGTAAGAGTATAATTTTACCTATCTGGTTTCAGGAGAGGCATCTTGATCAAGGAGCCAAAACGCTCATACAGGTCACTTTCGAATTCTCTTCGACTCTGAAATTTGTTTCTTGAATGAACATTGATAATTCGGTATAATCCAGAAGGCGCTGAAACAGTTATTCATGAAATGACATACCTTGCCATCATAGAGGTGGTAAAACATTAGCAAAACATAGCCAGGATGTGATGATGCTTTGTCCAGATTTCCCTTTATAAAATATAGAGACAATTAAGAATGTATAACACTGAGTATCAACAAACTTGTGTAAGAGTAAATGTCATATACATACCGGATGATTGACCCGTTGGAGTACACGAAACATGAAAACAGCAAGAGCTTCAAGAGAAAATGGATTTGAATCGGTGCCTAGTAAATTCAAGGAACAGGACGAAAATCATGAAACTTGATTGTACAAGAACACAAGCATAACCAATGGTAAAAATAAATGAAGGCAATAAACAATGTAATAGCCATTCTAGAATCTGTAAAATCTCCTAGCTGGACGAAATGGAACCTGAGCCCCTATTGCAGTAAGTCAGATTATCAAAGCAGTCACAAGATTTTAGAGTCCATGTGATTTCTAACTTGACAGCTCCAGATTATTATTTAAGTGTACTGTGTCATATTTCCAGCACAATTCAAACAGATGCCAAAGTTCCAATTAAATGCAATTTGATGTTCCTTGTGAAGTGAAATATATAAACTCAAGACAATGAAATGGTGTAGATTAAAGAAGTATAGCTTACCTTCAGAATCAGGAATAACAGGAACAGCGGCAGCCTTTGTGGTCCCACACATATCCTCAATCTGGAATAAAGATATACCAGTTCAGTTCTTTCTGTATTGTTAAAACTAACTTACGAGGGGAAACACCGAGGGTTATTCTAAATGGTTATCTTGCCTGCCGCCACACTTCTTCATTTGGTGCATTTTTATCAGCGAGAGTTATTCTGAATGGTTTCTTTTTCCGCTCATCAGCAACCTTTTGCCAATATCTTCCTGTAAGTAGAAACAGTAAGCAAAATAGTCAGAATAAGCAAGGTATTAGTTTGGCTGAAATATAACAAAACCATTCCAGAAGCATAGGCAGTGACGCAAATTTTGCAGCAACATGCCAAAAAAACCGACACTGATTTATACTGGTAAATCATAATGTGAGTATGGATATTCTTTCAGATTGTTCCTTTTCAACACATTTCCAAGAAACTGCATTTATAGCAGGGTTCTTAGTACAGTTTGTTTGAACAGAGTAGCCTACAATGAAGAATGGAGAAGTCGTCATATTTGGCCTTGATACATGGGATCTGGATTTCATTTATGCACAAGAGAATCCCTTGGCCCCTCGACCTTGGTAACACAGCTCTAATGTCCTGTGCCACTGACAGGTGAGTTGGAACTCATGACATCAGTGAATAGTTTATCTTTCTTTTGTCCACTCAAAATGGTGAGTTCGAAACTAGGGCCTTGAATTCGAGGACAAAAATGGGACGTCAATCCTTACAATAACATATAGTAATAACTTAAACAATGTGGAAAGTATGTTACCTACTTGACATGAAATTCTACTACTATATAACTCTTGAAGATAAAATATCTCGGTAAAAACAAGGCATATGAGCTTCTATTGCAGAAAAGTATACAATATCTTTGTCGGAGCAAACCACACACCACTAAATAAATTATAGCATAGGCATAGAGAAGGTACAGTTGGGATAAGTGACTATATACTACTCCCTCCGTTCCAAATTAGATGGCTTCCATTTGTGCACATACGGATGTATCTATACTTGTAACATGTCTAGATACATCCGCATGTGGACAAATGCAAGTCATCTAATTTGGAACGGAGGGAGTACCAGAATACGTATATGTATTTTTTTTTCATAAGCACTAGTAGATTGCACTATCGAATGCATACACCCTCTTTCTGTTTGCAGGAGAAGATCTAAGAACAAGATGGGTCTAATAAAAATTGCTTGTATATAATTTTTCTTTATATCAATGATTCGAAACTCAAAGCTTTCTGCATTTTCTCAACAAAAGAAACTAGAGAAAATTGCCAAATGTTCCATACCTTTAATAAGATCTCCCATCAAACTATGAACAGGGCGATTATCACCAAGGCCACCAGGCGTGTTTAATATTTCCTTACATAGAGCAGATTTTGCACAGCCAGGTATACCTGAAAGAAGAATAAACACGACGGGGAATAAAAGAACATAATGAGGAATAGTAATCCAGAAATAACGGAATTTGACGGTGGAAATAGTTTATCAAAGACTACTTCAGATATGAAGATGATGATGATTGACAGGAATTATCAGGGTGAATGAAGCTATGGAGGTCAGAATTAGAAGGTCAGAACAGAGTTTTCATACAAATTTGATCACATGACCACGTTTGCTGTGAGAAACATTGACTTGATCTTGGAAATGAAGAAATGAACCGAATGTTGTATGCATGCATGTAGATAGTAGATATAAGAGGTACATTATACGAATACATAACACATATTAGCAAGATTGGACGTGTGTGTACATAAAAAAACATAAATAGAAATACATTTTATGAAGGAGATTGTAACAAAATGGTAGAGACCACACACCATTACCGTAGACAACAAGCTTTGTCACGCTTTACTATTGAGGTATAATCCTAGTTTAAAAAACCGGACCGGTGATCGAACCGGTGAGGCTGTCGGTTCAGGTTTTTATCGGTCGGACCGCTGGTTCACCAGTTCACTGTCCGGTTTTTTAAGATATAAAGTATTATATTTTATTTATAAATGGTGCAATAAATAAAGAGTTATATATGAAAAACATTTCAAACTTGCAATTTTTTTAAAATAATAACATAACAGGTAGTCAAGGGATGATCATCAAGCTAGTAATAGCCAATGAGCCAAATAAATAACACGCATGTATACATGTTGCATGCAGCTCAAGCTGCAAAAGACGTTAGCTATCCTGTAATTTGTTGTTCCAAAAAAAAAAAATCCTGTAACTGCAGTGAAGATTTTATGCTACCGTGTAGGTACTCCTATTATACTGTCGTGTCTCTGCCTCCTACAAGTAGCAGTAGATGGTCAAGTGGTCAGTGGAGTCGCTCCACTGCTCGCGCGCACATGAGGTCCAGGGTTCGATTCCAGCTTTCGTCAATAAAATTTTGCCAACGCACATACTATTGAACCGGTTGGACCGGAATGCCCGGTTTTACTGCAAAAACCGGCGGTTCGACCGCGGTTTTCCCGGTTTATACGGTCCGCTGGCGCGGACGGTTCACTGCGCCTAATGAACCGGCAGAGGCTCTGGTTCCGGTTTTTTCCGGTTGAACCGGCGGTCCGGTCCGGTTTTTAAAACTAGGGGTATAATGACACCAACATCTCGAACAGCAGTAAATATTCTCAGTATCTCGATTATTAGAATAACCGAGTAACAGTTCAAAATCAAGAATGCTTATTGATATAACTCTCAGAATCTGTTAGCAGAAATCAAATTTACCAGGAAAGAAGACAATAAGGCCCTCAGTTTTCGAAACAACATCCAGGGATGTCGATGTAGGACTAGAAGGAGCTGCCCCATGTTCTGGCTGAAGATCACCCTCTTCATCTCTTTGTGCATCAAGTATGGCCAAGAAATTTTCTGTTTGAACCAAGTCACCAGCAGCCCCTATCAAAGCCTGGTTTGCAGGGCTGCGTTTAGCATATTGTTCAAGGAATGGCTCTGCTTCACTAAGGTATGTCGACGATAACAGTGGCTTATTCCCACACTTCCTTTTGATGTGGACAGCCCTGCATGGGTAAACCAATTGAATTTGTAAGGAACTAAAAGTTACATGCTATGAAAAGAGAAGTTAAAGATATACCATTCGTCCAACATTTTGGTAAGCTCTTTCTGTTTACTTGCCGATGTTCCCCAAATCTTCATTTGCCTGTTAGCACATTCAGTAATTTAATATCAGGGGCAGCACTGTTTATACTTTTTTGAACCAAAACTGTAGGTGAGGCCCTGACAGTAAAATTTTATTTAAAAAAGAGATGTGTATAAGTGAGTATATATGGGAAAAGAGAGGGAATATACAGGGGAGAATAAGGCCAGAAGCTGACAGATAAACTACAGGGGCAGGGGGTGGGGAGCAAAGCTAGGCGGGTTCTAAGAGGTGCGCAAAGCTTCTCATTCATCCTAAAGGAACGAAGAACCAATTAGTAGTCACAGACAATTGCATATGACTATTCAATGATGAATTCATTATTTTTAAAAGGAGAATTCTTAAATTTCAAAAAGTTATTGACATTTCTGTGGCCCTGCTTTATAGATAAGTGACATTATTAACTGGCTTAAAATCTGGAGGGTGCATTAAAACTGTTTTCCAATATTACACAAATTATGGAGAAGCCTAAACTAAACCATCTAAACCAGCAATTTAGAAAAGCACTTATTGTCTTAGTTAAATCAGTTGCTGAAAGAGATGCGGTGAAAAGCTGAAGCTTGAGATGAAGATTGGCATATACAACATACCTCAGGTAGTAAGTTCTATAAGCAGATGGCCCATCTTTGAAAAGGGTGGATAGGCCATTCCGAATTAAAAATGTCCTTATCTGTCAGGCAGCAAAATAACATTTTAGAAGATACATATTCAGCAAATTTAAAACTTACACAGTTGTAGACCTCACCCACGTGCAAGATTTAAAAAGTTACTGGTAGAAAGGAGGTCTATATAGAAATGCTCGAGGGAGACCAGATGGAAGTAACAGGAATGTATACCACAGTTGTAAAACTTAATTTAAGAGTGCACTAAATTTAACATGAAAGTAACCAGTCCAAGGTAAACAGCATAGTATTCATGTCTCAAGAAGTGACCAATGAACACAGTCCTAAAAAAAGCTGAAAACAATGGCAAAGTACCTTGTAGGTCAGAAATTTTAGTTTAACCATCAGGTTTGAATCCTCATCAGCTAGGCCATCCTTAGTTGATGAAGTTGAATCCAAGGCACCATCAATATTTTTCAGTAAAGTGTTACTGTCTTTGGAAAGTTCAGCAGCCTTCTTATTATTCGCCTTGAACAGGTTTACATCAACAAAGAAACCTAATGAAGAAACATAGGTCCATCAAATGTACCTCAGTATTAATTGAAATTTTCTATCTTGACAAGTGAGAATTTTATGTAACAGAAGGTTCATCTTACCCCTGTATAGTGGCCACAACCCTTGATTTTTCCTAAAAATGCATAATTATTAGAGCTAATAAATTCCAAAAGGAAGATAAAAAGATACTTTCATAAGCTAATGAGCTACTCCCTTCATTTTGTATTACGAGGCGTATTTTATTCTGCCTTGGGAATTAAGGAATGGAATTATAGTATAGGAAAATGACCATGATGGCCATGGTGATAGTCTAGGGAAGGAGAGAATATTTCGTATGTTTTGACCATAAGTGCTAAAGAGAGATGATAGATAACTGAGTGTAAAAGCACGACAAAAACCGTTAGTTCTACTTCTACTTTAATACTTGATACTTTAAAAGAAGAGTGCAAAAGTTATAGACAAGGCTGATTTCGCAAGCTTACCTCATCTCTTGCTGATAACGTTTAAAAACAGAATCGCTATGGACATGGATAACCATCTTGTAATAACGGTTATCATTTGAAAGAGAATCAACTTTTTGGTAATTCCAGTAACATTTGAAAGCTGCACGAAAATTTCTTTGCTTCATCAGACGAATCATCTCCTGTAACAGTCAGAACCAGAAGAACTGAATTACCATTTAACACGTGATTGGCTTATTGATGTTGCAGTCATAAACTCATAATGCATTTAAAATGGAAGCATGTCTATTGCAGTCAAAAAACAAAAAAATTGGACAAGAACCAATAAAATCTGCTAACCTGCAATTTCTTAGTTGCATAGTCCGTAGGATGTGCTTGCAAAAAGTGAGTGACAACTGATTTATCAGCATTTCGAGGCTGAGTCTCAAGACCCCAATCGCAATGGTCTGGACACATTGAAGATCCCACATTTTCAAGAAGTGCTTTAATTTGCTGTCATGTAAACATAGAAGTTACAATATGGTAGAACCAACCAATACAAAGTTAAGCCAAAAAATAAAGGAGTGGTGAACACCAGTTAAATAATACCTGCTTCTCATCTGACCTATTAGCAGCGCATATTTCTCGTAAACTTAGTCCTAAATCAGCGTCCCCTGGATCAATAGTAAGTTTCTGAATCAGTAAAACATATGAAGTGTTTAACAACTTCACCACCCAAAGGCATTAAAAAAATCTTGGAACATGTTTAAAATGCATAAGAAAAACCTTATTGGCCCCTCTGTTCCAAAAAATGACATATAAATGTGGTCAAAAGTCAAAAGTTTCGTAAGTTCACCAAATCGAAGTTTCCTAAGTTCGCATAGCCAAATTGCCGAAGTATGGAAGTGGCTTAAGGCAACGTGCGCAAGCCAAATCTTAAAAATTCAAAGTATGGAAGTGGCTTAAGGGCTAAGGCGACGTGCGCATCACCAAATCGACGCCATGGTCCTATGGCAGACGCCACACACATTTCTGTTGCGATAGCCAACAGCTTGGCCTTGAGGAGTGCCGCAACGTTAACCATGATTTTGTCAAACTTAGTAAACTTTGACTTTTAACAAATCTTAGGCGCCTTATATTCTGGAACGGAGAGGATATAAGCATAGTGTACTCACCCAAGGTTCCCAGATCTATGACACCATTTCCAAGAGTGAATATTTCTTCTTTTTTGTGAGTCTGTGTCCCCACTCTTTAGAACCGGGTTTAGGGTTCAGTTTAGCTTCAAATACATCATTATTACTTACGGGCAATCTAAATAACAGAAAAAAAAGGAAACCATATATCATAAACCATCTTCCACGTGACCAGACAAGAAAAAATATTTTATTTCCACCTATTTCCTTCTTTTTTTGACGGACCTCAGCTTGCTTCTTTTTTCTCCATATTAAGCAAACTACAACAGAATACGAAGGATTTCTCTGAATTTATTACCATCTATGGTGCCCAGATACTCCCTGAAGTCAGCAGACCAATATCCAATGCTGTAATCAATAAAGTTATATGGGCAATATTCCACCCATATATGTTAACCAAGTATCGGGAAAATGGCGAGCTAATTAAGTAGATTTAATTACAAATGATATATATGGGCCGGTATGCCCCCAGACCACAAGGATTGTTGAAGCCTCATGCAGCTATGCTAACCACCTGTTGAACATACGTTCATACTCCATACTGTCATGTTTGATGGAATCACTTCTTTTGCACTTACTCATGCAGAATCAGTCTAAGTGTGAATGTGTGATGAGCTTCTATGATCTACTCCCTCCGTCCCAAATGAGTTGACACAAGTTTGTCTAAATATAGATGTAGTATTTAGACAAATCTGTGTCAACTAATTTGGGACGGAGGGAGTACAAATTAATGTTGATTAAAATATAATTTTACATATTTTTGTATGACTTTTTTTTTGGGAAAATGATAAATTTCGCTATCTGCATCGGATATGATACTATCTAGTCAATATGTATCAACGTTCCCTACCAGTGTTGTGAAGTTTACCATGCTCGGAAGCAACTAAGTGACTGACGGGACTAGCACTACCATATGGTATAATATAAAACCAAAGCCTGGTTTCTTCGAAGAGAAAATCGTAGGCGACTTCAACATATTTAAAAAAAACTTAATTTTGGGATGCAAGCTTGGTCAAAATCATTTTTAAAGAAACTGAAACCTTCTTACATATTCCCTCCATCTCATATTGATTGACCCTAAAACGGATGTATCTAGCCCTAAAATACGTCTAGATACATCCGTTTTAGCGTCAATTATATGGGACGGAGGGAATAGCTCATAAATTCAGTCCAACAACAAAAAAAACTTCATTGCAGTGGCATACCTCCATTTAGCAAAGGTTGTGGATAGTTCTTCAAAACTTCTTCCATTTGAACCGAACTTTCACGACTGACAACACGGGCAACTAGACCTTCAAGTATCTCACCTTGCACCATTACATGATCCTTTGATGCTACAGAAAACAGTTGGTACTTTGATCATGAGGAGAGATGAACTATACCAGTTCCGTTTAGAGCAGGAATAAAGAGTTTCAGGCAGAAACAAGTACCCCCTCCGGTCCATTAAAAGTGTCGGAAGAATTGACCTTAGGATGCACAAAATCAAAGGTGTGCTCACGACACTCTTTTAGGATCGGAAGGAGTATTCAATATATTCATGCACTCTTACCTGGTACAGATATATCAGCTATCTCGTCAAGGGCTTTACAAACAGGTGTGGCAGTCCCCTCTTCACACAATGCGTCGTAGGCAGCAAAGAATGAAGAGGCTGATTTCCTAATGAAGAATTAGGCAGAAAGCATAATAATTTTATGAGCACATCCAGCGGTGAATGCATATTTATTTTCTGAGGGCACTACGATGATTACAACTGAAAGTGTTCCATTAAATAGATGGATGCCATGAAAATAGATGCATGGTGGCATAGACACGAAAAAAGCTAGTTGTTGACCAATTTCTAGGAAATATGCAATATAGACTGCACTTCTAGAGCTCCAATAGTCTATAATTCAAAGAGGTGTGTGCCAATATAAAAACTAGTTGATCATAGAATGTAAAACAAAACAAGAATTCAATAACTTAACAAGTGTAAGTTGGCACAGGTCACTCTATTCAAGCAAAACCTACTGTTGACAAACATAATAACACTGCACTTGTTTTGAAAACACTGGAAGGTTTCAAAACATGAGAAGACACAATAAAAAAATGGATAGTAGGTCTTCTGTACAGTGCAACTACGTGAGGTATCATTCCTAACAATTATTTGTAGCAGTCTTTCAACCCTCCCTTATAGTCCGATTAAATGGGCAGTACACAAGCATGTCGTGTCAAAAAAGGCAGTCGAACACTCTTGAGCGAAAATTTTCCATGTAAGAAGTTATCAGATGGGCACCTTGTAGAGAATAGCCAGATATGGTTTGTTGGTAGGCGCCATTTCCGACAAAATGCAATCACCTCTGGAGTAGAATAGAATTTTGGCTTACAGTTACCCAACTCTGTAACAGCTGTAACCACGGCTGCACAAAAGCCAAAATAAAAATTGATAAAATATGCATTCCAAAAAGAACCATCAAAAGTAGCAAAATTGGTGAACTGGGACAAATGCATCAAGTGTTTTTATAGTTGAACAGGAAAGGGTAAGAATAATGCTGCGGTTATAGCTTGAATATACTATCGATAATCCGAATGAACTGGTGATATTTGCCTTAGTCAGGAGAAAAAAGGCATACCATAATCATCCTTCGGTCTTTGCCCATGGTCTCCTAATACAGCCGTGACAAGTTCCATTGAAATGCTTATACGGTTTTTCTAGAAGCACAAACAAGGGACAGAATCATTAAATTGCTTATACGGTTATACTTGAAATGCTTAAGAAAACTACCAAAAACAAAAGGCGCGGAGGGTAAAGTAAACTGAACAGGAGTGGAATACCTCGAGAAAATCATTGAATTCTCCTTGCATTTGAGGAGCTTTCTTCCCCCAAGCTTCACGAAACAAGCGGCCCAGAACAAAAACACCCACGGCAGTGTAGCTATAAGCAGAATTAATTGCTTCAGTCATAACACAAATAACTTAAGAAAGATTGAAGACAAAATAGCAGGACGCACATATTTCCAAAGCTGTTCTTTGCATAAGCACCACCATGGTGACCAGCATACATGAATAAAGATCCGGAATGCTTAAGCGTAACCTGGAGAAATCAAATATCTTAGAAGGGTAAACATTTTCTGAAGTAACACGGTGAACACATTGAACCATCATTACAAGGATGCAATATCTAGTTTTAGTTCCCAGAAAGAAGCACCAATTAATTAGAAGGAATAAAACGATAAATCAGATATACCTCCATGGTAGCTGATCCATGTGACACCATCTCAATCATCCGGGTTCTTGTCTGCAGTCACGGAAGTGGGGATCAGCAAAAAATCTAAAGTTAATAGTCCATTCACTAAATGAGAATAAGAGACCCAGAATGAGCCAGAACATTATGTTACAAAAAGCATCTACTGTATAGTCTGCTCATTATATGTTTTAATGAAGACAGTTAATTTGATTATATTAATTAAACCATCAAGGTCTCTACAGCTACAATGCAAATTGCATACAACATGTTTAAACATCCAATGGCTGAAAGCTGAAAATAAAGTGGAGTGCATGGATTACTCAGAGAAACTTAGATATTGCCACAATGCAATGGAAACCTAGAAAGTTGAGCAACACTGATATAGAAAGTTAGAAACTAAGGCTCTTTTGGCATCCCGGTAGAGTATGATAGTTTCATTGAACCTTTTCCTATATTTAGGTGTTCATTTTTTTATTTTTTTGGGTTACAAACCATATGAGATGAAGTGCGAGAGGACAACAAATACTGAAAAAAAAACAATTTATCTCTTAATCAGATTTACTAAACAGGGGACCTTTCACACATTGTTTTCCTAACCAGCCTAAAAATACGCACAGCACATTAACCTCAAACTGAGTCCCAAGTGTACCAGGAAAATTAAGGTGGCATGTCCAATAATCATCACTACCTAAATAACTGAAGTTGGGTCAAAGTATGGCTACCGCAAACTGTCGTAACTAGCTCAAAAACTCATATAACGTGAATAACGTTCACGGGCATTAATTAATGATCAAAACCACAGAGCAATGCCCCGCAGTTTACTACTCAGGAAGTCATGAGACGCGTGCGTTGTCACAAGGTGATCGAAGCAACTATAAGCAATTCAACAGACACCCGGATGATAAGGGGGAACAACAGCAGCCAACGACGCACCTCCTGATCGGACTTCTCGTTCTCGAACTTGGGGTAGAATGTTGCCCTGATCTGGGCCTCGACGAAGGTGTTGTTGTCCACCGAGAAGTCCGCGGCCCCCAGCTTATCGCCGATGCTGGTGCCGGCCTGCTCACCAGCACCGCTCTTCTCGGCCGCCGCCGAGGAGGAAGACGACGCCGAGGTCGCGAAGCCCCTGGCCCTGGGCACCCAGAATTGCGCCGCCCCTTGCGCCGCCGCGTTCGGCGCAAGGGTCATCTTCTGAATGCCCCCGGTGGCCGCGGATGAGGGGGCGGGGGTGGCCTTCGCCTTCCATTCCTGCTGCGGCTGCGGCTGCTTACCCTGCGAGAGACACGGTTAGGTTCCGACGAGTTCGGGAGGAGGAGGAGGAGGAGGAGAGTTGAGGGCCGTACGTGGTCGCGGCGGGGAGGCATTGCGAGGGGCGAGGCGGGGGAGGAGAGGCGGGGGAGGAGAGGGAGGGGGGGGGAGACGCCTGGGGGTGTTGGGGGAGAGGAGGGAGGAGGAGAGCGACATATAAAGTGCCGGACACGCCGGGGCGGGGGTGGAAGTCGGTGGGGAAGGGGCGCCGCCGACGCACGGCGGGTTCTCGAGGGTTTTGGCGGTGGAAGGACCCTGCGCCCTGCGGGAGGGTTGGGTTGACCGGACTCCGTTTGGTGGGTTTTGGGTGGGGCTTTGGACTTTGGACGTGGGCTCCACGCCGCAAGGCTGGGTTGGCTTGGCTGCGACCTCAAGTCCTAATTGATCGAAGGTTTTTTTTTTGAGGAATTTATTTGGATGGAATGACACTTTTATAGGAATTTTAATATCCACTATAGTGTCTTTTTTACACTCATTTGTGTAGGATCGAGTTATTTTTTGTGTGTTTTCCTACTTTCCATCCAAATGGCCATTCATATAGTTTTCCTCTATTTTATAATCTGTTTTGCATATGCAATCCTACATGTGTTTTTTCAATTCATGTGTTTATCCAAAGAAGCCCTCAATCGGAACAAAGAAAAAACAAGAGCGTTGTGAGATGCAAGTGAGGTGGGAACCGAGTTCAGGCTCGGCCCGGTTGTGAGGCGTCGTTGCCCCACGCCCATGGATTTTCTTACGGCTCGACACATTTTTTTATTTTTTACATCTAACAAACAAGTGCATGCTTGTCAAATAGGCTTGTTGGAGCCTGTTTTAGCATGGGTAAGTTGGTGTTTTAGCAAGGGTAAGTTGGAAGTCGCAGTGCGCATCATATTTGGTTGCCTACATTGTATGAGTAGTTGTTCCATCTCCTATGCTCTAATACCATATGTGACACCCCGGCCAGCCCATGGCATCTCTTTAGGATCTCTAGTCTCACCTCACAGACCAATTGATGATGATATATCTGTAGAAAATGGTGATTCTCCATGCTTGAGTTGGAAGAAAATATTAAGCCTAACTGAAGATTATTATCATGTGAATTTAATCCTAGCTAAAAATAATACTTTGATATTTCAGAATTATATATTATCTAAATCATTGTATTATTGTTTAATTAAATTTGGCATCCGTGAAAATGGCGCCAGCGGAAGGAGAGGGAGGACGGCGACCACTAGACGATCAGCAAATGGATCAGTTCACGTCTACAAGCAGAAGCAGATGCAGACATTCAGCTATGTGGTATGACACGATGCATGTATGATCGATGGAGGCAGGCCAAGAAGTCAATGAGGTGGGCCCTAGCACTGCCATGCATGTGCGTTGCATGCATGATGGCCAAGGACCAGCCCTGCCATCCATGTGCGCATGTTGGCCAAGCATTTGTACGCGAGGGAATTGGCTGATTACATGCATTTGTTTGCAGCGTCCAAATAAATTAGGTGGGCAAGATTATTTAATATTAGGAAGGCCCATTAAGAGAGATATGGAGAGATACGATTGAGTTTGTTACCGACCTGCGTGTTGGTTGTCCGGCTATATATTTAGCCTTGCGATGTATCTTTTAGGATAGAACACGTTTTGATTAAACCCTAAATTGGATTGCTAAGCATTTATCTATCTGAATTTTCTTTTGTTTCGATCGGGATTTCACCCCTCCACTTTGTTGCGATCTGGAGATTATTGTTACCGAAGTTTGAGTGTGATCTGTTGTTCCACTGGGAATTAGTAGATTGCAGAAACCGCTTCATGGTCGGCGGCTACGTTGCACCGGTGTGAGGCGTCGCGAATATCCACTGGGTTGAAGAGCTGTTGCATTGGTAACAGGGGAGCAGCCGGAGAGTTCGTCGGATTCTCGCAATTTATCTTCCACCATCATCCATATACCCGCAGCTCACTGAGAAGATCGGGCAACTCCTTATCATCTTGGTACCAGAGCCGCCAGGTTGATCACGGTGCAGTTAGTGTATGATACATCTTATACGATTTCAAGCAGATAGAATCTTACATATCCAACACGCAGGTCGGTAACAAACTGAATCGTATCTCTCCATATCTCTCTTAATGGGCCTTCCTAATATTAAATAATCTTGCCCCCACCTAATTTATTTGGACGCTGCAAACAAATGCATGTAATCAGCCAATTCCCTCGCGTACAAATGCTTGGCCAACATGCGCACATGGATGGCAGGGCTGGTCCTTGGCCATCATGCATGCAACGCACATGCATGGCAGTGCTAGGGCCCACCTCATTGACTTCTTGGCCTGCCTCCATTGATCATACATGCATCGTGTCATACCACATAGCTGAATGTCTGCATCTGCTTCTGCTTGTAGACGTGAACTGAATCCATTTGCTGATCGTCTAGTGGTCGCCGTCCTCCCTCTCTTTCCGCTGGCGTCATTTTGATGGATGCCAAATCTAATTAAACAATAATATAATGATTTAGATATTATATAATTCTGAAATATTAAAGTATTATTTTTAGCTAGGATTAAATTCCCTGATAATAATCTTTAGGCTTAATATTTTGGGTCGCGCTAAGCGTCCCCCGGACGATCGCGTGGATCCATCCTCCGCCTCGCGCGCCGTCTGATCGGCAGACCATGTCCGTCTGATCGCTCCAGAGTCATCACACACACATGTGGAGACGTCTTTTCCCCACTTCCTCACGTGGGCGGATCCCACCACTACTTCGCGTCCACCCGCACGCACGGAAAACAACTCCAAGCACTGCTTTTTTTTTCATTGCACGAACCTACAGTACGATCAAGAGAGCATGCGCTGCAAAAGAAGCTGCCGGTGCTAGGGTAGCTCTGTCGTTTGCTTCCGTCGCTGATGACAAAGGTTGCTGCAGCATGTCCTCCCCCTCTCCAGCAACGACGGTGTGGCTTTGTGGCTTCTCTTTCTAGCAACGCCAGCATTGTTTTGTTTTAAGGACCTCGATCATTTGTAGCAACAGTGGTGACTCATTGTAGCGGCGGCGGCAGTGATATTTCGTACCAACGAGTTTTGTAGCAATGTCAACAACTCTTTGTAGCAACGCCGACGACTCTTTGTAGCAACAACGATAACTCTTTGTAGCAACGTCGGCGACTCTTTGTAGCAAAGGCGACGACATTTTGTAGCAACGCCGGAGTCTCTTTGTAGCAACGCCGATGACTATTTGTAGCAACGACGCCGATGGTTTGCAACAGTCTAGACCTGGTGTCGTGCACCGGCGGCCTAGCTTCACATGAATGCCTAGTCATCGACGTGGTGTCGCAGCACCGGCGGCCCGGCTTCACATGAATCCCGCAATTGATTCTATAAAATAAAAATGGTTCGTTAAATCTGTACTATTATAGCAAATGTCCAATTTCCTCCCGAATCACATAAATGCTTCGACGTAGCAAAAAATTGCATTCGTATAAAAAACAAAGTGTTGAAGCACCGTTTCAACAACTTTTTTTTGCAATGGGTTTAGAAGGCACATATAACATTGCAGCATGTTAGAAATATCAAATGTAGCACTAATAAAAATCCTATGCAGCAAAATCAGCCCGGCTCCATCCCATGGTCCTAACGTCGGTCGGTCGTTTGCCGCACAGCCGGTGGGTGGCGGTTGTAACATCCCAAAATCTGTAACCCAGTTTTATTAGTCGAAAATGTGGGCCAACAAAAATTTTCTGTTACTTTATGTGTGCTTGCTTATGTTGCTTGCTTGAGTTGTGTTTGTTTGAAATAAAAATTTAAAGAAAGAAAAGAAACAAAATAAAAACTCCCACATAAAATCATGTGACACGAGTCACACAAATCTATTATATAATTAAAACACAGGTTATAGAACGGCTCAGATTAACCAGCTTAAAAGGAACGATGTAGATTTAATAATTGTACTAGGAGAAGCAACGTGCGGAATCATGATCGACTACCAGCAGGATAAAAAGATTGACTTGCACACGTCACATATTATTCCTTCCTAACAGAAGTATACGTTATTTATATTTGTCAGATCCTACCGTATACATATATCTCAAGAGAGACACGTACGCACGCGAGACGAGCATTGTCGACATCTATTGGAGGGCACGGAGTCGCGCGCGACGATTTACTCCGGCCGGCCGGCGTTAGAGCTTCCAGGGTTCACGCATGAAGCAACCCACAAAGCCTCTAGGTATTCACCATCGCGGCCGCTGGCGCATGCTGTCCGGCAACTCGCGACAAGAGAAACACTAATGTATTCTGATCGATTTCCAGTGTAGAGGTGAGACGATGATAGCAGCCACCCACCCCTGAACATCGACGCGCGCGGAGCTGCGACGGGTAGGCAATGTCAAGTACGTGCTGCAGGTCAACAGCTCCGGCGACCACAACCTGGAGAGGAAAGGCATGAAGCAGCCAGACTTCTAACGGAGCTACAGATTGACGATGCCAGCCAGACTTACAAACGGAGCTACAGAGTGACGATGCCGTAGAGGACATCAACAGCCCCGGCGACCACGAGACGGAGATGAAAGGTATGAAGGAGCCAGGCTCTTCCATCCGTCCTGGCACTTGAGGTAGTTCAACATGTATGTCTTCAGCAAGGCTATGGATGAGATGCTGTTGGGCAAGCTCCTCATCATCATCCCCGTTGCACGAACTCACGATGGGCGTCAACACCTGCACCATCATCTTCAAGGACCCGCAAGCCAAATTGATAAAAGGAACAAAGGAGCAACATACTGTCAGTCGGCGTGAAATTTTTAGGTTGATGGAGTGCCAGCGGCGAGCGGCAACACGATTAACTAAAGGCAGATGTCTGCATGGGTCCATGAAGTCACGAAGATCAACATGGCGGGTACGCGCAACAGAACATGCAACTTTCTCAATGGATGCAAAGAACGGCGACTGGAGAGTAAAGCAACGTGTTAAAAGAGAAGCTCTGATGCCTGGTGTGTTTGATTAAAAGCGTATTAACATTTATCGTCCATGCAAGCCTACCTACATGCGTTTATGAGATATATGCATGTGTTTTAATTTTGTAGATGGAATTCATCATGCAGGCATGTTTGCGATCATTTTGTTGCGGGGTAATGTAAGTATTTACTTCTTACAAAGAGCAACCCGTTGGACTTTATGTCATGGCATATATTTTCCACTGGATTAAGAATAAAATGCCAGACGCTGATTACGTACAATCATGGATATCCATCAGTATAATATGAGTCTACGGTTACGAAGATCTGTAAATTATTCTTGATTATCTAAAGAGGTTTATTAGATTAACCGTCGGTTTTTTGTAACAATCATTTTTATTGCTTTTTCTATGATTCTAATTAACTCTATTTTATCATGTTTATTGAAAACAAATAATTTATAAGTGCTAATATAGTTGTGAAATTATTAGCAGTTAGTACCAGATTATTTGGAGTCGACAACCATATAGATGAAGTCTACATTGTGGCGAACTTATTTAGCAGCAAACTAAGACTTGACCAGCTGCAGGAATTCTACGCGTAAGTTGATCGATTCTTAGATTCTATTCTCTTATTTTATTATCGGTCCACTAATGATGCCATTTGATTTCCTAACAAACATTTTTTTGCTTGGTATATAACTATATATGATGCACAAAAATTCCTTGCTCACAGATTTATGTATGATCATAGAATTTGCAGCTACTTCTGCTTGCATCCTCAGCTCAGCCTGTTTTTATATATTCATCAGGTGTAAGATAATTTCGGGTAATGGGTTGTGAAATACATCACGATATAACTTCAGCCAAATCTTTTTGGAGGATGTCAGGTAAAATTTGCTTCTTGCCTTTTTTCTCTTTGCTCCAAACAATAGGTTAGTTGTTCATAGATTTTTAGTTAAGGAATTATATATATATATGTTACTTAATATTAAGATTTACAATGTTGGTGCTAGCCGCGCAATTGCGCGGGTCCATCTAGAGTAGTATATTTATGCATATGAACTGAGTCCGCTGTTTTGATTGTATAAGATTAAAGTAGCCAGAGTAGTATGTTTATGCATTTGAACTGAAGTCCGTCGGCGTTCTCGATCCATGGCACACGTTCAGTGGCAGGCAGGGAGCTACTCGATGTCGCTGCTGGAGGTTTAGTTCCTCATGCCACGCCGTGACATAGGCGATGCACGATCTGTCTCAGTCCAACTCAGCTGGCCAGGAAATAAGGGATATATAGGTTCATTGATGTTGAGCTAGGTATGTGTGTATGGATATGAACTAAAATATTTGGGCCGAGAACGCAACGCTGCCGTAGAGGCCGTCCCATGGAGAAATCCATTTGGGTAGGTCAAGTTGACTGAACCCTCAGCTTGAAAGATAAATTTCAGGTACATCAAACGATGACCAGTCTATGCTTTCTTGATCAATATACATCCTGATATTCATGTTTCGGTATTTGTAGGCTATTCATAGCTGGAGATGGCCAACAACGCATAAGATGTTTATTTGGGCTGGCACACTAACCGCAAGATTCAACTACGTACCTTTATCACCAATAGTAGTACATATTCTATATATAAGCCCAAGCATTTTTTTTGACACATACCTACACTTGCTTACCTTCTAAATGTAATGTCCAGGAATCAAGACATATATCTCCCAACTCTTTTTCATGGCACCGCAGCGGGGTCTGCCAACACATAAACCTGATCGAATCTTTATATGGAAATTGGTTAGAGCTCTCACTAATGACGTCAATGTGTACGTTAGATAGTTTAGTTTGTAAGAATTTGTCTTTGTTTTCTTTCTTTCCATAGATTATACGCGATCGATGGCGCATAATATACACACTTACAAGTGCCACCAAAATTTATCTTTGGCTTTGATTGTCTATGTTGTTCCTTTCTTGATCTACTAATATATATTTTTCTATAGTTTTGGCGAGACACACTAACTATCATGTTTAGTATTTTGAGAATTTATCTTTGTAATAAAAATAATTTTTTTTACAACTCTAATAGATTTACATGTCCAGTTTGTTATGAAGACCGTCGATGCAGTCGTGTGCACATGCATGCAGTCCGCTGCTCCCATTGGCGGCTGCATTGCATGTTCCTCGAAGTCCGAGAGAGTGTATTTATCCAAGAAAAAACAGAAATGTGGGCATATTGGTTGCCTATCCATGAATCAAAATGAAACATCATGGTTAGCAGGAAAAGGTATGTTTTCTATACTTAGTATGTATGTAACATATACAATTATTTACTAAAACAAAAAATTACTAAAATGATAATTTTAACTCCATCTAACACAACAAGGTAATTTCAATTCAATGGAAAAAAAACATTTGCCTCAAAAAATAACTAAGAAGAATTCAAGTTAACCAATTTATCGCGTCATAAAATATTTACTATAGGTAGTCTAGCCACGCAATTGCGCGGGCCACCCCGCTAGTTTCCTCTTATAAAGAAAATCAAATTTTGTTTTCAAAACAAATTCAGAGGGGTGACATGTGATCACTCTCTCTTGTTCTCATATTCTTTTCCCTCTCTAAAAATATTTCTAAAATTCCTAAATTCAAATTCCAATACTTTCTTGAACTTTCCCAAAACACAAAATGTGCTATGTTGCACATATCCAAAAATTTCTAGCACCACACCAACAATCCCTACTTTGCTTGTGAGAATCAAGTGTGGAGTTAAATTCAAGAAAATCGGATTTAATTTTCGTTGAGGCAATTCGTCGAGCACGTGGTAAACACTGCCCGTGTTCATCCTCTACTCCACGAAACCGAGATCAAATCGGTCGATTTGATCGATCCCTGCAAGGTTTGCTTGCTCTACACTCTCTCCCTCACTCCCCTCAGTCGATCAAGCAAGTGGGAAGCGTGGAAATTGGTTGTGTGGGCTCGTGGCCGTCGCCGGACGCACGCCACCGTGCGGTGCACGGTGTCGACGACAGAACCGTGCGTGCAAGCCGCTCCCTGGCCCAGCCCTGCCCCCGTCCACTCTCACCTCTCACCGCACGCGCCTGGAAGGACAAGACTGAACCCTGAAGCCCTGAGGCGCCGTGCGCCAGCCGCCGTGTCGCCGCTCGCCGAGCTCTGGCCGCGCGTGGACGCCGACCCCATTCCTCACCTCCACGCCACCCCAGCCCGCGTGGCTCGCCGCAGACACGCCCCTGCCACCCAGCAACATCAGGGACACATCCCCGTCGACCCTCGTGGCCTGCAGACGCCGCATCGATCCATCCTCTCCACGGACGCGCCATGGCCGCCGTGCCGTGTCAAGCTCGTTCACGCCGCAGTGTGTGCACCCCTCTCCCCCTACGCCCTAGCTAGGCACCCTAGGGTCGTCGCCGTGCAGCACCGCCCCCACTGGCGTGCTATCCCCCTCCCTAGACCACTCCTGCGCCCCGTCCACCGCACGCCGTGGTTCGGCTATAAAAAGCCACCGCACCCGTGCCTCCACACCTCACCACCGCTCACTCCAGCACCCCTCCCTCACTCTCCACCCCTCAGCGCCCCGCTAGGAGAGCGGTGACGCTGTCCCGCAAGCCCAGGCCGCCTTGAGCGTCCTCGATTGCCCGCCGGAGTTGAGGAAGAAGCCGTGCACGGACAGGTCGTGCCCCTCTTCCCCTCTCCCCTCTCTGGCCCATCCTAGCCTCACCATTACCCCCGCACTTACCCGCCGCCGTTTCCCCGTGTTTGGAGCACAGACGCGGAGCAGAAGGAGCACCGGAGTTGCAGCACGGCCGCGGAGGTGGAGTTGCTCGCCGTCGCCGCCAGAAGCTTCCCCAGCAAGCACACCTCATCCCAGAGGCTTCCCCACGATCCCCGCCATCGATCCACCTCTTTCCGCAACCTCCCGAGCCCTAGGTGAGTTTCCCCGTGCTTCTCGCCGTCGCCGGAGCCGCGGCGCCGCCCGCCTGAGGTCGTCGATGACCGCGAGCTCCAGGCGCCGTTCGATTAGAAATCGACGGTAGCGTACCGGTTCGCGTAATTAGTCGCTGACTGGTGGACCCCACCCGTCAGCGTTTTAAATTTAAAACGCGCGCGCGGAGCGTTCCGTTGAGTCGCCGACGGGCGGACCCCACCCGTCAGGGTTTTCACCTTTATCCAGTTTTTCGAATTTGAATTCTTTTCTGAAGTTCAGTACTGGACTCGGTTTAGAAATTCAACAACTTTAGTTCTAGCAGTCCAAATAAATCAAACTCAACTGTTCTGGAAAGTCTATGAAATTCTTTAACTCACCAAAGTGGTCTCACTCCATTTAATTAAATAATAAAAATGCATTATTAAAAATGCTCCAGAAGGTTTAAAACACTAAACCATTTGTTTCTGGAGTTATATTAATCCAAATGACTTGAAACCAATTTTGGTAGCTTTGTATTAGGATCCTTTAGCTCCCCAAATTTTGGTAGAATTAATTGAGTAGTATAAAATCCTTAGCCTTTGGTTGAACTTCAGTGCACCCTTCTGCACTAAAACAATTAGTGTGAACTGTTGGTAGATCCAATTGATCTAAAACCAATTTTGTTAGGTCACACTCAACCAAGGTTAGATACCCCTAAAAGGATTTAATTTTTGGAGCAACCAAATTTGTTTGGTAGCTAAAACTTGTTTAAAACCCTTCTGAAGTAAAACAGATGTGTAGGGAGTTTTGTAACTCCAAATGATCCCAAACCAATTGGGTGATCTTCTACACACCAGTAGCTATCCATAGAATTTTAGTTTGAATTTTTGTGACAAACATAGATTAAATGGTGAATTAATTAGTGTACAACTAGTTTCTGCCTTAGTTTGAAATTAATTAAATAAAATTTAATTCAATCAATTTGAAACCACCTTGTGTTGCTTGATGTATACAGTAGCTATTTGCAGCATTGTGATTGTTATGATGTGTTGATGCTTGAGCTAGTATAGTGATTGTTTGTTTTGATTGTTTAACGTTTAGACGATACCGTTGACGGATTTATCGAGGAAGGAGGTTTTATTGAACCAGAAGACCAGGATCAGTACCACTTTGTGGATCAAGGCAAGCTACTTCACTGAGCTTGCATTTATATACTTCTACTTTAATCAAAAGAGTTGTTCAAAAGTATCGATGATTTTTGAAAAACCCCTTTTTCAAAACAATGAAAACTATTTTGCCACCCTATGTAGAAATATAGGGTAGCTACTTTACAACTATAGGATGGGAAAAACAATGTTTACTCAAAACCCCTTTTGAAAATACTTGAATGAAGGTGAAGTACCGAAAGGTCGGTACGAAGGTGAAGAACCAGAGAATGGTGTTGTTTCGGGAAAGAAAAAAAAATGCACATTGTGTCCTTGTACTTACATCCCCAGCCGAAAATCTGTGCGACCACATTTACCCACATATGGGCAAGGGCGTAGTCATATAATTTGCTCGTGTTAGTACTGGATGCCTCAATAGCGAGGATGACCTCGTTCCATGAGGGGATGGTCTGAGGACCTACCCCCTGACCTGGGTCCTCTTCATTGTTGTCTACCGGAAGCCGGTATGGATGTGTCGGAGGAAGAGGATTGAAGGGCTCCCTTGGGTCCGCCGGGCAGAACTACGAGTCCCCACACTTAGTTTCTGAGGATTTGAGTGTCGGTGGAAAGTGTCGTAGCGGCAGGGTCCTATACTAGCATGAGCAAAGGACAGGCTATGGCCGGGAACTCAACTTCGCATACCTCTGGTATGGCGGGACGTGGCTGACACGATGAGTGACCGGATGGGTGTGGGAAAAGCGTACTACCTCTGCAGAGGGTAAAACTATTCGAATAGCCGAGTCCTCGGATATGGACAGTTGGGAAGAACTACTAAGGCATGTGCAAAGTTTTGCAAACTCTGGAGTGTGTTGAGGAAATTGACTTGGAAAGGGTTATTTCCCACCTGTGCCAATGAGTTGGTACGAGGTGGTGAGGGGTTTGGAACCATAACCAGGTTATGGTTGGATACCGGAGGAGCTCCGGAGAAACAGCTAAAATGGTGTTTTCTTAAAGGATAGGTTATAAACTTCTTCACACCCCTTTTCTATTAAAAAGGTTTTTAAAGATTTTTCAAATAAAAGTTTTTAAGAGATAAAAATCTAGTGCCTACTCAAGTTGGGGTAGTTTGCGAGTACAATCAAATGTACTCATATTGGTTTCGTCCCTGGCTATTGTCTTAGCCAGATTTCGAGGAGCCCTACGTTGAAGAGGAGTTCGGCGACGTCTATGCGAACTAAGATCTTCATAAGTCAGCTGCCTGTCGGGTGTTGTCGAGTTGGTTTAGCCCTACTACCGTAGCTTCCGCTGAATAAAGATGGTTTGGCCCTTGAAGGCACCTATGTATAATTAGGCCTGTATGGCCAGGTTTGTAAGACTTTAAACTCGGTATTGTATGGATGTAAACTTTGTATTCAGTTCGGATTATGTGCAACGACAGACTGATCACGGGATCGTTGCGTGAGCATAATCGGGTATTTCGGACAGCTAGTCCGGGGTCCCACAGAGCTGGTATCAGAGCCATCCTGACTTTAGGAGACCTTAGTTAACATGGGCGTTAGCTAGAGTTACAAAAGTTAATTTCTAAAACAAGGAATGAAGTATTTTCGAAAATTTCTTATCTCCCAACCTCCCATTTATGCCAAACACCTTATACTCATTAAGAGTTGTCTTTTCTTGAACCCTTAAAATTTTGCACACTTGCTACTCCATTAAGTTTACATTATGTACTCATGTCACTTAACTAACTTAAAATTTTGCTTAAAATTTGTAGATGGCACCCAACGTCACCGAGTTCGTCCAAGTTAGGAAGGACGGCCTGCTGATGTTCGAGCAGGACCTGTACGAGTTGAGCCAGATTTTGGGACGCCCTGTTCCAGAGTTTGAGGGAACTCAGGTCGATTCCCTCGGTGATGGGAACCTGTCCTGGCTCATCAAGTCGTCCGTCCGAGGCAGGATTCAGCCACCCCGTTCCAAGGACTTGGTCTACTCCACGATGGACACTACTTGGGTTGACGGTCTGACCCGAGTTATGCAGAGGCTACTAGCCCGCCTTTGTGAGGAGCACAAGGACGAGCTGGTGGCACTCGTTCCAGTACTTCGGAAGGCGTGACGACGATGGAAACCCCACCTACCCCGCGCAGCACACTCTCTTCGGCGAGTACATCACCGACATGGAGGTGCTACTTCACGACACCCAGGAGAACCTGCGCGATGCTAGACTCAAGGTTCACTTCCAGCGTAGCTCCCTCGACGATGCCCGAGACCGTGAGACCCAGCTAAAGTGGGAGAATGATAATCTCCGCCTGAAGCTGGCCCGTCAGAGGAGGTCTATCGTCAGGCTCCGCAAGACGGTAGCAGAGCAGAACGAGATGATAGACGAGATGGAGCAGCAGGCGAACGAGATGGAGGAGGAGGGCGAGGATCTCCGCAAGGAGAACAGTGCCTTCATCAGTGATGATGAGGACTACCTTGAGGAGATGGATTACGAGGAGGAGGACGACGAGGAGGAGTTAGTTGACGAGGAGGAGGAGCCGTCTGAGCCAGTTCTCGAGGAGGAGGATCCCGAGGAGCCACCCTACGACTCAGACGTTGAGGTCGTCGAGCCTGGGGTTCCACCTCAGTAGTTGAGCGACGAGAGCACTACCTTAGGACTGTGTCGACCCCCCCTATGCGAGTAGAGTGTGTGTGATGGTTCCTAGTGAAATCATGTAGTATGTACATTAGGTGTAGTAGGATGTTGTAAGCTTGATGTGTGAACTCCTTGATGTGATGATTGTGTTGAATAAATGTGATGGTCTTGTTTGACTAGTGTTTCATCAACCACCCCCTTTGTGACTTCATCGTTAGCCAAAGCCTCTTTGCCTTGCCTCTTATATCGTATCTATTCCAGGATGACGAACACTCGCCACAACCAGCACGCGGCACCACCACCACCGCCAGAACCCACCGCTGCTCAACTGCTTGCGATCATCATGGAGGATCGCCAAGCTGCCCGGGAAGAGCGTCAAGCTCATCTCGCCGCCCTGCAGCAACTTGCCGCTGCCCACGCCAACCAGAACCACAATGGTGGCAATGGAAATGGCGACGAGGGTGGAAATCAACGCTCTACCCTGAGTGACTTCCAGAAGACCACACCGCCCACCTATTCCAAGGGACTTCACCCCCTGGAAGCAGATGACTGGATCCGCACTATTGAGAACGACCTGGAAGTTGCCTCGGTGGGAGAGAATGAGAAGGTCCTGTATGCTACCCACTACCTTGCTGGACCCGCAAGAGCTTGGTGGGAGACTACCAAGACCCTCCAGCACGCAGGTCATGTCATTACCTGGGAGGAGTTCAAGGACAAATTCCGCAAGAAGTTCATCTCTAGCGGTCTTATCGAGAGGAAGAAGGATGAGTTCCGTAAGCTAAGGCAGGCAGGCAGAGATGTGGTTGGTTACCTGGATGAGTTTACCGATCTTGCTCGGTATGCTCCTGAAGATACCGACACGGAGAAGAAGAAGATGGAGCGTTTTCTGAATGGACTCCATGATGAGATGCAATGTGCCTTGGTTGTCCAGGACTTCCGTGATCTGGAGTCACTTGTGGACAAGGCCATTCAGCTGGAGACCAAGCGCAAGTCCATGTTTGAAGGCCGCAAGAGAAGGATGAATATTCAGGAAGGTTCCAGCAGTCAGAAACCCCGCACCTTCCAGCCAGCACCCAAGCCAGTTTATCGACCACCCCCAGCTCCACGTCCCAACTATCCCAACCGTCCCAACAGCAACAACAATGTCCCCCGCCCAAACATCAACAACAACTACCGCCCCAATGGCAACAATCGTCCCGGAGGAAACACCAACACTTTTACCCCTACTGCCAGCGTTGTCTGCTTTGAATGCGGCAACAAGGGTCATTACTCCCGAGACTGCCCCAATCCCAAGAGGAATGCTCCACGCCCCAATGCCCCTGCACCTAATCCTGGACAAGGCCGAAATGGGAATGGAAATGGCAAGAATGCTGCACCCCGTGGCAATGCTGCTGTTGCAAGAGGCCGTCTGAACCACATCAACACTGAAGAAGCCCAGGAAGCGCCAGATGTTGTGCTGGGTACGTTCCTTGTCAACTCAGTACCTGCCACTGTCCTGTTTGATTCTGGTGCTACCCATTCCTTTGTTACCAAGGAGTTTGTTGTTAAGGGAGGTCTAGTCGGGAACCTCTTGTCCAAACCCCTGCTTATACAAACCCCAGAGTTCCTAGTAGAGACCAAGCTGTTTTGTCCCGACGTCTCTCTTGAGATCAAAGGAGAAAACTTTCCAGCCGATCTAATCATTCTAGGAACCCAAGGCATAGATGTCATTCTGGGCATGAATTGGTTAGCAAAGTATCATGGTCGTATCGACTGTGCCAGAAGAGCCGTATCTCTCACCACAGACGAAGGAACTGAAGTGGAGTATGCTTCACAAGCCAACAATCCCAACCCTGCTGTCATGAAGGCATAGCCCAACCAACCCTAGATGAGATCCGTGTGGTCCATCTATTCAAGGATGTTTTTCCGAGGAATTGCCTGGTATGCCGCCAGACCGGGATATTGAGTTCGTGATTGAACTTATTCCTGGAACATCCCCTATATCTCAGAAACCCTACCGGATGAATCCAGAAGAACTGGTGGAATTGAAGAAGCAGTTAGCTGATCAGCTCAGTAAAGGTTTGATTCGCCCAAGCGCATCACCTTGGGGATCACCTATCATCTTCGTGGACAAAAGAGACGGTACCACACGCCTGTGTGTGGATTATCGCAAGCTCAATGATGTAACCATCAAGAACAAGTATCCCCTGCCCAAGATCGAGGATCTGTTCGATCAATGAACGGAGCCCGAGTCTTTTCTAAGATCGATCTTCGGACAGGTTATCACCAGTTGAAGATTCGAGAGTCTGACATTCCCAAACCGCCTTCACCACCGATACGGATTGTTTGAATACACCGTTATGTCCTTTGGCTTGACCAATGCCCCTGCTTATTTCATGAATCTCATGAATAAGATTTTCATGGAGTACCTCGACAAGTTCGTGGTTGTCTTCATTGATGATATCCTTATCTACTCCAAGACTGAAGAAGAGCATGCTGAACATCTGCGTTTGGTTTTGGAGACCCTCAGAGAACACAAACTATATGCCAAATTTAGTAAGTGTGAATTTTGGCTAAGTGAAGTGGCATTCCTCGGACATGTTGTGTCGCAGGAGGAATCTCTGTTGACCCCGAGAAAATCAAAGCCATTCTAGACTGGAAATCACCTACCAGTGTAACGGAAATCCGAAGTTTTCTCGGACTAGCGGTTACTACCGCAAGTTCGTTGAAGGATTCTCCAGTATAGCCAAACCCATGACCCAGTTGTTGAAGAAGGATAAGAAGTTTGAATGGACCCAGAAGTGTGAAGATAGTTTCAGGAACTGAAGAAGAGACTGACTTCAGCCCCAATCCTAGTCATGCCAGACGTCACCAAGAGTTTCGACGTGTATTGTGATGCTTCACGTCTCGGACTTGGTTGCGTTCTGATGCAAGAAGGAAAAGTTGTGTCGTACCTGTCTCGACAGTTGCGACCGCATGAGGAGAATTACCCAACCCATGACCTGGAGTTAGCAGCAGTGGTTTTTGCTTTGAAAACATGGCGACCCTATCTTGTGGGTCATCGCTGTGAGGTCTACACAGATCACAAAAGCTGAAGTACATTTTCACTCAGAAGGAGTTGAATCTGAGGCAGAGAAGGTGGATGGAATTGATTAAGGACTATGATGTCGGAATTCATTACCATCCCGGAAAAGCCAATGTGGTAGCCGATGCCCTAAGCCGGAAGCCATGCACCCTGAATACCCTAATCCAAGCAGAGCAGCCAACCTTATTTAAGGAGTTCGAAGATTTCGGACTTGAATTGGTTAGCTATGGATATCTTGCCAACCTGGAGTTAGCCCCAACCCTGTTGGACCAAATCAAAGAAGCCCAGAAGGGTCATGAGAGTATTGAAGGTATTAAGAAAAAGGTACCCCTTGATAAAGCACCTGGTTTTGCCATAGATGCTGAAGGAGTTCTGAGATTCAAAGGACGCCTATGTGTGCCCGATGATAAGGAACTTAAAGGTCTAATCCTGAAAGAAGCCCACAATACCCCATACTCGATCCACCCCGGAGGAACCAAGATGTACCAAGATCTTCGTGAGAAGTTTTGGTGGCATGGAATGAAGCGGGAAATTGGATCTTTCGTGGCCAAGTGTGATAATTGTCAGCGAGTCAAAGCAGAGCATCAGCGCCCTGCCGGATTGCTCCAACCCCTTAAGACCCCCGAGTGGAAATGGGATGAAATTGGAATGGATTTCATTACCGGACTTCCTAGGTCAAACCGAGGCCATGATTCAATCTGGGTCATAGTCGACCGATTGACCAAGGTTGCCCATTTCATTCCGTCAACACCACTTATAGAGGGAACCAGTTAGCAGACTTGTATATTTCCAGAATAGTAAGCCTGCACGGAGTGCCTAAGAGGATTGTATCTGACAGAGGCACGCAGTTCACCTCACGATTCTGGAAAGCTCTTCATGAAGCCCTCGGAACCCATTTATCATTCAGCACAGCCTATCACCCTCAGACCGGAGGACAGACTGAGCGAGTAAACCAGATTCTGGAAGATATGCTTCGTGCATGTGTCCTAGCCTATGGCTCTAAATGGGAAGATTGCCTTCCATTTGCAGAGTTTTCCTATAACAATAGTTATCAGTCTAGCCTGCAAATGGCCCCATTTGAAGCACTTTACGGAAAGAAGTGTCGTACACCTTTGAACTGGTCCGAGACCGGAGAAGGAAAAGTGTTTGGACCAGATACCCTCCGTGAAGCCGAGGAGCAAGTCCAACTTATCCGTGAGCGTCTCAAAACAGCCCAATCCCGTCAGAAAAGTTATGCTGATCCCAAGCGGCGTGACGTCACTTTTCAACCTGGAGATTTTGTCTATCTTCGGGTGACACCACTCAAAGGGATGCAACGTTTCCATGTCAAAGGAAAGTTGGCACCCAGATATATTGGACCTTTCAAGATTCTTGCCCGTCGCGGAGAGGTAGCCTATCAGTTAGAGTTACCCCCAGAACTATCGGAATTTCATGATGTCTTCCACATTTCCCTGCTCCGGAAGTGTCTTGAAGTTCCTGACCAGCCTGACGTTTTCAAGAACATTGACCATCAATCTATCGACCTGAACCGCGACCTGACTTATCGTGAGAGGCCCGTCAAAATTCTCGACGAAGATATTCGTCTCACCCGGAGGAACAAGATCAAGTTTTACAAAGTCCAGTGGACTAATCATTCCGAAGAGGAAGCAACTTGGGAACGTGAGGACTATCTTAGAAGCGAGTTTCCCAACCTCTTTAGCACCTAAGCCTAGAAAATCTCGGGACGAGATTTATTCTAAGGGGGGAAGGATCTGTAACATCCCAAATCTGTAACCCAGTTTTATTAGTCGAAAATGTGGGCCAACAAAAATTTTCTGTTACTTTATGTGTGCTTGCTTATGTTGCTTGCTTGAGTTGTGTTTGTTTGAAATAAAAATTTAAAGAAAAGAAAAGAAACAAAATAAAAACTCCCACATAAAATCATGTGACACGAGTCACACAAATTTCCTCTTATAAAGAAAATCAAATTTTGTTTTCAAAACAAATTCAGAGGGGTGACATGTGATCACTCTCTCTTGTTCTCATATTCTTTTCCCTCTCTAAAAATATTTCTAAAATTCCTAAATTCAAATTCCAATTCTTTCTTGAACTTTCCCAAAACACAAAATGTGCTATGTTGCACATATCCAAAAATTTCTAGCACCACACCAACAATCCCTACTTTGCTTGTGAGAATCAAGTGTGGAGTTAAATTCAAGAAAATCGGATTTAATTTTCGTTGAGGCAATTCGTCGAGCACGTGGTAAACACTGCCCGTGTTCATCCTCTACTCCACGAAACCGAGATCAAATCGGTCGATTTGATCGATCCCTGCAAGGTTTGCTTGCTCTACACTCTCTCCCTCACTCCCCTCAGTCGATCAAGCAAGTGGGAAGCGTGGAAATTGGTTGTGTGGGCTCGTGGCCGTCGCCGGACGCACGCCACCGTGCGGTGCACGGTGTCGACGACAGAACCGTGCGTGCAAGCCGCTCCCTGGCCCAGCCCTGCCCCCGTCCACTCCCTCACCTCTCACCGCACGCGCCTGGAAGGACAAGACTGAACCCTGAAGCCCTGAGGCGCCGTGCGCCAGCCGCCGTGTCGCCGCTCGCCGAGCTCTGGCCGCGCGTGGACGCCGACCCCATTCCTCACCTCCACGCCACCCCAGCCCGCGTGGCTCGCCGCAGACACGCCCCTGCCACCCAGCAACATCAGGGACACATCCCCGTCGACCCTCGTGGCCTGCAGACGCCGCATCGATCCATCCTCTCCACGGACGCGCCATGGCCGCCGTGCCGTGTCAAGCTCGTTCACGCCGCAGTGTGTGCACCCCTCTCCCCCTACGCCCTAGCTAGGCACCCTAGGGTCGTCGCCGTGCAGCACCGCCCCCACTGGCGTGCTATCCCCCTCCCTAGACCACTCCTGCGCCCCGTCCACCGCACGCCGTGGTTCGGCTATAAAAAGCCACCGCACCCGTGCCTCCACACCTCACCACCGCTCACTCCAGCACCCCTCCCTCACTCTCCACCCCTCAGCGCCCCGCTAGGAGAGCGGTGACGCTGTCCCGCAAGCCCAGGCCGCCTTGAGCGTCCTCGATTGCCCGCCGGAGTTGAGGAAGAAGCCGTGCACGGACAGGTCGTGCCCCTCTTCCCCTCTCCCCTCTCTGGCCCATCCTAGCCTCACCATTACCCCCGCACTTACCCGCCGCCGTTTCCCCGTGTTTGGAGCACAGACGCGGAGCAGAAGGAGCACCGGAGTTGCAGCACGGCCGCGGAGGTGGAGTTGCTCGCCGTCGCCGCCAGAAGCTTCCCCAGCAAGCACACCTCATCCCAGAGGCTTCCCCACGATCCCCGCCATCGATCCACCTCTTTCCGCAACCTCCCGAGCCCTAGGTGAGTTTCCCCGTGCTTCTCGCCGTCGCCGGAGCCGCGGCGCCGCCCGCCTGAGGTCGTCGATGACCGCGAGCTCCAGGCGCCGTTCGATTAGAAATCGACGGTAGCGTACCGGTTCGCGTAATTAGTCGCTGACTGGTGGACCCCACCCGTCAGCGTTTTAAATTTAAAACGCGCGCGCGGAGCGTTCCGTTGAGTCGCCGACGGGCGGACCCCACCCGTCAGGGTTTTCACCTTTATCCAGTTTTTCGAATTTGAATTCTTTTCTGAAGTTCAGTACTGGACTCGGTTTAGAAATTCAACAACTTTAGTTCTAGCAGTCCAAATAAATCAAACTCAACTGTTCTGGAAAGTCTATGAAATTCTTTAACTCACCAAAGTGGTCTCACTCCATTTAATTAAATAATAAAAATGCATTATTAAAAATGCTCCAGAAGGTTTAAAACACTAAACCATTTGTTTCTGGAGTTATATTAATCCAAATGACTTGAAACCAATTTTGGTAGCTTTGTATTAGGATCCTTTAGCTCCCCAAATTTTGGTAGAATTAATTGAGTAGTATAAAATCCTTAGCCTTTGGTTGAACTTCAGTGCACCCTTCTGCACTAAAACAATTAGTGTGAACTGTTGGTAGATCCAATTGATCTAAAACCAATTTTGTTAGGTCACACTCAACCAAGGTTAGATACCCCTAAAAGGATTTAATTTTTGGAGCAACCAAATTTGTTTGGTAGCTAAAACTTGTTTAAAACCCTTCTGAAGTAAAACAGATGTGTAGGGAGTTTTGTAACTCCAAATGATCCCAAACCAATTGGGTGATCTTCTACACACCAGTAGCTATCCATAGAATTTTAGTTTGAATTTTTGTGACAAACATAGATTAAATGGTGAATTAATTAGTGTACAACTAGTTTCTGCCTTAGTTTGAAATTAATTAAATAAAATTTAATTCAATCAATTTGAAACCACCTTGTGTTGCTTGATGTATACAGTAGCTATTTGCAGCATTGTGATTGTTATGATGTGTTGATGCTTGAGCTAGTATAGTGATTGTTTGTTTTGATTGTTTAACGTTTAGACGATACCGTTGACGGATTTATCGAGGAAGGAGGTTTTATTGAACCAGAAGACCAGGATCAGTACCACTTTGTGGATCAAGGCAAGCTACTTCACTGAGCTTGCATTTATATACTTCTACTTTAATCAAAAGAGTTGTTCAAAAGTATCGATGATTTTTGAAAAACCCCTTTTTCAAAACAATGAAAACTATTTTGCCACCCTATGTAGAAATATAGGGTAGCTACTTTACAACTATAGGATGGGAAAAACAATGTTTACTCAAAACCCCTTTTGAAAATACTTGAATGAAGGTGAAGTACCGAAAGGTCGGTACGGAGGTGAAGAACCAGAGAATGGTGTTGTTTCGGGAAAGAAAAAAAAATGCACATTGTGTCCTTGTACTTACATCCCCAGCCGAAAATCTGTGCGACCACATTTACCCACATATGGGCAAGGGCGTAGTCATATAATTTGCTCGTGTTAGTACTGGATGCCTCAATAGCGAGGATGACCTCGTTCCATGAGGGGATGGTCTGAGGACCTACCCCCTGACCTGGGTCCTCTTCATTGTTGTCTACCGGAAGCCGGTATGGATGTGTCGGAGGAAGAGGATTGAAGGGCTCCCTTGGGTCCGCCGGGCAGAACTACGAGTCCCCACACTTAGTTTCTGAGGATTTGAGTGTCGGTGGAAAGTGTCGTAGCGGCAGGGTCCTATACTAGCATGAGCAAAGGACAGGCTATGGCCGGGAACTCAACTTCGCATACCTCTGGTATGGCGGGACGTGGCTGACACGATGAGTGACCGGATGGGTGTGGGAAAAGCGTACTACCTCTGCAGAGGGTAAAACTATTCGAATAGCCGAGTCCTCGGATATGGACAGTTGGGAAGAACTACTAAGGCTATGTGCAAAGTTTTGCAAACTCTGGAGTCGTGTTGAGGAAATTGACTTGGAAAGGGTTATTTCCCACCTGTGCCAATGAGTTGGTACGAGGTGGTGAGGGGTTTGGAACCATAACCAGGTTATGGTTGGATACCGGAGGAGCTCCGGAGAAACAGCTAAAATGGTGTTTTCTTAAAGGATAGGTTATAAACTTCTTCACACCCCCTTTTCTATTAAAAAGGTTTTTAAAGATTTTTCAAATAAAAGTTTTTTAAGAGATAAAAATCTAGTGCCTACTCAAGTTGGGGTAGTTTGCGAGTACAATCAAATGTACTCATATTGGTTTCGTCCCTGGCTATTGTCTTAGCCAGATTTCGAGGAGCCCTACGTTGAAGAGGAGTTCGGCGACGTCTATGCGAACTAAGATCTTCATAAGTCAGCTGCCTGTCGGGTGTTGTCGAGTTGGTTTAGCCCTACTACCGTAGCTTCCGCTGAATAAAGATGGTTTGGCCCTTGAAGGCACCTATGTATAATTAGGCCTGTATGGCCAGGTTTGTAAGACTTTGAACTCGGTATTGTATGGATGTAAACTTTGGTATTCAGTTCGGATTATGTGCAACGACAGACTGATCACGGGATCGTTGCGTCGAGCATAATCGGGTATTTCGGACAGCTAGTCCGGGGTCACCACAGCGGTGCCGGCTTGCAGCAGTGTATTCGGCTCCTTCCCCACTGTCTGACCGTCGTGGCACCATTCAGTCGCGTCGGCAGCATCAGCGCCCTCATCCACGCCACATCCTCGTAGCACCGGTAGCCGCCGCTGCCGCCGCGGACATCATTGTTAGCACCGTCGCCCCCGCTACAGCAACACCTCCGTACACCTACGGAAAAACATAAGGGAAAACACTATACATAAACCATGGCAGCAAACTCATGCACCTTTACAAAATGACATATGTAGCAAAAAATAAATGTGATAATACAATTCCTAAAATAGTAAAAAGGCTTGAACCACACACATACTGATTGTAGCATAATATATGCAATGTAGCTTTGATGGGTACTGATCTAGCATAAATAATATGGGTTCATAATGTATTACATGTTTGCATCATGGGAAAAATTAGATATAGCAAAATATTTTCTTGGCATGTAGCCCATATTTCAGGAAAATGTAGCATATCGCCCATAGTTATCAAGCAATTAGAAGAAGAAAGAATGAACCAGGTAAATAAATGATGGTAGCACCACATTGTAACTATGGAAGCTTATTAGTTATGCTATCGATCCTACATACATGCACCGATGTCATGCAGCAAATAATAACCCGCTTTTGTTCCTATGTAGTAAAAATGGTTCGCCCACGAAACAGAAAAGAAAAAAACTGGCTTCGCCGGAGATCTCACCGGAGACCTCGCCGGAGATCTCGTAGCAAAAAAAATGTGCTACTGTAGCAAAATCGACTTCGACGGAAACCTCGTCGGACACATCGTAGCAAATTTTTTGGACTATTGTAGCAAAACAGTACAACTATAATACCCAAAAAAAATGTTATATAGCAGGATTGTAAGAAAAATTCTTCCGGCGTGGTCCTCCGGTTGAGACTTATGATGCAAAACAGCAGAACACATGGTAGCAACAAAATTCTTCTTGTAATGCAAATTCACATAACGTACGGCGAAAAAATACAGAAAAATTCTGCTGCCGACAAATGTGTCGCCTCCGTTTGGCACCACCACCACTCCTCCTTGCAGCACGCCACCCCAGATGGCAGCACCACCGCCCCCTCCAGATGGCAGCACCGCCGCGCACCTCCTCGTAGCAGACAGGATGGATTGGTAGCACCGGCGGTTCTCACTCATAGCACTGTCGAATGCCCAATGTAGCACCGCCGTACGTCCCGACGTAGCAACGCCGCACGCCCCATGTAGCAACACTGAGCACCGTGGGTAGCATTGCCGGCCTCCACTGGTAGCATCGACGACGGCCCTCGGTAGCATCTCCGCCCTCTGCTCGTAGCATTGGCGATGGCTTGAATCTCCAATCACGGACGGTATCATTGCCGGTGACGGATGGTAGCACCAGCAGCTGCCCCTCGCAGCAACGCCGGCCTGTCGTCGCAGCACCGACGACCTAGATTCACAACACCGCCGTGCCACCACCTCCCCTTGCTGGACATGGATGACGAAGTGCTCCTTCCTCGCCGACCGCACGCAGCGGGGCACCAAGGAGATGCTCCCAGCATCCGGGCACCTCCGTTGATGGCGCTTGTAGGAATGGATGTAGAAGAACAAGATGACGCTTGTAGGAATGGATGTAGAGGAACAAGAGCACGTCGCGGAGGTCGACCTCATTGTGCGTTTTGTACATGGATACAAGGTGTTCTTCCTCAACTCACTCATCAGCCAAGGACCAAAGAACCAACGCCCAGTAAGAATGATCTCAAAGAAAACAAATCTACCTAAAGCTCCATCCATGGTTGTTGAAGCGTGGATGGTTTACTGCTCACGGCAGAAGCTATAGAAGAGCTACTACTACTCCTTGCAGAGCTGAGCTGCGGTACGTCATCAGACTGCAGCACCATCGCCACAGGGAGGAAGGCGCCGCTGGATCATCTGTGCACGTGTTCGCCCCGCACGGCGGCCAGCGTGCTCCCGGCCTCCGCGAAAGCGGCGCCAGCAAGGCCAAGAGCTTCGGCTCCGTCTCCGGGTCCAGCAGCGCCAGCGTCAACGACGAAGCGAACGGAATCGGCATCATTGGCAACGCCAAAAAGCCGGCAGCGACGCCGTCGAAGTTGTCGTGCGGCGGCCGTACCTGTCGGAGGCGTGGCAGAACGGCGCGCGGGCGGCGCCACCCACGTCGGCGTCAATGGGTGGAGCGGTTCCCTTCCCGGCGAGATGGAGCACGCAGCGGCCGGGCCTGCGTGGAGAGGAATCAAGTGGGGAAGACACGGAAAGGGGAAAAGATAAGGTAGGTGATGGGGCCAGTCTTTTTTTCTTTCGCCACGGGAGGACGCGTGGCGCGCAGGGAAGACGGGGATGCGGACGCTCGATCCCCCGGGGGAATACAAGCATTTTCCTAATATTTTCTTCCAGTTCAAACATGGAGAATCACCATTTTCTACAGATATATCCTCATCATCCTCCCTTTCTTTAAGAAAAGCCGTCCGCGGCTTTGGACAAGCTGAAAGTGGAAGAAACAAAAAGAACAACGTGTACGCGGAGTATATGTATATAGAGCAGGTTGTATCACGTTCATAAACATTATGATTATTCTCAAATGTCAAAATGCAACGAAAATTGCAAGCATAGCACATATAATTGTCATAAGGGAATAAAGAAAATCTCAGCAATAAGCAATCATAATTGCAAGTATAAGTGAAGTTCATAGAATCATGATCAAAATGAGAAACACACATGTATAAAATCTTATGATTCGGTGTTAAATCCAGTGTCCTCACAGAAGATCGATGATCAAATTTCATGCTATCATGGTAAGACCAACTCAACATATGAAAATTAAAAGATGTTGGATACCATGCTTCAACTGCGCTACTATGATATGTAGAACAAAGTAATGACCTTGCAGTAGCACAATTAGATATATGGCCATGATCATTAATCCCGGTATTGAAGATGCAACTCAATTTGCAGATATAAGTGAAGTATAAATCAGTTTGGGACAAACAATACGTATGTGCATAATCACATTCAAATCTAGGAAGATCAAAACAGTCCAACACAGGTGATGCTACCTTTGTTCGCTGTAGTACATCAACTAGACTAGAATATATCATATTATCATGAAAATTAGGTATTGTCCCAAAACAAAAAGATTCCGGCACATAGCATATATGACTGAAAACAGAATGTTCTAATTCAGCAATTTTATCATAGGTAATGCATATGTGATCCACCAAAAAAATATCGTTCATGCTATAGTCACCAATTAAATAGAATCGGAAACAATTTGCATAGGTGCTAGAATTGACATATAAAATTTCATAAATCTTATTCATAGCACAACTCATGGTAAGAGGTTCATCTAGCATGATGTAATACAAAACATCAGTTGGTGGTATTTTAGCAAGGATCTCTTTATGTGTAATCAGTACCACATGATCAAAATTCGAATTTAGCAATGTATCCCATGGTGCTGAAATATGTTTGTGTATCAGATCACAAGTATCAACCAGGGAGGACGCGTGGCGCGCAGGGAAGACGGGGGATGCGGACGCTCGATCCCCCGGGGGAATACAAGCATTTTCCTAATATTTTCTTCCAGTTCAAACATGGAGACGGGGGATGCAGGTTGAAATCAATCAGATCACAAGTATCAACCAGCAAAGAATCATACTCACAAAGTGACGCGCGTGCTGGCTGCAGCTCGAAATCAGTACCTATAGCAATGACAATCTCCTCAGATGTAGTAGGCACCGAAACAACTTCCTCAAGTGGTGATGCAGGTTGTAGACTTGACGGCTCCCTTTCTTCAAAAGCAACCTGCATATCACAAGAAACAACACTAGGAGTAGAGATTATTACATTAGTAGAAACCACACATGTGTCATCAACTGTCACTCCTGAATTTTGTGGAACAATCAAACTATCATCCTGCATATTTATGCGCTGAATAGCACATATGGTGGTAGCACTCGATGTATCAGTCGAAATAATAGGTGGACATAGGTTTTGACGCCTAACCTCCTGAATTTTTTTAAGTCGTGTATATGCTAACCAAGTTTGCTTATTATTCCAGAGGATTTGGGGATCACGATGATCAGCACTAAAAACAATCTGAACCTCATCGCACCATTTCTTTCCCAACAAAAGATGACAACTACTGAGCGTCCTAGGAATCACATCACAGTAAACGCGAACAGTATGGCCATACATTGTTAGAGGAACACATGCGATATGAGTAATTGGAAGTGATTCATCAAAAGCATCTAACATATATGGCAAAATTTTGCGACGTTTAACCAACTGCAGCTTTTCGACAACCTCAATACTTACCAAGTTCGTGAAAGAACCATTATCAATGATAATTGCAGTACGTCTACCACTGATATCCGCCGTGAAGTGGAACAAACCTAAATCAGAATCAGACAGCACACCACAATCCTCCAACCAGAACAAGTCACTGCACAAAAACTTTAATGGTAATGGTTTCTCCTTGTGAGGAACAACCATTGTTAGTAAATACAAAGGATATTGCAGCTATGTATGAATATGGTGGAACTCTCACAACTCACTCACAAAACCGAAAGAAATTGTGTATCTTACCGTTCCAAAGTGAATAGTAAAGCTTACCACTTGTAGGGATAGTACGTTCACGGATGGGGGAAGCGAATATTATGGGTATCAAAGTGTCACACAATAAACCAGGGTATTTGGTGGAGCTTGGTTGGGATACTTAACAACACCGATTCACAAAGCCTAGTATTGATCGTATGACACAAGAGACACTTGGAAACGCACACGGTGGAGATAAATGGGGCAATTGCAACTCTGAAAATGAGCTAAAAAATGATATATGTCGGAGTAATGCTCGTGTTGCAATGCACAGGAGAGACGCTAGCAAAAAGCTCAATTATAAGGGCACAAGATTGCTCAATTCTACTAGTGCAAGGCAGGAATATAATTCACAAACAATGCTTCAAACAGAACTGATATGAATAAATTCTGGCCCTTTTTTTCCTCTCGGTACTGTAGCTACAGTACCTTCGGAACTTTCTTTTTCTCTTTCTTTTTATCTTTTTCTCTTTTTTAAGTTAGGCCATACGAAATATGTCAAGGGAGCAAATAAAATAGACTGCCAAAAGAATGCACTTTCCCAACCTATATGTGAGCAGCCCTTGAGCAAAAGATTCTACTTTTTTTTGACATAAAAGCCCAGATCTATTAGGAAATTGCACGGTTACAGACATCCCTGAACAAAAAGAAAATTACAACGAAGTCCACAGGGAGGATGGCCACCGCCGCCGTACACGCGCAGAAGGCACGCCGCCGTCTTCATCGCTCCATAGAGCCTTGAACAGACCAGTTCTACTAGTCTCGTAGGAAAGTTCTACACACAGAAAGATAGACAGGCTTTTACCTAAGGCTTAGCAAAAAGAAGACTCGGAAAAGGAACTGAATTAGACACGGACAAAGAAAAAGGGAAAAAGAACTCAAAACAGAAACAGACTGCTAGACTCGGACAAAAGAACAGGCAAGGCAGGTTACAGCAGCAAATTTCTTTTTCAGGACGCCACGTGCTAGCAATTAATCTATGCCCAAACAAACACTGTACGCTGCAGAGATTCGTCTTGACACGCATACGAAAGCTTTTGTATGGAGCAGCGCCGACTCGACAGACTTCCGATTAGACGAAAACGTAACAGACTAGGACTCCGACGACAAGAAAACAGACGCAGAGAAAACAAACCTAGATGCAACTAGACTCAGATCGGAAGATAAGCAACGCAAAAAGGACACGATCAGCAGCTAAACTAGATGAAACGGTGCAGATCTAAGGCTATGCCAAATATTTTTGTGGGGCTTTTTCTATATAGGACAAAAATAAATCTAGACTATTGGATGGATTTGTGGATGCTCACCGAGTAAACGCTGCAAATCTGATACCAAGATGATAAGGGGTTGCCCGATCTTCTCAGTGAGCTGCGGGTAGATGGATGATGGTGGAAGATAACTTGCGAGAATCCGACGAACTCTCCGGCTGCTCCCCTATTGCCAATGCAACAGCTCTTCAACCCAGTGGATATTCGCGACGCCTCACACCGGTGCAACGTAGCCGCCGACCACGAAGCGGTTTCTACAATCTACTAATTCCCAATGGAACAACAGATCACACTTAAACTTCGGTAACAATAACCTCCAGATCGCAACAAAGTGGAGGGGTGAAATCCCGATCGAAACAAAAGGGAATTCTGATAGATGAATGCTTAGCAATCCAATCTAGTGTTTAATCAAAATGTGGTCTATCCTAAAAGATACATGGCACGGCTGAATATATAGCCGGACAACCAACACACAGGTCGGTAACAAACTGAATCGTATCTCTCCATATCTCTCTTAATGGGCCTTCCTAATATTAAACAATCTTGCCGAGAGGGCCGTTTTGCCTCCCGGGAGCATATGCTCCCGGTATTTTCAAAAAAGAATTAAAATTTGAAAACTCATCAAAAAAATCTGAAAAAAATCATGCACATACCTGACCATGGTACGCCCGACCGTATTTTTTTTGCGCCGAAATGACATCGTACGCGACCTGTACAAAAATGACAAAATTCCTGTCAGAAAATGAGATTCAAAATTTGAATTTCTGACAGAAAATTTGTCATTTTTGTACAGGTCGCGTACGATGTCATTTCGGCGCGAAAAAAATACGGTGGTGCGTACCATGGTCAGATATGTGCATGATTTTTTTCTGATGTTTTTTATGAGTTTTCAAATTTTGATTTTTTTTTTTGAAAATACCGGAAGCATATGCTCCCGGGTGCCACCAAAGCGAATTTCCGAATCTTGCCCACCTAATTTATTTGGACGCTGCAAACAAATGCATGTAATCAGCCAATTCCCTCACGTACAAATGCTTGGCCAACATGCGCACATGGATGGCAGGGCTGGTCCTTGGCCATCATGCATGCAACGCACATGCATGGCAGTGCTAGGGCCCACCTCATTGACTTCTTGGCCTGCCTCCATCGATCATACATGCATCGTGTCATACCACAGCTGAATGTCTGCATCTGCTTCTGCTTGTAGACGTGAACTGATCCATTTGCTGATCGTCTAGTGGTCGCCGTCCTCCCTCTTCTTCCGCTGGCGTCATTTTGACGGATGCCAAATCTAATTAAACAATAATACAATGATTTAGATAGTATATAATTCTGAAATATCAAAATATTATTTTTAACTAGGATTAAATTCACCTGATAATAATCTTCAGTTAGGTTTAATATTTTCTTCCAGTTCAAGCATGGAGAATCACTATTTTCTACAGATATATCCTCATCACCAATACTAGTCTTTTCTGCGCACTTTTGTCCTCACTCATGCGCCCGGAAATCCCGGTCGGTCACCCATCCCCATATTGCTCTGAGCTAAACACGCTTAACATCGGAGTTCTATCAAGATGAGCTTTCGAAAAAAGTTGCAAGTTGTTGATATGAGTATCATATCAACTCTATTAACCCTGCGGTCATGATATCACATCATTTGGTTGTACGCATGAGACAAAAATGATTACCACGGCAAAACAACATCACGTTTGGTTGATCGTATCATATTTTATGGTCACCTCTTCTCATCAGTAGTGATCTTAACAAAACTGCACCACAACACACTGATTTGACACGATAGCAACATACGAGGAAATAAAATTTCCATGACGATAGTATGAAATTAAATCGTTTGCAACCTAGCTACTAAACATATAGTAGTTTGTCAATACAGTGTCTAAAGTTGAACAATTCTTTGGTTATCTTGTGATAGTTCCTTCAGGAGGACCTATTTTGATGGTTCATGATTTTTTTTAGGGTGGAAGAATCGTATTCCGATGTGCATATTCAGCATCTCTTAGGTAGATATTAACTTAGAATATTTACCCATCAGGTCAACCAATGTTGATGAAATATTCCTACACCATCAGCCGATCGTTCCATATCCAACTAAACACATATGTGAACTTTAGATTGGGATCAATACCAAACACATTTTGACTTGTGTAGTGCTTCCTACCCCTTGCTAAAGCTTTTAAAACAATTGAGCAGGATTTCATTGCTAGAGCTCTTGCAGGTAAATAGATGCACGGTAATTTTATTAATATTAATTTTAATTGTATCTCAATTGCTACTTTTTGTTTATCATTAATGACCACCCATTTGATCTCTTTCAGAATAGTAGAGGTATCTATCAAGGTTGTTCGCTTCCGTTGTACTTGTTTGTCCTTGTAGTTAATGAGTCGTCACTTTTGATGCATAGTGATATTATTACTCGAGTAATATCGGAGGGGTTCCTTTGGGACCCGATTGTCCACCTATCCACTATGTTAAGTTTGTGGGTGACCAGCGGCTCGGCTTCCAATCTAGACACAAAAACATTGCTTAGATAATCAATCAACTCTGCAATCTTGCATGTCAAACTCCAAACTGGAAAAATCTTCCCTTTATTTTGGGAAGCATACAGTTCAATTTTTTGTTGTTTCATCAAAAGGTTGTTCCTATTTCTGATATGTATCCTTTTATTGTTCACTTTGGTCACCCCCTTGTTCTTCTAGGAAAAAAATAGATCTTCTTCTTATGCCTTTTTGATTGAAGTTTTAAATCCAAACTCGTACATCACAAAGGTAGTAGACCCTCACATGTTGGCATGCTCACTCAACTACAATATGTCTTGGCCTTCATACAGGTGCATTGCATTTCCAATATTTTTTGTAAAATAAAAGATCATTTCTAAGCTTACTTCAACCAGGAGAATTTTTCTGGTGGACATGAGTACAATATAATATAACTATAAGCCTCTTTGTTTTAGAGCTTGGCATGAAACGCAACAATAATGAGGGAGGTCGGGTATCGAAGATCTTTACACGGTGAATAGGGCTTTGGTAGCCATGTATGTGTGCTTGCTAGAAGAACCAAATTATTTTATTGACAATGTTCTTTTGTATTCGGTTTGAATTAACCGCCTTGTCTCAAACTTGTACTTCCTTTATCTTTGTCTTTGTAAAGTTGCCATGTATAGTCTTTAGGAAGGCTTCAGTCTGTAATCTCTCATGGTTGCTGAATACTACAATCCTATTTTGCCAAAAAAGAAAATCAATGGTTGTGTGCAAATGTGAGAGGTCGAATGGCTGGACATATCCGTTGTGTATACTATAAGAATACCCGCGTGTTGAAGTGCAAATAATTTAAAAAAATAATATGTAAATGAAATGGTGTAACATGCATGAAATATTCAATCGTAAAGATGCAATAATTGATCACAATAGTTGAGACACTAAATTTAATTTGTGTGAAATTGTTAAATTTTTGAGGACTAAATATTAATGACGTGGACAATTATATGGCTGAAAAATGTGACATGGATATCTTGCATGGAAATATGTAGTATTATTAATTATTGTTAGTGGAGATGGCATGGAGCCATGGACAATTGATTGGCTAAACTAGTGGGTGATGTGGATAACTCCCATGTTGAGATAGCAAACTAATTAATACATCTTAATGGGGTTTTACTTTTACAGTAGGTATAGATAGATAGATTCTCGCCGTTTTTGCAGACCTTCCTGAACTTGTTATAGAAGATAGACAATAGAAACGACGAAAAACAAGATCAGACACATGGGACACAAGATTTTAAAATGGAATCACCCCTCCAATGAGAAGGGAAAAAACCACGAGCGCCAGCCAGCAAAAATTCATCATTTTGGGAGAGGTTACAAAAGCCATGGATTTACAAAAGTTCGACTTATCCCGTGCAAGATGTATATATAGTGGTGATGACATACGACGATAACAATCCATACCGCGGGGTGATTCACCCTCCCACCCCCCTTCCCAGACATCTTTGGAAAGAGAAAACGAGATGAGCTAACTTCAAACTCGGTGGTAGCGATGCATCAATTGGTTTAGCCAAGCAACACTTGGTTACTTTGGACATAAAAGATTTGACATTTTTGTGTGATGCAAGTTTGTTTCAGGACAAGCCATAAGATTTTGCAACCAACTCCTTTGTTTATGAATTTATAAACTGCTATAATTTGTGAATTGGAAAAGTTTGTCGGAAACATTTCTTTGTCGCTCCATTTCCGAAAAACCAATTAAAGTTCAGGTGTAAACAAAAGAGTAACTCAGGGCTGAGAATCATATGGTAGGTCTTACGGTTTAACTACTGTACAATTCTATCTTGTCCATGAAAATAAAATGGTCAATATGCACAGATATAGCAAAATCTTTACAAGAATTTGCAACCTGGAACTGAAAAATAACAATGGATTATGTTAACTAGCAGAAACAAAAGCTACAACTTTTACTCGAGCTGCTGACCCGCACCATCAGCCATCTCCAAACTTATGGATCATAAAGGTCGTGGAAAAGATTTAGCCACTGAAACAAATCCATAATGGAAAGAACATATGTATTAGAGGCTGGCAGTCAAGATAAACACCATGGTGTAATCAATAACGAGAAGGGTGCTATTTTTCCTTAAGTGTGAGCATCAAGTTCGATCGTTTTTGCACATGAATAATATATTGGTTTAAAAACAGGAGACATTTATTTTTAAGCATAATGAGGGGCATGTATAATATATAAAGAAAACTGCTTCGAATTTCATGCTCAGAAGAAAAATACTCTGCGAAACAAGGTTCCTAATTTGGTTTTATACTAAATATATTATTAACTTGAGTTAACACATACAAGGGTCCATAGCTCAGTGGTAGAGCAATTGACTGCAGATCAATAGGTCACCGGTTCGAACCCGGTTGGGCCCTCATAGTTCATTTTGTTTTGTTTTGTTTTATCCCCCTCTTTCATTCAGTTAATACTTTCTACATTAACAATTCGTTCGATCAGATTTTTCTTAGAGAATGCATTCGAATCATTACAAAGATAATCTTTGCCAGTCTGCTAATAATGAAGGAATGCGTTCGATGTAAGAATCCTCTCAATGAAACATCATTAACAAACATGAAAGAAACTCAGCGCATTGCATCAATTCCATTTCGATGTCAGTAACAAAAAGCTACCTTTTGACGAGTCCAGCACGAGCACGATATGCATGGCGTTGTTGTTGGGTGGCAGCTGCAGGCGGAGCGGCATGAGCTTCCTGTTGATGGGGCTGCGCGAGCAGATGATCACGTCCTTGAGCGGTTGAGCCCCGTCTCCTCCTGCAGTCTCTCCAGCAGTTCCTCGAGGCTCGTCCCGTTGAACGTGAAGGAGTGCTCCTCCTCGTACTCGCCCACATCACCATTGTCATCCCCGATGAGGTAGTGGATTTGGCGCCCCTCCACCTTGTGCCGCGGCATCGGCATCGGCATCGAGAAAGAGTCCGTCGACTGTGTCGGCAAACAGGCAAAAATAAGTTAGTGATCGAGCATTCGAGGTTCTTGGATTCGTCGAACAGGTGACGGGCGCGGCGTACGGACCTCGAGCCTGAAAAGGCTGGCAGGGAGTTCCAGGGAGCCCGGGGGCGGTGGCGGAGGCTGCCCTATGAATGGAGTCGCCGTATGGTGGTGTGGCGGCCGGAGCGCCGCCGTCGGCAAGGGAGAAGGGGAGGGCCAGGGCGAGCGAGAGGGCGGTTTGTAAGGCACGACAGGGGGCGAGGAAGAGCCGGGGTTGGAGTCGGAGGATTCAGCAGGCATGTACGGGTATGGGAGGACCTGGACGACCTCGACGCACCAGAGGATCCATCCGGCGTGGCGGTGGTGGGTGATGTCGTGTCTGATGGAGTTGCGCAGCGGCGGGAGGCCGCCGTTGGCGCGGAGGTAGTTGCCGTATCGCGTCTGGAGGCGGGCGTGGTTGCCGTCGCGGACGGGCACCCACTCGACGGAGGAGTCGAGGCGGTGGGGCAGCGTCTGGACCACCTTGCGGCCAGTGAGGCCGAGGAGGAAGGGCTCGTTGGAGGCGGTGAGGTAGCGGCCGTAGCGGCTGCGGAGGCGGATGACGCCCGGGGCGTGGGGCACGGGCTCCACGGTCCAGCGCGCGTTCGGGGAAGCGGCGTTGCGGTCCTGCTGGACGTGGGATTCGTCGTCGTCCGCGTACATGTACTTGTCGTGGTGGCTCCGCAGCCGCACCGTCTTGGCGCGCTCGAACAGCTCCATCCGCCTCCCCCCGGCGCTGGCGCGTCCCCGGCGTGAGTTCCCGCGGTCAGGGAGCGGCGGAGAGATGCCGATGCAGGACGGCTGCCGCGGCGGTGGTCGGCTCCGCCTCCGGGCGTTGCGCGCCGCGAGGACCGTTTATTCTCGGGCGCGCGGGAGTTTGGCTTTTGCGCTGTGATGGACCCGTGTCGGAACAGGTTTGCTCCTCCGGCACACGAACCTCGCAAACCTCCTCTTCCTCCTTCGTCCGCCGCTCCGTCTTTGCCTCTCTGCCATTACTTCCTCAACCTCGCATACCACATGAGAATTTGCTTTTGCCTACTCCCTCCGTCCGAAAATAAGTGTCTTAGATTTGCTGAAATATGGATGTATCTAGACGCACATGTCTAGATACATCCATATTTTGGCAAATCTAAGACACTTATTTTCGGACGGAGAGAGTATAATTAATCATGCCTGTTACCGGCAAAAAACAAAACAAAAAATCATGCTTGTTACGCTCGGTTTTGCCAATTTTACCGCTTGTGCTCCTGTTCAGAGTAGTTGAAAGTTCAGCTACTACAAACTCATCTTTGGCTGAAAAATAGACTTCTAACCACATCGTGTTAGTCACTTAAGTCCTATTATTTTGTTGGAATGTTGGGGGTTATTGTCCCATCATCCTATTCCTCTATCTTTCCACTCCCCATTCTACTTGTAGGACCTTAGGACGACCTCAAAGGCTTATGACCGAGGCTTATTTCCACACTGGAGACGCCCTAGTATGCGCTTAGTTTCATATAGTCTTTTTTTTTTAGAAAAGGGGAGGCCCTAGCCTCTGCATAAAGTTTCATATAGTCTTAAGAACATGTTATTGTTGCATGACATGTGTGCAAAGTTTCGTCCTACTATGTTGCTAGTTGTGTTACAAGAAGACCAACATATATCCAACAACTCCATCTCAGGTTCCTAAACAGACCCCTACACTAATATCGGGGGCATAGGCAAAAAAATCCACTCTAGCTAGGCCCATATTTTCATGTTCCCCTCCCCGCACAAAAGCTCCTCCCGCACCCGTCAACCTAACCGTTGACCCACTCCTCTCTACCCCACTCCATCCCGCCACCCGACCTATCCAGCACCGATCTGCCTCTATCGCCCCTGGCATCCCACGAGGCCCGCGCCACCCTCCTTCCTGACCACCGTCGCCCAAGCCTCCGTACTACTCCTGTCGGCGTTGTCGAAGGTGATTTTCTTTTTTTTCGAATTTTTTCGTTGACATGTCAAAAGTGGGTTAATGTATATATGCACATTCTAGTATGTGAAAATCTATGGTTTGGTCAACTGCGATTTTGAGAATTTTATATGCATGTGTGTATATGTCAGCTAAATATTAATAAGTGTGCACATGGTCATTCTGCATAAAAAATGATATGCATGCATATCTGTATTGTAGTGGTTTCATTGCAATGGCAGCTAGAGATGATTCCTATGTGCACATGATGTCTGAAAACATGTAATTTCTTTGTCCATGCCACTTTAGGGCATCGTTGCACGAAGCAGTGGTGCAAAAATACCACGAAAAATCTGGCAACTGCACCCATGATAAGGATTTCCAACTTTGTTTGTCATTGTAGAGTATTGTAGAAGATCCAGTTGTGGGGATTGAGTAGCCATGGAAGATGTATTGGAAGAGCATTGTTGAACATTTCTACCCAAACAAAAAAGTTGAGTACGATAGAACTAAAAACCTTGAGCACCCCTAGGCTAAAATCTAGAATGAGACGATGAAGTGGCAATCGTGAGTGCTGTCATTCAAGGAGCGTACCATATCATGAGCATGTAATTTTAATTTTCCATTCCTTACATGTTCCCATTGGGTCTAATATTTACATGTACTGACATTTGAAAAATATCCATTGTCTTGGAGAAGGACATGCATTATACAAGAAAAAAGAGTCCAAAATGAGGTCTTTCTGGCTTGGAACAAATCTCTCACAAACCTATGAGTTACAGTTCAAAAGATGTGTGACCCTTGGGTTGATTGTCAAGTGAGGAATTCTCCTACTATATTTATTTGACTCATTTTTACTAGTTTTGCCCATGACATTTGTATGTTCTTGGATGATGAGATGTTGAGATCATTTTGGGAGTAAACGCGTGCGACGACAAGAATTTGTACTATGTTAAATGGTACTACTTGTGTGTTTTTTTATCATGTTACCTACTTGTTAAATATTGTTGGAGTTTCTTGTAAACGTCATGACATGATTCGAGATGGTAGAGCTCAAAAGGTTGTGGAAGCACTTGAAATGGGTGAAATAGAAAGTGGCGTCGATTAGACCAAGAGATTGGGTTGGCTAAGACAGGGTGATACAAGATATGTGCAGAATATTTCTATGTGTGCCACAATCTTCGAGGTACTCGTAATAGTTGGAAAAAATCCTTTGCAAAGGCTCGAGTGGACAAAAGTGTGGGCTACGGCGATTCCTTTTAAGTCATTTGAGTTTGTTTGTTTACCATGCCCACTGGATACTTGTTCTTCTAGTCCACACGAATGACTTGTCTCAAACATTGCAAAAGAGATATCAAGATATTGTTAATGCAATGGGACTTGTTCAGGTTGCAAAAGATAAATGCACGGTTGAGATATTATGGATGGGAAGATTTTCTTGCAAATATGACACTATTTTGCAAAAACTAATATGACACTGGAGTTCCTTTGTTGGGTGACACATATCTGGCTCGTGGAAGATTATTACGATTTTATGATACACAAACAAATGATGATCATTTTTAGAAGACAAGTCTTTCTTGGTGTCGTTGATCTTGATAATCAGTTTGATGTGGTTAATATGGAGTTGCTTGTTCGCGTGTCATATTTGAATCCCAACAATTCATTTGATTCTTATAATGCACACAAGGTAATGAGATTTGCCGAATTTTATCCCAAAGAAATTTCAACTATGGATTGGGTAAGGCTTGAATTCCAACTTGACACCTTTATTGATGACATGAGAAAAAAAGAGATTCAAATGTCTAAACACTCTTGAAGAGAGCTCTCTATTAAGCTTGTTTAAACAAAGAAACATGTGCTTTATGAGTTGGTGTACTTACTTCTCAAGTTGTTATTGATCTTTACCGGTTTCTACGGCAAGTGTTGAAAGAGTCTTTTCCACAATGAGCATAGTAAAAAATAAGTTGAGAAATAACATGGGTGATGAACTATTGTTTGGTGACATCTATTGAGTGATCTCTATTCTTGAAAGTAAGCCAAGACGATATAGTTGATACTTTCATGGCCATGCGAAGGCATAGAGTAGAGCCATAATTTTCCACTCGTGTGTATTTTGTATTCATGTAAGACTATTTAATCTTCCCAACTATATGTATTGTTATTTCTGCTAACTTGAACCATATTTGGTGTCGGTGAGCTATAATATTTGTAAGGCTTGATAGTTTACATTGTTGTTTTATTGTAAGATTGTGTTTTATATGTGATGCCGATTTTTGTAAGATTGGTTTAGCATAAAAAGCAATTAAAATCCAAGTATGGACTACAGTAGGTACTGAGGTGAGCCGGGCGTACGCACCAATGAGTCGATAACCAGTGCATCGTTTTACCGTTTCTTCACGGCCCAGAAGACACCAAGAAATGCTCCGGTGCAAGCGAAGCTCGCGACCAGAAGCAAGATTATACGGTGACTGGTCACGTAGCATAATCCAGTGATCCAGCTCGCTGGACGGCGATCGCAGGCCGTCGTATCCAAAGCTATGTCTTGCACACGCTGTACAAATACAACACTCACACACTGTCGACCAATGGCGGAGCCAGGAAATACACATTGGGGGGGCCGAGGATTGAGCACAACACTAAAATGAAAAAAAAAATAGAGATTTTTTACTTGACTGTAGCAAAATATGTATTTATGCCCCTAATACATACAACACGGCTAATTCTTGATAACTTAATTTTGGGTCATATCACTCAATTTTAGTTACAACTCATGCACAAATCAAGTGCAACTGTAAAATTGTGGCCACTATTGCAACCACATCTACAGTTTGTCGCATGCACAAATTGAAGTGAATCCAACGGTCTAAGAGTTGATCAAGGTCTAAATTAATTCTCGGTCGACCAAGAACTAGCAAAAGGGTAAAATGTAGATAACATATTTAGACATCTACCATTTGTTTTTGTTGAAGTTTTCATCTACGAAATAATTTGATCCTTGAGAATTCATTAGAATCTCTATCCTGGTATATATTAATAAGCACTTAAAAGCCTGTCTTCCACAAATGCCCATTGCAAATCAGCTAATTAAGGGGAAATGTATGTCATCCTCTACGTGTTCTCCAAATCATAGAGAAATAAGCTTAGTTTTGGGGCTTGGACGCTTGAGTTCTTCCCAATACGTATTGAACAACAGACGAAATAGGCCGTAGCCCCGCTATATAGATATAACACCAACCCTGATACAACCGACAGTTACCACATGCTGGGGCGGCAGCAAACATACACCCAAAGCAAGAGGAAGAGAAAAAAAGGAAAACAGAATGGAGACATAGGCGGATTGACTAAACTACAGTGAATCGCAACCGCTGCGCCCTCTCCGATGAAGTACCACCACGCTCCGAGCACCAAATCGCCGAGTACCAAGCAGCACCTTCAAGAAGGCACACACGCTGCTGCCCGGACCAGCGCACCGATCCTAGGGTTTCCCCCGGCACACAGAGGGGTGCGGACGAAGGGTAGCCACGACGCCCTTCATGAAGGGATGACGCCACCCAAAGGCGGCATCGCGTCGGTGTCGGCCAAGCCGACAAGGATTTCTCCCGAGAAACCTTATCCACCACCCGAGACGATCTGTAGCATCGGAGCCCCGCAAGACAAGGCCTTGCCACCACCAAACTAGCCGCCCACCAACAAGCGCCACCACGGTCACAAAGCCACCATCATCGTCGCACCGAAGAAGTCGTCACGAGGTCTACAAGACGGAGGTGAGGAAGATATGAACCGGGGGCAGTGGAACCGCAGCCGAGCGGGAGGGAACAACCTCCGGCGTGGCGGTGGTGCTCCCGTGCTGCAGCGGGGCGGCGCTGTAGACCGGCGGCGACGTGCTCTGGCTCGGGCTAGGTCAGCCCTTTGACCCAGATCTGGCCCATCTAGGCTGGAGCGGGCCTGGCCAGACCGGAGGTGCGTTCTCGAGTTGGAAGAGAGGAAGAGAGGGCAGGGGCGGTGGCGACGGCGGCTGACCTTGTTGCAGCATGGCGGCAAGCTTCACAGGCCGTTCTAGGCCCGGCCGGACCCTGTTAGGACTGGTGTGCCCCCGCGGGGGCTTTACGGGTCCGCTGGACCCGGCCGGACCCGACGGGGACTGGTGTGCTTTGCTGCCGTGTCCGGTCGACTACCGTCACGATATGCATGTAGTCCCTGCTCACAGAAGATCCACAGAAATGACACCTTTTTGACTTTTCCTCTCGTTTTTGAGCCACGAGACTGCATAGTGCATGTGCGCTTTTTCTTTACTGTTGTTTTCTCGCATCTCTCTGTTGTTCAATACAAACTTTTTGAGCCACGAGACAAACTTTTCTCCCTCCCACGCGCGTCCCCCGCCCCCCACGGCGGCGGCGCGCGACCCCCAGCTCCCCTCCCTCTCCGCCCCTCTCCTCCCACTCTCCTCGTCGCCGCCGTCGGCAGTGGCCGCCGGGCGTGGCCCGGGTGGCGCCGGCGGCGGCGGAGTGTCCTTCCCCGCGCCATGTTTCGAGGAGGCGGGTGCTTCTCCGGCTTAGCTAAGGACACACAACTTTTGCATAACTAATCAAGGGTATTGAAAAAAAATCTGCATGTTAGGGGGGCCGGGCCCCTGCTGGTCCCCCTGGCTCCGCCAGTGCTGTCGACACACGTAGTACACACATCCACGATCCATACGTAGGCGCAAACATACGCACGCAAATACGCAATGGTCGGCGCCTACGCAGCCTCTTTCTCCATTGTCGTTGCCATCGTCTTCCTCTGCGTGGCCAGCCTGCATGCTTCTGATCAAATTACCGGCGACGGCGGCGATGGGAGACAGGTCGGATCAAACCCCACCATGAGTATATCTTGAGGCAAATCACACGTAGTATGTAGTGAGTAGTGACCATGAAAGAGCTTGTGTGTGCAGGTATACATCGTGTACATGGGGCATCATCGTTCGTCGGAGCCGACGGCTGGCGGAGGCTTCTCCGCCGCCCACCACGAGCTGCTCAACCGGGTCCTCGACGACAGGTCAGGATCCTAGCTTGTTACCAGGATCCATTTTTTTTACTAAACCATACAAGGAAGGAACTGAGTTCGTGTTGTTTGCAGCTCCGCTCACGAGAGGATCATCTACAGTTACCAGAGGAGCCTGAGTGGATTCGCAGCCAGGCTGACAGAAGACGAGAAACTAAAGCTCTCCGGTAATGCTCCGCAAGTCACTCTGCATCTAAATTAGGGAGTTTTGGGATGTTCTGCTATGACTGTAAATTGTTAACTACTCCCAGAACAAAGAAAAAAAATGATTGTTATTGACTTCTCCAACACTAATCTTTTTCCGAATCCTCATATCAAAATCTAGACCAGTAAATGAACAGTACTTCCTCTGTTTCTAAGTTTTTTTTAGTTTTTTTCATATTCAATGTGCCTGGACACGTTTTAGTGTGCATGTTCATTTATTTCACTCCGTATTTTTTTTAAAATTATTTCACTCCGTATTTAGTCCACATTGAACTAGCTAATACATCTTATAATTAGGAATGGAGGAAGTAGTATTTATTTATCTAAATCCAGAACACAAAATCAATGGGTTGCTGTCATTTCTTTTTTAATGGCTATTTTTATTTATTTATCTAAATCAAACCCCGTCTCACCATCCATAGAACCCAAATCTTATATATTATCAAACTCAACACACAATCCATCATGTCTATTTTTCTGCCAATCGGCACAAATCTCAATGTGTAGTAGGAGACGACTAGTATTATGGACACATCTCTTGACCCTAGTTTAGATTATGCTCCTGCCGTTGCACGACCGCATCAATTGATGCACACAATCATCTTTATTGTAGCGTTTTCACCAAATCACCTTCTTCATCCTCCTCGTTCCTTCTATGCATTTGGTGATTACCTGTCATCGAGATGATTCTCGCAATCTTTTGTGTACTCCGGTCATGATGTATTGGTCACATATAGTCCTACACCGTAGCCGATGACCAGTGGCGGAGGCAGAATTGAGTCACGTCCCGGGCTAAATGTGTCTAAGGAGTTGCAATTAATGGTAAACAGTGGTAAAATGCTACAATATGGAACATTGCTACAAAGGATTGCAGTGTCACGACCAGGACAATGGCAGACCGACGGGGCTTCCGCATGCATGTCATGAATCCTAGCGAATGGAGCAATATGAGATAGGAGAGCAGAAGAGATAGCGGAGAGGAGATAACGGTGGCGCTTTGGATTGATAAATAAAATTCGGGGGGGGGGGAAGACACCAGAGAGAGGGATATGAAGATGTGACTGGAGATGACATGAGAGTGTTTTGGTAGGGATGGAAAATGGTGTGGGAGGATAAGGGTGCATGAGTTTGTCGACATAATCGACATGCCTTGGTCTCGTGAGGCCAAGACAAAACGCAAGTATGCAGAGAGTGTGGTATTTGGAGACGAGAAAGATTTGGAGATGCATGATGTATAGAGGGGTTTTACGGAAAATAAATAAATTTTCTCACAAAAAAACTCCAATAATCTAGAAATTGGGCAGTTGGCAAATCCAAAAAAACGGTTGACCCAGCTCTGTTGCAGAATCCCGCTAAAAAGAATCTCTGTTGCTTTTGTTTTTTGCGGGAAAAAAATCTCTGTTGCTGAATCCGCGTGTTTTTTTTACCTTCTAGGCAAGGAGGGTGTAGTGTCCATCTTCCCGAGCAGGAAGCACCGTCGCCCTCTAACGACAAGGTCGTGGGACTTCCTAGGCTTCCCTCAGACGGCAAAGCGAAGCCTGGAGCTCGAGGGGAAGTCATCGTCGGCATCCTCGACACCGGCTTGTGGCCGGATTCCCCGTCCTTCTCCGACAAGGGTTTTGGCCCGCCGCCCAGCAGATGGAAGGGCACCTGCCATAACTTCACGTGCAACAAGTACGGCATCCTCAACACCATTTCTTTCCATGACCATTTCTTGTTGCCATGAGTGGCATGCGCGCCGTGCGCTATAAGCTGACCCATTCCATCGACGTATGCACAGCAAGATCATCGGTGCTCGCGCATACAATCACGGATCTACGGCGGGTCTGTCGCCGGTGGACACCCACGGCCACGGCAGCCACACGGCGTCGACGGTTGCGGGCGGGGTGGCGGGCAACATTAGCCTCGGGGGCCTGGCGGCCGGCACGGCCCGGGGCGCCGTGCCGGGCGCCAGGCTCGCCGTCTACAAGGTGTGCTGGGACGACGGCTGCAGCGACGCGGACATGCTGGCGGCGTTCGATGACGCCGTGGCCGATGGCGTCGACGTGATCTCCTTCTCCATCGGGAGCAAGCTGCCGGTCCGGTACTTCGAGGACGCGGCCGCGATCGGCTCGTTCCACGCCATGAGTGGGGTGCTCACGTCGGCCGCGGCTGGGAACTCCGGGCTGGACGGCGGGCGCGTCTCCAACGTCGCGCCGTGGATGCTGTCCATCGCCGCCAGCAGCATCGATCGTCGGCTCGTCGACAAGCTGGTGCTGGGAAACGGCAAAACGATCGTGGTGAGTGAGACACTGACACATGAGCTGATTTGTCCACTGAACTTGGCAAAAGAAAAAAAAATGGCAAGGTAGATCTTTTTTTTTTACCATGTTCTCCTGACACAGGGGATCTCAGTTAACATCTTCCCCAAGCTGAAGAAAGCTCCACTTATTTTACCAATCAATGGGTAACAGTTACAGCCTTAGCTACATGAACGGATTGTCTGTACGATACAGGATGCTGTTCGTAATGGTTTAACATTCCGTTCGTGATTCAGTTCTTGTGCAGCAGAGTCACTGGCCGTGGCCAGACGGTCATACAAGGGGAAGATCCTGCTCTGCCCCTCGTCGAGCGATGGGAGTGGCCCGGTCCTCGTCGGCGCTGTCGGCGCAGTCATTGTCACCTACGAGCCCGACGTCGCGTGGCAGCTGCCTCTCCCTAGCGTCATGGTTACCCAGGATCAGTTCAATGGAATCATGGCCTACTTCAACAAAACCCGGTATGTCCTCCGTTTACATCAGCCCAGACAAACTGCATTTTGAAGAGCTGAACTGGAGAAATCTCATGGTGTGATCTTCAGTAATCCTGTGGGCACCATCCACACCAGCGAGGCAGCCTTCGACTCTGAAGCCCCCATCGTGGCCGGATTCTCTTCTCCAGGACCAAACATGATCACTCCTGAGATCTTGAAGGTTGTTAGATCATCAATCAGGAAAAATTAATAATGGATTAAGAGTACGGTTTAGGGTGGCGAATCATTGGGCTCACGCGAGCCTGCATTTGTATGAACGCTGCAGCCTGACCTGTCGGCGCCGGGGATCGACATACTGGCAGCGTGGTCGCCGGTGTCGTCCGTGCCCCGGAGGGGCGTAGCGTACAACATCGACTCGGGCACGTCCATGGCGTGCCCTCACGCGACCGGCGCCACGGCCTACGTCAAATCCTTCCACCCCGACTGGTCACCGGCGATGATCATGTCGGCTCTCATCACCACAGGTAATCGGCGTTCTCTCATGGTTTTCACTTCAGAATATAACCGGCTGGTAATAACCACACTTGCACAACGGCGGCGTGTGCCTGTAGCAACTCCGATGGACCCTTCGCGCAACCGCGGCGGCGGCGAGCTCACATACGGTCAAATCAAGTAGCCTTACAGCACTGGTTCACATAAAATTGCAGAAATTAAAGAGAGGGAGAGATGGATCGACTTGAACCAACACAAGCAGCTTCAGGTTGATGGAGAGGAGCAGCAGGAAGGGGTCGCAGGAAGAAGAGCTTCAGGTTTCGTTGAACAGCAGGGAAGAGCAACGGCAGCACTTGGGGATTGGGGAAGAGCAGCAGTAGGCGTCAGGTGGAGGTCGTCGTCGTCGTCGCTGAATCCCAGATGCACGAGAGTAGTAGGCGTCGCAGAGCAGGGGCTGGAGCTGCAGGCTTGTCGCATGGAGGTGCAGCAGCTCTTGGTGGTGGCTTGGTGGCGCACCGCCACGCCTGGCCAGGCCGCGGCGGCGGCCGGAGGTGGAGAAGGAGCCTTGGGGACAGGGGACAGATTGCCAGGCCTGCCCTTCGATGGAGGCTGTCATCTCCTTTTCTCCTCCTGATCTGACTTGGGGGCATATGCTGTGCACTAGGAGGTTGTGCTGTACTAGTGCACTAGGCAATCTGGGCCGTCGAATCTAAAACGGACGCTCCGGATCGAATTTCAAAAACAGTTTGAAATTTGAAAACTTATCAAAAAATTCCGAAAAAAATCATGCACATGACTGACCATGGTACGCACCGCCGTGATTTTGTTCGCACCGAAATGTCACCATATGCGCCCTGGGGAAAAATGACAAATTTCTGACAGAAAATTCAAATTTTGGGATCTCAAATTCTGTCAGAAATTTGTCATTTTTTCCCAGGGCGCATACGGTGACATTTCGGTGCGAAAAAATCACGGCGGTGCGTACCATGGTCAGGCATGTGTATGATTTGTTTCGGAATTTTTTGATGATTTTTCAATTTTTTCAATTTTTGGCCATATTGCCTAGTGCACTAGTACACCACAACCTCCTAGTGCACATCATATGCCCCCGCTGATCTTCCATCTTGCAGCTTAGTCCCTCCTCTTCTCTTCTTCCTTCAAAAGTTAGTCCTCTTCTTTCTGAAATAACCCCTTAAGGATTTATTTCTTCATGTTCTTGTCCTAGTGACTAAGTTGATACACAAGAGCTTGTTTAAATGATCCAGATTAGGAGAATGTGCCTTGTCGCACCAATGTGCAAGAAATGTAGCATGAATGTAAATATGTTCATTTAGGCAATATTCTTATTTTTAACAATGACTTTTAGTTCATTTGACTAATGAAACAATGTAAGACCTTCACAAAATGGGAGATATCCGTTGGTCCGTTCCATCCACCGTCGGCGCATGATGGCCTGGTAGTCACCAGGGGAGGCCGGTCCACCGGAGGCACCACAGGGTAGGAGTGTTCGTGCTTCGTGGGGAAGAGAAGAGGGATTTGGGCAGTGGGGCCATATTTTCAATGATTTTATTTGATGAGTTTTACGTCAGCAAAAAAATTATTTCTCGCCTAATTTTTCTCCACGTAATTTAGGAAATAATATAATCAGAACGATCTCAATACTCCTGAAAAAAAGGGCGAAATGATTGCCTCCAGGTCACGTAATTAGAGGAGGGAATCTCACCAAAAAAGTTGCAGTTCAGGCCGGATTTCCCTCCACTCAAAATTTGGAAAAAAATCAAAAAATCATGGCAGAATAAAGTAGCAATCCTGGCGGGATTTCCCTCCGCGAAATTTTGGAATATCCAAAAGATCGAAATATTTCCAAAAAATGGGCGGGGATCTTTGCCTCACACGATTCATGGAAAATAATTATTAGCAACAAATGTTGTAATTGAGGCAAAAAGGAATCGAACCCGCGACTTAAAATGTTGGGTATGCGCATGCTAACCAATCCACTAGACAGAACTTTCTGTTAAGTTAATTAGCTTTATTTATAAGAACTAGTATATTTGTGACCTGCAATGTAAGAGAATTATGGATCTCACAAAATCGAAATTTATAGTTATTGAACATGCTAATTTATGTCAACCTGCATACCACAACAGGTATAAATTTGCCTAAGCTATGTGTCTTACTTATTATTGGCCAACACTAGTTCATTGCCGCTCCCGGTCTTCCCTCTAAGTTTCATTGCCACTCTATTTGTTTTAGGATCCAGCGAATACCGTTGAATGACATGCTCGCATAAGCGAATACCGTTGTGTGTTGAGGTACGAACCCCAAGGCCTACTTCCAACAAGCAAGTAGTGAGAAGGAATGAGAAGTCGTCGAGAAGAAGCAAAGAAGAACAAGGTTCTCAAGACGCCGGACGGTCTGACATCACCAGGCGACCGGACTATCGGACATGTGAGAAGCTGAAGTCAGGGTCAGTGAGAGAAGAAATGGGATGAAGAGAGGGAGAAGGAAAATGAATAGAAGGGGAGAGGAAAAGTTTTTCATTGTTTTGCTAGTGAAGTTTCCTGACGAATATGTCGATCCGAGCTTAGTGACTTCCTCTACATCTCGAGTTTGGAATCGAGCTGACTGTTAGGTTAACAACAAGTATATATGTAGGGACTTGTTCTCTTGATTTTGATCACATTCATCCGACGACCAAGAGAGTGCCACATCACCTTATATACATGTTATGCTCTTGATTTTGATCACATTCATCCGACGAACAAGAGAGTGCCACGTCAACTTATATACATGTTATACTGTTGATTTTGATCACATTCATCCGACGACCAAGAGAGTGCCACGTCAACTTGTATACATGTTATACTCTTGATTTTGATCACATTCATCCGACGACCAAGAGAGTGCCACGTCAACTTGTATACATGTTATACTCTTGATTTTGATCACATTAATCCGACGAACAAGAGAGTGCCACGTCAACTTATATACATGTTATACTGTTGATTTTGATCACATTCATCCGACGACCAAGAGAGTGCCACGTCAACTTGTATACATGTTATACTCTTGATTTTGATCACATTCATCCGATGACCAAGAGAGTGCCACGTCAACTTGTATACATGTTATACTCTTGATTTTGATCACATTCATCCGACGACCAAGAGAGTGCCGCGTCAACTTGTATACATGTTATACTCTTGATTTTGATCACATTCATCCGACGACCAAGAGAATGCCACGTCATGGAGTTGATATGAAAATCATGGAGTTTATTGCTGCAAACGGAATCCCTTTCAATGTGATGAGAAGCCCTCAATATTATGAAATGGTATCTGCAATAAAACGAGCTCCAAAGGACTACAAACCACATTCATATGAGAAAGCTAGAACCACACTTTTAGATGCCTGCAAGAGAAATGTTGAGAAAAAGTTAGCACCGGTTCGAGATACATGGTACGATGCAACAACTCTTGCCATTTATTCTTAAGTTTATTAAACAGCAGCTACATTGTTTCTTAAATTCTTACTAAGTACAGTACTTAATTAACTACTGATGGATAAATCTCATAGGTATACACATGGTGTTTCTATTGTTAGTGATGGATGGACGAATATAAAAATCAGGCACTTATTAATGTCATAGCGTCCAATAGTCGTGGATCGATGTTCCTCTATGCAGAAGATTTCTCTGGAACAGAGAAAACTGGTGTGAACAATGCTAAGTTCTTACTAAATGCTATTGATGAAATTGGCCCATCAAATGTTCTTCAAGTAGTAACAGATAATGCCTCAAACTGCAAATTAGCCGGCAAGGAAATTCAGGAAGTAAGTGCATGCTACATAACTGTTATTCGATAGTTTATTATTACTCCAGTATATTCATACTTATTACTAATCAACGTTCTTTTTTACAATTTTGCGAACAGGTGCACAAGCATATATTTTGGTCCCCTTGTGTGGTACACACTTTGAATCTGATACTTAAAGATTTAGCCGATGCATTCCCGTGGATTGTCACGACATATAAGGTTGGAAAGCAAATTGTGAAATACATCCTGAATCACCAACATGTCTTAAAAAATTTCAGAGATAAGTCAAAGTTAGAGCTTCTGAAAGTGGCCAAAACACGTTTTGCATCACATTATATTTTACTAAGGAGGCTGATGGATTGCCAGGAGGCACTAGCTTTGACAGTGGCAACCACATCGTGGAAAGAATGGGCAAAGACTAGTGATCAACATGCTAGAGCAACAGCTGAACTGATTACCAGAACAATCAATGATGATGTTTTTTGGGGTGAGGTTGCCGTCATCCTTTCAGTCACGAAGCCATTGTATCTTCTCATAAAATTTGGTGACGGTGAAGGATCCAAGGTTGGTGAAATATATGAGAAAATGGACAGCATGCTCAGAGAGATCAAGGATGTGATGAAAAAAAAAGATAACCCTCACAGGGCAGATTTCTCCAAGGTAAATGATATAATTCTTACTCGTTGGGGTAAGATGAACTGGACATTCCATTGCTTAGCTTTTGCCCTTTGCCCAAAATATCATGATCTCCAATACCTTGCAACGGATGCTCCTGGGGGCGTTGCCAGAAAGGCTCCTAATCAAGATAAAGAGGTTATGACGGCTGTTATAGAAGCTTTTGAAAAAATATCAGAAGATGAAGATGAGCAAAACCTTCTGCGGCAGCAGTTTAATCACTTTGTTATGAAGAAGGGATTGTTTGCATTGCCGGCTGTTCAGCTAGATGCTGTTACGATGAATCCTGTAGATTGGTGGTTCAACTACGGATCTGAAACTCCTGAGTTGGCCGAGGTGGCAAAAAGGTTTTGTCCCAGCCTATTAGTAGCTCATCGGCCGAGAGAAATTGGAGTACCTACTCATTTATTCACAGTGTAAAGAGAAACAAATTGAATACGAAGACTGCTGATGATCTCGTTTACATCCACGCGAACATACGCCTCCTCTCAAGGTTTCAAGAGAGCTACACAAATGGACCACACTGCAGGTGGGATATGGATCCAGATAATTCTTCATTAGTGGATTGAAGCCTCAGGCTTGAGGAGCTGCGTTGGAAGTATTTGGAAGGAAATGAAGATGAACAAACTCTGAATGAAGAAACACTTGCAGCCAAAAAACGGAAGATCACAGCCAGAAAATGAATGGTACTATAAACATTTTCTTAGTAAACATTTCACTGTCTTTGCTGAATACTAACACTCATTTTTTATCCTGTAGGTACATGAAGTACGGGATGGAATTGGAGATTGGATCACTGCAGTTACGACTATCGAAATTCTGTTATCAAGCATAGTTTAATTTCCCATTTATTTATTTTGAACCGGAGCTTTTTCGATTTATGAAATAGTCATACATTGTGAACTTGCAATATTGTGGGCCTAAGGTTGTGTAATTTGTGAACTTACGTGTTGATGAAGTTTAAATTTCAAAGTTATTGTTAAGTATCTATTTGGTTCGTTTGTGTCTATGCGTCGACCCAAATTCATTTGGGTCACGTTCCATGGTTCGTCTTATCGTACCGGGGTCATCGACCCACGGTCATTAGGATCCCGTACCACGACCCCTCTTATCGCATCGGGGTCGTCGACCCAAAATGTGGTGGATCACGATCCTCGACCCAAATTGGCGTTCCAAAGATGTATACCCCTCGTCGAACCTTGTTCCCGGCAGCGGCGACCCGTGACCCGGATCCTCGACCCGGACGACCCGGATTTCTGGCAACTATGATACGGTGCGGGGCAACTCAACCCAGGGCGGGCGCGGGAACCGGGACTCGTGTACGACGCACACGTGGGCGACTACGTGCGCATGCTGTGCGCCCAGGGGTACAACTCCACGCAGCTCCAGCTTGTCACTGGCTCCGACGACGCCGCGCCCTGCCACGGCGGCCGGAAAGGGTCTGCCGGCGACCTGAACTACCCGACGATGGCCGTACACGCAGTCCCGGGGAAGAACTTCAGCGCTCGCTTCTCGCGCACCGTCACCAACGTCGGTGTGCCTGGATCGGTGTACGTCGCCAAGATTGTAGGCTCCCGGCCTGATCTCGTTATTGTTGCCGTTTCGCCGAGGAGGCTAGCATTCAGCCGGCTGCATCAGAAGATGTCGTTCACCGTGACGGTCTCCGGCGCGTTGCCCAAGGCGAACGAGTTTTTGTCCGCAGCTATCGTGTGGTCTGACGGTGATCGCCAGGTGAGGAGTCCGGTGATTGTTCATACTGTGGATGTTTAATTGGAGATTTTGATCATGGAGTGAAAGGATGAACTAGTCTTAAATAGTTTATATCTCCGATGATTTCAACCTTCCTTTTTTGAGGTATGAAGTGGCAACTTCGGTATTGCAATTCAGTACACAATTATACTTAGGGAATTACTCAAATTCACTTCATGCACAACCGACCGGTTGATTTCATATTTCTTATCGGTCAATGTACTTGTCATTACACTGTCTACATTGTCATGTTGAGTGAAAATGAAAACTGTGGAAATAAAACATACATTCTATAATATTCTGTTTATCTGACCAGTCGGTCTTGACAACCTAAATCAAGAAAGAAACATTCTACTCCGTGGTTCACTTTGCTCCGAACGCCTACAGAAATGCATCTTATCTTTTGCTAAATAGACAAATATCAGCACAATCTCTCAGGGTATATCATGGCTTAAGGATCACCAGTAGTCTTTGCAGGAACATACTCCATCCTTGAAATGGTGAAACCGAATCCGGTCCCGGACGATGATCTCCACACCATATAGCTCTGATATGAGCTTGCTGATAGTGTGGCAGTCTTTGCACACTCTCAGATTCTTCAGGATCCGAATAGGTGCCCCGGTTGTCGCCTTGAGCAAGCCAAAAGATATGGCTAGCCGCTCGCTGTGCAAACGGAGCGCGGCGCCCTTGGCATGGTCCATGCCAGCAACCATACGAGCCTCTGATAAGTCTGGCTTGTATCCAGAGGATGCGAGCCTCTCTTCAATTTCATCCAGCTTCATGTATATCTCCTCCGATTGAGGATGCGACGTGTCACCTGCGACAAACTGATGAACCAAACCGTCCATTTCAATAGAGCTGAACCCTGGCTCCTTCTTGAGACCTTCTTCGCTCATCAACCGGCGGACCATGCCCACGTTGTTCCATCGCTGTGCGGACGCATAGACCCTCGAGAGCAGGACGTAGACACCACTTACAGCATCATCCGGAACATCAAGTGCCATCTTGGCCATGGCCTCACTAAGCTCCGATCCAGCATTCTGCTTGCAGCATGCATCAAGTAGGCTCCTCCAGATGATGGCATCAGGCCGGCAATTCATAGCAGACACAACATCCAGAGCCTCTTCAATGAACCCAGCTCGTGCCAAGATGTCTACCATGCAGCCGTAGTGCTCGATCCTGGGCCTGATCCCGTACTCGCTCACCATCATCTCAAAGTACCGTCTGCCCTCCTCCACCATCCCGCCATGGTTGCACGCACTAAGAACAGCGACGAACGTGATTGCATTCGGCACAACATCCTCCACCCGTGTCATCCGATCAAACAGGTCCACTGACTCGCGCACGCATCCGTGGTTGGCAAGCGTGAGGATCATCACGTTCCACGACGTGATGTCGCGCTTGGGCATCCTGTCGAACACCTGCCGCGCGAGCTCCACCGCCCCGCACTTGCCGTAAAGGTCCACGAGCGAGTTGTTGATGAGCACGTCGCGGGAGACGGCCTCGCCGTTGCCGTCGCCCCCGAGCTCCCGTAGCAGGAGCGCGTGGGCGTAGACCCCGAGCGAGAGCGCGCCCGCGCCGGCGCACGCGCCCAGGATGCTCTGCACGGTGTAGGCGTCGGGGGCGAGGCCCGAGTCCCGCTGCATCTCACGGAAGAGGTCGAGCGCGCCGAGGTGGTCGCCGTTGCCGGCCAGCGCGTCGATGGCAGTGTTCCAGGAGACGAGGGACTTGGCGGGGATGTGTCGGAAGATGACGAGCGCGGCGTCGGGGAGGCCGCAGGAGGCGTAGAGGTGGAGGAGGGAGTTGGCGACTACGGTGTGGCCCCGAGGGGACAGGCTTAGCTTGGCGGCGAGCGCGTGGAGCTGGCGGCCCTCAGGGAGCGCGCCGAGGAAGGAGGCCGCTGAGAGCGCTGCGGAGAGGGAGTATTGCGGGGACGGCGGCGTCGGGGAGGAGTGGAGTGAGCGGAAGAGGATGAGCGCGCGATGGGCGAGGTGCGAGCGGCGGGAGCGCGCGAGCGAGCGAAGGAGCTGGACGGAGTTGGAGGAGCTGGGGTCTGGGCGGTGGGAAGTGGTGGTGGGGAGCGGCGTGGCGGCGACCGAAGGGGGCATCGCGGCGGCGTGGCGAACATGGTGCTGACGGGATTAGTGGGAGCGAGGACTAGTCGCCGAGGAGGATATGGTGGGGGCGGGGCGGTGGTTTTTCGCAAAATCTATTTCGTGCGCGCGCTCGATCCAAAAAAAGTGCTCACCGCTCGCGTCCCTCGGATCTCCATCGCGCCTCGCGCGGTCTATCCTTTCCAAACGAACCGGCGCTAGGCGACAAACACGGACCGCACGTGTCCAAAATTCCCCATCCCACTTCTTCGTCTCTCCCGCATCTCCTCCACACGGGCGACTTTGCTCTCCCTCACCTCCTCCTGCCAATCTCGCTCGTCGCCGGCGAGGTTTCCGTCGGAAGATGCATCGAGCGGCAGTGGTGGTTCGTGTTCGTGGTCCGGAGCGGCTGTGCTTCATCGACCTCGCGGATCAGGGCTCAAATCGACAGCGAAGGGGCGATACAGTCGATTGGGACGGGCTGAGAGCAGGGGACGTCGGAGAGCATCGGCGACGTGGTCCAGCGTGCTAGCTTACGTCGGAGATAATCGACGGTGATCCGGTGAGTACCTTAATCTCCATCTCCCGTCTTTTTTTATCACTGCTTGTTGTTGCGCCGGCTGATCATAGCGGAGCTGCTTATCCCGTCCCTTTGGATGTGCTGTAGTGTTCATGTGCAGCTCTAGTTTCTAATGTACAGAAGGGGTTCATGGATGTGTAGATCCACTGAAACCAAACTTGGTAGTACTAGTTTGCTAATGTAGATCGCCTGTACTAATTGTTTGCTCATGTAGCCATAGTTAAATGTAAACTAGTTTTGTTTGAATGCCCCATAGTCTTGGGACGGTGCTCTTGAGTTCTCTGAATTTTTCTGTATTTTTGATGATGCTATATTGGATATTAGGTGGGGTGGTGCTGCTGTGCTACTATTTTTTGTCACGAAATGTAGCTATAATGCTCAAATTAGCAGTAATTCATCTTAGGATGTACTCCCTCCGTTTTTTAATATAAGATGTTTTAGCTTTTGTCCACATGCACATACACACAAATGTATGTAGACACATTTTATGTACATGTTCACTCATTTTAGTGTGTATATAGACAACATGTGTACCACATAAAACATCTTATATTAACAAACGGAGGGAGTACGTATCATGTTCCGGTTAGCAATAACTTTGGGCACTTTAGAAACTAGTTTAGATGTTTGATGTAACTTTAAAATCAAAAAAAGAAACTATAGATGTAACTTTTTTCTTGGGTCACAGAATCCATTGTACATGTTTGAAATTAGTACTATTGAACATAATTATATGCATGTTTTTAAATTCGCTTTCACCAACTCTCGGTGAACCGACAATTAGATTAGCGCTCGGTCGATCTCCACATAGAAAAATCGAGTGGGGAGAGAGAGGAGGCGGAGCTCCGTGACGCCGACGGCAACGACGAGGAATGGAGCGAGCCGGAGCCGCCGCTGATGTGGCCGGGAGCAGCGTAGGCGGTGGAGGCCACCAAGTAACTTAGCTGGGGATGGGTTCTGCTTGCACCGGAGAATACGGCAGAGAATCGCCGGATTTAGAGGGATGGCTGGGGTGGCGGTGGACCAGTGGAGGAGGAGCTCGGGGCGGGGCAGGGCAGGGCTGCTAGCTGCAGCAGCGCGCCGGGCGCGGACGGGGTGAAGCGCCAGATTAAACCTCCGTTAGCCGAGCCTATGGGCGTTCTTTTAAATTATTCTAGATGTATGTTTATATTTTTAGCACGTAACTTTCATGTATGGACTGTTTTTAGCCTGTAACTTCTTTGTGTATGGACTGTATGTAGCCTGTAACTTCTTTGTGTATGTACTGTATATATCATGTATTCGATGTTGTAATTCCTGCTCATTATATTGTACGATTTTAATAACACATGATGTAACTATTAGCATTTTTTTACTTCCACAAACATGATATTTCAATTACTCGTTGCTTTATTCTCGGATGTAATATATGTGCACAACAGATATATATATATACTAGCACATATGCCCGTGCGTTACAACGGGAGAATGTGGTCGAAGAGGTGCACAAATTGAGTTATCTGACAAAATGTCTTACCATTAACATAATACAATCATGAGCTCTATTGCTTCTGGATAAACAGATTGTACTTTTTCAGTAAGGCATGCAGTAAAGTGTTTAACTATATAACTTTCACAACAAACATGCATAAAATAGTCTGTCAGTATGTCTGCGTGCATAAAAGATTCAGTTAGGCTAAAGGGATCGATGTGAGCCAACCGTCAGACCAAAATGGGCAAATCAAAACTCTGTGGAAAGCCTGGAGCATGGTCTACAACTTTTATTGCGATTGTAACTCGAAATTGTGGACAGATCAGTCCCAGAATTTAAGTCAAAGATTAGAATCCTTGGCATTAACTTAAAATTTCCTCCAACTGAACCAGCGGCGAGAGCATGCGCTATATGATGGTGGCAAGCTGCAGCTTCTGCTTGTTCGTCCACAACCATCCAGCAGCTCCACGCAGACCCCATGTAGCTGCTCCTGCACATCGTGGGCGCCTGCCCCTGGAAGCTCGATTCGTTAGATGGGATCTGAGCTGCGGAATGAGAGGACGTTGCTGTCCTGGTGGTAGAACTCGCTGAACTGGAAGAACGCGACGCATCCGGCCGGTGGGGACTGGAGCGAGGCAGCGTGTCCAGGCGACGGGCCATGCCGAACTGAGCGGGGCGGAGGCAGGCTATGCTGTCGGCACTCGGCACGGATCGGAGAACGATGGTGGCGGCGCGCAAGGACAACACTTAGCGGCGGGGTACCGTACATGCTCGCGGCGTCCGTGGGGTGCCGTCACGAAGCGGGGCAGGGGCCACGCCGTGGGGCTCGTCAGCCGCCCGTGTCGGTCGGGAAAGAAGCAGAAGATGCCTGTCGATGGAAGAGAGAGGGTGAAATAAAAAAATTGAATCATTTTTTTCCACTTACGGCATAGTGGGTAATTATTGCAAACTTTAGGGGTATTTTCAACGACGTACGAGAAGAAGCCTTAATGATTTTATTATTAGGTATAGATATCTTACATCCCATTGGCATTTTAACAGTAACGTAGTATGTATTTGTTTTGACATAAATGCGATGCATCATTCTCTCTTGCACTTATTCATGGATGTAAATATGATTGTAGAGAAGTATAGTTGTTACATTCCATTGGCCTAGTAACAACTTCATAAGACGTTTTTTTTTGCTTAAACACGGTGCATCAATTTCTATCTTACTATTCTTGCTCTTTATTCATGGGATGTAATGATGGTGTACAGTATAGATAGTTGTTAGATTCCGTTGGCCTTTTAACAACATCATAGGATGTATTTTTGTTTTGTACATACTATAATCCACACAACCGATGCATCTACGTTGTACATTGTATATAGTTTCAGTATAGTTGTTACATCCATATCAATTGCAACAACAGTACAGGGTGTAGTTTTGTTTATAACAGTTTTGTTCACATAAACCTGATGCATGATGAACATTGCTCATTTGGATGTAATTTTAGTTCAATTATATATGTCTTTCACATCCATTAGTCTTCTACTAACATAATAGGGTGTAATTGTGAGTTTAGCACGGTAGTTTCATCCACTTTATTTCTGACGTATCATTTTCATTAGCTTTTTACATCCATCACATTTTTAACACCATTACACGATCATGTTCGAAGGTTTATGCAATTTTACATGCATGGTATACATATTATTTTGACATAGGATGTAAATTCCCTAATGCTTATACTTTTTCATTGCAGAATAATTCAATGGAGAGAATGAAGCAAAGGCTACACTTTAAATCTTGAGCCAGCACCATTAGATGATGACACTAGACGCACCCCTATGAGGATCCAATGGCACATCAACTTGTTTTTCCTGCTCCTATAGGTCTTGCTACTTGATCTTGCATAACCACATCTTCTTCGGCTGGTTGATTCAAGTCCAAACCATCAACACTCCAATTAGCTTCCATATCCCCAGCACATACGACAAAGAAATTTTGTTTTCGGTCATGTTATTGGAACAACTAGCATATTTTTCACCTGTACAAATTTTTTAGGAAACAATAACAATCTGTTGGATATTTTCTCTTTTTCAAATACATGTTCTTGGTGTGTCAAATTTCAGAAGCAAATCCTTATATTCCTTACATTTTCTTACATGCAGATTTCTTCAGTACATATCTTCAACGAACAAATAGTCAAGACAAGCTACAAGGACTAAATCATCGGTGAGATGTATTTCGTCAGCTACAACCCATAGGATCTGTTGCTGCCCTGTTAAAGTAGCATGGACATCTAAGTGAAATTTTGTGCCGGGATGTGCTGGCTGCGCCGATGACATGGTTATACATCTCGGGTACCCCATCATGAGGGTACCTGGTGCACGTAATGACTGAGACCCAATAGCGAAGAGCCCACTCGAAGCCCGAGACAAGAGGCCCAAGAAGATGGAGTACCTTCCAAGATTAGACATAGGCATAGTCGGTTTAGAACTTTCCATATGTATAAACTAGGTCGGTTAAGGACTCCCGAGACCCAGCCTATTTAAAGGCTGTGAGGGGCGCCGATCTAGGGCCAAGCCATAATCGAACCACCAAAGCTCTTGCGAGATCGTCATCTCGCCGGAGCCACCCTGTAACCACATAATCTCCAGCGATCAATAACAGACAAGCAGGAAGTAGGGTCTTTACCTCCACCCGAGGGGCCTGAACCTGGGTAAATCTTTGCCTCTGCTTGTCAGCCGACGAAACTACCAGTACTACCACGTTCTCTCCCCATAATCTCAACCCTAGGTCCTTAACCATGGGATTTGATGAGGGTACACCTCGTCAATTGGCGCCGTCTGTGGGAAAGAATAGTGCTGGACTCGCGGTTTCTTCGGTTCCATCGGAAAACGGCGACTCGCCGATCGGATCTACAAACGGCAACTCGCCGGCTGCATCGACAAACCAGAACTCGCCGACTCAGGCGGCACACGGCAACTCGCCGGCTCACTCGACAAACGGCAACACGCCAGCTTCACCCGCAAAAAGCACATCGGATCCTCTGATGGATTTCGAGCCACACTCGCCAGGATTCCAGGAGGCCTTCTCCGATCTCGAGTCAGGTTTGGGTTTAACCGTCGGTTCGTTCAATTTTTTCGTCAACAAGCTTGGTGTGCAGGACTTGACGGATCCACGCCAACTCGCGACTTTCGCACCCGAGGCTCCATCGGCTGCGACTCCTTCGACTGCGGATCTTTCCACTGCGTCCATACCATCATCAACCCTCCAAGCCTGTTCATCTGCAACAACCATGTCCACACGAGAGATGCGCGAGCTCATTGAAGAGCTCCAGGGCGAGGAGGCCGAATCAGCATACCGCACAAACGATCCCGAGCTAGATCACCACTCGAGATCTCCCTCAGCGACTTCGACGACCTCGAAACTCATATCGACAACCACGTCGACTCCGAGATCTGCGCCAACAACAACCTCGACTCCGAGGCTCACAACAACCTCGCCGACGCCGAGATGGGCATAGGCGACGAAGACGTCGACTGCGAGATCCGTCCAGACGAACCACTCGATGAACATGCAGGCTCAGACATGAGCCTCGACGAAGATGTCGAGTCTATGACGGGACTCGAAAGTACATACATATGCCCTCGGGTCATACCCCAACAGGTCTATGTGGCCATCGCCGCAGAAACATCAGAAACTGCGGCCAGTCGCAGGCCTACAGAATTTCCGTGCACAGTCACTATGCCGGACGGAGCCACAACCCTCACAATCACTGCTGAGATGGCAGCAAAAGCAGATAAAGTCATCAAGGAGTGCACAATGATGCCAGCAGACGCAACACAAGAAGAGATGTTGACCTTCCAGTACTTCAACTGGCAGGAGTCACTTCGACTGAAGCAGATAAGAGCCACACTCGAAGAACGCAAAAAGCAAGCTAGCTTGTCAAGTGTGCGCAGAAGACAGCTCTCCCTGAGCTCCACCGGGCGAGCAGACACAGGCGCAGATCAAGGTTGTCACACCTCTCGCCAGGCGAGAAGGCGGCACTCACCCGCAACTTAGGCAACTCCTTCATGACATACGACGAGGAAGGACTGCCGGTGCCCAAAACAGCAGCAGGTGCTCTCTACACCGCTGCAGCATACCTGGAGGCAATCAAGCCCCCAGCGGATGACCCCAATGCAAAACTACACCGCCAACAGATCAAATCACTCGCCTTAGCTGCAAAGGCCATACGCCAAGTTCCAAAAACTCCAGGTGGGAGTCGAGACCGTGCCCTAGTCGACGCGCCTCGGGAAGAGCATAATCACAGTGGTCGTCGCCACCACTCGAAGGAAAGAAGCGGCTCGCGAAGGCGCAGGTCCAGGAGCAGGTCACGCAGATCATACAGTAGCGACTCATACTCCGATCGAGAGCCTGAGCCACATGGAGCTCTGTGCTTCACTCGACGCGTCCGCGAGACACGGATGCCCAAAGGGTTCAAACTCACATCTGAACAGCCCAAGTACACGGGTCGACAGGAACCTTCCGGGTGGCTGGAAGATTACAGGCTGGCTGTCGCATGCCAGCGAGGCACGAACACCACAGCCATGCAGTACATACGACTGATGCTCGAAGGCACAGCCCGCGACTGGCTCAAGGCCCTACCTTCATCAAAGTACGACTCGTGGGATCACTTCCGCGATGACTTCATCAAAAACTTCGAGCCTCTGTGTGAGCGCCCAAAAACGTTCGAGGAGCTGCGGGCCTGCGTTCAGCGTTCAGACGAAGCGTTGAGGTCATACATCAGACGATGGACTGAGATACGTAACTCAGTTGGAGTGGTTTCAGAAGATATGGCCATGGATGTTTTCGTCATGGGCCTCGCCAGGCGAGACCTCAAAGAAGCACTTGGCCGCAAAAAGCCAAAATCTGTAGCCCACCTCCTGCAAATCGCGACTGAGTGGGCAGATGGAGAGGATATGGCACGCACCGCACGCGGGTCCTCACCCCGTGACAAACACGAGAATAGCAGTCGAAGCCATAGAGACTCGTACAGAGATGACCGAAGGCGCAAACGTTCAAAACGTCATTACGACGACGACAGACCCGAATTCATGGCGGCTGGGTTCTCCACACCCCGCAACGATCAGGACAGAAGCGACCGACGGTCGGAAGAGCGAGACAGTCGAGACGACCGGCGAGACAGTCGAGATGATCGGCGAAACAGTCGAGATGATCGACGCGATGGCCAACGCAGTGACAGCTACAAGAGGAAGGATTGGCGCAAGTCACGGGCACAATCTGAGCGATCATTCGAAGAAAAGATGGACGCTGATTGCAGATTCCACCTGTACAAGGGGGACGATGGAAAACTGCGGTCCAACCACTCGATGAGAAACTGCAGGGAGTTCGACCAGATGGCGACTGATTACGTAAATCGCAGAAAGGCAGCAGCCGCACAAGCACCTGCACCCGCGCCTCAGCCAAACAACGTGCCTGTTCTGATGGCACCACCTCCACCACCACAGCCTGCCCCAGGCGGAAATCTCGCGGGTGCCATACAGCCCGTGCCTCGGGTGGACGAACCACAGTACCCTCCGCCCCAAGGGCAGATGTACATGATACAGAAAGGTCGACCTTCCAACAGGGAGCAAAAGCTTCGCACTCGACAGGTAAACATGGCGGTCATGTCACCGCCTGCGGTGACAGAGTACTTAAAGGGATCTGATACTGCAATAAGCTTCAGCAAAGAGGACCACCCTCCGTCGGTTGTTCGACCAGGGCACTCTGCTCTGGTACTCGACGCGCAAATTGGAGGCTACGCCATGTCCAAGGTCTTCATGGATGGTGGGAGCGGCATAAACATCATCTTCGCAGATACGCTCCGCAAAATGAATAGGTCAGTCGAAAACCTGCCAAGATCCTCAAATACCTTCCACGGTATCGTTCCAGGGAAAGCAATAAGTCCAGAGGGCACCATACAACTCGACGTAACGTTCGGGGACAAGCACCACTTCAGGACAGAGTCGATTGAGTTCGAAGTGGTCGACTGGAAATCACAATACCATGCTATACTTGGACGCCCGACGTTCGCTCGATTCATGGCGGTGCCGCATTACGCATATCTCCAGCTGAAAATGCCTGGACCAAAAGGAGTAATCACAGTCAAGGGGAACTTCCAAAAGTCTGACTCTTGCGACCGAGAATTCAGCAAAATCTCTGAGATGTTTGGCATGGAAGCAACGCTCGCCGATCTAGCGGTCTCCAACGATCGAACACTTATGCCAGAACAAAAAAGGTGGCAGTCGACAGAGCATTCAGTGCCACCAACGACACAAGATCGCATCAGGTGCACCCGACAGACCCGACCAAGACAGTCAATGTCTCGTCGAGTCTGCCTATCGCATAGGAAAGCGCGCTCGTCGAATTCCTCCGTGAGAACTGGGATATATTTGCATGGTGTCCAGCAGACATGCCAGGTATTCCCAGGGAATTCGCCGAGCACTCTCTCCAGCTACTTCCAGGTGCTAAACCAGTCAAGCAAACAATGCGCCGCATATCTGGCCCAAAAAGAACTGCAGTCGAAGCCGAAGTCGACAGGCTACTCGCAGCAGGATTCATCAGAGAGATCAAGAAATCACAATGGGTGGCTAACCCCGTACTTGTAGAAAAGAAGCATACAGACATCCTGCGGATGTGTGTTGATTTTACAGCACTCAATAAGTGTGTCCAAAGGATCACTTTCCACTACCTCGAATCGACCAGATCGTCGACTCCACCGCCGGGTGCGCTCGCTTATCCTTCCTGGATGCTTACTCGGGTTACCACCAGATAAGGATGAAGGAAGAGGATGAGAAAAAACGGCGTTCATAACCCCACTCGGGGTCTACTGCTACACCACAATGCCTTTCGGGCTCAAAAACGCAGGCGCAACCTATCAGCGCATGATGCAAGATTGCCTCAAGAAGCAGATTGGGCGAAACGTCCAAGTCTATGTAGATGACATAGTCATCACCACAAGAGAAGAAAGCACGCTACTCGATGACTTGCGGGAGACATTCGCAAACCTCAAGCGCTTCCACATCAAGCTCAACCCGAAGAAGTGCACCTTCGGCGTGCCAGCTGGGCAACTCCTCGGGTATCTAGTCTCAGCTCGAGGAATCGAGGCGGACCCGGAGAAAATACAGGCCATCTTGACGATGCAAAGGCCTTCAAAGCTCCACGACGTGCAAAAATTGGCGGGTCGAGTAGCAGCGCTCAGTCGATTCATCAGCAAGCTAGGCGAAAAAGCACTCCCGTTCTATCGACTGATGAAGAAAGCAGATAAGTTCGAGTGGACGCCAGAAGCCGAAGCAGCCTTCACGGACCTCAAGCGAGTCCTCACAAGCCCTCCAATCCTCGTAGCACCAAAGGAACGCGAGCCACTATACCTATATGTCTCTGCAACTAACAGGGTGGTAAGCACCGTTCTAGTGGTCGAACGCAGGGAGGAGGGGCACGCGCAAAGCATACAACGTCCAGTCTATTACTTGAGTGAAGTACTCTCCACATCAAAGCAGCGGTACCCGCATTATCAGAAACTGGCATACGCCGTGTTCATGTCCTCAAGGAAGCTGACGCATTACTTCTCCGAGCACCCGATCACTGTAATCAGTACTTCAGGGATCGGGGACATCCTCACAAACCCCAATGCAACTGGGCGAGTAGCAAAATGGCTCATCGAGCTAGCTCCAAGAGACATTAAGTATGATTACCCGAAGGCCATCAAAGCACAAGTTTTACCCGACTTCCACACCGAGTGGATTGAAGCTCAGCTCCCAGGAGCACCAGATGTGTCCAATTCTTGGACCATGTACTTCGATGGCTCGAAGAAAAACGAAGGCGCAGGCGCAGGTGTCATCCTCATATCACCAAAGGGCGACAAGCTCCGCTACATCCTGCAAATGGGATTCGAGTTCCCATCCAATAACGAGGCAGAATACGAAGCTCTGATACATGGCATGAGGATGGCCAAAGCCCTCGGGTGCACTCGACTGATGATCTACGGCGACTCGAATCTGGTGGTGCAGCAAACAATGAAGGCTTGTGACGCAATCGCAGATAACATGATCGCCTACCGTGACTTGTACAACATCATGGAGGGCAGCTTCGAAGGCTGCGAGTTACGGCACATAGGGCGTGAAAGCAATGAAGAAGCGGATAAGTTAGCCAACATTGGCGCGACCAAAGCTCCAGTGCCACCTGGTGTCTTTTTCGAGCGCATAGAGCATAGATCAATCAAAAAGAAGCGAGAACCTCCTGCAACAGCCGCACCAGCCAAGAGCAAAGCACCCAGCACAGAGGACCCACCAGTCGAGGTACTCCTCATCGAGCCAACTTGGACTCAACCTTTCCTCGCATACATACTCCGCGGCGAGGTACCCGAAGACTTCACAGAGTCAAGACGCGTCACTCGACGATCTAAAGCATACACTGTCATCAACGGTGAACTTTACAAACGCAGCATATCAGGTATGTTCCAGCGTTGCATAGCATTTGAAGATGGCCAAGCCATCCTTCGTGATATTCATGCAGGAACTTGCGGGCATCACGCCAGCAGTCGATCACTCGTAGCCAAAGCCTTTCGCGCAGGCTTCTACTGGCCCACAGCACTCAAAGACGCGGAGGACATAGTCAAAAGGTGCATCGGCTGCCAAAAATTTGCCACAAAGCCGCACGCACCCGCATCGGCGTTGAAGACAATACCATTGGCCTGGCCTTTTGCCCAGTGGGGGCTCGATATGGTTGGGCCACTCAAAAAATCCTCCCATGGAGGGCATACTCACCTTCTGGTGGCGGTCGACAAGTTCACCAAGTGGATCGAAGCAGTACCCATCACAAGTTCGACTGCCACTACAGCAGTCAATTTCATAAAGTCCATCATATATCGCTTTGGTGTGCCAAGTAGCATCATCACGGACAACGGTACAAACTTCACGGCTGAGGAGTTCAAATCCTTCTGCAAAGAGCAAGATATCACGCTCAATTATGCATCTGTGGCGCACCCGCAATCAAACGGCCAAGTCGAAAAGGCCAATGGGCTTGTGACAAGTGGGATCAAGAAGCGCCTCCTGGTGCCACTCAAAAGGGCTGCGGGTGCTTGGGTAGAAGAGCTTCCGTCTGTGCTATGGAGCCTACGCACAACACCCAATGCCTCAACGCAATTCACTCCATTCTTCATGGTCTACGGCGCAGAGGCAATTCTGCCATCAGACGTAAGGTTCAACGCACCAAGAGTCGAAGCATACAATGAAGAAGATGCAGACGAGGCACTCGAAGACGCAGTCGACCTGCTAGAAGAGGCGCGTAACACGGCGCTCGCACGCACAGCTATTTATCAGCAGGACCTCCGCAACTATCACAGCCGTCGACTGCGTACCAGGTCCTTCGAGGTTGGCGACCTGGTACTTCGACTGAAGCAAAAGAAGGTGCATAAACTCGCTTCTCCATGGGAAGGACCTTTTATCATCACCGAGGTGGTTGGTGGTGGAGCATATAGACTGAAGCACGCGAAGACAGGAGAACTCTCGCATAATCCTTGGAACGTTGCGCAGCTGCGCCGTTTCTATGCTTAGATTGATCAGTCGAACAATGTAATAGGCACATATGTCGGATAGCTGCAGGTTTCAGACGCGCTCTTTTCCTTACCAGGGTACCTAAGGGGACTGGAAGGTTTTTAATGAGGCGGCCTGCAGCTTAACATTCAAAAAAGGAATATAATTCATGATTCCTCATATTTCTCCCTGCTTACTACTCGCATAAATTGATTTCACAAAATTAGCCTCACCCGAGCACTCGGGGGCTGCGCTATCTCAAAAAGCATGTGTTTCCGCTTGTTCACAACATAATACCCCAGCCGCACTCGAATACTCGGGGGCTGGGTCATAAAGAACATACATAAACACAAAAGTGGCTTAACCCACTCAATTATTCGAGGGTTGAGCCTAGAAGCATCAAGTGAAGCTTCAAGTATTGCAAAAATTCATAACCGCACATAAATAGTCATGGACTGTGCAGCTTATGTTTGATACTCTAAAATATTTCTATCAAGTTCACTCAAAATACACGGGGGCTGGATAGTCCTAATTTTACAACATGTTGCTTCATACACCCCGCTCAACAGGCTCGGGGGCTGCATACGTGTAAACAAATAATGTACAATAATCACAAGTGTTGCGTTTTACACTTTGGAGTTACTTCCCATACACATAACCTACTCAACAGGTTCTTCCTTGGGTTCAGTCCATTTTTCCTCCTCCTTCAGCACACGATGGATTAGGACCAGTGCGTCCACTCGTGTCTCTTGGTAGTGCTCCTCCATCGGCACAGGACCACCACCTGGTACGGGTGCGGGTCCCATCGCAATCCTTTTCAAATCAAGGTGCGGAAGGTGCGATCGCACAAAGGCAAGAGCAACGTTAGCCCCGCTAACCAGTTGCTCACGCACAAACTTCTTGATCGCCTTGCCCTTTCGAAATTTCTTCAGCAAAGCCACAAGGCCTTGTGGTTGCTCATTCAAAGGAAACAAAGCTTCGTGAACTCGAAATAAGGCCAGCCTGCAAGTCTCCAGTCGAATGGCTGTGCGCCAAGCACGGTCTAGAAGCCTTACCAAAATGGCACTCTTCTCCCTGTCTGACCAGAAGGGGTGGGCGGAGTACTCAGTGCTATTCGCATGACCATCGAGTCGATCCTGAATTCGTGCCTCCTCCTTTATTGGGTCAGAACAAACACCTGCGCAAAAGCAAAGGGCTCATCATCGCCCAGTCGAGTCACCTTGCTAAGAGGAGATCTCGATGATTCAAAAATGTCTTACATTCGAGTTGCAGGTTTATTTTTTCCAACTCCTCAAGCAAAAAGGCCTCCCGTTCTGAAGTTGGGGATGGCCTCGACTGCAACTCAGCATACGCGTCTTGTGCCACCTTCAGTTCGCCCTTCACATCAGAAAGCTTCTGCTGAAGGTAGTCCATAATTTTCTGGTCGTTCACGCTTCGCGACTTCGAAGAACCACCCACAACAGGGCCAGTTGATGGTTTAGAGGCTTGTTTCTACAGTCAGAATAATTAAATGCATAAGGAAGCATGAAGAGCTCAAGCAAAAGGCTCGGGGGCTGCGCCTCCCGATTGCTGAATTTCATAATTCATAACATGACAGATACGATGTCTGATGATTTACACTTAGCAAAAGCAAAAGGACGACATTCCTAGACCTAGTCGACAAAGGGATCACTAGCTAAGTCGTCGACTTCTTAGAGGAAGTTTTCTTCGCCTGGACCTTGGCTGCCCTTTCTTCAACAGTTGTCACCATCTGTTGAGCGTATTTTCTGGCGGCGTCCATCCAAGGGTTGAACCCGACAGTTTTGCCGTCAGAACCCCGTGGAAACTTTGTCGTCGCCTTGTCAAAATCTGCCTCGACTCCGTGCGCGAGCAACATGAGAAAAGTAGTCTGAGCACCACTTACCATTTGCTCGCGACAGAAATCGGCGACGGCGGTCCCTTCAGGATTGAACAGCTCCACTAGTTCCGCAAAAGAAGATGGAAGCTCTTCGCCGGGGAAGAAGCTGCCATGGAGGCCGCCTAAGGCACTCGCCGCCTGCGTCAGCATCTCCCCTGCTCTGCTGCTGGTAACCTCCGAGACAGCCACGCTTTCATCAAGTGAGGCGCCAAGGCTTTGCTTGCCAGTAGCAGAAGGGCCATCCATCACGCCTAGCATAAGGACAAAATGATCAGCACAATATATCAGGAACCTCAAAAGGAACACAGCAAAAATTCATACCAGTTAAGCTGGCTGGCGGCAGAAAGTCGACCAATTGCCGACTCCTCTCTCAGCTCAGCTGCTTTCAGCCTCTTCTGTAGATCATCCACTCGACGAGTGGCTTGGTTCAAATTTTCTGCTGCATCAGCGGCAGCCTCTGCAAAACAACCACACATGGTCAGCAGACTGCAAGAGGAATCAGACTTAACACGTAAAAGCATAAAAAGATACGCACTCTTCGCAGCTTCGAGTTGCTCCTGCAGGGTGGCGGCTTCCGTCTCCTTGTGCACATACTTGGCACCAGCCTTCAGCAACTCTTTTACAAAAGCCTAAGTGATAGACGAAATCATAACTCAATATCTGAGTTTATGCAAAAAAGTTTGGCACTCGACGAGGCATAAAACTTACGTGCTCCAAGAAGGAAGAAGTCGACGCAGGGATATCTGCAGCCGCAGCTCCGCTCTCAGTTGCTGCAACCTCCGGTTCGGGTGGTGTAGCTGTGGCCGTAGCAGCAGGAGTCGCAGACGTAGGCGGCTGCTCTGGTGGCAGCGTCCGTGCAGTTGATGCTGCGCTGCTCTTATCCGCCGTAGGTGGCGGAGGCATATCCTCATCCGAGGAAACACTGTGTCAAAACATTATCAGTATACCAAGTGGCATAGTTCATAAGGTGACAAAGCATATTCACATAATACTTACTCCCCAGTGAGGTCACATAAATGATCAGGCGCCAGCATACCCATGCTGGGGCGTGATTTCTTCGGGACGCGAGGGGGAAGCGAGCGAATGGGAGGGACGTTGAGCGGCGCCTTTGTCGACTCCGTCTCATTCCCCTCCTTTTCCTCAGAATCAGCGGTGTCTTCTTCCTCGCGTGCCCGCTTCTGCTTGCCCTGCACCTCAGTATCGCCTTCATCGGCTTCTGGAGTGTGTGCAGTGGCGAGTGAAGCCACTTCATCATCTGAGCCCGCATCGAGTGGCTCGTTGTGCAGCACTGGGCCGTCCTCAGGCAGAGGAGGCATCGACTCATATATTCTGTGGCCCTGCACACAGAAACCGCAAAGGAGTCAATCTCACACATGCATAACATATGAACTAACATATGGTATCGGCTATTACCTCTGGAAGAGGATTGCTGGTCTCATAGGGAGCCACAGGCGAGTTCATCTCGCAAGGTTCTTCATCGGTGAGCTTGGTAAGGCCTCTTACCAATTTCTCCGCTTCGGCATCAGATAGCTCGACTGCGCGCGAGCGGGTTGGATCAGAAGCACCGCTGTATGCCCACAAAGCATGCACTCGAGCTCGGAGAGGCTGCACTCGCCTCTTTGCCATGATGGCCAGAAAGTGGATGCCCGTAACCTCTCGACCAGCAGTGGTCTGGAGCTTCAGCACCTTCTCCATCAGAACGTCAGCCTCTTCGGCTTCGACTCCGGTCGGCTGGGAGATCCAGGAGGGCCTCTTCTTCACCAGAGCATCCGCATCAAAAGGAGGCAACCCGAAAGCTTGGGTGCCTATGGTCACATCCTTGATGTAAAACCACTTCTGGCGCCATCCTTGCACAGACTCCACGAAGTTGATCTTGAAGTACTCGATATCAGGTCGAGTCTGTACTCCAAAACCACCAGGTCCCTTCGCGCTGTGCTGGCGCTTGACGTTGAAGATGCGGCGGAAGAGACCAAAGTGGGGCGCAACGCCCAGAAAGCACTCGCAAAGAATAAAAAAGCACGCAATGTGCAAAAGCCCATTGGGCGTAAAATCGTGCAGTTGCACCCCATAAACGTGCATCAGTGCACGCAGAAAGTTGTGAACAGGGAAAGAGAATCCCCTGTTCACAAAATCCACAAAGCAGACCCGCTCATTGGGGCCTGGGCGTGGGATTACCTCGGCGCCGGGGATGCGGACTTGCGAAACATCCTCAGGAATCAGCCCGTCGTTCCGCAGTCCGGTCAGCATCCTATTGCTGCAGGAGGACTTGGTCCAGGCGCCCTTCTCCCTCTTCAAACCGCTGGCGGAGGCTCCAGCGGCGCTATCCGCCGATGCGTTTGCGGCACTCCTGCCCCTCCGGGTGCTCGGCTTCGCCATCGCAGTGGTGGATTGCAAAAGCTTTGCTATGTGGCTATGGCGAGGCGCAGGGAGGAAGAAGAAGAAGCAGCGGCGGCGGAGAGCAAATGGCAAGTAAAAAACACTATTTACTCCGCCGTCCCCTTTTAACCTCAAAAGCAAAAGAATCCGCACCGTCGATGCGAGATCGTGGGCACATAAGCAAATCTAACCGTACACGTGGCAGCACGGAGGGCAACCGTCGCCGGCCACGCCGCCCACTACGCACGGGAATCTAGGAACTACCATCATGGCCCCGGAGAAATCGTGCCTGAACGGTCAAATCCAGTCCAAACGGCTGTACAATGGGCCCACAAGACGTGTCACGTCCCATCTCTCGCAGCACAGCGCACGCCACCGCGTGTCAGGTGGCGCAGTCGCCATAAAACGTCATCCCTGACGTCATTGCAGCAAATTTTTCCGAAAAGATGTCGGGTTCGCCCAAAGCATACTAATCACTCGATTCGTTGTCGGTGTATGGTCACTCGACTGTCTCTACGATCAAATACATATTACTCCCATCGGGAGCGTATCAAAAATTTCTTCGACTGAAGATGATCATGACTGGGTGATTCTGAGATTATCCTCCATTACACGTAATAAAGCACAATCTCGGGGGCTACTCCCATCGGGAGCGCTGCGCGCACCCGATAGAATTATGGCACAAGATTTTCTTCGATTAATATATATAGGGAAAGATGATTTTGAGATTATCCTTCATTGCAATCAATAAAGCACAATCTCGGGGGCTACTCCCATCGGGAGCGCTGCCGCGCACCCGATAAAATGATGTCAAAATGTCAGTCGACGAATATATCGACTACGTTCATACGAAAAATCATACTCGAAACATTCCCGAGTGCGTCCATCGCAGATACCTCGGATGCTGCATGCATAGTGCAAAGGTAAGACCCGCCGAACTTTCGAGCTGGGCTAAGGACCGTTCCAGCAACGTCAATCCTTACTTTCCGTGTCAGCAGACATGATGAAAAATCCCGACGGACGCGTTGGGTAAATTCAAATTACACTGCAGATCGACTCAGTAAGACCTCAGCGGCCTAGTCGAATCTGACCAGTTTGTTCCAGATTCGAGTCCGGGGACTCGAGTTTGATTGAAAGCTAGTAAGGTATTACCCAAATGTGTAGTTAACCAGTCCCGATCCGTCGAGTGAACTGGGCCTGCTAAGCTATTATCCCTTGATCATCATAAGCAAAAACCACAGTCGATGAAATACTCGACATAGCCAACATGTGCTATTCATACAGGAATTCCAATTATAAAAACAAAGCATATGACGTGCACTTACGAAAGAGTCCATGCCCGATTCTTCGAGTCAGACAAGTACTCGGGGGCTACTGACATGGTTATACATCTCGGGTACCCCATCATGAGGGTACCTGGTGCACGTAATGACTGAGCCCAATAGCGAAGAGCCCACTCGAAGCCCGAGACAAGAGGCCCAAGAAGATGGAGTACCTTCCAAGATTAGACATAGGCATAGTCGGTTTAGAACTTTCCATATGTATAAACTAGGTCGGTTAAGGACTCCCGAGACCCAGCCTATTTAAAGGCTGGGAGGGGCGCCGATCTAGGGCCAAGCCATACTCGAACCACCAAAGCTCTTGCGAGATCGTCATCTCGCCGGAGCCACCCTGTAACCACATAATCTCCAGCGATCAATAACAGACAAGCAGGAAGTAGGGTCTTTACCTCCACCCGAGGGGCCTGAACCTGGGTAAATCTTTGCCTCTGCTTGTCAGCCGACGAAACTACCAGTACTACCACGTTCTCTCTCCATAATCTCAACCCTAGGTCCTTAACCATGGGATTTGATGAGGGTACACCTCGTCAGCCGACGTTGGTTGTGTGTCTTGTTTAGTCTTACTAGTTACATTGTGCCACTGTTCCCGCTTTGCTCATTCGTCATTCTACCTGGATTTAAAACCCAAGTGTTGCTTGCTGGTACATGCACGGTTCATGTACATATATCAAATTTAGTTATATCTTTTGCGTCACGCAAATTTATTGCACATCCTAGTTTTTCTGAACTACTCCCTCCGTTTGGAAAAAGATGTCACAAAATGAATTATAGATAGACCATTTTTGTGACATCCTTTTTCGAACGGAGGGAGTATCAAAAGTGCGCATGGATGTTCCAGGTTCTACATGCAAATCTAGCAAGTTACAGGTTTTACATGTAACAGACTTCATAGATCTTTCTCCCAAGCAAGTTCCAGGTTTTAACAGTCACATGGATTTTTTTTTGCGGTAACAGTCACATGGATGTTGTTGTTAACAGGATTTATACATCTAATTTTTTTCTTCTCCGTCTGCGTCATCCGTGGTGCTACAATAGTCACATGCGAGGAGGCCTATATATTTGTATCAAAAGTTACTCAAATAGGTGGGGATGAGAAGCATAAGATTTGTTGTACTGTAGTACAAGAGTTCTTCGTCAATTATGGAACCAGTAGCTACATCCTACATGTGGATGTGTGGGATTTTTCGCTATTCCTCCGATCCTTGCTGAGATGTTTTGCTTCCTGGCCTTTCTTTTCTTCAAGATGTAACAAATCATCTGTCATCGGGGTCATGGAGTTTCGCCTGGGTGGCGGCTGTTGGGGAAGAAGAATAGTATTTGGGGATCCGGGACCTGGGATTTTATCAGTTGAAGTAAAGAAAACTGGAGGTGCGGTCCGGCCAGCCGCGCGCTACACGCCAACTACGAGGAGAAGGTGGGCATGGACCACGTGAGCCCTTTTTTTTTCCATTTCGCGTAAGGGTCACTTTCCGACAGGGGGCACCGCGTAGAGCAAAATCGTGCGCGCGCACTGCCTAGCCACGTCCGTGGTTTTTTGTGTGGACGCTAGGCGCCAGTTCAAATGTCAATCTTCAGATTACAAAAGTCACGTGGTCAGGTGGTCGCTTATCCCAGAGATCCGGCCCAATGTCTGCCAATTTTGGATACGTGGAAACGCACATGCGCGGAAATGATGGCTCAAAGCTGATATGCGGGTCTCGGATATGTTGTTTTTTTTTGCTAAATTCGTAATATTTTAGATACTTTTTACAATTTATATATATCTTGAAAAAATGTTAGGTACGGTTTGAAATAATTATTATTTTTGTTTCATTTGTAAAACAGTAAATTAGTTTTCCATAATCTGTTTAATTCCTGAAACAAATAATGTGTGGGTCCAGGTACTGACACACGGGTCCAGTTACTGACATGTGTTGGCCACGTGCGCAAAATAACTGTTGCCTTGCTGATAGGTGGTCCCGTTTGTACTGTTCCAGTACACGTGTGGCACAGAGGTTGTGTCGGCCTGACTTGTGGGTACGTCTGCAACATCTTTTGGACTGGTGTGGGAAATGTGTGGGTCCAATTTGACAGCGAGGCGTCAGACAGGGATGTAGGTGCGCCTCGGGTGGGGTCCATGCGTGTCGGCTGCCGAACCCCAGCGGCCTGTTACGGTTTGTGTCCGGGTTCGTCCTGTTCAGCCCGCAAAATAGTTTGTGACGGAAGGCCCCTTGAGATCCATGACGGTTAAGTCCGTTTCGTCTGACTTTTTCCGGGCCAAGCGGGACTCTCATGGATCTGTGACGAAAATTACCGAGGGCGTCAAAAATAGGTGAGATCAGCCACGGACAAGCGAACCGTGGCGACAAATCCGTCATAGAATAGAGTGATTCTTGTAGTGTATAGAAAGGAAATACAATTGACATGCATGTGTAATCCTGAGAATCTTTTTTGACATGGAATAAAGAAAGTTGTACTTACTATAGTAATTTCTTGGTTGTTTTCTAGGTCTTTTAAATCCATCATTCTAAAAAAAGGTCTTTTAAATCGTACATGTAAAGAAGATCTTATAAATCCCACTCTTCTTCAGTGAATTGCATGTATATAGCACTTTTTCATCTACATCTTCTTTTTAGTTACAAATGCTATAATTTGATCCTAAAGAAACACTCATTATTCAATCTTCTATGCAAGCAAGCCACACGCTTAATTCAAGAAAACATGCAGGTTAACTATTTGACGCAAGATGAATATACAACCATTCTTTTATTTTTGGTATTTCATTAAACGAAATCAACTGCAGCACACTCTCTAAAAAGGTTCAAGATGCATAGACCCCCTAATAATTATATAATCACCAGCTTCCAGGCACAGAAACTTGTCCAAAAACTTACGCCTTTCTTTTCCCATGTGGCGTAAAACGTGCCCATAGGTCATGTGTTCTCTTCTTCGCTCCTCTCTGTACATATAAAGTAAAATTTCAAATAGTCATGCATGATAGACTAACAATAATGCATGCAGTTCTAGAGACTAGAGATCATATGTTCTTCCATTGCCACTTTGTTGTTTCATGCTGGGATTTCGTAAATATTATCTGGAATAATCATGCCACCATCTCAACCCATCTGGTGTCTGCTGGGAATACATTTACAGGTTCATGCAAGTGGTTTTGGTTGCCGATCTCAAGGGCATCATATAACGACTTGTGCTACTCTACATGGGGAGGAAGCATGAAGAATATTACGGTGAGTCATTGACGGCTATTCGGGGATCACTTTGTGAATTTGCACGCTCAAACGAAGACTAGATTCCTTGTGAAGTGAATTTCGGGATAACATTTCTGTGTCTTTGTGTGGTTATGTCTTAACCTTTCTTTACTTGTTATAACTAGCTTATCTCGTTAATTATATCTTGCTAGCTCGTATCTTGCTCATCATATAGGATTGTTCACCTAATTGCATATCTAGAGAAATGTGAGCAAAACCTTAATTTGTTAAAAGGAAAAGAAATTGTACTACACTACAGGTAGGTCGTGTCTAATTCAGCTCTTGGGCGCCCATCGAAAACCTACTCGATCCTTTCACTACAACTCTTGGGCGCGCGAGTGGGGATGCCATGTTGTACTGCACTACATGTAGGCCGTGTCTAATTCAGCTCAAAACTGTTAATGATAAATTTGTGTTCTTTGCAACTATCTCAAACTATGGGTTTTGTGTAAATTAAGTAGACCATGATTGTGGTTCTGCAAAAAACATCGTCGTATGACAAATATTCTTTCTACCTGTTGCATCGCATGGACTAAAACCCACAACTTCATATCTAAAACGTGCGAACAACAGCAACAAGCCAAGGAAATTTGCCGAGTAAGGTCTTGTTTGATTTGTAGGGTAGAAAAAACATAGGAATAGGAAAATATAGGATTGCTATGTCATGCACATTCCAATCCTATAGGATTTGGTTTGTACCAAACTTTGTTTGATTCCACCAAAGAAATTATAAAAAGGGCTTGGAGTGGATGTTAGAATTCATATAGAAGTAGTACAAATATTCCTATGGGAAAAAATTCCTATAGAAACTAATCCTATGAATCAAACCACTAACAAAGAAAAAAATTCCTATGTGATAAATTCCTAGAAGAATCATATGAAGTTCCTTTGAATCAAACAAGCCCTAAGAACATACACATGCGCGCGAGCATGGCTGCAACTCTTGAGCGCGCAAGTGGGGATGCCATGGTACTGCACTACAGGTAGGACGTCTCTAATTTAGGTCTAAACTGTTAATGATAACTTTGTGTTCTTTGCAACTATCTCAAACTATGGTGTTTTGTGCAAATTAAGTAGATCATGACTGTGTTTCTTTAAAGAAACTTCGTTGTATATGACAGAATTTTTCTACCGGTTGCTTCGGGCATTTGCCAGTCATGATTATTAAAAATACAATCCACAGGAAATAGCTGCGGTTTTTATTCAACCTGTGACAAATCTGTTGCCGAAATGTTCAAATACAATCCAGAGAAATGATAAAACCAACTTTTACACAATTCAATACCAACAACCTTCCGTAGCTAATATGTTAGTCTCACCGTTTGCCTAAGGCTTTGTCCACCTGGACGAATGGCCATCTAAATATTGAAGCTTTGTTTTGAGTTCCTCTATTAGAGGTCCATGCACAGTTGCACACGCATGTCCTTTCGTAGACTTGTAAGATTCAGCACCAATCACACATTGTCCATTTTCCAAAACCACTAAAGGCAGATTTGTATTTAGGGTGATGATTGTGACGCAGATGACCAGTTAGAAGGCGACCCAAGGTGCCCAAGGCACCCCAGCCTCTGGTACGATTAAAATTCCACTCACGTCAATGCCAAAGGAAGCAGTTACTCAGACTAATAATGTCAAACTGTTTTTGTTACGAGCAAGCGTAAGCTCAGAAATTGAAAAACAGAGTACACGACACTGACATTGGACTGCTCCAATCACATCGATGCTGAAGGAAACATCTACTCTAGACCAATTAACGGAGTACATGACACTGAATTTGTGGATGGCGCGAAATAAGGAACTGGCCAGAGCACACAATACCATTTATAGGATCATATCACATCATCGTCATCAACCTTGAGCTTCTTCCTCTGTCCGTCAGTTTCAGTCTCCTGACAACTTCTCTTCTGACAAGACACTTGTGGCAGCTCTGCCAACATACCTCCAGAATCTTGAGTTCCCTTCGAGTCTGCTTCAACCTTGTGGAGAACAGCCATGAGCGCATCCCGGTTTGCAAATTTAGCTTGATTAAGTCGAACCACTTTCTTGTAAATTGTCTGGATATTGGCCTTGAAGACCTTGTCATCGTGTTTGCCCACTTCCTGACAAATCTTCTCCCTTTCATCGGGTGTGAACATCTGAGATTCAGAAAAGGCACAATTCGATTAACTCCCAGCATGTAGAGTAGAGTAATAACAGATAAGAAAATACAAAACTAATCAGCATCAGTCAAGCTTAACCTCATCAGGCATGACTACAGATTCTCCAATTAACGCCATCAGGGCTGTCGCGCGTGTCACAATGTCCCAACGGTCAGTCTTCAGACCAGAACTCTCAAGAAGATTATCAAGCGAGTGCAAGCTCTCGGCATACTCCTTACATGCTACATCACATCGTCGCATGAAAGAAGCAAAGGAAGCAATCTGTCCATTGATCTGGATGAAAGGGAGATGTAAGATTAAATGGAACATGGGGATGGGTGAAATGAAAAACTGATATTCTTTGACCATCACAAAAGTCTAGGATAGAGATTGGTATGATGAAGTTTATCAAGAAGTACAACACTACCATGAATGGGTGCTACAAATAAAAGCTGTAGCGTGGCAAGACAGAAATATATAAGCACAGTTAATTAACTAAAGCAGTGGCCTCACCATTTCCGGCTTAATGTAAACGTCAGGGACATTGTCATGCAGGTAGGCAAGTAATTTTTTGCTGTGGTACTTAAGGTCCTGCTTGTTGAACTCAGATTTCTCTTCAGGCACTAAAACATGCATCAGGTTTTGCAGGCCCCACATCAGCTCCTCTGCGGCTTTATCGCATATACAGGTAATTCCCTGCAAAGACAACACACAAAATTATAGTTGTCATACTTTACACACGTGCACAGGCAACAAGGAAAAGCCTCATACTAACCATCTGCTGTTCAATGACATCTTTGTAAGCAGATTCACCGACAATTAGTTTCTCCCCTCTATCGCACTGCTCCTCAATAAGATCAGCAAGTTCAGGATCAATATAGTTAGGACGAATGGCACTTGACCTGTCAACCTTCAGGAATCCCTTTAACCAGACGAACTGACAAAAGAACTTCCAATTATGAGAAAGGTTAAAGGGCAACACTAGGATGATACAAAAGACTTCTTTAGCTTGCAGCCTTATTTTAGAAGAGTTTTCAATAAAAGAATGGACTAGATCACCAACTACAGTTACAAAGATAGTTGCAATTCGTTTGGGCATGGCACATTAAATTTACTGAGATTTGAGCAGCAGCATTTTAATGAAATTAATTGGATTTCTGAAATGTAATTGTACAGTAATAGGTTGATAATTACAAGTCACAGAGCAACAATTTTCAAACTAATATCAAGATTACTGGAAGGAAATAAAACAATGCCCAGCATCAGCAGTAAAGAGAATTTCACTGTACTACTTGCAGCATTTTTAAGATCAATGTGAAACTAAGCTATGATTTGAAAGTAAAAAACAATTTGTTCCATAAGATTACACACGTAGCTGCAATTTCTTTTCTATAAGTACGTATGCTTTGGGTGTATGGAAAATAATGTGGGCTGTAGAAAGACCAAGGGGGGGCATGTACATAGTTCCACAAGTTATGAAAGCTAGCAAAGCAGAACCCTGCCACACGCGGAACAAACTGAATAAACAGGTAATGGTCGCTGAGGAATTCATGAAAGAAACATAACAAGATGTGAATCGAACAAAAGTAATTAGTAATGATAACCATGTCCGCCGATTCCTTGTCGACACAGTGAACCCAGATCGTCTGTATATCACCACAAATGAAAATAAATTAATGTGGATTCAAAAGTAATTAGTACACAACTGAAGAACACAATAATGTCTGATCACGCACAAACAATCAGGTTAAGGCAATTAATCAACGAGGAAACAAACAATACCTCAATGCCTGTGTAGTCGCTGCCGATATCGTAGAGATAACCCGAGTCGATGCCAAAGATTGCAAAGCCAGAGGGCGTCTCAAAGAGTACCCTCATGCGCACTGGGTCGTACTCGCTATCGAGACCCTCGCACTCGATGAGATGGTCCAGTTCCGAAATATCGTACCCAGGAAATTGATCTGCTAGGGCTATGCGTGGGTCTATCAATCGATCCATCGCAAACGGGCGCCTGCGTCCAGAGGAAGAAATCAAATCTCAGATCTAAAAAATAAGCACATTTGAGCAGATCTAGGGTTTAGAAAGGGGCCCTCCTTGAGGGGTCAGGGGATTTGGGAGAGCAGATCCACGAAGGCCTTTTCCTCTAATTACGTACCTCTGCAGAAGCTGCGTTGCTAGCGGGGCAATCGATAGGAGTGAAGGACCGCGCTCCACCAAACTAGGGTTCCTCGCAATGCAGTATTTTTTGCCAAATCTGGCCGTTTTCACGAACTAATGACGGATCTGGCCGTTCCTGAAAACTATTTCCAAATCTGGCCCCTCGGATCGGCTCCATATAATGTGGAGCCGAACTTGTGTATGTCGGCGCCATTCTGTCCTGGAGCCGACATACACAAGTTCTGCGCCGACATACACAAGTTCGACTCCATATAATGTGAAGCCGAACTTGTGAATTATTTTGGTGCAAATATATTTGTCCATAAGTTCGGCCCCAGGACAGAATGACGCCGACATACACAAGTTCGGCTCCACATTATATGGAGCCGACCCGAGTGGCCAGATTTGGAAATAGTTTCCAGAAGCGGCCAGATTCGTCATTAGTTCGTGAAAACGACCAGATTTGGCAAGACAAGCGAAACGAGTTACCAAACCACTAAGATTGAACGGGCGAGATAGGTACTCCAGAGTCCAGAGATCGAGATTTACCTGCAACGAGTCTACCTAGGGTTGGTGGCGTCGAAAAGAACGTGCCGCCGGGGTCGACGCCTCTGTGCGGCGGCTTCGACGGGACGAGGAGGGTCACAAGTAAAATGGGGCAGAACTCTATAGAGATTTTTGTTCAGCGCTCGGCATATCGGCTCGGCGAACCTTATAGCGCCGCATGGCAAAACCTATACATCGCCTAGCGCGGAGGTTACCGTCCTCCGCGTACCCCCGACTCAACTTGGGTCTGGCCCATCCTCTTCCTTCCGACTGCGCCTGATCTGTTTCTTCTTCTTTTCTTCTCCCCCCGACCGCGCCGCACAGCTTCTCCCCGGCCTGGTCCGCCTGCTTCTCCCCCGGCGGCTTCTCCTTTTCTTCTCCCCGACCGCGCCGCACTGTCCGTCCGCCTGCTTCTCCCCCGACCGCGGCGGCGCACTGGTCCGCCTGCTTCTTCTCCCTTCCACGAGTCCGAGGCCGCGATTAGACTTGTTTCTTCCCCGATTCGTCGAGCCAGCTCGGCGCACTGCTTCTGCTCCATTCCCCTCGACGAGCGCCGGGTTCCGACCCCCACTGATCTATCTGGTCGTCTTGGTTTGCAGAACGTGGAGCTCTTCATGCTCACGTATGGCGCCATCGTGCGGCAGCTGCTCACGGATCTCGAGGATGTTGAGGAGGTAACAAGCAGCTCGATCAGATGTACGCCCCGCTTCCCTTACTTGTTTCGCTTCCCTTCCTTGTTCATCTGTGTCTAAATTTATGGCCTCTGGCCAGTTTAGGAACTTCTCTAGGGGGAGAAATCCGGAATTTCCTGTTTTTCTCTAACCTATAGATAAGTGTGATGATTTAAAAGTCAACTAGCTGGAATAGCCTGCCCGAGAGTGTGAACTTCCATACAAATAGAATTAGCTACCTATTTCTCACCCTAACCGACTAATCTTGGTTACGACATATCAACTTCTCCATTGTAAGACAGCCTATCCAACCAACGTTTTTACTGAATTGAGGAGCGATAGGTCTAGCACGTCAGTGGCGGCACCAGGAAATGAACACTGCGTATTCCCCCAAATTTTTTTGCTCTAAATGTACTATATGACCCAAACAGCACAACACTAACAATATATGGATAAAACAACACTATCATAACAGCAATAGCAATATTTCAATTTATAAGCCCATAACGACATGAATACATACTTACATAGGTACCTTTGATTGATAAAGTGATGACATTCCATCCAGGACTGATTCCATCTTACATTATAACTTTGCGGTTGCCTTTTTGGAAGAGATTGAAGACATCCTCATCCTTTACTTGCCTGAAGAACTCTCTCTCAACAAATGTAACCATACAATTGTTCAAATAGTCATCACCCATTTTGTTCTTTAGCTTATTCTTCAGATAGCTCATTGAAGAAAATACCCTTTCAACATCAGCATGGCTACTGGTAGAATCAATACCAACTTAAGAAGCTTGTAAACAATATGATAATATTCATGCTTTTTTGTCTTGACAAGCATAACTGAAAGCTCACACAGATTTTCAAATTTTGGAACCTTTCATCTCTACGCACATTAACAACATACATGTTTAGTTGCCATGAAAGTCTTGCCAGTTCCTCACTTGTAAAATCATAAGCATAAAATTTGTAGCAAGCGTAACCAACTTCTTTTGATCATAAGCAGCAAATAGATTAAGTGGAGCGAATGCTGCCATGCAAGAAAGTAGCTCTGTGTTTACCTCATCAAATCTGCCATTCAGCTCACTGATTTGCCTGTCAATGACACCCATAAACATATCAACCTTGAAGCGTTGGTAATTGATCACACCATTACATAAACCCCTTCTAGGCCGGCCAACGGGAAAGTAAGGACCCTCCATATCAACAATTTTGATCTTATGCTTTGTACAAAAAGCTGTGACCTTTGTGAGAAAATCATCCCATCCAGGATCAGACCTCAAAGCCTCCAAGTGAAACTTTGTGTCATCAACAAGCTGAATAGCATGAACAATATCTTCGCCTTGCTTTTGCAAATGTCTGGACAACTCATCTATGTATCCAAATATTTCTTGCAACAAGTGTGCCATGAAAACAAACTCAAATGATAGAAATGTTGTCTCTATGGATAGAGCCGCTTGTTCCTCCACAGCATGGTAGTCTTCTCCAATCTTTTTCAGGACTCGTCGTAGTGCACCATACATAGAGATGACATGGTTCACAGTTTTGAAGTGAGAGCCCCAACGTGTATCACATGGCCTTCCCAAACCCATTTCCTGATTCAGCCCACTCCCTGTTTCTATTTCTTCCAATTCCAATGCAGCAATGAGTTCTTCAGCCTGAGCTATCCGAAACAATCTCATTTTTTACAAGACATGCCAAGAGCATTTAACAAGTGTGCAAGCTGCTAAAAGAACCAAGTACAATCACCACTCTCCTTTGCAACAGCAACAAGAGTTAACTGTAGTTGATGGGCAAAGCAATGAACATAATAGGCAGAAGGGGACTCATCCATAATCAGTTTTTCAGGCCATTAGCATTACCTTTCATGTTACTAGCTCCATCATATCCTTGCCCACGCACCATTGCAAAGGTCAAATTGTAGTTCATAAGCATTTTCTGAATTGCAGCTTTCAGTGTCAAAGAGGTAGTATCTTCAACATGAGCAAGACCAAGAAATCTTACAACCGCCCTTCCTTTCTTATCAACGTAACGCAAGCAAACAGCCAACTGTTCATTCTGATACACATCAGTAGACTCATCTGCAAGTATGGAAAAATTACCACCATCAAGTTCTTCAATGACTAATTTAGTAGTCTCTTTTGCACAACATTCTATCACCTCTTGTTGTATATCATGGTGAATCATCCTGCAGTTCCGTGGAGCATTCTTGAGAACAACTTTGTTAACCTCTTCAAAATTTCCTTCATGTTTCTTCAATCTCAACTAGATGTTCCAGTTATTAAATCCCTTCTTCACAAAAGCATCTCCACCGGGACATCTTGTTTTATCCTTGAACAAATAGCAAACGAAGGAGAAAGCTCTATCTTTTTCCACACTATACTCAATCCATGGAAATTCTTTAAACCAAACACGGCAAAAGCGACGCTCTTTTCCACTTTTATTTATAAGATGGAACTTATGATTATTTGGTTGACATGGCCCCATCTCAATATATCTCCTTACTCTATCTTGGTCATTGACAGCATACACTGAGATGGGAATCCGCTTCCCAGGATCATGCTCGAGTGCCTCCAAATCTGCTTGCATCGGTTCATCATCTTCATCAACAAATTCTTCATCTTCTACTTCTACATGAGGTGTTGAGGTTTCACCTCTACTCTCCGGTTCTTGTCATAACACCATTTACAAATTGCTCTCAAGATGAACAACACTAGATTCAGTTCTTGTCTGATTCGGTGTGGATGATTCATTCATTTTCCTTGTTTTTGCAGCCTTTTCCCACATTGTATGTATGCTACTGCCAACAACACCACCCTTCTTCTTCTACGGTACAAGAAAATAAGGAACAGAAAATTAAAAACTTGCATCTAAGAAGCTAGTATGAGCAACAGTAGTATACTTCACTTGAATAAAATGCATAACTAAAGCTACTAGCTCTTTATAAGCAAGTGGTAGAGGTGTGCTTCTCACTAGGCCGATCCAGTAAGATGCTAAGGGATGTAAATTTTCATACACTGAACATAAGACATTTTACAGTACATAATTGCGATTACAAGAAGCAAAGATTGTACATTTAGCTTCAACAGAAACACCTCAAAAAAGGAATTGAATAATATTTAATTTATCATTTTATCCTCTGAATAAGAACATACAAGGTGAGAAGAAATCATCATATCCAACCAAGCAGCAGCTCTAGCCGAACCTAAACTGGCACAACAATGAAGCAAATCAACTAATCAAGGAAGCAACAAGCAAGTCAAGCAACGAAATTGGGCATTGGGATTTGGGGGCGAGGCAGGCCGCAGGCGCAGGCGGCCGTACCTTCTGTGCAGATTGCGCTGCTCGGGGACACTGGGGTGGGGCGGGGCGGACGGGAGGGGCGCCGCCGCCGAGGGCGCGGGGCCATCAACTGCTCCGGGCTGCATCTGCATTGGCCGGTGGCTCGTGGTCTAGGTCGAGGAACGGAGGAAGGAAAGGGGCAAATGACAGAGGGCGTCTGCGCGTCTGCGGCTCTGCGCGTGGCTGGCTTGCTGCGTGCGATGCGAGCGACGGAGCGAATGAGCGAGCAGTGCAGCGAGATGGGCTTCTTTTGCGTTTCTGGCTTATTGAGCCGCAGTTGGGCTGGGCCTAATATGTATAGGTATTTTTTTTCTCGTCCAAATCTTGGGTATGCCTGTGAATACAGGGGCATACCCCTGGCGCCGGCCCTGTAGCACGTGTATTTAAGAATGATGATACCCATCTACTCCTCGATTCAGTGAATTAATATCATCTCAGTATTACTGATGGAGGAATGAAGGCAGGCAGGACGTGGAGTTGAATCACATAGGAACTGTTAATATGTCTCTAACTACGGTTGCTGCTTCACATCATTTTCCGTGAATTAATACCATCTCAGGCCTGCTCGCAGCTATTACTACGATTTCTCTGTTTCAACTTTGCGTGGAAATGCTTTTGACATGATAAATATGTTTTTACTTCTCAGGGGTTACAGTATTGGAACTCGATTGGTTGATGAATTCTTAGCCAAGTCGAATGTATCAAATTGTGTTGACTGCAAGGAGACTGCCGATACTATAGCGAAGGTATTTTGCTAAACTTGCTATACGTTGGTTGAAATTGAGACTAAAGTAATGCATCCCATATTTTCCGAGTTTGTTATCATTATTCATATTTATGGATATTTAGTAAAGAAATATTTTGAAGGGACAAGTATCTTTGATCAGATGTATGTTAGTAAGCCCCTTCTCCAACAGAAATCAATGGCGAGCAGTTTCAAGTGGTTTACATTTTATTAGATGTAGACTATCTGCGTTGTTATTTTTCCAGCTGATGGTGTCGTGGTGGTGTCACGGCAGATGCCATAGGATGGCTTAAGTTGTGGGCTCGCTAGGACGTTGGGGGATCCGGGGAGGGTTTGCGCGCTCACGAAGCACGCATGGAGAACAACCAAGAACTCGCAAGAACAAACAAGAACAAGCAGAACCAAGAAGAAGCAAAGAACACCACGATGTACCCTGCTTCGGGGCCCTCTTGTGGAGGTAACACCCCTACTGCAGCACTAGCCTACTCTCTTTATATCTCAAGTGGTTACAAGTACAGAGTGCTCCTTGAGCTGTATGAAGAACAATGGTGGGAGCTCTAAGAAGAGGATGGAGCTTGGGGGGGATAATGCCTTTCTCTTTTGCCGTTCTCTCCCCTTCTTCCGTCCTCGCTCTACTGGAGGATTTGGTAGCTTACTTATACACTAACCGAATTACCATTTTGCCCCTGGCTGGAAGTGATAATGGCATGGACAAGAGGAACAGGACAAGCCTCTGCCCCCTGTCAACCCAACGGCCGGACTGTCAGGCCCAGCAGGCCTATCTTGCCACTTTGGGCAATGGCAGGTGTAACCCACCGGGTCTCGGTCATATCCTCTTTCCCGAATTGGCCGGGTTAGCTCCTAGGTTGCTGCGCTCCCAGGAATCCCGTGACCTGACCTGGCCGTCAAGTCCCTAGCAGGCCTATCTTGCCACTTTGGGCAATGGCAGCCGTAGCCCCCCGGGTCTCGGTCGTATCCTCTTTCCCGAATTGGCCAAGTCAGCGCCTAGGGCCTTGCGACCCGAAAACCTGCGACTTGACCCGGCTGTCTTCTCAGCCTCTGGCAGGAGACACCCTGAACCTTTCTGACATTACTTGGCCCTTGTGCAATATCCGGATTACCTTATCCGGGTCCTTCCTGACCAACCCGGCTAACTTAACCGGTTTCCTTCCTCTGATTCGGTTAAGCTTTACCGGATCCTCTCTGGCATCTTCTCGCACTTTAGCTTGATCAAGTGCTAACCGACTCTCACGAGAGATCCGGCCCAAGTGACCCGGCTATATGTTGATCCGGCTAGCTCTTTGCAACACTTAACACCACATCTTTGCCCTACCCGGGGGCAGCCCCCCGACAGTAGTCCCCGAAGCTGGTGCGGTTCTACAGCCTCGGCTGAAGAGCCGTAGCAGGTTAAAAATAAACATCACTAACCGAATCACATATCATATAATCTTGTCTCAGGATTTCCCGGGACACTTGGCAGTGAATCTCTGCGCAAAGCCCCATAATCCGGATCTCTGATCTGACATGCCACTGACAGCACCTCATCCGGATTCTCCGGGTACTTGAGTGCATTTGACCAAACGACCGCGTCTTCTCGTTTTCTCCGTTGACCGGCACAAAGGATCCGTGCAACTGCTTCCAATTCTATGGCCCAACATGTGCTTGGAACACACGGCCACAGAGGTGGCCACAGAGTTCCAGGATGCAGTTACCGTGCGACGCTCCGAAAACCGTGCAGTAGTGCGCCCGTTACCGCTGGGCGCTATAAATATGGGCGCAGGGGGTTTCCTCTTCTTCTCCGCTCGTTCCCCACTCCGAAAACTTCCATCTGCGCCACCGCCGCCGCCGCAATCTCGCCCTCGTAACCTTGCCGCGCCGGAGACGTCCTCAACGCACCGAAGGAAAACGACCGGGGCCGCGCACCGTGCCCAGCGCCGCCGTTCCTTCATCGAGCTTCTTCCCCGTCGCGTCATCACCGTGAGTTTTCTTTTTCTCCGGTCATGGCGAACTCGAGGAGTTCATATGCCACGGGAAACTCGCATTTGTTTCTTGTAGATTTATCCGCATATTAGTCCGTCGCCCAGCCTCAGTGCATCTAGTAGATCTCCTGTCTAGATTTTGCACTACACTACCCTAGTTTTGTTTGCCACCGTATGAGCAGTTCAACCATATTTTTACTCTTGATTTCCTTTCTTTTTTACTGCTGCAGTAGATCTTGTGTAACCCTAGACCTTTGCGGAAGGTGTTTGTGATTGCCACCCGAATCACCTTCTCTGCTGAATCCGGCTAGTTTCATCCGGGATAATATTAGCCGAATCACTCTAGATCTGGTTCGATTATACCATTATCCGATTCATTTTGACTCGGCCCTATCCGACCTCTTGCAGGATTGATCCGGATATGGCGAAGCTTCCTCCCGGCAGATGGGAGGGTTCTGATGTGACCAAGGACGATCTGGAATGGCTATTAAGCACCCGGCGTATAACCTCTCAAGTTATATGCCGCAAACCGGGGAAGGAACTCGTCCCGGTTCCCGAACCTGGTGAACGTGTGGTGTTTCTAGCGCATTTTGAGCGCGGATTCGGATTGCCGGCGAGTGATTTCTTCCGGGCTTTCCTGGATTTCTTTGGCCTACAGCCTCATCACCTCCCGGCTAATGCCTTCGTTTCTCTATCGGCTTTTAGCTCCTTTTGCGAGGGCTATCTCGGTGTCTGGCCGACCGTCGATATTTGGGCAAAGTATTTCCACCTCCGCAAACATACTATTCCAGGCACTAAGCCGAAGCTGATGACTGCTTGCGGTCCGGTTAGCATCACGCCAAGGCAGGGATCCATCTTTCCCCGTATCACTGGCCTAGACACTGTCAGGAAGTGGCAAAGGTCTTTCCTTTATGTGAAGAGTGCAGAAGGCCATGACGCCCTTAATCTGCCCGAGTTCACGATCGAGCCACCCACAGCCGAATTGAACTTCGGATACAATCCGGCCGAGACTATTGTAGAACTTCAGACTGTACATGAAACTCTGGAGGACCTTCTGAAGAAGGGCCTGGCCTCGGATGATCTGCTCCGGACCTTCATCGGTCGCCGGGTCTGCCCTCTTCAAAGACGTGAACACAAGATATGCCACATGGGTGGTGTGCTAGATCCTACCCGGATCAGCAGGCATGACCTTAACAAGTCTCCATCAGGCGACGGGTAAACGCCATTGCCGCCACCGAGATGTCGGATAAATGGCGGTGGGGCGTAAAGCCGTTTTTCCGAGAGCGCCTTCCACCACAGGTTAGTTCGCCATTTTCCGAATCTAACCATATTTCGTCAAAATGGCATCGGCCTAATCCGGATTTGCCCGACTTTTCTGTAGCTGTTTGATCGCCAACTTACCGAAGATGGAGACCTCTCCACCAAAGAATGGGGGACCGGATCTCAGCCCGCCGCGCGAGGACGAAGAAGATCCGGATACGGATGATTATCTGCCTATCCCGCACCCAAGCCAGTCCGCAAGGGTAAGCAATCAACTATTCACAACATCTCGATGAGGAAGATGATGATTGCAGGATCTTAGATCCCATCGACGCTATTCCGATTTCATGGTCACCACCTTGTGTTCCAGCCAAACAAGATGCTGAAGGGACATCTCGGAAACGCAGTGACGCGCCGGATCTGATTCCCCTAAAGCCAAGAGAATAAAGAAGTCTGGCTCCAAGTTGAATTGCGTCAAGCCGATGCCTACCACCAAGGGGTAATACTGACTTAACTTCATTTGCTTTCTTCCTCTGTTAACCGAGTCATATCTATCCGAGTTAACTGTTTGCTTTGCTTTATGCAGTGATGTCCTCATCACCGCGTAGACTCATTCATCCATCTCTTCTCCCATTCCTCCGCTGGATACGGTCATGGAAACCCAGTCTCCTGATCGAATTGCCACCTCACCAATGCGTGTCACCACTGCCAATATTCCTCAGCCGACTCCCATTTCAAAGTCGGTTATTGACTTGGAGAGTGAGGAAACCTCGGCTCCAATCCGAGATTCAAGTTGGCCACGCCCTCTCAAGGAGCTGGAGAAGGAAAAGGCCAAGACATCGGCTACATCCTTGCCTAAGCCGGATCCTCGCCCTACTCCCGCAGCGCAAACCCTGCTGAATCAAGAGCAGCAGAAGAAGAAAAAGCAGAAGCAGCAACAGCAACAGCAAGTTTCCGAGAAGCAGCACAAGGAGCCACATCCGAAGCAGACTCCGGGTGCGTCACCGCAACCCAAGCCGACTCAAGGTGCCTCTGGCACACCTCCAACCACCTCGGATAAGCAGGTGGTTGCTAGCAAGAAGGTTTCTGCCGCCCCATCAGCGATTCGATTCGGCCAGTCCCTGTCGAATCCGCACCAATACATATGCTTGTGTTCCTTCTCGCTGAACTCAGTATTAGCTTATTTGTTTGTAGGAGAGTTTACTAGCATCCGGCTTCAAGCCGCCAAGGCTGTGAGAAACGCCCGAGCTGAGAGAGCTAAATTAACCGAGGCTCCCCTACCAGAGACATGGGACATCGAAGATCATATTACAGCACTTAAGGCTCGGATTGCTCCTTTGAAGGATTCCCATATTGGTCTGCTCAATGCAAGTCTCAAGGCTCACCGAATCTTGTTTCCTGAAGCGCGGCAAGTTGTGCCTGTGGAGGAGCTGATCCGAGACCTGGATCAAGCAATGACCCGGTTACAGCAGTGGAGGTCTTCGTCCGCCCGCGCTGGTGCTGACGCAGCTTTGCTATTCATCATGTCCTGGTATGAGCTAATTGATCTTGCCAAAGTGCGCTCATTTCGCGAGGGTTCTCCGTGGGCTACAGACCCTACCCGGATTAAGATCCGTGAAGAAGCCGCCAACTTCATGGCCGAATTTGCACGCACCAAGCATCTTGATCTGGAGGCTCCGGTCTACTCGGATGGAGAAGAAACTGAAGAAGAGGAATCGGACGACGCCTCCGCTGAAGAATACGCCGATTCTGAGGGCGAGTCTGATGATTCGGCTAACTCTGCCGAACACGCTCCTATCAAGATCCCAGCTTCTGACTCGGCTAAGAATACCGAAGCAACTCCGGCCCAGACTTCGGAGATACCAGCAACTGATTCGGCAGAGATTACTAAACAAGCTCAGCTGATCCGGATACCTCCGAATCTGCCCAGCCTTCAAGCTCTCCACGCAAGGTTACCCCTGAAGTTCCTCCATCTGAGCCATCCTTGCAACCGAGCCCCCTGCAACCGAATCTACTCCAACCGAAGCTCCTGTAACCGAGGCTCGCGCGCCCGAGGTTCCTTCAACCAAAGCTCCTGCCACCGAACCTGCTACAACCGAGTCTGCTGCTTCCTGAAGTAACTTAGTGAAAAAACGTTAAATCCCCGGTATGCCGGGAGCAGATGTAATAGACTATTTTAAGTTCTTTCGAGACTACTTTAAATTTGCTTAACATGATCCGGACGAGGTTTATGTTGGATCATTTTAAACCGAGTCCCCGAGTCTGTTTTCTTGTTTACTATTTTTGCCGAATCTCTGCTCTTGTCTACCTTTTAGGTGTTTGACAGTCGAGTCACAAGATAGGAATCATAGCATACAATACTTGAAACATGCGAGTTGTGGTTTAGAATCATTCAACATAAACAAAAAATAAATAACAGGGGTTAGTAAACGACATGTGCCGAATCGGTTTTGGACCGAGTCCCCGAGTCCATTTTCATGTTTCCCATATTCCTCATCTCTGCTCTTGACTACCATTTTGGTGTTTGTCAGTCGAGTCACGAGATCAACAACACAACATACATTACTTGAATTTTGGGACGAGGTTCAAAGCAATTCGGCACACGAACGGTATGGACAAAACAGTAATAAAAACACATGCATGAGTACGAAGCAGTCCCCGAGTCCAGACTCGGATTGCTGCAATTTCATTTATGATAAACTGAAATACATACATTGCGCCCCTTAGGAGTAAAAGGGTCGAAGCAGAGCTACATTCCAGGTCTCTTAGTTTCTTGTCCGGGTCTGTCCAGGCCATCCTTCCTTGGTTCCTGTGCATCTACAAGGTAGTACGAGTCATTGTGCATAGCCCTGCTCACAATGAAAGGTCCCTCCCATGGAGGTGACAACTTGTGTCGGCCTTTGCTGCGCTGCACCAGCCTTAGCACAAGATCACCCTCATGAAACACTCGAGGGCTGATCTTTCGACTATGATATCGTCGGAGATTCTGCTGGTATATTGCTGTCCGAGATAGAGCCAATTCTCTTGCTTCCTCTAGCAGATCCACTGCATCTTCCCGAGCCTCTTTTGCCTCGGTTTCAGTATACATTGCCACCCTTGGTGCATCATGTTCTATGTCTGTGGGTAGCACAGCTTCTGCCCCATAAACCAGAAAAAATGGCGTATAGCCAGTTGACCGATTCGGCGTGGTCCTTAGACCCCACAGTACTGATGGTATCTCGTCTATCCAGCATCCCGGAGTTTTCAGCAATGGTTCAATGAGACGAGCCTTGATGCCGGCCAACACCAGGGCATTTGATCTTTCCACTTGCCCATTAGACTCCGGATGTGCCACCGAGGCTATATCTAGCCGGATTCCCTTATTCATGCAAACCGAGCAAACTCTCCGACAGCAAAGTTTGTGCCGTTATCCGAGATGATGCTATGAGGGTATCCGTATCTCAAAATAATTTCTTTCAGAAAGTTACAGCCGAACGACCATCTACTTCCGGATTGGTTTCACCTCTATCCACTTGGTGAACTTATCCACCATCACCAGCATATGTGTCATGTTGCCCCTAGCCGGCTTGAAATCTCCCACCATATCTAAACACCACACAGCAAATGGCCAAGTGATAGGAATTGTTTCAGTGCCGATGCGGGTAAGTGTGTCTGCTTGGCAAACCTTTGGCATCCTTCACATTTTCGGACTATGTCCTCTGCATCCGCGTGAGCAGTGGGCCAGTAAAATCCATGCCGGAATACTTAGCCACCAGGGCTCTTGTACTGCAATGATGTCCACATTCACCTGATGTATCTCAAGGAGCATCTCCTTGCCCTCGGCTGGCTCCACACAACGCTGTAGCACCTCGGTTGCACTCCTCTTGTATAACTCCTTGTTGATGATGGTGTAAGCCTTGGACCTCCTCTGCACTCGCCTAGCTTCGGTTTCATCATTTGGCAAACTCCCCTCCGACATGAACTTCATGATTTCTTCAGCCCATTCCGGTACTGGATGCAAAGGGAATAAGTGCTCATCTACTTCCACTGGTTCGGCCGCCATTATTTCTTCTATCAGCTTCTGCCCATTCCCTAAGATTCGGTTATCACCACCTTCTTCTCTGCTCCTCTTTCCTAAGATCCGGTTAGCAGTCCCCGGGTCTCGCCATGCAGTCCCCGGGTCTTCCCCAATGTACTCGACATCAACATTCATAGGGACAGCCTCAGATTCTTGCTTTGGGATAAAAATTGACTCGGAATCAGGCGAAGGTTTGATTGAAGGGACCCTTAGGTGATTCAAGGATATCCCGGGTGGAATTGCATCCCTAGACGACCCGAGTTTTGACAGGACATCAGCAGCTTCGTTCTCCAACCGAGGTATGTGCTTGTACTCGCAGCCTTCAAAAAATCCTGAAATTTTCTGGACATGAAACCGATATAGTGCCATATTGGCATCAAGAGCATCCCAATTTCCAGAAGATTGCTGCACAACTAAATCCGAATCACCAAAACATTCTATTCGGCGGATGCCGATGTCCCTGGCCACATTAAGCCCATGGATCAGTGCCTCACTCGGCCACATTGTTTGATGCTGAGAAATGAATCTGCAACACATATCGCAATTGATCTTGCTTCGGTGACGTGAGTACCACCCCAGCACCTAATCCGATTTTGGTTTTGGAGCCATCAAAGTGCAACTTCCAGTAATTGTAATCCGGCTTGGGTGGCTCATACTGCATTCGGCCCAGTCACAAAGGAAATCTGGTAAAGCCTGAGACTTGATAGCATCCCTTCTCTCATAATGCGGGGTGTAAGGAGATACTTCTATTGCCCACTTGGCAACCCGGCCAGTCGCATCTTTGCACCCAATGATTTCCGCGATTGGAGCTTCACATACCACGGTAATCGGGTGTTCTTGGAAATAATGTTTCAACTTTTTGGCCGCCAGGTATACCCGTATGTCATCTTCTGGTAGTGAGGATAATTTTGCTTTGAGGTTGAGATCACCTCACTTAAATAGTACACCGGTCTCTGCACGGATTTACCCTCCTCTTCTCGCTCTACCACTATGACCACACTCACGACCCGGTTAGTGGCCGCAATGTAAAGTAGCATTGGCTCATTCGGCAAAGGTGACGCCAGAATTGGTGCAGTGGACAACATCTTTTTTAATTCGTTGAAAGCCGAATCTGCCTGCGGGGTCCACGTGAACCCGGTGCTCTTTTTCATCAATGATACAAGGGCAAGGCTTTTTCTCCTAGCCGACTCACAAACCGACTCAACGAGGCTAAACACCCTGTGAATTTTTGTACATCTTTTAGACATTAGGCAATTTCATTCTTTCTATGGCTCGGATTTTAGCCGGATTCACCTCAATACCTCGGCTCGATACAAGGAAACCGAGCAACTTTCCAGCCGGGACACCAAAGGTGCATTTATCCGGATTCAATTTCAACCGATATTTTCTCAAGTTCACAAATGTTTCCTCGAGATCCTCGAGGAGAGTGTGTTTTTCTTTAGTTTTGATGACGATATCATCGACATACACCTGCACATTCTTGCCCATTTGGGAGTGTAAGCATTTCTGCATACATCTCTGATAAGTTGCACCGGCATTTCTCAAACCGAAACACATGACACGATAGCAATACGCCCCGTACGGGGTAATAAAAGCAGTCTTTATTTGATCTTTAGGGTTCAGTGGTATCTGGTGAAAACCAGAGTACGCATCAATAAAAGACAACAACTCACACCCGCAGTAGAATCGATCACTTGATCAATCCGAGGTAAAGGAAATGGATCCTTCGGGCACGCCTTGTTTAGGTTGGTGAAATCGATGCACATGCGCCACACCTTGACCACCGCTGGTTCGTCCTTCTTCTTCTCTACCAGAACCGGATTGGATATCCAGTCTGGATGCAACACCTCCATAATGAATCCGGCTGCAAGCAACTTAGCCAGCTCATCCAGCACCACTTTTCTTCGATCATCTGAGAGACGCCGAGTCGGTTGCCTCACCGGTTTTACATCCGGCCTGACAAATAAAGAGTGCTCTGCCAACTCCCTCGGAACACCAGGCAGGTCCTTAGCCGACCATGCAAAGATATCCCGATTCTCACGGAGGAAGTGACAGAGCGCGCTTTCCTATTTCTCATCCAGCCCGGCACCAATGATGGCCATGCGCTCCGGGTTCTCCGGGTCAATGGGATCTTCTTTGTCTCCTTGGGCATCTCAAATGTTGCACCTCCATCCGGATTGGTCATAGCCAGCACACCGAGCTGAGCTGACTTCGCCATTGCCACCACCTCATGCATCTTGCTCTTCTCAGCTTGGATCACCAATGATTCGGCTAAGGTGGAACCGATCGTGGCACACTGTATGGCCTTTTGTAATCTCCCGCAACAGTGATAATACCATTCGGGCCTGGCATCTTTATCTTGAGGTAGGCCACATGGGTGGATATCATGAACTTGGCTAACGCAGGCCGGCCAAGTAGAGCATGGTATGGGCTCTCCAAATCTACCACCTCGAACTCGAGACTTCAAGCCGGTGATTGTCCTTGGTACCAAACAGCACATCTACCCAGATCTTACCCATTGGGGAACAAGACACCCCGGGTACTATACCATGGAAGGTACAACTGCTCTGCTGCAACTGATTCGGCGAAATACCCAACTTGACCATTGTGTCCCGATACATGATGTTTATGGCACTGCCATTGTCAATCAAGACTCGGCTAAACCTCACGTTAAGCTTGGGTCCTACCAAAGTCGGATCCACCACTAGTGCATAGTTTCCTGGACTTGGCATAATTCTGGGGTTATCAGCCCTGCTCCAAGTGATCTCCTGCTCGGACCAATTCAGGTATTTTGGGACTGCTGGTATGACTGCATTCACCTCCTTCGCCCTTCGCAGCTGACTTTTCTTGTCAGTTGGCTCGGTCACAAAAACCACATAACTTTGATGAGCCTCCTTGTACTCATTACCGGGGTATCCACCTTGCCGACTTGGACCAGCACCATTGTCATTGCCTCCCATGTTTACCAGGTTAACCGGCTTTGTGGCTGCCGGTCTCGGAGCTCCTGCGTTCACCGGGATTGTATTGGCTCCGGTTAAAGGCATATTCGGCCTGAAATTCGGTCTAGGAGCACCTCTCTGAGGTGGTCCTCTCTGACCCTCCGCCTGAATGCGATGATGCCAGCTACAATTCCGAGTTGAATGATTGGCCGGCTTGCGTGGGTCTGTTGTGTGATAACAGCAAGGCCCGTCCAATCTTGCCTCAAAGGTTAGAGGAGGACTCGATCCATCCCACACCTTCTTTGGCCAGGCACCTTGATTCGGCCTCCAAGCTGGACCCTCAGTCTTTTGTCTCTGACCATCTCCTGCTCCAGGATGGTCCATATTCACTGCAGCCACCTGATCTGAACCGTATCTATAATCCGGATCTCTTCTTTTGTAACCGAATTCATGTCGGTCATTGGGCCTCAATGGTCCTACTCGGTTATTAACCGGTTGCCTCCTGCTTGTTCCCACTGCATCCAATGCGGGCTGTGTCGGATCACCTAGAGCGTACGTATCTGCTATCCGGATCGTTTCCGCCAGTGTCTTGGGCATATCCCTCTGGAGCTTCTGCCAGAGCGGGGTGCCATGTCGGCAACCCTGCGCAAACCAAGAAATCGCCTGCTCCTCCACGACACCTTCGCAAGAGTTGCGAATGTTGCTCCACCGAGTTAAGAATTCTCGGTCTGTTTCCCGTTCTTCCTGCTTGCACGCAGCCAGGAGCTGAGGTCGGTTAGGCCTCTTGTAGGTGCTGGAGAAATTACTGTAAAATGCCTCCTCCAAGTCCATCCAAGAGTTGATACTACCCGGCGGTAAGTTGTTCAGCCAAATCCGGGCTGGCCCTTCCAACATGTGCGGGAGATACCGGACCGCCCATCGGCGATTGCCCCCCGCAATGTGCACTGACGATACATAGTCTATCAGCCAATCTTGTGGCTTTGTGTTGCCATTATATGGCTTTGTGCTTCGGCCAAGCTGAAATAACGGCACACTCGGTCGTTCATGATCCGAGGTCCAAAACATGGAGGACCCGGTGGGCCTTGCTCTTCTAGCTTCTCGGACTGGTAAATTCTATCCAACTTGAGACGCTGATCATTCGGATCTAATGCCCGAGGTCCCAGTCTTGATGCAAGTGCATTATCATACGTCTGGTATCCGGCTCGCGCCATAGCCGAATTTCCGTCATCATAGCGGTAACCCGCCTGGCCACCACCTTGCTGTTGCGCTCGCACAATCACTTGCTGCCCAGGAGGACGAGGTGGTTGACCTCGGCCAGCCGAATTGCCCCTTCCAGCTCCCGGGTAACCTCGTCCACCACTGTTTCTACTTTGGCCACCTCTTCCTTGAGCGGCTAGCTGCTTGCCGGCATACTCAGCATCATAGGTCTGCAGCTGCTTGCTCTTACCCGAGTTCACGCTCTGGGCCCGGTCAACTCCGACGTGCGGGGATGACGCCTGCCCCTTGGATCTCTGGCTAACAGCCTTAACCGACACTACTACCCGAGAAACACCTGCATCCGGATTGCTTTCCGGTAAGCCTCATTCTGCCGGTTACACACATCTACTAGCTCATTGACTCTCTCTGCCTGCTTCCGCCAGCGTCCCCGGTTAGTGTGCTCAACTCGGCTCGCGCTGCCGCTGCAGCCCTAAGATTCTTAGCCGGGGAGCTATACACCGGCTTGCCTGTGCCAGATCTATGACTAGTAGCCTTACTGGAGCTCGATCCTGCAGCTCTAGCTAACTCGTCATTGAGGTCCTTACCCCGGTTACGCAACTCGGCTTTTTGCGCGAGCGATGCACTACAGGAGTAAAACCCTCGGTGATACCATTGGCAGCATTGTACTCTCTCATATCTCTATCAAAGGCTTGCCTAGACTCCACCACTAACCGGGCTTCTTTTTGCAACCTCAGGCGCTCTGCCTCTAGCTGAGCTACAGTGAGCTCTACATCTGCCCCAGGTGCCACTGGCCGAGATAGCTTCTCCAGGACATCCTCTAAGGGAGCCTCCCTACTTGACATGCCAAGCGGGCCAACCGGATCTGGTCTCTCCTTTGGGAACTTAGCTGTCCGAGTCGGCTTGCCAACCGGATCAACTGGCGTGGCCAGCTCCTCGGGCATGCTTTTGCTGGCATCTCCTTTGCCAGCTGCTGCACTTGGCCCGGTCATCATCACCTCCACGCTACTCCCGGGGCGAGCGCTACGCCGTCCGAGAGCTGCGCGGAAAGAGGGAGGATCCTCAGCCACGAGCACCTGCGCCGGGTACTCGCGGACAGGCTCGGTGGCGACGTAGGTGACGAAGCTGCCGAGCGTCATGAGGAAACCGTCTGCGGGGAAGGGCTTGTTGGCGAAGCACCCCGCGTTGTCGCTGATGAAGTTGAACTCGCCGATCTTGCAAACGAGCCCAGAGAGGACCCGCTCGCCGGAGCCAGCGACGGTGCCCGTCCGGAAGGAAACCCCAGCCAACGCCACTGCTGCCCCACGGTGGGCGCCAACTGTCGTGGTGGTGTCACGGCAGATGCCATAGGATGGCGTTGGGGGATCCGGGGAGGGTTTGCGCGCTCACGAAGCACGCATGGAGAACAACCAAGAACTCGCAAGAACAAACAAGAACAAGCAGAACCAAGAAGAAGCAAAGAACACCACGATGTACCCTGCTTCGGGGCCCTCTTGTGGAGGTAACACCCCTACTGCAGCACTAGCCTACTCTCTTTATATCTCAAGTGGTTACAAGTACAGAGTGCTCCTTGAGCTGTATGAAGAACAATGGTGGGAGCTCTAGAAGAAGATGGAGCTTGGGGGGATAATGCCTTTCTCTTTTGCCGTTCTCTCCCCTTCTCCGTCCTCTCTACTGGAGGATTTGGTAGCTTACTTATACACTAACCGAATTACCATTTTGCCCCTGGCTGGAAGTGATAATGGCATGGACAAGAGGAACAGGACAAGCCTCTGCCCCCTGTCAACCCAACGGCCGGACTGTCAGGCCCAGCAGGCCTATCTTGCCACTTTGGGCAATGGCAGGTGTAGCCCACCGGGTCTCGGTCATATCCTCTTTCCCGAATTGGCCGGGTCAGCTCCTAGGTTGCTGCGCTCCCAGGAATCCCGTGACCTGACCTGGCCGTCAAGTCCCTAGCAGGCCTATCTTGCCACTTTGGGCAATGGCAGCCGTAGCCCCCGGGTCTCGGTCGTATCCTCTTTCCCGAATTGGCCAAGTCAGCGCCTAGGGCCTTGCGACCCGGAAAACCTGCGACTTGACCCGGCTGTCTTCTCAGCCTCTGGCAGGAGACACCCGTGAACCTTTCTGACATTACTTGGCCCTTGTGCAATATCCGGATTACCTTATCCGGGTCCTTCCTGACCAACCCGGCTAACTTAACCGGTTTCCTTCCTCTGATTCGGTTAAGCTTTACCGGATCCTCTCTGGCATCTTCTCGCACTTTAGCTTGATCAAGTGCTAACCGACTCTCACGAGAGATCCGGCCCAAGTGACCCGGCTATATGTTGATCCGGCTAGCTCTTTGCAACACTTAACACCACATCTTTGCCCTACCCGGGGGCAGCCCCCCGACAGATGGCATTCTTTCCTGCTACAGAATCTTCCAGCTCATTTGCTTTTATACACATCAACTTGTTCAATAACAGAGGGTCCAGAAATCATTACCATATTTAAAGTTTGTAACACTTTCATTTTGCTTCCTGGAACAATCGAACTCATCCGCTATCTGGTTCCCCTTCTGTTTTTCCTCCTTGTGGCTTTATGGTGTGACTGTTTCCCCTTTTCTTTCTTAAACAACTTGGATTCAAAATGTTCCTGGGTGCGACTGCAACTGTAACCAATTGGGATGCTGAGGCACAACTTGCAGCTTCGTATTGGAGGACAACCCACTTGTAGATTTTATTGAGCTTCCTGATACCTGCCAAGGCCTTCAGTATTGCAATGTGTTGAGTGGAGTGATGCGGGGTAGGTCCCGATCTTCACGGATTTGGGCGGATGGAACGAAGAACACGAAGAACACGAAGAACACAAAGGGGCAAAAGGCAACAAAGAGGATAACTAGCAAGACACAAGGATGCAATCAATCGGTAACAAGCACCGTGGGTAGCCCCCGATTCTCATAGATCCAAGCACACTTACTCTTAAGATTGTTTATCTCACGGTCAATCCTACCGGTTCAATCAAGTCACTCAAAAAGAAAAGATTGACAAGTAATCGCAACTACAAGGATGGGATCTTGTTCATCTCCACAAGGGGAGGCCTTGGATCATCTCCACAAGGGGAGGCCTTGATTCATTGTTGGATATATGCCCAAAAGGCAATGTATTTATACATATATATATATATCTGATTCATTAATTATTGATTTGTATTCTCTATGCTATAACTGCGGTGATTTCTAAATACGTGATTTAGGGAAAAGCTCACCCGCACGTGTAGAGAATATGAACACGTAAAATATACCCTAGTTCTTTTACGGACTAATTTGTTGATTGCTAGATGACGCGGCTTTTCCTAGTCATGGACATTGTTTATGTCAGCATCAATGAGTGGCATATTATTGGATAATAATATGGCTGGGTAACCCAAGTTATGGTATGCTAAGAGATTCTGTTAAATAGTCTTTTTGTGCTTAGCTTTATCACAGAAAGGCTGTTATATAACAAGTCCTGTAACCATGAGGTTATTAGGGTTATGCATACTGGAAAAGTTACTTTGGTGCTGTTAACCGTCACGGCCGTAACTGCGTGATCATAAAGGCAGTTACTGGGTGGCTTCAAGGTGTGTGTATATCCTAATGTTCTGAGATGGGAAATTACTCCTCGGTGTTAAGAGAGATACGCCTGGGCCCTCTCGGTATTATAAAGGTATCCAATATGTTCTGCAGACAATGCATGGTGAAATTACACCGTGTGGGATATCATAATACGGAAACGAGTAAAGGGAACTTACCGGTTAACGAGATAGACAAAGATGATACGAATCAATGATTGATTCATGGCATCATCCACGGATCTATATCTCGGGTGAAGTTTTGTATCGTGAGTAATGGGATTGATATATTAAATAACCAGCAGGTTCAACAGAGTGTCGTCGCATAACGATAGCAGCTATTCAGATCGTCCCGGGATCTGACCCTGGCCGGTGATTGGTTGGATACCCAATTATAGCTACCCGTTATCGAACCTGTAGGGTGGACACGCTTAAACTAGGATTGGTTAGTTGTGTATTTGGTTGGTCTGGAACATGGAGAAAGTATCACCGGCATAGTGCTTGCGGATAGATATACTTTATCAAGAGAGAATTGTTTGTGATAGAAGTTGCTATCACGGTCGGATTTATTCCGAGGGTTTATATATGAAGGAAATATTTATCCGGAGTATTTTGTTAGCGGACACTGGGTGTCCCGGATCATATGAAACTTTCATATGATAGGAAATTAATTCAGTGAAATATTATGTAAAAGGAAATATTCAAATAAGGATTAATTAGACAAAGTATTATTTAATTATGAGTTAATTAAATATTGATTTATTTAATTAATAAATAATTACGGAAAAATATTATATTAAATTGGAGCCCACCATGGGGCTACCAAGATGGGCCCGTGGGGCCCACCAAGGTAGCTGCACCACCATGTGGTGGTGGTGGGCCAAGGCGCCGCAGAGGGGGGAAGCTCCCCCCGGGCCGAACCCTAGTGGGCCAGCCGGCCCACGGCGGGGGGGAGGCAGGGGTGTGGCGGCCGAGGCGGCCGGCCTAGGTGGGCCCCACATGCCTAGGTCGGTGCGGTCGGGCGGGCCCCACCAGGCGGCGGCAAGGGAGAGGCGGTGGGGGGGGGGAGTTGGAGTCCTACTCCAACTCCTCCACCCAAGCTGAATTGGGCAAGGGGAAAGTTTCCCCTTGTCCAAGCCGAGTTGGACTAGGGGAAGCTTTCCCCTTGTCCAAGCCTCCCTACCCTTTGGCCATCTATATAAACCGCACCCCCTCCTATTTGGAGAACACACAATTGACACACAAGTTTAGAGCTCTTCTAGTTGGATTAGAGGAACCTCTAATTAGAGGCAACCTATCCGATTAGACTAGATCTAATCTCCCTCTCTCTCCTTCTCATGTGTTGAGATCTCCACCTTCATATACACCAGTAGTGCTTCAAGCTTGGACGGCGAAGCCCTGCTGAACCTCTCCCGGCGTACGCGTGCAAGCTCTCAGAGGGGTGATCTGTCGTTCTCGACGGTTGACCCTCACGCTGTTGGATCAAGGTGACAAGGCGAGGAGGAGGAGGCGCCGGAATCTCTCTACCACGCTTGGTTGGGGGAAACGGCGACGAGCTACATCGACTACATCATCAACACTTGTTCCGCAACTACGGTGTTGGTAACGTACACTAATCTAGATCTTTGGATCTTCGTATTCGCATGTATCTTCATAGTAGATCTTGGGAGGTGTTGCGTAGCAATACGTGAAAATTTTAATTTACCGTACACGCAACCCAATAGTGGTATCAGAGCCGATCTATGCATAGATACTTGATTTGATCAAGAGCACTTGTTTGTGCGGGCATCGCATAAGTTTATGCGGGTATGTTATTGAAGCAGTTGCTTCTAACATTCAGTTTATTTATGGATGCTTCCCAATAAATCACTTAAGAATTGTTTCCGATGGCATAGTTTGATCTTACGGACTTCTGGCAATCCGTGGACCTTCTGGCTGCTCCTAGTATGCCTGTCGGCGCCAACGAAGTGCTTCAGTAGCTTCGGGTCTTTCTATAGTTGGATTCGTTGACTTGGTAGTGGAAAGGGCATGTGGACTAGGTCCACACGGGGGTCACGTGCACTGGCAATCGTTTAGATTGACGTTCGCAACGTTTTCGTAATGTTGGGATGTCAATCACCCCGCAATGTCAATCTAGCAACATGAATAAACATGCTTAGTGAGGACCGTAGAATTTCCGGTTGTCCCGTTGATCCTACAAGCCACGCTAAAATATGCAAACAAACGTTAGAGGCGTCTAACTCTGTTTTGCAGGACATGTGATGTGGTATAGGCTCGAAATATTATTTTGTTGACTAACCCTTTTGTTTTGTTGGCCGGCGTGCCATTCGTTCTTGTTCGTCAAGCTATGGTGATAGTGGAGAATAGGAGAAGGCATGCAAATGTCGTGAACCTCGACATGGCCACGCCGGTGGAGGCGCCACCGGCGGATATGGAGGAAGAAGACTATACTACATCACAAAGTGTTATTTACTTATGCATGTTATATATCTGTTTTCCTGCTCTTGCCTTGATTGCGCAGTAGTGTGATTATTAGGGAGATTCCTCGGTAGCTGCAAAGTTTAATTACTTGAGCTAAAATTAAAAATATCAAGGAGTCGTGCTCTTCCAACTCGTAGCAGCGTCAAACCGGATGCTTGTCACCGTACGCCATGTATCCATGAGTAATGTGTGCCAAGGGTTCAGGAGGCGTGTAGTGTACCGTACCTACAGCAAAAGCGGTTGGTTGTCTTGACGTTCTGGCATAACTAGTTATGAGCTCGGAGCACTATATCGAAAGATGAAGCAAAAATCATGACAGGAAGTGATTGGTCTGTTGACCTACCCGCTATAAGCTACGACTTGGCATGTATCCATCCATTTGTTCGTTAGTTGGGCGTGGATTTCATATACACTAATTTGATCATGAGGAATATCAATTTTAGTGGGAGCACTTTACATTTAGTTTTAAATTTAGTGCTAGATAAGAATTATGAACATGTCTAAGTGAACGTAATTGTTGTAGATCAATGGCTAAGATAACACCCACGTTTAACCTTGGACCACTGATTGCGGAGAAGCCCCTGACTGCGAATGGGAGCAACTATGCTGATTGGGTTCGCGCCCTAAGGATTGTTCTTAGGAACGCGAAGAGCAAGTACGTTCTCGATGGCCCTCTTCCCGAGGCGCCAAGTGACAATGCGTCAGAAGCTGAATCAGAAGCGTACACCGTGAAGAGTGATACGGCTATATCTGTTCAGTGTCTCATGTTGACATGTATGGACCCTGAGTTGCAGAAAAAGTTTGACCAAACTTCTGCATTCGACATGATTGTCGCACTCAAGGCCATGTACCAGACTCAGGCTAAGACTGAGCGTTGTGAGATAACAAAGGCACTGTGGTCATGTCACATGGCAGAAGGAGGCTCTGTGAGCGAGCATGTAATCAAGATGTTTGGTTATGGTACTAGGCTCGAGGCTCTGGGATTTCCTATTCCAGTCGAGCTAAGTATAGATTTGGTGTTGGCATCCCTCCCACCGTCTTACAGCGGTTTCATCATGAATTACAACATGAATGGGTTGGAAAAGACACCAAATGAGCTGCTTGCAATGCTGAAAACTGCTGAACCTAGTGTGAAGAGGGAGAACAATCAAGTTTTGATGGTTACCCAAACCGCACAGTTCAAGAAGAAGAGAACGAAGAAGTCTAAAAATGCTAAGGCATTGGAGAAGGCTGTGGTCTCGGCTCAAGAGGAAACCGAGTGTTTCTTTTGCAAGAAGAAAGGACACTGGAAGAGGAACTGCAAGAAATTCCTGCAACAGAAGAAGAAATCTTCTAAGGGCAAGAAAGGTATAAGAGTTATACTTAAATGATATTTGTCAATCTTACCAGTAACTCTGGAGTATCAATTGCTAAATTATTATGCACTTGATATAGGAGATGCGGCAAGTAAGGTGACGGAGGAGTAAAAGATGGTGGTGTGCGTCAAGCTCGGCACATGAAGTTTCATCCACAAGATGAAGGCATCTCCAATTTACTTTTCAAGTTTTAGTTCGAAAGATTTGAGGGTTTCGGCCCAAGTTATTGTAATAAGGTCGCACTCTTAGCGATGAAAGTACTCTTGTGGATTTGTGGGATTTTATCCCGTTTATCGAAGAATATTTTGGATCAATCCCTTCGTGGATGATCAAGTTACAAATCTTTTGAGTTATGGAAATATCATTTGTTCTGAAATATGTTGTGATTTTGTTGATACCACCTTCATGTGGCACTATCGTCTAGAATACATCATGTACATGATGAAAGGATCTTTGAGATATTACACATAGTGAAGTCAATAAAGAAAGGGTTGAAATATAGTCAATAATTTTATTGATATCTTGAAACTGCACAATAATGTTTTAGAAATATTGTCTTAGTAATGTGATGAATAGAAATTAAATTTTTGGTTCATATATTTGATCAAGTTTGATTAAATAATTGCTAAGATATTTCACTTGCAGAATTATATTCCTAGAAATCCAATTTACAGTATTTATTGCATTGTTTTAGTTTTAGCACAAAGGATAGTCTTGTAAAAGGTATTCATGTCATTGTTTTGAAAGATAGACATAAAGGAACATGATAATTTAAGAAACTTAGAATTTCTGAAAAGAAGTTCGGTTCTAAAATAATGAGGACTTAGAAATATTTATCTTATTTGATGTGTCATAGTTTTGAAAGATAAACATAAAGAGACACAAAGAATTTGGGTTCAAAGTTTTATGAAAGATTGAAACTTGGTCCTGAAGGAGGAAGATGAATAAAGATTTATTTTGTAGGTTGTTCCAATAAGTTAAGTGGAAATCCTTTTATAACCACCACATAAGTGACAATGTTTTGCCACTAAGATAAATGTGATTCTTGAGGAATTTATTCCTCTAAGGAATTTAGTGGGAGAATAGTGAAATCTTGAAGAGATTATTTGAATTTTCGGAAATAGTTATCAGATGTTGTGCAAGCGAAAGCAATTCCAATTGACAAGACTTTTAGACTAATACCGAGAGTCTATGCATTTTATGCATGACGTGTTGTCAAGATACATTCACTTAACCAGATAATGTAGCATATAAGTTTCTAGGAAACTTAATATGTTAAGACAAAATAAAAGAAAGAGTGTGCTAGAATAAGACCCCAATATATTATGACTTAGATCTCATATGCATATTAATATCATTGTTGTTAAGTTATGATAAACTTAATGATGATCTTTTTGTTAGACGAAAAGATGATCACAAATTTTGTTGATCAAGAAAGTATTTTATGATAAGGAGTTTTATATAAGATATTGACAAAGACAAATTCCTTACAAAAGAAAAATTGATCGAGGTTGTGTACTTAGTACAGCTCGAGGGTCTTTGTAAATTGAATATAAAATCTAAATCATAAAAGGATATATTTGTCTGGGACAAATAACATGATATTAAAAGGAGAAGCAAGAAACAAAGTTATGTTTTAAGTTTCGAAGGAAATAAAAGAAAGTCATAGTTTCAATTAAATCAGTGGGAGCTTATTTATATTATTCAGGTTTGAATAATGTGATTTAAGATTGTTTTGTTTTGATACAATATGTCGTGTTATTGAAAGCATTTGATAACATACATGTTTGGAACATAATCGTCACATCACATATGGAAGTTACCGTATGTTGGTGAGATATAATGTTGCGGAAATTTCACCAAGGTGTCTTGAATATTATTCAAGAACATGAGAGAATTATTCTCATAAAGGTTGAAGGAGTTCATGTGCAAGAACCATGGTTGTTTCTTACGGTGGTGAGCATGATCAATTGATTTGAAAATCTTGATCATAAAGGAATTTCTTAAAGATGTGAAATTTTAAGATCAAAACAAAGTAGTCAAACTTGATTGTTGACAAGTTGAATTTGTTAAAAGTTCAGTTGACTCCAATTAAGATTAAAATTCTCCATAAGGTGTATTTTGAAGAAGTTACTTCAAAAGTGAGAAATACTCATAATGTAAGAGTTGCATTGGAAAATCTTATGAGATAAGTATGAGGGATAATACAAGGTTAGATGAAAGAATTTTTCTAAATTTTGTACATCGCAAATCATGGGGATGTTTATTTAAAACATAAGGCTATATTACAAACTACAACAAGTAGCAAAGACAGTGGGAGTATAATAACTTCCAAAGGAAAGGTTGTCGGTTCATTATATGAACTAAGTGTGGTTCTTTACGAAAGAAACAACTAATTGGTAAACAATGAAATTGTTTTCTTGCTTAAAGTACTAAGGTTTCACCTTGTATGACCAGATGCTACAAGTGATCATATGATCAATTGAGGTTGTGCATGAAAAGATGTATTTCTTTATGCATAAAAGAATAAAGTTCACATAGCCCCATTTGGGACTAAAAGGACAAATCGTCAACCACATAAGAGTGAGCATGAGAATCACCAAACATCGATCAAGATGTTAGACTTATGCAAACTCGACATTGCCAGTTGTGCAAGTGGGAGACTGTAGGATATATGCCCAAAAGGCAATATATTTATACATATATATCTGATTCATTAATTATTAATTTATATTCTCTATGCTATAACTGCGGTGATTTTTAAATACGTGATTTAGGGAAAAGCTCACCCGCACGTGTAGAGAATATGAACACGTAAAATACTCTAGTTCTTTTACGGACTAATTTGTTGATTGCTAGATGACGCGGCTTTTCCTAGTCATGGACATTGTTTATGTCAGCATCAATGAGTGGCATATTATTGGATAATAATATGGCTGGGTAACCCAAGTTATGGTATGCTAAGAGATTCCGTTAAATAGTCTTTTTGTCCTTAGCTTTATCACAGAAAGGTTGTTATATAACAAGTCCTGTAACCATGAGGTTATTAGGGTTATGCATACTGAAAAGTTACTTTGGTGCTGTTAACCGTCACGGCCATAATTGCGTGATCATAAAGGCAGTTACTGGGTGGCTTCAAGGTGTGTGTATATCCTAATGTTCTGAGATGGGAAATTACTCCTCGGTGTTAAGAGAGATACGCCCTGGGCCCTCTCGGTATTATAAAGGCATCCAATATGTTCTGCAGATAATGCATGGTGAAGTTACACCATGTGGGATATCATAATACGGAAACGAGTAAAGGGAACTTACCGGTTAACGAGATAGACAAAGATGATATGAATCAATGATTGATTCATGGCATCATCCACGGATCTATATCTCGGGTGAAGTTTTGTATTATGAGTAATGGGATTGATATATTAAATAACCAACAGGTTCAACAGAGTGTGTTCGCATAACGATAGCAGCTATTCAGATTGTCCCGGGATCTGACCCTGGCCGGTGATTGGTTGGATACCCAATTATAGCTACCCGTTATCGAACCTGTAGGGTGGACACGCTTAAACTAGGATTGGTTAGTTGTGTATTTGGTTGGTCTAGAACACAGAGAGAGTATCACCGGCATAGTGCTTGCATGATAGATATACTTTATCAAGAGAGAATTGTTTGTGATAGAAGTTGCTATCACGGTCGGATTTATTCCGAGGGTTTATATATGAAGGAAATATTTATCCGGAGTATTTTGTCAGCGGACACTGGGTGTCCCGGATCATATGAAAGTGTTTCATCTGATAGGAAATTAATTCAGTGAAATAAAAAGGAAATATTCAAATAAGGATTAATTAGACAAAGTATTATTTAATTATGAGTTAATTAAATATTGATTTATTTAATTAATAATAATTACGGAAAATATTATATTAAATTGGAGCCCACCGTGGGGCTACCAAGATGGGCCCGTGGGGCCCACCAAGGTAGCCGCACCACCCTGTGGTGGTGATGGGCCAAGGCGCCGCAGAGGGGGGAAGCTCCTCCCGGGCCGAACCCTAGTGGGCCAGCCAGCCCACGCCGGGAGGATGAGGCGGCCGGCCTAGGTGGGCCCCACCCGCCAGGCGACGGCGGCAAGGGAGAGGCGGGGGGAGTTGGAGTCCTACTCCAACTCCTCCAACCAAGCCGAATTGGGCAAGGGGAAAGTTTCCCCTTGTCCAAGCCGAGTTGATCTATATAAACCCCACCCCCTCCTATTTGGAGAATACACAATTGACACAAGTTTAGTGCTCTTCTAGTTGGATTAGAGGGACCTCTAATTAGAGGCAACCTATCCGATTAGACTAGATCTAATCTTCCTCTCTCTCCTTCTCATGTGTTGAGATCTCCACCTTCATATACACCAGTAGTGCTTCAAGCTTGGACGGCGAAGCCCTGCTGAACCTCTCCCGGCGTACGCGTGCAAGCTCTCTGACGAGGTGTACCCTCATCAAATCCCATGGTTAAGGACCTAGGGTTGAGATTATGGGGAGAGAACGTGGTAGTACTGGTAGTTTCGTTGGCTGACAAGCAGAGGCAAAGATTTACCCAGGTTCAGGCCCCTCGGGTGGAGGTAAAGACCCTACTTCCTGCTTGTCTGTTATTGATCGCTGGAGATTATGTGGTTACAGGGTGGCTCCGGCGAGATGACGATCTCGCAAGAGCTTTGGTGGTTCGAGTATGGCTTGGCCTTAGATCGGCCCCCCTCCAGCCTTTAAATAGGCTGGGTCTCGGGAGTCCTTAACCGACCTAGTTTATACATATGGAAAGTTCTAAACCGACTATGCCTATGTCTAATCTTGGAAGGTACTCCATCTTCTTGGGCCTCTTGTCTCGGGCTTCGAGTGGGCTCTTCGCAATTGGGTCTCAGTCATTACGTGCACCAGGTACCCTCATGATGGGGTACCCGAGATGTATAACCATGTCAGTAGCCCCCGAGTACTTGTCTGACTCGAAGAATCGGGCATGGACTCTTTCGTAAGTGCGCGTCATATGCTTTGTTTTTATAATTGGAATTCCTGTATGAATAGCACATGTTGGCTATGTCGAGTATTTCATCGACTGTGGTTTTTGCTTATGATGATCAAGGGATAATAGCTTAGCAGACCCAGTTCACTCGACGGATCGGGACTGGTTAACTACACATTTGGGTAATACCTTACTAGCTTTCAATCAAACTCGAGTCCCCGGACTCAAATCTGGAACAAACTGGTCAGATTCGACTAGGCCGCTGAGGTCTTACTGAGTCGATCTGCAGTATAACTTTGAATTTTACCCAACGCGTCCGTCGGGATTTTTCATCATGTCTGCTGACACGGGAAATATAAGGATTGACGTTGCTGGAACGGTCCTTAGCCCAGCTCGAAAGTTCGGCGGGTCTTACCTTTGCACTATGCATGCAGCATCCGAGGTATCTGCGATGGACGCACTCGGGAATGTTTCGAGTATGATTTTTCGTATGAACGTAGTCGATATATTCTTCGACTGACATTTTGACATCATTTTATCGGGTGCGCGGTAGCGCTCCCGATGGGAGTAGCCCCCGAGATTGTGCTTTATTGATTGCAATGAAGGATAATCTCAAAATCATCTTTCCCTACATATATTAATCGAAGAAAATCTTGTGCCACAATTCTATCGGGTGCGCGGCAGCGCTCCCGATGGGAGTAGCCCCCGAGATTGTGCTTTATTACGTGTAATGAAGGATAATCTCAGAATCACCCAGTCATGATCATCTTCAGTCGAAGAAATTTTTGATACGCTCCCGATGGGAGTAATATGTATTTGATCGTAGAGACAGTCGAGTGGCCATACACCCGACAACGAATCGAGTGATTAGTATGCTTTGGGCGAACCCGACATCTTTTCAGAAAAAATTGCTGCAATGACGTCAGGGATGACATTTTATGGCGACTACACCACCTGACACGCGGTGGCGTGCGCTATGCTGCGAGAGATGGGACGTGACACGTCTTGTGGGCCCATTGTACAGCCGTTTGGACTGGATTTTACCGTTCAGGCACGATTTCTCCGGGGCCATGATGGTAGTTCCTAGATTCCCGTGTGTAGTGGACGGAGTGGCCGGCGACGGTTGCCCTCCGTGGCTGCCACGTGTACGGTTAGATTTGCTTATGTGCCCACGATCTTGCATCGACGGTGAGGATTCTTTTGCGGTGAGGTTAAAAGGGGACGGCTGAGTAAATAGTGTTTTTTACTTGCCATTTGCTCTCCGCCGCCGCTGCTTCTTCTTCTTCCTCCCTGCGCCTCCCCATAGCCACATAGCAAAGCTTTTGCAATCCACCACTGCGATGGCAAAGCCGAGCACCCGGAGGGGCAGGAGTGCCGCAAACGCATCGGCGGATAGCGCCGCTGGAGCCTCCGCCGGCGGTTTGAAGAGGGAGAAGGGCGCCTGGACCAAGTCCTCCTGCAGCAATAGGATGCTGACTGGACTGCAGAACGACGGGCTGATTCCTGAGGATGTTTCGCAAGTCCGCATCCCCGGCGCCGAGGTAATCCCACGTCCCGGCCCCAATGAGCGGGTCTGCTTTGTGGATTTTGTGAACAGGGGATTCTCTTTCCCTGTTCACAACTTTCTGCGTGCACTGATGCACGTTTATGGGGTGCAACTGCACGATTTTACGCCCAATGGGCTTTTGCACATTGCGTGCTTTTTTATTCTTTGCGAGTGCTTTCTGGGCGTTGCGCCCCACTTTGGTCTCTTCCGCCGAATCTTTAACGTCAAGCGCCAGCACAGCGCGAAGGGACCTGGTGGTTTTGGAGTACAGACTCGACCTGATATCGAGTACTTCAAGATCAACTTCGTGGAGTCTGTGCAAGGATGGCGCCAGAAGTGGTTTTACATCAAGGATGTGACCATAGGCACCCAAGCTTTCGGGTTGCCTCCTTTTGATGCGGATGCTCTGGTGAAGAAGAGGCCCTCCTGGATCTCCTAGCCGACCGGAGTCGAAGCCGAAGAGGCAGACGTTCTGATGGAGAAGGTGCTGAAGCTCCAGACCACTGCTGGTCGAGAGGTTACGGGCATCCACTTTCTGGCCATCATGGCAAAGAGGCGAGTGCAGCCTCTCCGAGCTCGAGTGCATGCTTTGTGGGCATACAGCGGTGCTTCTGATCCAACCCGCTCGCGCGCAGTCGAGCTATCTGATGCCGAAGCGGAGAAATTGGTAAGAGGCCTTACCAAGCTCACCGATGAAGAACCTTGCGAGATGAACTCGCCTGTGGCTCCCTATGAGACCAGCAATCCTCTTCCAGAGGTAATAGCCGATACCATATGTTAGTTCATATGTTATGCATGTGTGAGATTGACTCCTTTGCGGTTTCTGTGTGCAGGGCCACAGAATATATGAGTCGATGCCTCCTCTGCCTGAGGACGGCCCAGTGCTGCACAACGAGCCACTCGATGCGGGCTCAGATGATGAAGTGGCTTCACTCGCCACTGCACACACTCCAGAAGCCGATGAAGGCGATACTGAGGTGCAGGGCAAGCAGAAGCGGCACGCGAGGAAGAAGACACCGCTGATTCTGAGGAAAAGGAGGGGAATGAGACGGAGTCGACAAAGGCGCCGCTCAACGTCCCTCCCATTCGCTCGCTTCCCCCTCGCGTCCCGAAGAAATCACGCCCCAGCATGGGTATGCTGGCGCCTGATCATTTATGTGACCTCACTGGGGAGTAAGTATTATGTGAATATGCTTTGTCACCTTATGAACTATGCCACTTGGTATACTGATAATGTTTTGACACAGTGTTTCCTCGGATGAGGATATGCCTCCGCCACCTACGGCGGATAAGAGCAGCGCAGCATCAACTGCACGGACGCTGCCACCAGAGCAGCCGCCTACGTCTGCGACTCCTGCTGCTACGGCCACAGCTACACCACCCGAACCGGAGGTTGCAGCAACTGAGATCGGAGCTGCAGCTGCAGATATCCCTGCGTCGACTTCTTCCTTCTTGGAGCACGTAAGTTTTATGCCTCGTCGAGTGCCAAACTTTTTTGCATAAACTCAGATATTGAGTTATGATTTCGTCTATCACTTTAGGCTTTTGTAAAAGAGTTGCTGAAGGCTGGTGCCAAGTATGTGCACAAGGAGACGGAAGCCGCCACCCTGCAGGAGCAACTCGAAGCTGCGAAGAGTGCGTATCTTTTTATGCTTTTACGTGTTAAGTCTGATTCCTCTTGCAGTCTGCTGACCATGTGTGGTTGTTTTGCAGAGGCTGCCGCTGATGCAGCAGAAAATTTGAACCAAGCCACTCGTCGAGTGGATGATCTACAGAAGAGGCTGAAAGCAGCTGAGCTGAGAGAGGAGTCGGCAATTGGTCGACTTTCTGCCGCCAGCGCCAGCTTAACTGGTATGAATTTTTGCTGTGTTCCTTTTGAGGTTCCTGATATATTGTGCTGATCATTTTGTCCTTATGCTAGGCGTGATGGATGGCCCTTCTGCTACTGGCAAGCAAAGCCTTGGCGCCTCACTTGATGAAAGCGTGGCTGTCTCGGAGGTTACCAGCAGCAGAGCAGGGGAGATGCTGACGCAGGCGGCGAGTGCCTTAGGCGGCCTCCATGGCAGCTTCTTCCCCGGCGAAGAGCTTCCATCTTCTTTTGCGGAACTAGTGGAGCTGTTCAATCCTGAAGGGACCGCCGTCGCCGATTTCTGTCGCGAGCAAATGGTAAGTGGTGCTCAGACTACTTTTCTCATGTTGCTCGCGCACGGAGTCGAGGCAGATTTTGACAAGGCGACGACAAAGTTTCCACGGGGTTCTGACGGCAAAACTGTCGGGTTCAACCCTTGGATGGACGCCGCCAGAAAATACGCTCAACAGATGGTGACAACTGTTGAAGAAAGGGCAGCCAAGGTCCAGGCGAAGAAAACTTCCTCTAAGAAGTCGACGACTTAGCTAGTGATCCCTTTGTCGACTAGGTCTAGGAATGTCGTCCTTTTGCTTTTGCTAAGTGTAAATCATCAGACATCGTATCTGTCATGTTATGAATTATGAAATTCAGCAATCGGGAGGCGCAGCCCCCGAGCCTTTTGCTTGAGCTCTTCATGCTTCCTTATGCATTTAATTATTCTGACTGTAGAAACAAGCCTCTAAACCATCAACTGGCCCTGTTGTGGGTGGTTCTTCGAAGTCGCGAAGCGTGAACGACCAAAAATTATGGACTACCTTCAGCAGAAGCTTTCTGATGTGAAGGGCGAACTGAAGGTGGCACAAGACGCGTATGCTGAGTTGCAGTCGAGGCCATCCCCAACTTCAGAACGGGAGGCCTTTTTGCTTGAGGAGTTGGAAAAAATAAACCTGCAACTCGAATGTAAGACATTTTTGAATCATCGAGATCTCCTCTTAGCAAGGTGACTCGACTGGGCGATGATGAGCCCTTTGCTTTTGCGCAGGTGTTTGTTCTGACCCAATAAAGGAGGAGGCACGAATTCAGGATCGACTCGATGGTCATGCGAATAGCACTGAGTACTCCGCCCACCCCTTCTGGTCAGACAGGGAGAAGAGTGCCATTTTGGTAAGGCTTCTAGACCGTGCTTGGCGCACAGCCATTCGACTGGAGACTTGCAGGCTGGCCTTATTTCGAGTTCACGAAGCTTTGTTTCCTTTGAATGAGCAACCACAAGGCCTTGTGGCTTTGCTGAAGAAATTTCGAAAGGGCAAGGCGATCAAGAAGTTTGTGCGTGAGCAACTGGTTAGCGGGGCTAACGTTGCTCTTGCCTTTGTGCGATCGCACCTTCCGCACCTTGATTTGAAAAGGATTGCGATGGGACCCGCACCCGTACCAGGTGGTGGTCCTGTGCCGATGGAGGAGCACTACCAAGAGACACGAGTGGACGCACTGGTCCTAATCCATCGTGTGCTGAAGGAGGAGGAAAAATGGACTGAACCCAAGGAAGAACCTGTTGAGTAGGTTATGTGTATGGGAAGTAACTCCAAAGTGTAAAACGCAACACTTGTGATTATTGTACATTATTTGTTTACACGTATGCAGCCCCCGAGCCTGTTGAGCGGGGTGTATGAAGCAACATGTTGTAAAATTAGGACTATCCAGCCCCCGTGTATTTTGAGTGAACTTGATAGAAATATTTTAGAGTATCAAACATAAGCTGCACAGTCCATGACTATTTATGTGCGGTTATGAATTTTTGCAATACTTGAAGCTTCACTTGATGCTTCTAGGCTCAACCCTCGAATAATTGAGTGGGTTAAGCCACTTTTGTGTTTATGTATGTTCTTTATGACCCAGCCCCCGAGTATTCGAGTGCGGCTGGGGTATTATGTTGTGAACAAGCGGAAACACATGCTTTTTGAGATAGCGCAGCCCCCGAGTGCTCGGGTGAGGCTAATTTTGTGAAATCAATTTATGCGAGTAGTAAGCAGGGAGAAATATGAGGAATCATGAATTATATTCCTTTTTTGAATGTTAAGCTGCAGGCCGCCTCATTAAAAACCTTCCAGTCCCCTTAGGTACCCTGGTAAGGAAAAGAGCGCGTCTGAAACCTGCAGCTATCCGACATATGTGCCTATTACATTGTTCGACTGATCAATCTAAGCATAGAAACGGCGCAGCTGCGCAACGTTCCAAGGATTATGCGAGAGTTCTCCTGTCTTCGCGTGCTTCAGTCTATATGCTCCACCACCAACCACCTCGGTGATGATAAAAGGTCCTTCCCATGGAGAAGCGAGTTTATGCACCTTCTTTTGCTTCAGTCGAAGTACCAGGTCGCCAACCTCGAAGGACCTAGTACGCAGTCGACGGCTGTGATAGTTGCGGAGGTCCTGCTGATAAATAGCTGTGCGTGCGAGCGCCGTGTTACGCGCCTCTTCTAGCAGGTCGACTGCGTCTTCGAGTGCCTCGTCTGCATCTTCTTCATTGTATGCTTCGACTCTTGGTGCGTTGAACCTTACGTCTGATGGCAGTAATGGAGTGAATTGCGTTGAGGCATTGGGTGTTGTGCGTAGGCTCCATAGCACAGACGGAAGCTCTTCTACCCAAGCACCCGCAGCCCTTTTGAGTGGCACCAGGAGGCGCTTCTTGATCCCACTTGTCACAAGCCCATTGGCCTTTTCGACTTGGCCGTTTGATTGCGGGTGCGCCACAGATGCATAATTGAGCGTGATATCTTGCTCTTTGCAGAAGGATTTGAACTCCTCAGCCGTGAAGTTTGTACCGTTGTCCGTGATGATGCTACTTGGCACACCAAAGCGATATATGATGGACTTTATGAAATTGACTGCTGTAGTGGCAGTCGAACTTGTGATGGGTACTGCTTCGATCCACTTGGTGAACTTGTCGACCGCCACCAGAAGGTGAGTATGCCCTCCATGGGAGGATTTTTTGAGTGGCCCAACCATATCGAGCCCCCACTGGGCAAAAGGCCAGGCCAATGGTATTGTCTTCAACGCCGATGCGGGTGCGTGCGGCTTTGTGGCAAATTTTTGGCAGCCGATGCACCTTTTGACGATGTCCTCCGCGTCTTTGAGTGCTGTGGGCCAGTAGAAGCCTGCGCGAAAGGCTTTGGCTACGAGTGATCGACTGCTGGCGTGATGCCCGCAAGTTCCTGCATGAATATCACGAAGGATGGCTTGGCCATCTTCAAATGCTATGCAACGCTGGAACATACCTGATATGCTGCGTTTGTAAAGTTCACCGTTGATGACAGTGTATGCTTTAGATCGTCGAGTGACGCGTCTTGACTCTGTGAAGTCTTCGGGTACCTCGCCGCGGAGTATGTATGCGAGGAAAGGTTGAGTCCAAGTTGGCTCGATGAGGAGTACCTCGACTGGTGGGTCCTCTGTGCTGGGTGCTTTGCTCTTGGCTGGTGCGGCTGTTGCAGGAGGTTCTCGCTTCTTTTTGATTGATCTATGCTCTATGCGCTCGAAAAAGACACCAGGTGGCACTGGAGCTTTGGTCGCGCCAATGTTGGCTAACTTATCCGCTTCTTCATTGCTTTCACGCCCTATGTGCCGTAACTCGCAGCCTTCGAAGCTGCCCTCCATGATGTTGTACAAGTCACGGTAGGCGATCATGTTATCTGCGATTGCGTCACAAGCCTTCATTGTTTGCTGCACCACCAGATTCGAGTCGCCGTAGATCATCAGTCGAGTGCACCCGAGGGCTTTGGCCATCCTCATGCCATGTATCAGAGCTTCGTATTCTGCCTCGTTATTGGATGGGAACTCGAATCCCATTTGCAGGATGTAGCGGAGCTTGTCGCCCTTTGGTGATATGAGGATGACACCTGCGCCTGCGCCTTCGTTTTTCTTCGAGCCATCGAAGTACATGGTCCAAGAATTGGACACATCTGGTGCTCCTGGGAGCTGAGCTTCAATCCACTCGGTGTGGAAGTCGGGTAAAACTTGTGCTTTGATGGCCTTCGGGTAATCATACTTAATGTCTCTTGGAGCTAGCTCGATGAGCCATTTTGCTACTCGCCCAGTTGCATTGGGGTTTGTGAGGATGTCCCCGATCCCTGAAGTACTGATTACAGTGATCGGGTGCTCGGAGAAGTAATGCGTCAGCTTCCTTGAGGACATGAACACGGCGTATGCCAGTTTCTGATAATGCGGGTACCGCTGCTTTGATGTGGAGAGTACTTCACTCAAGTAATAGACTGGACGTTGTATGCTTTGCGCGTGCCCCTCCTCCCTGCGTTCGACCACTAGAACGGTGCTTACCACCCTGTTAGTTGCAGAGACATATAGGTATAGTGGCTCGCGTTCCTTTGGTGCTACGAGGATTGGAGGGCTTGTGAGGACTCGCTTGAGGTCCGTGAAGGCTGCTTCGGCTTCTGGCGTCCACTCGAACTTATCTGCTTTCTTCATCAGTCGATAGAACGGGAGTGCTTTTTCGCCTAGCTTGCTGATGAATCGACTGAGCGCTGCTACTCGACCCGCCAATTTTTGCACGTCGTGGAGCTTTGAAGGCCTTTGCATCGTCAAGATGGCCTGTATTTTCTCCGGGTCCGCCTCGATTCCTCGAGCTGAGACTAGATACCCGAGGAGTTGCCCAGCTGGCACGCCGAAGGTGCACTTCTTCGGGTTGAGCTTGATGTGGAAGCGCTTGAGGTTTGCGAATGTCTCCCGCAAGTCATCGAGTAGCGTGCTTTCTTCTCTTGTGGTGATGACTATGTCATCTACATAGACTTGGACGTTTCGCCCAATCTGCTTCTTGAGGCAATCTTGCATCATGCGCTGATAGGTTGCGCCTGCGTTTTTGAGCCCGAAAGGCATTGTGGTGTAGCAGTAGACCCCGAGTGGGGTTATGAACGCCGTTTTTTCTCATCCTCTTCCTTCATCCTTATCTGGTGGTAACCCGAGTAAGCATCCAGGAAGGATAAGCGAGCGCACCCGGCGGTGGAGTCGACGATCTGGTCGATTCGAGGTAGTGGAAAGTGATCCTTTGGACAACACTTATTGAGTGCTGTAAAATCAACACACATCCGCAGGATGTCTGTATGCTTCTTTTCTACAAGTACGGGGTTAGCCACCCATTGTGATTTCTTGATCTCTCTGATGAATCCTGCTGCGAGTAGCCTGTCGACTTCGGCTTCGACTGCAGTTCTTTTTGGGCCAGATATGCGGCGCATTGTTTGCTTGACTGGTTTAGCACCTGGAAGTAGCTGGAGAGAGTGCTCGGCGAATTCCCTGGGAATACCTGGCATGTCTGCTGGACACCATGCAAATATATCCCAGTTCTCACGGAGGAATTCGACGAGCGCGCTTTCCTATGCGATAGGTAGACTCGACGAGACATTGACTGTCTTGGTCGGGTCTGTCGGGTGCACCTGATGCGATCTTGTGTCGTTGGTGGCACTGAATGCTCTGTCGACTGCCACCTTTTTCTGTTCTGGCATAAGTGTTCGATCGTTGGAGACCGCTAGATCGGCGAGCGTTGCTTCCATGCCAAACATCTCAGAGATTTTGCTGAATTCTCGGTCGCAAGAGTCAGATTTTGGAAGTTCCCCTTGACTGTGATTACTCCTTTTGGTCCAGGCATTTTCAGCTGGAGATATGCGTAATGCGGCACCGCCATGAATCGAGCGAACGTCGGGCGTCCAAGTATAGCATGGTATTGTGATTTCCAGTCGACCACTCGAACTCAATCGACTGTCCTGAAGTGGTGCTTGTCCCCGAACGTTACGTCGAGTTGTATGGTGCCCTCGGACTTATTGCTTTCCCTGGAACGATACCGTGGAAGGTATTTGAGGATCTTGGCAGGTTTTCGACTGACCTATTCATTTTGCGGAGCGTATCTGCGAAGATGATGTTTATGCCGCTCCCACCATCCATGAAGACCTTGGACATGGCGTAGCCTCCAATTTGCGCGTCGAGTACCAGAGCAGAGTGCCCTGGTCGAACAACCGACGAGGGTGGTCCTCTTTGCTGAAGCTTATTGCAGTATCAGATCCTTTAAGTACTCTGTCACCGCAGGCTTTTGCTCCCTGTTGGAAGGTCGACCTTTCTGTATCATGTACATCTGCCCTTGGGCGGAGGGTACTGTGGTTCGTCCACCCGAGGCACGGGCTGTATGGCACCCGCGAGATTTCCGCCTGGGGCAGGCTGTGGTGGTGGAGGTGGTGCCATCAGAACAGGCACGTTGTTTGGCTGAGGCGCGGGTGCGGGTGCTTGTGCGGCTGCTGCCTTTCTGCGATTTACGTAATCAGTCGCCATCTGGTCGAACTCCCTGCAGTTTCTCATCGAGTGGTTGGACCGCAGTTTTCCATCGTCCCCCTTGTACAGGTGGAATCTGCAATCAGCGTCCATCTTTTCTTCGAATGATCGCTCAGATTGTGCCCGTGACTTGCGCCAATCCTTCCTCTTGTAGCTGTCACTGCGTTGGCCATCGCGTCGATCATCTCGACTGTTCGCCGATCATCTCGACTGTCTCGCCGGTCGTCTCGACTGTCTCGCTCTTCCGACCGTCGGTCGCTTCTGTCCTGATCGTTGCGGGTGTGGAGAACCCAGCCGCCATGAATTCGGTCTGTCGTCGTCGTAATGACGTTTTGAACGTTTGCGCCTTCGGTCATCTCTGTACGAGTCTCTATGGCTTCGACTGCTATTCTCGTGTTTGTCACGGGGTGAGGACCCGCGTGCGGTGCGTGCCATATCCTCTCCATCTGCCCACTCAGTCGCGATTTGCAGGAGGTGGGCTACAGATTTTGGCTTTTTGCGGCCAAGTGCTTCTTTGAGGTCTCGCCTGGCGAGGCCCATGACGAAAACATCCATGGCCATATCTTCTGAAACCACTCCAACTGAGTTACGTATCTCAGTCCATCGTCTGATGTATGACCTCAACGCTTCGTCTGAACGCGAACGCAGGCCCGCAGCTCCTCGAACGTTTTTGGGCGCTCACAGAGGCTCGAATTTTTGATGAAGTCATCGCGGAAGTGATCCCACGAGTCGTACTTTGATGAAGGTAGGGCCTTGAGCCAGTCGCGGGTTGTGCCTTCGAGCATCAGTCGTATGTACTGCATGGCTGTGGTGTTCGTGCTCGCTGGCATGCGACAGCCAGCCTGTAATCTTCCAGCCACCCGGAAGGTTCCTGTCGACCCGTGTACTTGGGCTGTTCAGATGTGAGTTTGAACCCTTTGGGCATCCGTGTCTCGCGGACGCGTCGAGTGAAGCACAGAGCTCCATGTGGCTCAGCTCTCGATCGGAGTATGAGTCGCTACTGTATGATCTGCGTGACCTGCTCCTGGACCTGCGCCTTCGCGAGCCGCTTCTTTCCTTCGAGTGGTGGCGACGACCACTGTGATTATGCTCTTCCCGAGGCGCGTCGACTAGGGCACGGTCTCGACTCCCACCTGGAGTTTTTGGAACTTGGCGTATGGCCTTTGCAGCTAAGGCGAGTGATTTGATCTGTTGGCGGTGTAGTTTTGCATTGGGGTCATCCGCTGGGGGCTTGATTGCCTCCAGGTATGCTGCAGCGGTGTAGAGAGCACCTGCTGCTGTTTTGGGCACCGGCAGTCCTTCCTCGTCGTATGTCATGAAGGAGTTGCCTAAGTTGCGGGTGAGTGCCGCCTTCTCGCCTGGCGAGAGGTGTGACAACCTTGATCTGCGTCCTGTGTCTGCTCGCCCGGTGGAGCTCAGGGAGAGCTGTCTTCTGCGCACACTTGACAAGCTAGCTTGCTTTTTGCGTTCTTGAGTGTGGCTCTTATCTGCTTCAGTCGAAGTGACTCCTGCCAGTTGAAGTACTGGAAGGTCAACATCTCTTCTTGTGTTGCGTCTGCTGGCATCATTGTGCACTCCTTGATGACTTTATCTGCTTTTGCTGCCATCTCAGCAGTGATTGTGAGGGTTGTGGCTCCGTCCGGCATAGTGACTGTGCACGGAAATTCTGTAGGCCTGCGACTGGCCGCAGTTTCTGATGTTTCTGCGGCGATGGCCACATAGACTTGTTGGGGTATGACCCGAGGGCATATGTATGTACTTTCGAGTCCCGTCATAGACTCGAATCTTCGTCGAGGCTCATGTCTGAGCCTGCATGTTCATCGAGTGGTTCGTCTGGACGGATCTCGCAGTCGACGTCTCGTCGCCTATGCCCATCTCGGCGTCGGCGAGGTTATTGTGAGCCTCGGAGTCGAGGTTGTTGTTGGCGCAGATCTCGGAGTCGACGTGGTTGTCGATATGAGTCTCGAGGTCGTCGAAGTCGCTGAGGGAGATCCCGCAGTCGAAACTATCCTCGAGTGGTTGATCTAGCTCGGGATCATTTGTGCGGTATGCTGATTCGGCCTCCTCGCCCTGGAGCTCTTCAATGAGCTCGCGCATCTCTCGTGTGGACATGGTTGTTGCAGATGAACAGGCTTGGAGGGTTGATGATGGTATGGACGTAGCGGAAAGATCCGCAGTCGAAGGAGTCGCAGCCGATGGAGCCTCGGGTGCGAAAGTCGCGAGTTGGCGTGGATCCGTCAAGTCCTGCACACCAAGCTTGTTGACGAAAAATTGAACGAACCGACGGTTAAACCCAAACCTGACTCGAGATCGGAGAAGGCCTCCTGGAATCCTGGCGAGTGTGGCTCGAAATCCATCAGAGGATCCGATGTGCTTTTTGGGGTGAAGCTGGCGTGTTGCCGTTTGTCGAGTGAGCCGGCGAGTTGCCGTGTGCCGCCTGAGTCGGCGAGTTCTGGTTTGTCGATGCAGCCGGCGAGTTGCCGTTTGTAGATCCGATCGGCGAGTCGCCGTTTTCCGATGGAACCGAAGAAACCGCGAGTCCAGCACTATTCTTTCCCACAGACGGCGCCAATTGACGAGGTGTACCCTCATCAAATCCCATGGTTAAGGACCTAGGGTTGAGATTATGGGAGAGAACGTGGTAGTACTGGTAGTTTCGTCGGCTGACAAGCAGAGGCAAAGATTTACCCAGGTTCAGGCCCCTCGGGTGGAGGTAAAGACCCTACTTCCTGCTTGTCTGTTATTGATCGCTGGAGATTATGTGGTTACAGGGTGGCTCCAGCGAGATGACGATCTCGCAAAAGCTTTGGTTGTTCGAGTATGGCTTGGCCTTAGATCGGCCCCCTCCCAGCCTTTAAATAGGCTGGGTCTCGGGAGTCCTTAACCGACCTAGTTTATACATATGGAAAGTTCTAAACCGACTATGCCTATGTCTAATCTTGGAAGGTACTCCATCTTCTTGGGCCTCTTGTCTCGGGCTTCGAGTGGGCTCTTCGCTATTGGGCCTCAGTCATTACGTGCACCAGGTACCCTCATGATGGGGTACCCGAGATGTATAACCATGTCACTCTCAAAGGGGTGATCTGTCGTTCTCGACGGTTGACCTCACGCTGTTGGATCAAGGTGACAAGGCGAGGAGGAGGAGGCGCCGGAATCTCTCTAAGGCTTGGTTGAGGGAAACGGCGACGAGCTACATCGACTACGTCATCAACACTTCTTTCGCAACTGCGGTGTTGGTAACGTACACTAATCTAGATCTTTGGATCTTCGTATTCGCATGTATCTTCATAGTAGATCTTGGGAGGTGTTGCGTAGCAATACGTGAAATTTTTAATTTACCGTACACGCAACCAATATTCATCTCACTAGGAGGCAACACCACAAGAGGTGGAAAAGGAGCAAAGCTCAACTCAAGTCTAATCTTAGTCTAACCCTAGATCTGAGGTAGGAGACTCATATTTATAGTCTTAGGACGAGGGGGTAAAATGGGAAGATACATGGCTTAAAAGCCAACTTAGTGCGCAGGCTGGGGAAGCTGGCCTCGGCGAGGCGGGTGCTGCGGACGGGAGGCCGGCTGTAACATCCCAAAATATTATCAGTATTATTATTCCAAAAATGAGAGCCAACAAAATTTTTTGTTGATTATTATGTGTTGTTTGCAATTGTTGCTTGTGGTAAGTAATTCTTGTTGCTTGTGTTATTTAGTTCTTGCTAAATGTGTGTTGTTTGCTCTAAAGAAAAACATGAAGAAAAGAAGAGGAATAAAATAAAAGTTGAAACAAGAAAAATGAATGTGATATGTGTCACACAAATTCTCCAAGTGGGAAACTCAAATTGTTTCAAACAAAATTCAGTGGAGTGGTTATATGAACACTCCCATTTTTATTCCTACAACTTTTCCCTCTCAAAATTTAATTTCAAAATCTAGATTTAAATTCTATTACTTCTTTATTAAATTCAAATCACAAAATGTGCTATGTTGCACTTGACAAATAAAATGCAACACAGCACCACAAATACATATACATATTTGTGAAGCAAAATATGAAATCAAATTTCAAAAATTCAAATTTAGAAATGGTGACACATTTTGTCGAACACGTGGTGAACACCACTGTGTTCATCCCAATTCAATTTCAATCCGAGATCAATTGATCAAATTCGGGGTTTGTTCTTCGAATTGGCGCCTGCATCCTCTCCCTCTCACCCCACTGGCCTCGCCGCGCCTAAGAAATTGAGAAGAACGAGGTCAGGGAGGAGGAGGAGCATCAGGGGCAGCAGCGTGCGCCGTGAGCCATGGCCGTCGCCGTGGCAACGGCGTTGTCGACACCACAGCCGCCCAACACCGTGCCCCCCTCTCTCCCTTGCTCCTCTGCTCTCTCCCAGCGCCGAGCCATCCCAGGAGAGGACCCCCATCGCCGTTTCGCGCCACGCAGTAGCCACACCCGCCCGAGATGGCCGTGCCAGTGCACGCGCTCACCGTCCAAATGTTCCCAGGCTCTCCGTTTCTCGCACGCACAGCTCGTCGCACGCCGCCGAGCTAGTCCTCTGCACCTCGAACACTGCAGCCGCCCCT